>CAXKWD010000004.1:142964548-144164548 GCA_964059195.1 Ectobius pallidus
TTCAGCATGTCTTACCAAGTTCTTGGGAGGGGGATGTGGCAAGTTCATTCCAAGATGGCGTGCTTGAGCATTCACACAGCCGTCGTAAACGCCTATTGTTGGGAGCTGACGAGATGATCCGTGATTTGGTGGTGGCATGCAGGGGGAAGATGGTGTTGTGCAATAACTGCACGTGTAGGGGAGCGCTGCTATTGGCTGCAGATAAGAGCTCCTCAGTCTAGCCAGGGATTATCTCGTCAGCTCCCAACTGTATAATTTACATCTGTTGAAACGGTTTAATTAGTTCACTTAGTTATTATGCGTCAGGAAAATCTGACCAAATTAATTTTGTTTCATATACAGATCTGCTTCAGAAACGTGTTTTTAAATTTCTCTGAATGAAAATAGCTACAAAAAGGTACGGTTTGAACCGAACTATTTCATTAAGAGCAAGAGTATGCATACAAAGCAGCAAAAGTTACAGTTCGTTCACTAGCCAATGAGGTGCTCCCTTGTCACATGGCTTTGTTTACATCTACTTTGAACTTAATGAATGATGTTTCGATTTTAAGTTTCAAACAAGATCTTGCAAATGAAAATTGGGAAACCATAGTTACCTATAACACCATTGATAGTAAATTAAATGAATTTCTAAATATTGTGTTGCGACACTTTGAGGCCAACTTTCCAAAAAAGACAACTGCTAAAATATCTAATTTAAAGAATAAAGCATGGCTAACCCCTGGTATTAAAATATCATGTGCCAAAAAAAGATACCTTTATTTACAATATAGAACCAGTAACAATGAAACTCAGAAAGTGTATTATAAAAGGTATTGTAATGTGCTTAAAAAGGTTATTAAAGAAGCAAAGAGCAGGTATTTTTCACAAATAATTAATAAATCAAACAACAAAGTTAAGACTATATGGAATATAATAAAAAGTGAAACAGGGAAAGCAAAGGAAAAAAGTGATTGTACGTCATTAATTTACAAAAATAAGAAACTAGACAATATCAGATATTACAAATGCATCTAATAACCACTTCATAAATATTGCAGAGAATTGGGGTCCCACTAACAATACCAATGTTAAGGCAATAGACCTACTGACAAAATCTACAATTTGTAAATATAAATTTGAAATTGAAATTGAAAATATAATAAAGTTGCTTAAAAGTAAAAGCTCATATGGATGGGATGACATAAGTAATAAGCTACCGGTATTAAAAAGCTGCTGTTTTGAACTTATAAACTGGAATATTTCCTGAAAGAATTAAACATGCAATTGTCAAGCCCCTGTTTAAAAAAGGAGACAAAAATTTACCATAAAATTACAGGCCTATATCGCTCTTAACTTCATTTTCAAAAGTATTCAAAAAAGTTGTATATAACCGCATAGTTTACTATCTTAATTTGAATAATATTCTTACACCATCACAATTTGGTTTTAGAAGTGGCATGTCTACTGAAAATGCTACATTTAAACTCACCACAGAAATACTGGAAGCGCTAGATAAAAAAAAAATATAGTTGGGAATTTTCTGTGACTTAGCTAAAGCATTTGACTGTATAAATCATGAGCTATTAATTGAAAAATTGGAACATTATGGAATGGATAATTTAACACTGAATTGGTTCAAATCATACCTGTCTGATAAAACTCAAAATGTTGTAATAAATGGAAACAAATCTAATCTAGGAGTAGTTAGAAGTGGAGTGCCACAGGGATCAATACTAGGACCTTTGCTATTTTTAATTTTCATCAATGACTTGCCACATAACTTAAGTGACAAAACAAAGGTATTGCTTTTTGCGGATGACACTAGTGTATTTGTAATAGGAAAATCCCAGGAACAACTGGCAAGAGTAGCTACAAAGGCCTTTCACGAATTAAATATAATGGTTCCAAGCTAATAAAATGATGCTTAATATTGAAAAGACCCACGTTATTCGATTCAGAACAAAACAAAGATGTGCCCAAAACCTTGTAATTAATTACCAAACACAAAGCATAAAAGAAATTAGTAATATCAAATTTTTAGGATTAGAAATTAATCAACTTCTCGACTGGAAGACACATATTGAAATGATAATTCCAAAACTACGTTCAGCATGCTTTACCTTAAGAGTCCTGAATTATGTATTAAAACAGGATGCCTTACGCATGGTGTATTTTGCAAATTTCCACTCAGTAATGAAGTATGGAATCATATTCTGGGGTAACTCGACCCATAGGGAAAAAATATTTAAGTTACAAAAGCAAGCAATTAGAATAATGTGTGGAAAGAAAAAGAGAGAATTATGTAAACCGCTCTTTGAAAAATTAAAAGTCCTCACTCTCACAGGGGAGTATATATATTCTGTTATGTGTTACATGGTAGATAATATTGAGAGATTCCCAACTAATAGCAGTGTTCATGAACATACTACTAGAAACAGGAATGATTTACTTAGACCAGTTCATGCATTAAAACTTTTTCAGAATGGCGCTTATTACTCTGCAATACAAATATACAATAAGCTTCCAAACAACATTAAATTATTATGTATTCGAAAATAAAGCAAGCTTTCAAAGGATATCTCAATAAATTTTTATTGACTCACACCTTCTACAATATGGAGGAGTATTTCCAGTTTGAATAAGTTTACAGTGTATTATATTATATATTATAATTTATTACTTACTTCTGTATTGTAATCTGACGTGTTCTATATCCTTGAGTCCCTCTCAACACAGGATCTACAGAACGAGATAACTACATCTACACACATCTACATAAAGTGAAATTAGTATAGTTGGTTTTATTGGCCCATCAAATACACACACATATATATAAGAAACCTCTGATAATTCCTTGAAAAATTGGTCTCTGTGAAGGATGGTTACTTAACAGGGAGAGGCTTCTTTCAGAGACCGAATTAAACTACTGTCATAATAAAATACCTTGGAATCCATGATTATAAACTTTTAAACCACTCAAACAATGACATGTTAACATCAGCACACTTTCTCCGTTGCTTCCTTTCCCATGCCTTGTGGTTCATGTTGTGTTATTTTATGATAAAAATGTTTTGTGACAATGACAGTCAGCTATCTAACTATGTATTATTCAATTTAGTCAAAGTAGAAACTTTTAAGTGTGTGGCATTGCAACATGAATAGTAATTACTCTTCGTTCTCATATTTTGCAATAGATAGCAGCTAATGTGTGCATAAATCGAAGCTACTCTTGGCCATTTTAACATGTAACCGATGGAACTTTTAAACACGAAATGAACTCAGTTTAGTATAATATTAAAAATAACATGAGCAGAACTTATTTTATTTTAAATACAGGTTGTTTATTACATAGTTTCATTAGCTGCTCTCAAGGCTTCAAGATTGCTCCATTTTTCAATATTAATTGATACCTCGCCAGTGTTATAATAAAAACTGTATTTCAATAAATGTCCAACTCTCTCATTATATATAAGCATATCGTCGCTTAAGAAACAATACCGCGTAACTAACAAAACACAAATTTTACAGGAGAAGCAAAAAACTGTTTATTTTTGCTATTAGGCGTCGTACAATGTTTACATTTTCAGGATAATAAACAAGGTCATGACACAAAATTTTATCTTGACCGATATTTCATCATAAGCGCGCTATTTCAGTGATGCCAACAGTATAAAAATGTCATTTTCACCAAAAGTGTCAGTTAAGCGGTATTGTTTCTTAAGCGACGATATTTTAATACCACATGGTCAAATAAAAATGAATTTGTATAATATAAGTCTGCTATTCTGTGTAGCTAGGGTGACCAACCATCCTGCATTTTGCATTTTAAGGTATTTTGTAAATTCCCCATGTGGGACGTCATTTGTCCTGCAATTGTTTCATTTTCTGTCTGAACAAATTTTTGTGTTATTGTCATCGGTGCAGTACAGATTTTAAAATTGCAACTGTCCTGTCATGTAACTTCAACTAAACAATTAAACATAGTGTAACCGTTGCCAACAGTATGGACTTTGAAAGTGCAAAGAAGCAGGTTATAGCATCTTTGGAGAAGCATTCCGGATGTACCTTCCAACTTACGCTTTACTTATATTGAGGTTTTCAGTATTTATGTACTTAGTAGTTATATCTAGAGGTTGAAATTTAAAACAAGTGTTGCTAGAAAGTATTTCATGCAACTGGTAAAACTAAGAAGTGCCAGAAATAAGTATTTTTTCTTCTATTTCCAAATTTAAAAAAGTATGGTAACATTTAGGCTATAAAATGTTCAATATTTATTTTATTATTTCAAAATTTGTTGACTTATGAATGTTCTCATTTTGATTAAGGGTCTTCAACCCACAGACTGGAAAATAAATCATACAATAAAGATGAGTGAAATGTATTTTTCTATGTTATTACTTCAGTAAGAGTAGGCCTACTTTTGGTCAAAAAAGATAACAATTGGGAACACAAATGTTAAAATTTATGTCCTTTTAAAGCTTCAGTTAAAAATGTAGCTGCCTTCCAAAATTGTGGAATGTCTCCCTTTTTCTACTGTATTCCCTCTTATCGAGAGCTTAAAGGAACCGACCCGGACAGTTACCTAACGTCCCATCCTTACCTTCACGTGGTGCAGCTGTTAGTAGTCATGCTCAGCATGACGAACTAAAAAGAGGGGCTACTCACCTATTAATTACTGCGCTGGTCAGCTTGGTGAGTTTATGACCGAATCTAGTATCATTCCCATCCCGCGAGAGGCAATGGCAAATCTCCGCGGTATCATCCTTGCCTGAATCACCTCAGACGAGTCGTGGTCATCACCCCATGGCTTCGTCCAGGGTCTGGACCTGCCTTCGGGCAGAACACTCATCATCATCATCATCAGTGTCCCTCATTCCTTCCTTCAACAGTTGGTCATCCTTTGTGCAGCAGAAGAACTTCATAATACTTTGAACACCAATAGGTACTTGAAATAACTAGAATTAAATTTACCTGTTCCCAGAAAATCAGTTATTTTAATTATTGAACCCTTAATAATTGTCATTCTTCAAGTGAGATGAAATAATAGCCTATGTTTTCTTATTCACTATATTGATGTTTCCAGATACTATGGACTAATGATGTGGTTCCCAGAACTCTTCAATCGTTTCAATGAATATTCAATTGCACATGAGGGGCAGGAAGCATCAGTTTGTGAAGTGACAGATTACGTTGTGAGGAGAGGTTTGGAGAACCGTGACAGTATATGCAATGATAAAATAGAAAGTGATGTGTTCATGGAATCCCTAATCACAGTGGCAGCAGCATTTCCAAGCAATGTGCTTGCAGTACTATTTATGGACAAACTTGGAAGAAAGTTTTTCCTTGGTAAATATTATAGAAAGAAGAACATATATATTTTTAAAATTACCTAAAGCAGTGCTTTATATGGACTGGTTTAAGCTGGGTAAACATTCGAAAGGTATAACACAAGCCAACATGAACACCATTATTAAACATACGTAGGCTGGATAAAAATTAATGGCAAGATATCTTGTTAAGGAAGTGGGGAGAAATCCATAGGGGGTAGGCCTAGTCCCTTCAGGGATGTAGCATCACGGAGTTTAGTTTATTTATTTCAATAAAGATATTTTAAAAGTATTGAAGACCTATTTAAATGAAATAAAAGTTATAACATTTTGTTACTGAGAAATAATTTTAAAACATCAAATTTAGTGGTATAATCATTAAAATTGCAACAAAGACCACAAGTTATCATCACAGCCATCTATAGCAGTGGCGTATTCTCCATGAATGCAATGAATGCACTGCATGCGTTGTACAATAAAGAAATTGCTAACAGTCATCGATAATATAAAAATAGCACCATTTAAATGGCAGAGGAATCAACAATAACGCATGAAAACCATTAATTATGTTCCAAAGAAGTGTTTTCTAGGCCGAATAACAGATGGCGATGGCATGTGTGTTTCTGCGCAAGATTGTGCATGATGGCTATTAGTTCTCCTAAATGCCTAGGCGAGGTTCTGAGGTATTCTCACCACTAGTCTGCAACCATGACGTCATAACTCCGATCCGTGAAATACAGAGACTTTGCATGCAACACGTGTCAGTGCATCCAAGGTGCGAAGATTCTTTGTTGAGTGTACTTCAATGAATTTTGCCGCTAAATATTCAAAGCAAGGGTGATTCTGAAAGTGATATTATATTAAGTGTATTTAGTAAACCTTTTCACTCACGTTCATCCAGTGATAAGTTAAGCGTTAGTTAAGAAAGGGAGACCTACTCCCGATTTGAAAACTTATCGAGAACAAAGTGAAGAACTTCGTGCGAACCTATAACTCGGAATTTTATACAAAGGTAGTTTGGTTATGCGGCTCGGTAACATTGTGTAAGCTATTCTGCTGGCTGTGTTTGTTGCTCGGGAAGGATAAATCTCCTTGTATCAGTAAGGATCGGAGTTATTAGGATCTTAACAATTTGCACACTACAATTCCAAGCCACGAAAATCAGAGTCTCACATCCATGCATGGATATCCTTTGGATTGTTTGGTAAAAGCAGGATTTTTTTAAATTCATATATTTAAAGTCGCTTTTTACCTGCCACGGTCACCAACGACCACAATAAATAATACATTAATATTGAACAAGTGCTATAAGAAGTGAAGTATGAAGAAAAACATATATGAAACTTCAAATTTAGTAAGAAGAACAACATATTAAACATAAAAACGACTGGAACTAATTTAGCAACTATTGACAAACTATGAACTGATTTGACATTATATGAATGATAAAAGCAGGATTGATTTACTCTTAAACGAACAAACCCGGGCAAGGGTTTTAAAACACAATAAAACTCTGAAACAGAACCGAAAAGTGTTAAAGAGACTGACAGCAGCCACATGCTTTTTAGGGCAACAAGAATTCGCATTTCGAGGGCATAATGAAAGTTCCGATTCCAACAATCGAGGGAATTATCTAGAGTTAATTCATTTGTTGCCGGAGTTCGATGACAAACTGCAAGCACACTTGACTACTGCCACTGTATTTACTGGATTATCTCCTCTGATACAAAATGATTTAATACAGAGTGTTCATGGTGTTATCTTAACAGAAATAAAAAGTCAGATTAAAGCAGCAACATTTGTTGCTATTTTCCTAGATGAAACTTCCAACATCAACTGTTCACAGCTGTCAACTATATTTAGATATGTTTATAAGGGACAAATCTTTGAAAGATTTTTAGGATTTAGTGACGTTAGTGCCAATAGATCAGCTGACTCCCTTGCTAAACTTGCAATAGAGCAACTTGATTGCACAGTTTGATTGCAAAGGAGAAGTGGTAGCACAGACCAGTGGTGATATTCAAACAGTTTAACAACCGGTTCTCATCAGGGTATTTGATGTTGATTCAAAATAGGCTAATAAGCTATTTTGTCTTTTCGTACTCATACTAAACAACTGGTTCTGATCATGGTATTTGATATTGATTCAAAATAGCCCAATAGAATTTATAGGGAGAAGTACTGTACATGTAGGCCTACAACATGTAGTGCTACTCAATAGTTATTGCATGTTTTACTTTATTTTAATTTAATTTATTTTATTTTATTTTATTTTAGTTGTTACCTAATATCTTCCTCCAAAGGTCCCCATAATTATAAATTTTTAAGAATTAAATTAGAGTCCCACCCGGGAGGTGTTGGTAGCACGGTTGCCTTCCACCTTGTCGGCCAGTGGTTAAAAATTTCCGGGTTAATGTTTTTGAGCCCACCCAATGTCCTTCAAAAGTTGGCGCCACTGAATTTTTGCCTTTTCATACTCATACCATAATGAATAGAGGAGAAAGTGTGATGACTGAGGTAGTTCACTGGTTCCGCCGCTAGGTAGCAGTTACTCTGCTTGAGATTCGCGGGAGCAAGATTACTACGGGTGGTATAGGAAAAATTGCAAACATTCTTAAACAAAATAATACATTAATCTATTTCAAAATGACTCACCTTATCTAAATTGAATTGTTAGATACTTTTGACAATTTTCGGGCTGCTTTACACGTCTTGGAAGATCTCATCTCCATAAATAAACATGGCCGTGTGTAACAGTAATTTCTCAGATTGCAAGAAGCTTGACCATAACATTTCGTTCCACATCTTTCCAAAAATCGAAGATGTTCACAAGCAATGAACAATTATATAATATAGGTATGAAACAGCTAAGGGATGATTTGATCTAATATTTTGTTGCCTAGAAAATAGGGTAGAGGGTATGTTAGTATAATATGATGAGAATTTTTGAAGAATGTACATTTGTATAGAAATAACAACGTATAATTAGGGTAGAAAACAGCTAAGGGATATTTTATAAATTAATATTAATATTACATTGTATAGAATATTACTGAGTAGGCTATTAATTTGTATTAATATTGTATTAATAGTAATATTATTCATAATAATATTAATTTTCTCCTGGCTGTATGGGGTAAGTTATGTAGGTGAAACACGGTCAAAAGTGTAGATCTGTGTACAAATTATGTGAACAGAGATAATATAAACTAAGGGATGGTTTGTGAATTGTAGGGCATGGAAAATTTCATAAGCAGCACTACAAAAATAGGGCGCGTGATCTTTAAAATTGGCGTCTCAACATCCGATAAAGACGCACATACGCAAAAATTGTTTTGCAATGCATTCTACATATATCACACAATATTTCAAAGCATTTTCCCTGATTTTTTCATAAAAAAATTAAATCCTCTTGCCTTAACTACAGCCTGCTATTTGCTCAAACTCCCGACCATTCGCCGTTCGCTGTAACTGATGTACGTCTTATGTTGTGAAATTATATTATTAAAAAAAGGATCAATATATTAAACTAATAAGACATTTGCTATAATAATTATACATAAAAATTACTAACATAAGTGAACAGAAAATATGATGAATAATCCAATAAATGCATAAATAAAAGTAGTGCAGATTTACTAAGTTAGAAAAAAGCTTCATTCGCTCCTTTTCCCCAACGGGTCAATCTTGCAGCATGGGTACAAGTAGTCAGTTAATATAGTATTATTATTGAGTCCACGAATAAATTATGTAAAAATTTTACGTTATTGCTGGTATTTTATGGAAAAGATGCCTGCCAATACCTCAATACCATTCTGATAGCTAAATAGCTTTAGAGTAATTACTATTACTCGTTAACCATTATAAATATATAGGTGGTACTCGATTTATAATAAGATCCAAATATTTCACTAAACCTTACACGCTTGATCTCTTTCTGGACACAAAAATAAAGTAATAAATGTCGCATAGTCAAATTTGCTTCACCCTCAACATTTCACGATCGTCCCACAGCATTCAGACAGCTGTGCGCCAGGAATAATTACCACTCAATTACTCGTAAACCATTCAAGATATAAAGGTGGTACTGAATTTAAAATAAAGTTGAAATATTTCACTAATACTTTCTCGCTTGAAGTTTTTACGGGACACAAAAATGAAAAAAATTGTCGCATAGTCAAATTCCGTTTCACCCTCCATGAATTTTATGTAATTGGTGATGTTTATATAATGAAATAAAAACATTTATGTCCGCATTTTTTAAATCTCTGTTTTAACCATCAGAAGGACTGTGTTGTGCAGATTATTTCTGCACAAATTTCACAGAAATAGGACCAAAGGTTAATTAAAGATTGCGAGTTTAATCATAAGATGCCAAACTATCATGATGCAGCATTGAGAAGTTGAAACGCAAACGAAGGTGCTGCCAGTGTTTCGGTGGACCACCGCTCTCCCTATACCCACCATTGTATTAGCAGCGAAGTCATCACACTTTCTCATTCTATTCATTATGCTCATACTAAACTTACTCAGCTTCCTTAACCTTACACAACAAAAGAAGACCACAGTCCGTTTTATAATCGAACATCGAAAGCAAAGCGAGCGAGTGTCGAGACGATCGGCCGTGCGCAAATAAGAGAGTCTGCCAACTTAACCGCACGCCCGCTACCTATGGTGGTAGTCCACCGCTAGCGAACTTAATGGCATGTTTTGGTTCTAGCAAATTCATATATGTATTATCACTGTTGTGGATTGGCGTGAATCTGATCTTGTAAAAAGGCAATCACTCATTGTAAAGCTACCGGTTCGGAGAACCTAAAATATATTTAACAACCGGTTCACGAGAACCGGTGCGAACCGGCTGAATATCACCACTGGCACAGACCTATGATGGAGCAGCCGTCATGGCGGGACATTTAAATGGAGTACAGGCAAAGGTGACAGAAGTAATTCCTCAGGCCATATCTGTACATTGTTACACCCACAAACTGAATCTGTTGTTATCTTAGGCAGTGTCGTGTATAAAATCTTGTACGGTGGTTTTTGCTAACCTTACTGGTTTTGTTACATTTTTTGGACATTCCTCGAAAAGAACGAACCTATTATACAGGATAGTAAAGAAGTGATATCCAGAACTTGCACCAACACGATGGAGTTTCTCAAGTCGCTTAGTACAGAAAGTTGCAGATCATAGAACCGAACTTGAAGAGCTTCATGGCCACATTTTGGAAAATCAAGACGATTGGGATACATTCGCCATAAATAAAGCACGTGGATTTCTAATGATGTTAAAGAGATTTCAAATTCAACTTTCTCTTGTGCCTATTTCAAGAAGTAAAGAACGAACCTATGACAGATGTTACATACAACAGTGATATATATGTATATATATATATATATATATATATTTCATGTTGCATGCCTTTCCAAAATTTTCAGGATACGCCACTGATCTATAGTAACTACCAATGAAAGTGTTTGAATGGATGAATAATCATGAAAAGTAATTATTATATTATGACTCAAAGGAATATTAATAATTTGTATTAAATAGCCTCTGATTTTCAGTGACTGTATGCTATTTAACCATTGAATCCAGTGCTTGTATGCATTGGACATTTAAAACCAGTGATTGCATTTCATACTGGTGCATACTGTCTCACTTCCCTCTCTGAACACATCTATAAAATAATGGTGAATTACAGGATGTTCCAGTCACTTTTGTCAGATGTTATTTGAATACTACAGAGCGAATTGGAGCCTTCTATCACCACAAATGTCTTCACAGTAACAAGATGAAAATGAGCTAACCTACCAGTCGCCCTGAAATGACTTTTAGAACTGAAATAAAGTTGTTAATTGAATAAATCTAGGTGCCTTAAATGATCCTTGACTCACGATAATCCGCAATAACATAATAAAGGGCAGTTTCATGTAATTTTGTAATTTATTTATAGTCATTAATAGACTCCCAATGTTGAGATATCAAATGGAGCATATTCTCGAAGACTGGAGACTTTTCATTACATTACTGAGTCAAGCTTACTAAGCTGTTCAAGTTCATTAAGCTTGAAAGCTGTTTTGCTTCACAACAGAAAGCACGTTCCTGTAGGTCATGCGGTACATATGAAGGAGAGCTACTGAAATGTTAAATTGCTTCTCGAAAAAAAAAAAAAAAAAATTATAAAGTCCATCAGTGACATGTATGTGGCGATCTGAAGGATATTGACATCATACTCAGAATGCAGTCAGGATATACCAAATATTGTTTCTTTCTTGGTGAGTGGAACAGTAGTCATGACAGAAAATCACAGGAAATCTGGCCTGAAAGAAAAATGATGGAGCCTGGAAAAAAGAATATCCAGTACACATTTTTTTTTTTAAGTCCAGTACACTTCCTAGTTGCCCATGATAAAATTATATTGCCACCTTTACTTATAATGCTAGGACTTGAAGAATTTAGTGCAAACAATCAAGAAAAAGAAGCTTTCAAGTGTTTAAAGACAAAATTCCAACATCTCAGTGATGATTAAGATCAAAAGGGAATCTTTTTTGGCTTGCAAATTCGAGAACTGTTTAATAGGTTATTTGAAGGGAAAGAGAAAGCAGCTTGGGAAGCCTTCTTGGGAAATCAAAGACCTAAAAATTACAATCAGCTGATAATGAACTTCCGAGGACATACTAAGAGCTACATTGTAATATGTTGCAGAAGATGCACCTTTGCACTCACATCTCGACTTCTTTCCAAGCAATTGTGACGAGCACAGAGAGTGCTTCCACCAAGACATTTCAGCAATGGAAAGAAGGTATCAGAGCAGGTGGAACTCATCTGTACTTGCAGAACATTTTTCAAATGTCATGAGAGACACTTCAAGTTGACTACAAATGAAAACCACAAAAACAGAAAATCTCTAATTATAAAATAAAAATAAATTAAATATATACTTTAATGACTAATTATTTTAATGAATACCAAATTCTTGACCCTTATCAATCCGGATTTAGAAGTGGACATAGCACTGCAACTACATGTTTAACATCACTGAAGACATACGCGAAGCCATCAACAAAAGTGAAACAACTGTGTTAACTCTCCTAGATTTCAGCAAGGCATTTGACTCTGTACATATTGACATACTTATTTCCAAACTCCGTTTTGTACAGTTGTCTGAAAGCTGCATCCGCTGAATAGATTCTTATCTTAACAATCTTGACTGTCCAGGTGGCGCCGTGTCATCATGTCTAAAACCAACGTTTTGGCCCTCATGTTGTGGCCTTCTTCTGGGTTTACTGAACTATGATGTTTTGTTTTCTCCTTTTTGTTTATATGGTTATGGTTTGATTAGTCATTCGTGCATGAGGTCATTATTCGTTGTCTGACGTGAATGGTTGTCATGGGAGAGCTTGTCTACAGTAAACAGACCACTCCACGCCAAATTTATTTGAGAACCTGTATCCCCATTTATGTTGTTGGGGTGCCTGCCGATTTCCCAGGCTTCTTTTATTCTCCTAGGCCACCAACGGTCTTCCTTGTGTATAATGGTGGTCTGGTCAAACAATATCGCATGTTTTGTTTCACTGGCATGGAGTGCCATGGCAGACTTAAGACTGCTATTTTTACAATGTCTTATATGTTCATTCAGTCTTTCTTGTATCATATGGCCAGTCTCCCCTATATAAACCTTTCCACAATCACATGGAATTTTATACACTCCTGCTACCAGGAGGAGGGGAACCTTATCTTTCACATGAACTAGTTCGTTTGCAAGCTTTGACTGTGCAGTGTAGATTGTTTTTATGTTGGCCCGACGCAACACTTTGCCTATCCTGTCTGTTATGTTCTCAATGTATGAAAGTACAGCCGTCCTCTGTGACGTAGTAGTTTTCTCATTCCTCTTGCCCGGAGAACTACTGAGTGCCTGTTTTATATGGTTCTAATACTATAACCATTAGCCTGGAAGATTTTAGATAGTTGTTCTCTTTCTAACGAGAAATTCTCCTGGTCACTCACTTTTTCCGCTCTTGTGACAAAGTTCTTAAGAACTCCTCTTTTAATGCTTGGGTGGTGATATGAATTAGCATGCAGATACCGATTAGTTTGTGTAGGTTTCCGGTATACTGAATGTCCCAATTTTCTTCCTGCCTTCCTTTCTATCATCACGTCCCGGAATGGTAGTTTTCCTCCTTCCTCTACTTCCATAGTAAATCTAATCTTCTTATGTACACTATTCAGGTGTTCATGGAAGTCGCGTAGGCTGTCTCTGCCATGGGGCTAAATAACGAATGTATCACCAACATAGTGCAGCCACAAAGAGGGTTTGAGTGGCGCATTGGTGAGGGCTTTAGTTTCTAGGGCCTCCATAAAAAAATGGTTGGCTGCAATAGGGAATAATGGGGAACCCATGGCGGTGCCTTCAGACTGTGCAAAGAATTTTCCCCCATATGTAAAAAACATGGATTTCATACAGAACTCAGTCTGCCAATTCTGTAGGGAGATTGAGCTTTTGCAATTTTTGGCGGATGACCTCTGTTGCTTCATCGACCAGGACATTTGTAAAAAGGTTACGTCGAAGCTGACCAAGATGTCGGTATCCTTCAATTGTAGGTTCTTAACGGTGTCCAAAATTGACCTGAGCTCATCACGGCAGAATTAATGTTGTCAAACTAAGGCAACAGTTTGTTTACCAAATAATGTGCAAGAGGCTGGGTCGGCGAGTTTATCGCACTCACTATCAGGCATAGAGAGATCCCCGGCTTGTGTATTTTGGGCAGTCCGTAAAACCTAGGAGTCACATAATTCCCTCTCTTCAGTCCTTAAATGTCCTTACTTGTCGTGTTTTCATCCTATCATGTGTAATATTATTTGGTCCCATGGCAGAGACAGCCTACGTGACTTCCATGAGCACCTCAATAGTGTACATAAGAAGATTAGATTTACTATGGAAGTAGAGGAAGGAGGAAAACTACCGTTCCTGGATGTGTTGATAGAAAGGAAGGCAGAAGGAAAATTGGGACATTCAGTATACCGGAAACCTACACAAACTAATCGGTATCTGCATGCTAATTCATATCACCACCCAAGCATTAAAAGAGGAGTTCTTAAGACCTTAGTCACAAAAGCGGAATGAGTGAGTGACCAGGAGAATTTCTCGTTAGAAAGAGAACAACTATCTAAAATCTTCCAGGCTAATGGTTATAGTACTAGAACCATAAAACAGGCACTCAGTAGTTCTCCGGGCAAGAGGAACGAGAAAACTACTACGTCACAGAGGACGGCTGTACTTTCGTACATTGAGAACATAACAGACAGGTTAGCCAAAGTGTTGCATTGGGCCAACATAAAAACAATTTACACTGCACCATCAAAGCTTGCAAACGAACTAGTTCATGTGAAAGATAAGGTTCCCCTCCTCCTGGTAGCAGGAGTGTATAAAATTCCATGTGATTGTGGAAAGGTTTATATAGGGGAGACTGGCCGTATGATACAAGAAAGACTGAATGAACACATAAGACATTGTAAAAATAGCAGTCTTAAGTCTGCCATGGCACTCCATGCCAGTGAAACAAAACTTGCGATATTGTTTGACCAGACCACCATTATACACAAGGAAGACCATTGGTGGCCTAGGAGAATAAAAGAAGCCTGGGAAATTGGCAGGCACCCCAACAACATAAATGGGATACAGGTCTACAAATAAATTCAGCATGGAGTGGTCTGTTTACTGTAGACAGGCCCTCTCATGACAACCATTCATGTCAGACAACGAATAATGACCTCATGTGTGACCTAGCGGCCGAATGACTAATCAAACCATAACCATATTAACAAAAAGGAGAAAACAAAGCATCATAGTTCAGTAAACCCAGAAGAAGGCCACAACATGAGGGCCAAAACGTCGGTTTTAGACATGATGACACGGCACCACCGAGACAGTCAAGATTATTATTGTTCATTTAGACGTGGAAGCCTATGAAAACATTTGATTCTTATCTTCTGAATCGCCAACAGTGTGCGTTTACTTAGAGGTCGTCTACCTGGCGTCCCATGAACTGAGGAGTCCCCAGGGATCAGTTCTTAGTCCTTAACTATTTTCATTAAATGTTAAAGACATTTCAACAGTACTCTGACACATTAGACATCATCTCTATGCAGATGATCTGCAGATTTACATTCATACTAGACCCGAAACATTACATGATGCTCTGACTCAACTAAATGACGATCTCAATGCTGTTAGTTGTTACACAAACTATTTGTATAGTTGTAACTATTTGTTACACAGCGCTAAAGTCGGACACAAGAATGAATCTCAATGCTGTATCTAGGCCTACTTGGTGTAATATATTTGGTCGCAAATTAAACCCAGATAAATCTCAGGCCATTATTATAGGTCATCAGAGATTACTGTCAAAATTAGATTATAATAATCTGCAAGTTATGATCAACAATAAGTCAGTCCCTTACAGCTCTTCCGTGAAGAACTTATGACTCCATTTGGACTAAAATCTGAGATGGGTCACTCAGGTAACACAAGTGCGCAAGAAAGTATTTTCCACAATCCATTATTTGAAACATTATTTGAAGTTCTGTTTACCATTTTCACTGAGGAAGTCCCTAATTGAAAGACTTGTAATGTCTGATTTTGATTATTGTGATGTTTTTTATATGACCTTAGTGAAAGCCTTGCCCTAAAGTTGCAGTGCATGCATAATGCATTCATTCGCTTTGTGTATAATATCCAACTGGCTGAGCATATCAGACCTTCTCTTCTAAGGTTATCTTGACTCCGTGTCTGTTAAAGATGATCTATGCACTCTCTTTCTCTTCTTTTTCAAATCCTCCAATCCTCATCTCCCCATTACCTGGCTAATTGTATTCAGTATTTATCTTCAAATCACTCACTAAATACCAGATCACAACATGACTCTTTACTTTCAATACCTATCCATAGAATATCCATATATTTCCGGTCTTCTACTGTAACTTCTGCACATTCCTGGAATCTTCTTCCCTCCAGCATCAGAGTCTGTTCTATGCTGTCAATGTTTATAACAAGGCTAAACGAATATCTATTTAAAAAATGCTAATTTTTTAGGTGTAAAACATTTGCTTTTTATTGTTTCTTGTATATTGTAGGTCTAAGTTAAGTTACTTCTTTTCCTAGTGTAACACAATTTGCTAAGATAGTTTAATTCTATGTAACATAGACTCAATTACTACTGTGTATGTATATAGTTAGTGTATTCTTACTAATTATAGAGTTATGTTAGTGTATTTGTTTGTTCCTTTTTTTATGCATCTGGTTGAGTATAAGAGAAGATCTTAAGGCCATAACTCTGCCAAATTAAATAAAGATTTATTATTATTATTATTATTATTATTATTATTATTATTATTATTATTATTATTATTTTAATTCAACTTTATTTATATTCTGAGATTGAAGCCATATCAAGAGTTCAGGTTCTTATCAGTAGGCCATGCAACTATTGATGCTCAGTTATTTTCTATTGTTGGTGTATTTTATGACTCCATAAACTTCAACTGATATTTTCAATGAATATGAAGGGTACAGGGGAAAAAGGCAGAATGTCAACAAAAATCGGAAATTTAGTTATCAAGCCTATCTGGTAGCTGACTGAGCACTCTTTTAATGTTGCTTATGAAACAGGTGAAAAAAGTGTACGGTAAGGAGAAAATAGCTGTTTAAATTTTACCGTACAGGGAATGAAGGCGGAATGTCCATGCATCACAGGGAATGAAGGCGGCAAGTCAGGAGACAATGGCACTCACTGTCCTCTAACGCTATCCTTGTCTGAGGCACCACACTGGTGCGGTCTTTGAAATGTTGTTTCTTTAATGCAAGAAGGACATTAATAGTCTCTTGCTGAAGTATATTTACAAAACGTTGCCAAATGTCAGTCAGATACGAGAGCAAAGAAATGCTGAAATTTCATATTATATTACTATTGTTATTAGATTAATTTGGCAACAGAGTCTGTCACCTGCTTGGATTTGAACGTGCAAACTACTATTTGCCCTCAATAAACAATAATATAATCCGACAGACCGCAAATGGAAATGCCGATAGGAAAATGACGTGACAGTATGGCGCGTTAATTTCTAGGTGGTGTACTGTTACGTTTATCCAGATTCCATGATTAGTGACTGTTGTCTGAAAATGGTAAAAAAACTAAAATTAAACTATTTTACTATGTTTAAAAAACTAACACAGGGTTTATAAAATCTAAAAATCGTACCCTAGTAATGATATTAAAGCCCATAGGTATAGGTATAAAGCCCATAAAGTAAAGGTAGCTCATGCTGTAGCGCGTGAGCCTGGCATGCTAGCAGTCCTGAGTTCAAATCTTGGGGCCGGCGGGTGTGTCATTCGTGGTGGATGAAGCCGTGCCTTGGAGGTTTTTCTCGGGGTTCTCCTGTTTCCCCCTTTCTTTCCACCAACACTCTCCACTTCATCTCACCTTTCCCCCTTTTCATCCTCAACTCAGTTCCACTTCTGGTATTGGGTCTCCTTCGGCAGTCAGAGCCCTTTGGGGGCCTCTCCCGTTCTCCCCGCTGCTTGTGGTCAAGAGGTTGTTGGTGGTGTGTGTCGCAAACCTGTCGGGGCTCCCGGTTGGAGGTACCGCAGGGGGTGGCGCACACATGGCATGGTACTAGACTCGTAGGGGAGTTCTGCGGGGGCCCACGGGGGGCTCTGCGGGTGGGGCGGCCTGTGGGCACGCAACTCATCCCATCCCGGAGGTAGGTACAATAAGTCGGTAGCGGCTGCAGTGCTTAGAGGCGTTCCCACCCCACCTCCCCGCCTTAAAGGGCACAAAATAGAATAGAATAGAATGATATTAAAAATTAATCATTGCCTTCGATTTTATGCGCTCAAGTGTTTCTAATTTACTAATGACACAACCCATGTTTGTTTACATGTAGAAATATTTTTTTCGACTTTTTACTGCACAAAAAATCAGTAATTCCTGAAATTGTAAGGAAAAATCTTTTCTATTCCTTTAATTTTTAAGTAGATTTCGAAGAAAAATCTACCTATTGCAATCGATACCATGTCATGACTTTCAAAAAATTCTTTCATATCTTTACGTTTCATGCCTCCCTAAGTACGAAACCACCGCCTGTTCAAAAAGAACTAAATGATTATAAACTGTTGTAACAGTTCATATTGTGGCCCATATCATGAAATGTTCAATGTTAGAAACAATCATTTTTGTCTTAGCCTGTTGTAAATAATTTTATTTATGTATTTTATTATATTTATATTTATTTGTTATAATTTTATTTATGTGTTTCCTTTCAGTTTTCAGTACATTTTCTTCAGGACTTTGTGCCACTGCTTTGTACTTTGTTACTAGTACAACACAGAACCTAGTGGTCTCTGCAGTCTTTAGCAGCTTTATCAGTTGTGGCAATGCAGCGCTTGACTGTCTTATTACAGAAATATTTCCAACTAGTTTACGGTAAGAAGAAGTAATTATTCTAAAATTTTGTGTAAAAATATATAGTCCCTCCCTAACTAGGTTCTGGAAATTTAATGAAATTTTAAAATTGCTAATTCTCATAATATTGTTAGAATAATTTTTTTAGCATGTATTGGATAAACAATAATACCTGTAGCATACTAGTAATAGTTTGTGGTATAAAATGATTGCCTCCATGGCCCAATGGTTAGCATTGCTGACTACATACATTGCTGACAGTATGCAAGAGCTTTGGGTACAATCCTCAGTAGCATCTTGGATTTTTTCTGAGATAGGAAGATCAGTAACAGTGTGGACAAAGTCTCATGAATACAACTGAGGAACTATTATTATACGTTAGATCCAGTTGAGAAAACCATCTTTAATGAATATTAATAAACTAGCTTAAAAGGCCCGCCAGCGCCAAGGTTTTGTATTTTGCATGTAATTCAAAATTAAATTATGGAGGAAGTTTGATTTCCAGGCGATCGCCGGCATGGTCTTGTGGTTAGCGTCGCTGACTACGGATCCGTCGGTCCGGGTTCGATCCCCGGTACATTCTCGGATTTTTCTGAGGTAGGGAGGTCTGGTAGGGGTGCACTCAGCCTTGTGATCCAAATTGAGGAGCTACTTGATAGAAAAGTAGCGGCTCCGGTCATGGAAACCACCATTAATGGCCATGGGTGTCGGCATGCTGACCACATGCCCCCCAATCCTGCCATCTGCCTATAGGTAGATAACGCAGCGGTCGGGTGGTAGGCCTTGTCCCTTCGGGGATGTTGTGCCACGGAGATTAGTTTTGATTTCCAGACTGTAAGTCCTTATATATATATATATATATATGAGGAGCGTTGATTCAAAAGGCGTTTAGTCCACAAATAATGATTTTTCAGGAATGACGAAAAACTGTTTGTGGCCAAACTATCAAACGAATTTGCAATATTTTTTTCTGATCAGAATCAGTAATTAATATATAATTAAATGTACTGGGTGTGTCAAATCATTCTTTTCATTTACATCTTATATTGATAGTTAAAGTTAACACGTTTTGACCCAACACTATAATAACACAGGTCAACAATGGAAAAATTGTTTGAAAACTAATAACTGATTCTTATAGATTTTTGGGTGCTGATTTCAGGAGAAATAGTAAAAAAATTCTATCACATATCATTTTCTCACAATCTGTAATTTAAGTTTCAATATTCCGTAAATCATTGCACTATACTGGTGTAGTAATTGAATAAATTAATTAAGTCCGTTTTACACTATTGTTATCATTTATTACACCATTACTTCATTTATGCAGTGTATACTATAGATACAGTATTCTATCTAAGATGACTAATAATGTTGAGTTATGTGTAGGCCTACTAGAGTAAACACAGAACAACTCTGAACCTGAGGCGGAGCAGGCAGAATCATGTGACGAGTGATAAGCGAATGAGGTTGTTGCGGTGTTGTACAGTTAACGGGCCGCGCTCCCTCGCTCAAGATATGTACTTCACTTATTCCTTTGCGCGCTCAAGATCTATTACATATAGGTCTTTTCTGAAATCACCATTGGAAAGCTGTATTTATTTGGAAGCCGACTGTCCAAATCCCATATCTGTACGACGCTCCGTTGAGGAGAAAACGGCTTATTTAAAAATAATGAAATACCTTCAAACAATGCTTGCTTGTTCCTCTTAGTGAGTAGGCATGCATCTCCCTTCTCTATCTGTTAGACAGAGACAGCTGCACAGTGCTGAATAGTCAACGCAGCACGTTGCGTAACATTCTATTGGCTTATCGTATGTTCAGAGTTGATTTGTGTTTAGTATAAGTAATAACAGGAATTTATGAGTCATCTTCTCTTGCAATGCATGACTCATTTCCTCCAACTCCCATATAGCCTACTCTTCTCTGTTCTGTACAATACAGTTGCAAGAATCAGTTGCAATTATAACATTGTGTGAATAGGTTCTGTTGTGAAATAGTTATTTCTATAGCCTGAATTTAGACGATATTTTCTTTTTTATGGTGTTGTACCAGTTGTGACTTTTCTTATGGTATTCTGTGTAATGATGGCTTCAAGGGGTTGTGTCAATTCACCAAATAACTTCTGTTATATCTGTGGAGAGTTCGTAGTGAAAAAACAGCAAAGAAATTTTACAGACTTCGTTAAGAAAGTGTATTATGCATATTTTGGGATAAAATTAGGCGACCAAGATAAAACATGGGCTCCTCATCGAGTTTGTTCAATTTGTGTGGAAGAGCTCCGACAATGGTCTAAAGGTAAAAAAACATCGTTTCGTTTTGGAATTCCAATGATCTGGAGGGAACAGCAGAATCACATTGATGACTGCTATTTCTGTTATTGTAATATTCAATCTAAAAAATAAGAAAGAAATTGTGTATCCAAATTTCCCTTCAGCAATACGGCCTGTACCTCATGGTCCTGGTATACCTGTACCTTCAGTTCCAGAAAAACTAGAAGATGTTTTGAATGACTGTGAAACAATGTCTAATGATAATGGTGATGATGACGATGAAGACTATATCTTAGGCATTTCTGAACCGCAACTTTTTTCACAGCATGAACTGAATGACTTGGTCAGAGATTTGGCTCTTCCTAAACATTCAGCAGAATTATTAGGCTCTAGATTAAAAGAAAAAAACTTACTGGCCCCTGGTACCTCCTTCTCTTGGTTAAGGAACAGAGAAAAACATTTTACTCCATACTTTTCTCTAGAAGAAGGCCTAGTTTATTGTAATAATGTTCCTGGTCTGATGGAGCAGTTGAAAATAACATATAATGTGGATGAGTGGAGACTCTTTATTGATTCATCTAAAAGAAGTCTCAAAGCAGTTCTTCTTCACAATGGCAACAAATATGCATCAGTGCCAGTAGGATATTCTGTATATTTGAAAGAATTTTATGAAAATTTAGAACTAATTCTAATTAAGCTGAAATACTGTGATCATGGATGGACAATATGTGGCGATCTAAAAGTAATTTCAATGCTCCTTGGACAGCAGGGAGGATATACAAAATATCCCGGGATAAAAAAGAGCGTTGGATCAGGAAGGAGTGGCCACCTAGGGGTTTATTAGAACCTGGAAGCAAAACTGTGATTCGGCAAAGTTTGGTTGATCCACGAAAAGTCCTCCTACCTCCACTTCATATCAAACTTGGATTAATGAAACAATTTGTTAAAGCTCTGTCAAAAGAAGGGGAGTGTTTCAAATACATATGCCACAGGTTTTCACAACTGTCAGAAGCAAAACTAAAAGAAGGCGTTTAATAGGACCAGATATTAGAAAACATTTTAAAGAAACTTTGAAACCAAAATGGACGAAGTAGAAAAAGAGGCGTGGAAAGCTTTTAAAGAAGTTGTAACAAAATTTCTTGGGAACAATAAGGACCCTAACTATAAGTGTATAGTAAACAACATGCTATCAAAATTCAAAGACTTGGGTTGTTCAATGAGCTTGAAGGCACACTTTCTACATTCTCATATCGACTACTTTTCCGAAAATCTTGGCGCCGTCAGCGAGGAGCAAGCAGAAAGATTTCACCAAGACATAAAGGAGATGGAACGTAGATACCAGGGAAGTTGTAACGTGAACGTGCTTGCAGACTACTGTTGGAGCATCTATAGGTTTAGTGGCAGAAGAAGTGTTGAAGGAAAACGAAAACGGAACTATAAGCTGTTGTAAAGGCATATATTTATTCATAGATTGTTTAACTTTAGCAAAATTCAAGACATAACTGTATTATTTCTTTATAAATATAATGTTTTTTCCATATAGTATATTTACAAAACATATGCATTTTTCCATTTTTGTGTCAAGTCCATGCTTATTTTGTGAAAACACCTTACGTGATAGGAGAAAATGGTGGTCATATTTGAATTCAGCACACAAAATAACATAAAAACCAGTCAATAGATTGCAAACAATTTTTAATGACCTTAATTTTGCAGACCTGTGTAATCATGTAAAAAGATGAAAGTTAGTATTTTATTTAAGAATTACAATCACATATGATTGCACTAATACAAAGTGAACTATTTCCGAAGTACCAAATTGTCAAAATTTAAACAATTTCTTTTTTTTAAGCATGTTAAACCATGGATGATCCATGCTTCATTTCTTTTATTATTAACCGCTAATGACATCTTTTTTGGCGTCTAGTGAAAACTTCTTTCATTAGAAGAACACCTGCAAAAAAATAGACGTCATAAAGTTCAACGCACCACCTGTTTCGCACATGATCGCGTCTAATATGTAGACTCAACGTAATTTACACCGAACCAAGTTCTGGACTGAACGCGTTTTGCATCGAACCCCATATTTCAGGCTCAAATTTAACAGGGAAAGGTTGTGATTTGGAACCAAAACGCTATGTAGTATCATGCAGAACACCTCAGAGAATGCAAATCCACAAAAAATTACATTACGATCGGAGGTGAACTTAATGCGTTTTGAACCGACACTCCTCATATATATATATATATGTATATATGGGTCCAGAGTTGAAAGCAAGGAGAAACAACTTATCACACTCAAACGATTCCCTCAGAAAGTGCTAGATATGGCTTTTATCACTCATACAGGACTTAGAATTTTGCAACCCATTGCTTTTGCACATCATGTCTGGTAGGTGTTGAAATAAGAAACAAAATTTCCAGTAACATAACATTTTACTGTCTTTACAGGATATTTTATTTCTTACTTTCATATTGACATACAACCATTTCAGGGCTAAAATAAAAAAAAAATCAATATCACTTTCACACATTCTTACCCAAAAATCTGAGAAGTTAATAATTCACTGTGCACATAGGATTAAAAATGTTCCATCCTATTTTTGGTCTCTTTTAAAATCATTCCATTAAACGTCCCTATTTCTCAACTAATACAAAGCGTACAGTAATGAATAACATATCAGTGGACAGAATTTTTTACAGACTTCTGATACTGGCCTAGCATACTCATTACCCATGGTTGCTCAGCTCTCCCCACAATACCCTTTTATTCCAAATCAAAATGTGATTAGAGAAAACTATATTGTCCTAGCCCAGGGTAGAGAAAGCTTTTTGATGCATCACACCCGATATTTATTCACTCCATTATTGATTTACAATAATGAATTACATCAATGTCCTCCCTAATTATGTTATTTTTCAAAGTCCAGTAAAATGCAACTAACAAAACCCCATGTGAACACTCCATCAATATTGTTGTCATGAGATCTAAATTCCATTTGATAAATTCAGTGTAATATTTTCAGAAATTAGGCCCATAACTTTCTTTCTCCTGGTCACAACAAGGATTTCAATAGCGCTTTAAACCTTCTCTGGAAAATGCAGACAATTTTTCAAAAAACTGCACAAAAATCGGTCCATTAGTCGTCAGTCCAGAAAGGACACACATATAAACATTGCCTTTTATATATAGAGGTATACCTTTTAACACACATTACTCACTTAGTAGGTATTTTACCTCAGAACATACATTTCAAAACTCCCATCTCATCATCAGCTGATCTCGACTGCTGGGTGTTGTGCTGTCCTTCTAGTAGTGGCTGGATGTACCTAGTGATGAGGTTGTCTTCTGCCAGGATGTCAAAATTAGTCAATTTTCCTCTGTTTTTCTGGATGAAAAATTTTCCCAGCTATTATTTCTGTTTGTTTTCCTGCATGTTTCAAGAGTTTGGCTTTTGTGTCTATTTCATGGTCCTCTTCCCAGCAGTGTGCTGCTATGGCTGACTTTCTGTTTGTTGGTATTTTATGTTCCTAAATGTTCCTTAACCTAGTTCTAAGGTTCCTTTTGGTTTGCCCAATGTTTAATATCCTATCACAATTTCTATAATCAATTTGGTAGATTCTTGATTTGTTATTGGGTGGTTCCTTGTCTTTTTAACCTGCCTTGATTAGTGACTTGATGTTCGGTTTATTTTTTGGGGCTAGTTTAATATTGAATTTCTGAAATACTTGTTGGAATCTATTGTTGACCTCAGGATGATATATGAATGTGTTGAATACTGTTTTTTAGAGTTTGATTTCTTTCTGCATTTCAAATTTCTTGATTTTCCTGTTAACCAAATCTTTGCTGAAACCATTACAAAATGATTGTACCGGTACTCTCCTGTGTACTCTGTTTGGTTCAAAGAAACGTTTACAAACCTGTGAGCTAGGCTGTTGATAACTGCATGTTTGTTTCTTTTATGAAGTTGTCTGTTTATTGTTTGCATATACCAAACTATATTTTGTTAGATTTGTTTATATTAAAACTCAGTAAAATCAAAATTAGTCAAACTGGAGGGCAAAAAATATTTCAATTTATTTAATTTATTATATAAAATAATACAACCACAAAGAGCAAAACACATGCGAGGGGTGACATAAATACATTGATTCAAAGGAGAAAAAAAAATATACCCAGGTAACACATACTACAATTATCTTAAGGCTATAACAAATTCACTAGTGACAAACATACTACAAACCACAAAAAACTTGAAGTATAATAAGCAATTTTGAAATATGCATTTTTTTGTACGACTTCACAGAAATATATTATAACTATCCTACTGACTAAAGTACACATCTACAAAATATGATAATGCTTTTGGTTTAAAATTTCTAATGGAACTGGACAGACTTTCAGGTAACATGTTATACAATTTTATAGCATGAGGTAATATTCCATTTAGGCCATACGTAATGGATTTGCTATGAGTTACAAAAAGATGAGTGACTTGTCTTGTGTTATGGAGATGAACATCTTCGGGTGTAATTAAGGTGGTGTTGGATTTGTATGTAAAGGCCAAGTATTTATACTGAAAAAAGTAAAATGACCACAGAATTGATATAATAATTATGATTAGCCTACTTTTTACAGGGCAACTGGTGTAGCAATTTCTATGGTTGCTGCCAGACTAGGAGGAATAATAGGCAACATTGTTATAGCAGCTCTGTTGGATACATATTGCCCAGCTCCAACATTTATAGTAGCTGCACTTCTTATAGGTAACTACATTATGTATTTCAATTATTCTCATTTTCAAATTGAGCAATAATTGTGTTTTAATGTCAATATTCCACCAGTGCTAAATTATAATACAACTAGCAGATGCCCACAGTTTTACCTATGGAAGTTAATTAAAAATTAAAAGCATAATTATTAAAGCATTATATTTAATAACATTTACATGTGAATCATTCATAAACTAAATGATTAATACTAATAATGAAATAGCTAAAAATCCGGCTGTGGAATGCATTCCATGATTAGAAAGCACATCATGGGAGAAACGACCTCACATTCGAGTTTCCTGGCCCAGAAAACCCCTAGCGAGTTCTGTCCAAATCATTGAATGTTTGCCCATTTAGGCCTATATTCATTATCCCTATTCAGTCTAGGTTGAAAATTTCAGATCTCTGCATGCCTTGACATTATAAACAAATGAATTGACCAGGGTGGGCTTACCGAATCGAAGCAATCGATAATTCCATGCCATATGCTGAAAAAATCATGATGCTCTTATTTCCAAGTTATAACAAAAAAAAAAGCAAAGCCACCTCCTTAAATGTAATGTTGAAAACTGTTGTTTCGATAGCACTAAAAATAATGTTTTCTGCCAGTTTTTCACTCATAACTCTCAAACAAAAGGAAAAATTAAAAATCCGGCTTCAAGGTGCATTTGGCCACTTTCAGCTCATCTATATTTAAAATTTCAGATCTCTGTATACAGTAGAATCAGGGAATACTGGGAATCGTGCAGGGACAGACAAACAGAGAAATACTTCCTCTTATTATTATAGACAAGTGTACGAACTATTCTAAAACTGTCAGGTTTAAAGTCCTTGTAAAGAAATTTTAATATACATGACTTGTCTAAAAATATTAACTTAAATTTCTTAAAATTATTAAAATATAATATAAATTACTTGTCTAAAATAATAACTTGTATATATTAACTTTAAGTAGTTCTGATAATAACAATTAAATGTTTTGAAATATTAAAATGCAACAAATTTGTGTTCTATGTTAAAATTGCAGCTGTTATCTTCACAATGCATTTCGACATTAATTTGCCATCTTCAGGAGTATAGTCTATTTTGCATGGAAATGATGTGAACTACATGATCCTTGTGTTAGATGTACACTGCGAAATAACGTACAATAAAGAATTAATATGTGTCATGAAGACCACAGCTGCATTTGTATCATAGAACACACATTGTTGTGCCGAAACATGTCATGAAGACTAAAGCTACAGTTTGATCATAGAACCTACATTTTTATTAATAGAGTAAAAAGGTAAAAGGTAAAGCGATCCCTGCATGGGCCATGAGCCGTAGGGTTTCCAGGAGGTTAAGGCTCCCAGATTGTGACATACGGCACACACATGAAGGTAAAAAGGTTGTCAGCCCTACACACTGGTCCTTATTTTACCCCCAGGAATACTCCTGGTACTCATTTCTGTTAGAGTCTGAGTCGATCCCAGGGCCATAGTGCCACCAGAAGGATTAGGCAAATTGAAAAATCTCAACAACCTCATTGGGAATTGAACCATGACCTTCCGGTTTGCAGCACAGTGCTCTAATCACTACACCATGGCGTATTAATAGAGTACCCTATTTAAATATTATAATCAGTGAGGGAAGTGAGACAGTATGCAAAGCTCCAATGGCATACCAGTACTGGTTTCAGTGGTCTAATAGCATACCACCACTGAAAAGCAGCGGGTTTAAAAAAATATATGTTAACTTTCCTTTGTAATAAAAAGTAGATCTTATTATTATGTGTTTTAGTTGTAATATAATTATTTTTCATGATCATTCATCCACTGGTACACTTTCACCAATAGTCATTGCCAATACAGAAGGCTATGTCTGGTAACTTGTGATGGCCTATGTTGCCATCTTAACAACTATACCGTACCACTAGATCTGATGTTTTAAAAGTATTTCTAGATAACATTGTATTGTAACTTTAGTATTGTTTAAATAGGTATTAAATACCGGTACTTATTCCAACTTTATTGAAATAAAAGAAAAAGTTCTGTCAATTGACAGTACAAGATGTTTGTGACTTTTGTGCTCCTGCTTGCTGATCATCTATACTAATGGAGGAAATTAATTAAGAACACCCCCGAGGGTAAAAAACAATATTTCATGCATATCATAGGCTAATTATGATGTTAGAGACGGGGTATGCATCTTGTAAATTGAGGTATGATAGGGAAACACCTTGGGATAGCATACCGCCTCTGGATTTTTCCCACTTCCTTCACTGATTATAATAATATGTTTAGTAAGCAATTCATTAGCAGTAATGAAAATAAATACCCTTCACAAGCTATAAATCAGAATTACTACCACCATATTGGTTTAACAAAATGCTGACAAATATTTATCATTAACGTGTGTTTACCTACCATCAGTTATCTGAAGGTATAACATTTTCTCTGTGAATTGCAGATATCCATTTAAGCCATCTGGATTCACGTGGGAAATTTAAACACAGACTCTTCATTAGCATTATTATTGCTATTGTACAGCCAGTAACATAACACTTAACAGGCATTATCTATATTTCTGTATAAAAAGACTGTTCATCCAGCATAATGTAATGGCTGACTCATGCATTCGGCCTCCTATGAATGAAGTGTAGGCCTATATGATGTCTTAACTGTACTGGGTGGCCGTGGTTATGGCTAGCAACGCGGCTTTGTTATAGTCACCGCCGTCTCGAGAATTACACTGCCTGTCCTATGCTTTATTTTAACATGGAGTTCAGAGTACTGTTAAATTGCCTAATTTATCCAGTAGAGGCGACACAGTTCACACCCAGATTGCAGCAATCACTAATCAAAGTAAGCATTAAACAGACACAGATACTTGTGTTATTTGTTTAGAACGTAATATTATTCCAGTATATGACACTTACCTTGAAATGGAATTTTGGAGCAATAATTAAAATAAATGTAAATTAATTAGACGCATTGATAGACTATATTATGAGCACCGCCGTCTCGAGGAGTAATACAGTTTAGAAGGCAGTGATTATGAGACGGCGGTGACAGCACTACATAATCAACAATGTCGTAGCAAAAAACAAGAAGCAGTCTGGGTGTGAAAGGTGCTGCCATCTGTAATGTCGCCAAGTACGCAAAATTAGCCGTATAGGACAGGCAGTGTATACACGATTAATACAGTTTAGAAGGCAGTGGTTATAGTATAGTGATGATTTGCCATTTAAAAAGCATGTGACCTTTAATTAGTTGCTACTATGGAAACGGTCAATTAATTTGGTCCAAAATCAATAGGCTTCTTTCCATGGATGTTATAAATGTGTATACAAAGTTTCATGAAATTCCTATAAAGCATGTTCGAGTTATCACGTGTACAGACACACAGATGGGTGGACAGACATTTCCCATCCTCCATACAATCTCATAAAGTACCATTCTGGCACTTAATAAGATATTATTGTATAAAAGTCATTTGTTATGTTTTAATAACTTTAAGAAATTTTAAGTAATGTTATTATGTATGACTCTTGTTGTTAATACACATAAGTTCATATTTTAAATATGTAATGTAGGCCTACATTACAATTTGTTTTACAAAAATTTTATAACATTACAGTTTAGAATAGTTTGTGTAATTATTGTATTATAATTGAGCATTGGTGGAATAATGACATTAAAAACACTACTATATTATGTGATTTAATAACTGACTGGTATCATCTATCAAACCTTAACTATTTGTTTGTTTGTTTATTTGTTTGTTCGTTTGTATTTTTTTTTGTTTTGTTTTGCAAACTGTTAAAACTTATTTTGTACTTCTGTATTTTTTCAGGAGGTGGCTTACTTTGTTTAATATTGCCAAACACAACACGAGAACCTCTATCTTGACAGAGATTTATTTCATTACTATACAAAGGAATTAGAGTAAGTGTAATGCAAATTGGAACTTATAAGCCTATCCATCAGTTTCCAGAAAGAAAAGAAGAAGAAATACATTTGGACATCAAATTCACTTGCAGCAAGCTAGAACTAATTTCTCGTGTGAAAACTTCATGCAAGTTTCTAATCCTAATGTAGACCACAAAGCGAGTTCTATTTGCATACAGCAATACAAAGACCTTCTGTAGACTATTGGGCAGCTTCAGTGCCAAAGCATACCATTCTCACTTCATACAATATAACATAATGTAATTGTGTGTCAAGTTAACCATCTAACAGACCATAATAAGAGATTATCTTCAGTGTCAGCGATTGTGAATGATTACTTACCCATGGTGTGTTTAAGATGACTGTGCGATTGTGAATGATTAGGCCTACTTACCCATGGTGTGTTTAACATGACTGTATAAAACAGAAGTTTTCTCTGTCACATGGTTTATTTATGATTATTGGTTTAGCTTAGGAAAACCATTTTATTGTTTACTTTGTAATACCAGTAACAGACCTTAAATTTTCAACTTACACATTTTTTATAAGGATAACTGAACAAGGGTTTAAAATTTTGAAATTTCCTTGGCAGATGCCAAATTTAATTATGTTTCATTCACTTATGTATAATCAGTTCTTATTGGAGGCTACTTACTTTTAAATAGCTGCAAGTTTATCCTAACATTTTTTCTTCCATTCCAGCCTTTATGATGTGGAGAAGGAATTTCTGCTTATTGAGATGGATGTTTCACACTCCCCATATCAGGATGACTATACATTTTATTAATGTGTCCTATAATTTGTATCTCCTTTAAATTGTTAAGCTTTGGCTTATGCAGGCTTTTATTTCAAAGAAGCAAAAATAATTTAATAAAGAATATTTTATTTTCAAGTACCCTGGAGGCTGAGGTCAGGTCTGCTGGGAGAACAATGTTATATAGTAAGAAAGCTAGAAATATTGTACCTAAGTCACTCTTGTAGTCACTTAGCCTTGTACGACAATGCAGAACTAAGGTGGAAACATTAGCTCGCATTCATACCTTCTTATTATTGTTTTAAATTTTAACTTACTTATACTCATTTTAACTGCAGAAGTTATTGATAGACTGTGTTAAGATATATGTGTACACCAGTAGTCTGTGTATCTATTGATGCTTATCTGTCTCTATTGACTGATATTTAATTTTAATGGTTATGGTATTGGGTGAAATAGTGGCAAATTATGGTAAGTATATTACCAATCTGGCGTTTAGCTTTGTGACAGAGGAAACTATGAAAAAACCCAAATCAAATGGGCTGGCCACTGAGTTGAACCTAGAACTTTCTGAAAGCAAGCCCCAGACTGAGCCATTCCACTCAGCACCTTGTTACATTCGAAGGGTTTGGCTGTAAAAGATGGTAACCCACACAGAACAACTTCTGAGATAATGATATCATAGGTTTTTAAATCAAAATTCTAATTTATTAGTAAGTGTTCTTCTAAATATGAACACACATCATAAGAGTACAATGTTTTCTGAATGTAATGGCATATTTAAGTGACGCATATTGGGCAAAGAGAGAATTAAAAAAAAAAAAGTAAACGTGTGTAACCTAATTTATGTGGTTTAACATGTTTTACTTGAAGTGACTAAACATGTCAACATATTATATTACTGCAATGTATTTAACCCATTAGAATTAGAATTAGAATTAGCCCGTTTCATCCCTAAAGGGCAAGGGCCTCTTGACTGGCAAGGTGGCTGTTTCGGCAGTCCCGCTTAGCCACTGCGGGAAAGGTCCTCACTAATGCTCTATTCAGATTCTCCATTTCTTTGTTCTTCATTGTCCTGAACCACTAAATTTGTGTAAAATGATGCATAGTAAGGAGGAATCCACTCCAAACAAGCAATGATGTCATCCAACTTTATTTTCTCCATTGGTCTTCCTCTACTGTTTTGCAGCCCGTGAATTGACAAAAATGCTTTCTTACAAACAATAATACTTCGCCCTTCATCATCATCATCTTTTTGTCTTGAGCCTTTTGGCCCGTTCCAACTCCAATCAAATGTTTTTACTTAAACTGGTCCTGCCATCTCATCCTGGATCTTCCAGGGTTTCTCCTGCCGCGTGGATTGTAGCTATGAACTGTTCGAACAAGTGATTCTTCAGGCATACGTTGTAGATGTTCTTTCCATTTTTTTTATATTCTTTTATAATGTCTATTATACCTGTTATATTTAATTCTGCTCTGATAGTTTCATTCTTTCTTTTATCTAGTAATGTGTAGCCAGCCACGAATCTCAGGAACTTCATTTCAGTGGCTTGAATTCTTCTTTCATCTTCTTTCCTTAGTACCCAGATCTCACTTCCATATAACAAAACAGGCAGGGCCATCACTTTATAAAATTTTAGTAGGGTATCTCTGTGAACTTTCCTGCCCAGTGTTCAGATTATAGTTCCACAGAAGTGGTTAAAAGAGTTCAGTTTTTCGTCAATTTCTCTGCTTTTCCCATAAGTAACGTTATAACCCAAATACTTAAATGTTTTCACCTGTTCTATAATTTTATTGCCTAATACTAATTTATTCTAATTGGGTCAGATCCTAAAAATGCCATAGTTTTAGTTTTATCCACCGAGATATTCATATTAAATTTACTGGCAACTTCATTCAGTATTAAAATTGCTTTTTGCATATAGTTTTCATTCCTACTGATGACTACTTGGTCATCTGCAAATAAGAGCGTTGTAAAATTTACATTGTCAATTTTAAAATGGTTAACTTTTTGCAACCAAGTTCTTGTCAATTCGTCTATGTACAAATTAAAAAGTACGGGCAAAAGTGGACACCCTTGTCGAACTCCTTGATTTATTTCAGCCATTTTTCCTTTGCTATTTAACATTTTGATCTCAATTAGGTTGTTTCTATACAGGCTCTGTATTGCTCCAATAAGGTGGATAGGTAGGCTATTCCTCTATTTTGCAATATTTCCCACAAATGTTTACGGTTCACTTTATCAAATGCTTTCTCATAGTCGATAAAGGTAAAGTATGTTGGTAAGTTAAACTCTCTTCGTTTTTCAATTAATTGAGTGATGGTAAATATACAGTCTATGCAGGACTTTCCTTTCCTGAAGCCATGTTGAGCATCTAACAGCATTGCATTAGTTATTGGGTAGAGTCTTCTTTCAATGATTCGTGCATATAACTTGTAACATAACGTTTAGCAGACTGATGCCACAATAATTTTCACAGCTACTTCTCTCTCCTTTTTTATAGAGTGGGCATATAAGAGCTACATTCCATTCCTCTGGTATATAGCAACTCTGCCAACACATATTCATGAAGTTCAAAATTCGTGATTTCATTTCTTCAGATGCATACTTGATCAGTTCTATGTTGATTCCATCACAACCTGGGCTTTTTTTACTTTTACTCAACATAATTGCTTCTTGCAATTCATCAGGTGTTATGGGGTCTATATTGCCATCTGGTTCTGGTATTTTAATAATACTTTCTTCTCCATCTGTCCAGAGGTTTCTATAATATTGCAGCCACGTATCTCCTGGAATTGAATTAAGTTTCAACGTATGTCTGTCTGTATTGTTGAGATACCTCATTATTTTATAGGCTTTATCCTGCCTTCCATGAACATCGTGTTCGATCTCACTTACATATTTTTTCCAGCTATTTCGGTTGATTTGTCGTACTTTTCTTTTCACTATGGCTGATTTTCTTTTATAGTCTATTTTTAGAGTTATGTCTTCAGGATAACTTAGTATCTTTAAATAAGCCGATTTTTAATTATCGATCATTTCTTTTAGCTCTTCATTTCACATTTTAAGTCCTCTATTATTAAATCTTTTCTTTCTTTGTCCCAATGCTTCCAATGCCGCTTTCAATATTATCTCTTTAATATTATTCCATTCAGTATTTATGTTGTTACTTTTCGGGGTAATATTCATGTAGTTTTGGAGTCGCATTTGATATAATGTACTGATACTATCTTCTTTTAAAAGGTGCACCTTGTATGTTAACTCTTCTCTATTTTTTTTTCTAGCAGGCACCTTTTTCCACTTTTCATATATGGGTATTTTAGTGATAGCCATAAAATGATCTGATGACACATCTGGGCCTCTAAACACTCTTACATCTTGTACTGCGGGCCAGATTTTTTTATTTGCCATGATATAGTCTATAATTGAAGAGGAACCTCTTGTTGACCAGGTGTATTTATGAATTCTTTTGTGTCAAAAGAACGTATTCGTAATTCAGAGTTCATTATATGTTGCAAAATCTCTTAATTTTAAGCCATTATTATTAATGACATTTTCTCCTTCTGTTCCTATTATATTTGTTATTGGAATATTGCCAATTCTTGCATTTAAATCACCGGCTACAATATAGTAATCATTTTTGTTTATTTTGTCTAATGTTTTCTGTAGGTCTTCATAAAACTCCTCTGTGTACTCTTGTCTGCCTTCCTCCGGGGCATAAACTCCTACTATTGTAAGGTATCCTCTCTTTATTTTCAATCTAGTCATGAGAATTCTTTCATTTATGAAAGTGTATGAGTGGATGTTTGATTTCCAGGATTTATTTATTAAGATAGCTACTCCTGCAGAAGCCCTTTTGCTTTGAGGGACACCACTATAAATCATATTATAATTTCTTAATTCTACTGAGCCTTTTAGTTTTTTCTTAGTTTCTGTAATTATGGCCACGTCAACATTCTTATCATGTAATTCCTTTTCTAGCTCAATTTCCTTATTTGTCAAACTGCGTACATTCCACGTTGCCAGTTTAAGATATTTATTGATTCCAGATTTTCTAGTCCGATTTCTTGCCAAGGTCGCTATAGGTAGGTCAGTCTGGCTTGATTGGAGATTTCGAGTAATTAAATTTCCCCTAAGGAGGATACCAGCCTCATGTAGGGTAAGATCATTGATGGGCTGCATCTTAGAGCACATGATCAATGCCCCCTGTGTATTAACCCCACCAGGGAGGGTTGCCTCTTCCGCCAGTTTCGCCATTCTGAAGGTTTCCTTCTCTGCCTACACTGGCGTTGGGGTCTTGAAGGTCCTAATGTATTATCCCCAATTAGGAGGGATGCCTCTTCCATGACTTTCGCCGTTCTGAAGAATCCTTCTCCGCCGAAACTCCCATTGAGGTCTTCACACGTAACCCTATGCAAGGGACCCTTCGGCCAGGTACTGCACACCGGGTCAGTGTGCCCTGGAGCTAGCAAGGGAAGGGACGCTATCCCCTATTGATGAGACTACCTCAAAGAGGGTTCTCACCCGTACCCGCACTTCGCCCTTCATGTGGAACAAAATATTTCACAGTTTGTTATCTTCTGCTCTTCACATTTCTTGGTATATTTACATGCAACAGGATTAGCTTTCATACATCCAAATAAATATGAATTTTGTAGGTTATACAAACTTACTTTCCAGAACTTGGCAAAAATTAGGCCTACTGTACATGTTTCATCGCTGAATTTATCAAAACATTTTAATGGACAATTGCAGTCTGGTCCAAGTTCTCTACCTGGAACCTCATCTTCTTTACTCCTTTATTTTTTTTATACAAAACACCAGAGTCTTTTTCCTTCTTCACTACTGCTTGCCTGGTCCTTTAATAGGAATATTTTCAGTTGCTTGTGTTTTACCAGGTGCATTATGCAAAAATACTCTGCTTTTCCCACCACATATCGTAATACCCTGTAAAAGCAACATTAATAGCCATCAGGAGCTATTATCATTTCATGTTAAATATGGTAACCCTCACTGTACATTTTACTCTCCTTTTTTGACTTAATTTCATCTGGGTCAACTATATCTTCACTACAAGATGTAGAGTGGGAAACTTTGTATTCAATGCCACTGTCACTGCCTTCCTCTTCTTCATATGCACTGGAAAAACTATTATTTTCCGTAGAGAAAAGTTCCCTCCTTACTCGCTGTGCAGCCATCTTCTGAAGGTTAACATGTTTTACATGAAATGGATGTGGGTTACAGTAATATATGTTACCGCATTCTCCATCTATAATGAACATATTCAACTAATTGGACAGTTCATTTGTTTCACAACAGACAGCCTAAGCATCCTATGTGATTATCTCAATTTTTTTAAATCTGTGGTTACCATCTTTTACAGCCGAACCCGTCATTTTTTAAATATTGTCGGATCCTTCACCATGGTGTCCAGCATTCCATCATGATCTTAAGCTTCTTGACAATTCAACAGCTGCCACTGAGGCAATAGTGTCGCATCAGGGAGGGAGTGAGAGGAGGTCCATGCCCCTAACTTCATCTTACTTAAGGGCTGGTGGGTGAATTTTCTACATTTTACTGGCTAAAGTTTTAATTTTGGCACTTTCACTTCTCTTAGTATAGGCCTATTCATTATCATGTTAAATTTTATTTTCTCTGCAATTAATAGTTTCTAAATTTTTAATAAAGAATATTTTGTATATATACAACACCATTAGCCTACTCATTCAAATCTTAACTTACAAGTATAGCTGTAATAGCTTTTATCTGTTTAGAGAATAAGTTAATAAGCCAGATTTGTTGTACCTGTATTTTTAAAATTTAAACTTATTCACAAAAGTAAATAGAAAATTCAATGCAGATATTATTGAAACAATGGAAACAAGTTATTTCAATTAATTGGAAAATATAAACAGTGGCAAACAATTTTAAGAGACAATTTTATAGTAGTAAGGAATATGTCATTGATGGTGTTCCCAACGATACCAAGGGATCATAAATTAATATAATGTGAATCTTGGAATTACTTCCAACATCTAAACAGGAGTCCTCTTATTGTCCAGTCATTTTTTTTAATACAGTAGAAGCCCAAAATAGTGTGATATAACAGCTTAGGCTTTCACGATCAACATTAGGATAATTTAAACAATTTTCTGGGTTTATAGGCCATGGTCCAGTGGGATTTTGGATTCCCAACATTTTGCTGCTAACTGCATCCAGCATCTTCAGTTATTGGCAAAAGCCTATATAAGCCTGGAAATTTGTTTAAATGATTCCAAAATAGTGTGGTTCGAAATACCGCGAACTGGGATGTATTGCGGGGAAAGTAGCCTATGTCCCGCAATAAAAATTACTTCATTTTTTTACTTTTAAAAATCAATTTCAACCAGTAAAAATGCTGCAATGTGCTGTTCTGCAGTACAGTTTTACTGTTTACACTCACCCTTAGTTGACTGTGACCACTGCATTCCAAAGTAATGATGCATGGAAAGTAATTTAGTACAAGACAAAAATACCTACATCTACTAGAAATCTTGTAAACATAGGGAAATCAAAAAATGATTTTAAGTTGGAATTGTGCATTCTGAGTGTAAAATTGGGAGTTCAGAATACAGAAAGTCCCAGAAGCAGACAGTGCAAAATTAGGTTAGTTTAATTATAGCCTATGCAGTGTAATTTAAATCAACTGGACTAGAAATCATAGGTGGTGGGTAATTTTTATAATGTGTTTTATATTACCATATAATATTCCAATTTATTAGCTAATGGATGTTTCCTCCTTCACCTTCGATTGATTTTTATCACTTTTATGGTCATATTTCAATATACTGCAGTAAGGGTAGGCCTATTATTATGTGCTGATAGAGCATGTTTCCCAATAACCGCATTATGTTGGGCTTCTACTTTACCATAACAATCAGACATGTAAGGCAGGCACAGCTAACAGATGGTTTTTGTTACCACATCTACCCTTTTAAAACAGGCTATAAGATCCAAAACAATTATTGTTAGGAAAATGATAAATCAAATAGTAGGCCTAATACTTTATTACATTGTTAAGGGAAACTGAGTTAAAGTCTACTGTAATGAATATATTATCTCATCACACTTAATATTAGTAGATATTGTTATGAATTAATGAAATAATGAATTACTAAAGAAGGGTTAGTAATTTAATGCAAATGCAAAACAATTTCAGTGCTCAATGTGTTGTAAATGTAATGGAATAAGGCTGTTTAGAAGTCACTACCTTCATTTAGACCACTCCACAGAGACAACTCCTTTTGTATGAAGAGCCCAACATTCCTTTCTTTTCACATGGTATACTTGGCTTCCTGCTACCCTCATTTACGATTGTGACAAGTGGTTGATGTACAGTCTGTGCCACAATTTGCAGCTAACCTGTAGTTACAACAACTTGTTTATGATTACAGTATTACTGACAATATTGTCCGTATCTTTTTAAGTTCACTTCGGTCCATTAGATGCAACCAACTTTCAAGACACTGGTTTTCTACTACCTGAAGACTTAAAAATAACGAACTATTCACTTATAATTACTAATCAAATTTTATTATGTAACTTCATAGCTTAACCCTTTCAGTGCCAAACTATTTGCCAGAGAAAGGTTTCTAAAATACCACCTGCCAATTCACTTGGTTCCTGCTTACTCAAGTCTAGGATGCCAATGCTGTTCAGAGCGGAATTCAGTTTTACAAAATAATACACATACTTTTTAGGTAGCCTATGCCTTCAAATATACATAGGAACAAAACAGGTTTCTCCCCTCTTTAAAATGGTGTGTTTTGTGAGAATTTTGACTTCAAAAGGGTACTTTTAGTGTGTGAAGCAGACTGTTACAGTTATTGCAGTTTTTTTGTTTAGTAGTAATAATGGGAGAGTGTTTGTAAGACATATTTGTTGGAGGAAAAATTATTAGGGGGTTTAAAACATGGCAATTTTTAGCCAGATGATTTATCCTGTGATAGTGATTTACCAAATAGCAGCAGTGACGAAGACATCATGATCATAGGCCTAACTTACTGATATTATATAGTGATAAATATAACAGAAACATAACTTATTATTATCATACCTAAACTGTTTCTCTGTTAATATAATTATAAAATTATCCCCTATGGAGCGAAACTCCATCCTTTATGAATATTTTCAAGAATTGTGCATTTTTGTGAAAAAAATCCATGGTACTCTCGGGTAGGTAGAACCAGTAGGCCTACAAAGGCTGACACTCAGCGAACCATGAAGGCGATGCAGTGCATGGCCCCAAAAGGGTTAATAATCTATCTTAAATTTAAGAAATCACTTAGGAAAAGTAGGCTTAGATGATAACTGTAAATTGCACTGATTCTGATCACATTACCCTAGAAATAAACAGTTTCAAGGAATATGGATTCCTTTCTTATGTATATATGTGTATAATACAACATGTGCATTTATATAATGTGTGTGTGTTTAGAATGTATACAAATGTCTTTAGTGACAGAGAATGTCTAGTAGGCCTACACTAGACCAGGGGTTCTCAACTTTTTTTCAATCACTGTATACTCCTTTGTTACCAACAGTAAGTATGCGTACCCCTTAAATAATAAACTCAGTTATATTCAGAAAATGTTTCTTAAGGGTCAGTTAATTTGATTTAGCATCTTTAATTGTATTATCCAAGGTAGAAATGAGAGATATTGCTTTAATATTTGCAGGTCTTCAGTAATTCAGGTGCAGGCCCTTTTGAATTTCAAGGTCAGTAAATTCAGAGATATTCGTTTATTTAAATTTAATAAATTTAATTGTCGTTAGGCCATTACAGCAATAGACAAAGTCTAATACAAATACGAATCATTTTCTTTCAAATGGCTCACAGTAGTTATCTGCCTCTTCTTTTTCCCAAAGAGTACTTTTTTTGCATTGCATCAGTCCATTGGTCACCCACTTTACCCCCTAGATATTTTCAAGTGGCCACAGGTGAGAGCCCCTACACTAGACTATACAGTATAACAATAAAGTTTTAAGAACATGTGATTGATCAACCATTGTTTGTTTATTACACTGGTAGATGATTATAACAATTTTTTTTTTTTAATGGTTTATGTTGACAGTTCCATTAGAGAAGAAGTTTGTTTTTAACTCCACTATTTTATAAAAATTAACTCTATATTATAAAAAGAAGTTAATGTTCCAAGACTGTTACAATCTTGAAATGTTGGTGCTTGATAATTGTGCATACTAAATGATGACAATTGACTAGTTTGTAAGTTATTTTACTATCCACAATTTACGTCATTGAAACTATAAAGAATAATTCAAATCTGTGATAATGAGTTTTGAATTTTATTATATTTTATTACAAAAAATCTCACAAACATGCACAATAACTTCTGCGCTTTGTGTGTGTTGTACCAATAAATCAAGGCCATAATATTTGAACATTAAAACTTATATATGACTACAGTTTCACTTACTATGGGTATGGACTATGACCATGGAGGAAAATATGGTCCTCTGTGACCTTGATGATAATAATCCATCATAGTCATCAGTGAATTTTTCTATGGATCTGATGAAGGATTACAAAAACATAACAGATTTATTGATTAATGTAAAATCTGTTTGATGATTCTCTGTTTTTTTAAGAAACAACAATCAAATACATTATTTTAAAACTTGTCTGTAATGGTTGCTAAAGAGTGTTAAAAGAATAAATAAAAAGGAAAAACTAAATTTTTAACTTAAGGATTAGACATATTTAAAAGAATATTGTTGCACTTATGATAGTCTAAGAGCTACAAATTTCTTAGATTTTTAAAAAATTCTTAAATTAATAAATGACCCACGCAGCACGATATGTATAATATACGTATGTTTTAGAGCTACATATATATCATACGTTTGATCAAATTCAAAACGTAAATTATACGTATATTTTATATCCAATATATACATGTATAAAAACTGTTGTAATTTAATCCTGCTTTATGTTCATAATATATCAAAATTAAGTTACTGTTACATAAGCAATTTATTATCTAAAAAAATCTAATTTATTGTTCATTTGCTATTATCAAAATGACGTACAAAAAAATTGGCAACTATACATAAATTTTACGTCTAGAATTTGACATTGTAAATGCACCTGTTTATTGTGTTTTACTCTAGTAAATCGATTTGGTTAAATTAAGGGAACGAAATACAATTTACTCACGCTAATAAGAAATTAATAAAAAATGGTTTAACATGATTACATCCGTAAACTCAGTAGTTTGTGTTCTGTGCTCAGTAGGACTATTTTTCTGGTAAGCACAGAACACAAACATAAGCTTGCGCGGTTGCGCCACCTTGTGCTGAGTCGGAACTCTGAAGCAGTGTTGCCATACGTACGACTATAGTCGTACACATACGACTATTTCATAGATTTGTACGACGTACGACGCAACCATGTGTCGTATGCCTATTCATACGACTATTTTTAATATTAGCAATTTATACTATTTATACCATTTTGTGTTTATTTTTTAGCAATCTACTGCAGAATTTCAATTTGGATAAACATGAGGTTTTTTCGTAGTTTATTTTGTATGTCACTAATTGAATGGCGGAATGTTAAAATATCCACTGTCAAATAAAACTCAGTCAATTTATTTATTACAGGCATTCACGGGCCGGTGCCGCACCACGCTTAAGTTGTATTGTTGTATTGTTATTGCTACTTCTCTCATTATTCTTTACCAAACATTTTATATTTTAGCCGCACGTGTGCAAAACGAAGCAATCCAAATCTCTAAAGAAATTATACCGATAAAGAGCAGCTGGCCCTATTTTTTTAAATTTTTTTTTTACCAAACATAATAATCATATCATTGTTATTATTAATAGGCCTAGTAGGTATGCGAAATATGCACTTTTCATATGCACTTTCCGTGCATATGAAAAGTGGCTGAATATTTTTCTTTAAATAATACTTAGAAATTTTACTTTCTTATGGATTGTAATTTATTAATATTTTATTACTATTATCGTTATTATCATCAGGTGTACGACGATTTTAACTAGCGTACGACTATTTTCACTTGTTGGTACGACTGTTTTACTTTTCTGATCTGGCAACCCTGCTCTGAAGAACACCAACGGTCACGCGGGGTTTAGGGGTTATAAGTTTCGTTTGTTCTTTGAGTTTGTTATTTTGACTCACTGTGCAGAAGAATAATTATACGTTTTGTTTGTTCTTTGTTGTTTGATAATTTGGAAAGGAGGTAAGTGCTTTTTAATATTTGTAATATAACTTTTGTAGATATAATAACACGTTTTGGCAATCGAATAGGGCCTAGTTGTTTTTTCACTTTTAAACAGTGTTTGTGTTTTCTTTAAGATAATATTTTATTTATATCAAGCAAGTATCATAAGAAAGAAGGCATGCACTAGGAAAGCCAATATTAATTTATTGTTCTATAAATTTTGGTTCTTAACCTAAAACTTTAACCTATAATTTCATAAGTGGCAAAAACCATTTTAGCGATAGTTTTCATCGCAAAAACCGACGGTTGACCAGTTTTTTTAAGGCTACAAAAAGATAGGGTTTTGTTACCTGTGTGTTTTTTTTTTTATTATTATTGCGGAAAACCACTTAAATTACTACCCCTAACTTAACCTGTAAATATCAAAATTGCTCATTTATATAAGTTAATATACCAAATGGCAGTTCTCAGTATGATTGGGATGGGAAAAAATAAATGTAAGTCGCACCTTGGATGAATGTTCCAGCCCTCCACTCCCTTGCGATGCACTTTCTTTTATACCACGATCTAGCGAATTCTTCGGTCATCATATTACGTACATACTCGTGATTGGACGTTGGTAGTGTGACGTCATACCGCTAAACAAAAGGTGATAGGCTTACTAACCTCTGGAAGATATAATATGCCACATTTTCGAAACCCTTCAGTGTACCATACATTATTCGAAAATGCAAGGGCACTTCGCTTCAGCTACTGCCTCTGCTTCGCGCACTTAACTATGTGGATAGTGTTATGCATTATTTAGACTATTTGCCGAGGTGATTGTGGTCTGATCGGGAGTGCCGAGTGAGCTAGCGGGTAGTCATTTCTATGCAACCTGCTGGTATTTGGTACGATCGGGAGTATGGAGAGAAGGAATGGTCGGGAGTGCCGAGATAACAAGCGTGTGGTCACCATAGCATCGCATTGTTCGGCGACTTACTCTTATCTTTCACCATTGGGGGAATCAAATCTACAAAGTTAGATACTACAGTACCGTAACATATTCATGGTTTTGCACTGCTTATGATAGTGCAGCCGAAAGGTTAATATAATAACTTTCGGGAGCCTAACTTTAATTCCGCATCACTTCCTCATGGTTTGTGCTAGTATAATATGCTTAACAGGTGCAAAACCGTGAATATACATTATGGTACTGTAGTGTATAGTATCTAACTTTGTAGATTTGATTATCCAATTCATAGGCTACCGAGAACTGCCATTTGGTATATTAACTTAGATAAATGAGCAATTTTGATATTTACAGTGAGGTTAAGTTAGAGCTAATCATAGGTTACCGAGAACTGCCATTTGGTATATTAGGCCTAACTTAGATAAATGAGCAATTTTGATATTTACAGCGAGGTTAAGTTAGGGCTAAGTTAGTTTACGTGATTTTCTGCAGTAGGCTATAGTAAAGAAAATAACAGACACACACAGTTAACAAAACCCGGTAGTCTTTGAATATAATACTGTGTCTCACACTGCTGCATCCCACTACAGTTTGCTTGAGTGCACCACCAGTCAAAACAGGAATGATTTTAATGTATAAAATTATTCACTGTTGAATTCGAATGTATTAAATTCACAAACACTGCTTTCACAACCCCAAGCTTGTGTTAAGCTTGTCTGCCTTGATCATTAAATTTACTATTTTCTCGCATATCTGATTCCGGCTCTTGGAACACTCCCTCGATCATTAAAATTACAATTTTCTCGTGTCTTATTTTGGATCCCCCCTCCATGCTCATAAACCGGCAGTGTCAACGAGACGATAAATGATACCCTAGGCAGGAGCTTCGGTATAGCTTGTTTTTTTATTATTTGTAACAGGTTGTTTTTGTAAGCTACAAAGCAAGTTATAAGAAATATCTCTAGACTGCAGTGGGATGCAGCAATGTGAGAAACACAGTATTATATTCAAAGACTACCAACTTTTAGAACCTAGTCTTGTGTAACTTATATGTTGTGGCAGATTAAAGACCATCACTTGCATAATATTAATTTATGCTCTAATGGTGATAAATTATTTCCAGGTATTTATTGATATTTACTTAATGTTTCAGGTGTTCTGAGTAATGATCCTCGTAAGGATACCTTCACGTAGGCTACAAGGTCTTCGAATTGCATTTAAGGGAATGGTTTCGCCAGGCAAAGACCAGAATAAGTGGTAAAAAAGAGAAACAAGATCATTAACATTGTAGCAAGATTGAGCTCGGAATTATGTTAATTAATTATTAAATTTTATTTCGCCGTAAATCTCTATACAGAAATATTGGTGCTAAATTACTTAAGACTAAATATATCTTATACACAAGTAGTGGTGAGATTAAAACGATTACATTGTAAGTGTGATGTCATGCAATATATTAACTATGATAGTAGTACTATTGATAATTATGCTACAGTCCTGATTGAGCGTTCAGTTGAGTATATTTAAATTACTTGTTCAAATACTCAAGGCATTCATTAATACTGTAGAAGCAGTGTTGGAGTAGGAAATGTTTGACACAGTTTCTGTATTTCATATAGGCTACTCCGTGTGTTGAAATACTTTATTAAGAGAGTTATATTATTATTCCTTTATAGGATAGGGAAGATTTTTTTTGTTTGTTTTGTTTGTTTGTTTGTTTGTTCTAATACTGTTAATATGAATTTTATTGTGGCTTTTTGTACAATAGTTGTGAATTGCCTCATTTTTGATGAAATTATGTTTGTTTTTATGAATGAAACTTACCGCTTCTACAGTGAGTCCCATGCAAGAGTTGGCCAATGACGCGGGTTTCTGCGTCGCGGCTGGCACAGCTCCAACTCCCGAGCAATTGGGTGAAATATCTACGCTAATAATGCCGCGGTCGGTGTAATGATTAAGGTTCCCACATTTACAGTTAAAATTACAATGAAAATAACCACTTGCCTCACAACAAGAGATGTTGGAAATGTTCTCCTCTTGCATCCACACAATACTGGCACCTTTTTAGGAAATTTTCTTTCACGCACTTAAGTTCAGCTTCCGAGACAGAGTTACTTTCTCTTGTGATAGGCCTATGTGATATTGTCTTTAATTCTTCTAACAGTATGTGAATATTATTTATGGGGAAACTTGAAAAATAAAGTGTAGGGATAGGTCAATTTCCCATACATAAGAAGAACTTAAAGACAATATCACAAAAGAAATTAACTCTATCTCGGAAGCTGAACTTATGCGCGTGAAAGAAAATTTCCTATAAAGGAGCCAGTATTGCGTGGATGCAAGAGGAGAACTTTTCCTACATCTCTTGTGATGAGGTACATGGTTATTTTCATTGTAATTTTAACTGTAAATGTGAGAACCTGAATCAATACACCGACCGCGGCATTGTTTGCGTAGATATTTCACCCGATTGCTCGGGAGTTGGAACTGTGCCAGCCGCGATGCAGAAACCCGCGTCATTGGCCAACTCTTGCATGGGACTCACTGTAGTATGTAAAGACAGGGTACTGGTAGGATTTTTAGATTTTTGAACGAGTCCCTAGGGCCTACACACTTCACTATTATCATGTATGATCATTTCAATAGGTCTTCCCATCATCATCAGCTGATGTGTTTGTTTTAAATTCAATTCAGTTCTTTTATTCACCATTTAAAAAATTTGCCAATAAGTTAGGTAAATACTGCTTCTGCTATAGTTTTACACTTTTGGAAACCGAACTGTTCTTTGGAAAGGATATTGTTTTTTACTATGAATGATAAGAGCCTTTTATACATTGCTTTTTCTAAGTTTTTGAGAAAACTGGTAATAGTGAGATAGGTCTGCAATTTTCGGTGTTACTAAAGTCACCTTTTTTAAATACAGGGCAAACTTTTGCTGTTTTTAATATTTATTTGTATTTTCTTTAAGCTTTTTGTAATGTGTTAAGAATAAAATATTGTAATACATATTGTTATGGTGCTATTATTTAATTTTCTTACCTACAATCTGTATTAAATGCAATGTTGGGGTCTTTTTTGTCAATTATTCACAGCTAGCTTGTTTATAGTTATTCTAAAAAAGCTACTGCTTCAAAATGCAAAAACAATATGGGAGATGCAATTTTAGAAACATTGTTTACAAAAATTATACAGGGACATTCTTTCTCAGCATGTCGCGTAACTGGCTGCCGCATGCACTGCACCTCATGCTGCAATGGCCATGCATGGATCCTTCATGCCCCCCTGCATTAACCCGAGTCTCAGAATTTGTACTTGCTATGCTCATATAGAAGATGCTGTAATTGTTCCAAATTTTCTGCCACATACAGTACTATAGCAGTGTTTATGCGGCTGGCTGAGCGGAGTGTGTTTGTTACTGTTATGTTATGATTAAGAGGCTCTCAGTGCAGGGTTTCTTTGTGTACTGTGAAGCCCAGTCCGTAACTCTGTGATATTTCAGTGTAATATTTAATTGTATACCGTGTTGTGTAATAATCCTTTGCGGATTATACACATCACGTACATGAGGACAAATAAGTCATGTGCTAGAACAAAAAAATTTCATCAGAAGTTTCCAGACAGGCCTATTCCGACCGCAGTACCATAATATGTCTTGCAAACACATTTAAGGATACAGGTTCTATGAAGGATCCATGTATCTGCCATTGTAGCATGAGGTGTTGTGCATGCGGCTGCACATTACGCATGGCGCTGAGAAAGAATGTCCCTGTATATCAAATATACATTTGGTGGATCTCTCATGTATGTATAGTATACATAAAATATATGTAAGCAGTGTACATTTATGAACCAAAGGTCCTATATATATATAAATTATATATAAAATATACGTTTGATATATCATCTTTACATATTTTTTACGTATAGATATTGTACATCAATAGTATGTATGCGATTGTTTGTATAATTGATATATATTATATGTCAATATTGACATGAATTGACGTAAACTATACATAAAAAAGTGGGACATTTGAGCGTATATTATACGTAGATAATACTTAACCAATATGTGTGATGTACATTATCTAGATCTAGGGATAACGTAATTTTTACATATATTTTACGTATGTGTGCTGAGTGGGGAGTAGAATAGTGCTGTCTTTATTTACCAGTATTATTTATTTATCCCAAAACTGTGAAATATAAAATTTGAGAGCAAATTTATTATGTAAATAAACTCCAAACTGTTTTCACTACCATTATCTCTCATTACATACTTTCATTGAATACTGCGCAAGCATAATAATTTAAATAACAAACATGTGAACATTTTGTACAGTTGAGTACACAGAAACTTTCCGTTGCTTCTGGTTTCTTTTAACATTTTTCTTTATTGCAAGTTTGCATTGAATCATCTTATCATCTGTGTTTCACATCAGTCCAGGGTGAGCCAGTCTTTTATTTATTTGAATTCAAATCCAAGCACATGCATTAGTCTATGAACAATGCTCAGGCCTAGGGGAGTGGTGAAATGGGGATGGGGCATGGGAAAATTTCATTTCAGTGGTTGGAGGAGGGCATGCCTCACAACGAATGTCCCCACCAGCCCCTGAATGGGTCCAACTTGTATTGGTTTGCTATCAAAAGCATGGCACTCAAACAATAACGCATGAACCCAGCTCAGTTTCAGATTAAACAGTGAAGGTTGGAGAGGAATAAGGCAAGTATTAAGTGGAGGATTAGTCTCTGCTGCATATCCTCCAATGCAAACAAGAAGGATAGGAATAAGGGTGGGGAGCAGGCCTGACGGAGCCTGTTATGTATTTGCTTACCAACATAAACCTCTGTGCATTTTATCGGAAAGATTCTGTGCAGTCTACTGTACATGATACTTCAGTTTTCCTCTTCCAATGCATCCTTCCCTTTACATTTTCACATGTACAATCGGCTTCAAAAAGAAAGGGCAGAAATATTAATTATAATGATAGTAATTATCATAAATAATAATAATAATAATAATATCAATATCTACATGTAAATATCTACATTGACAAGTATGCAAATCTCTAAGCTCAGAAACATGCAGTATGAACATACCCCAAACCTGTTGAATGTATGGGACATGTTACAGTACTGTATGATTGACAGATCCATACAGACCGAACAGTCGCTGCAAACAAGCCAGACATAGTCATACAAAAAGCTAAGAATTAGGATTAGGATTAGCCTATAACATCCCTTGAGGGCTAAGGCCTCCTGCCATCGGCAGGGCAGCTCGTAAGTTTTTCATCGGGGAGCTGCTCCTTTGGGGAGCTACTCCTAAGGAGCGTATTTTCCTTCCTGGCTTGTACACTGACACATAACTTGTTTTGTTGCACTTGTTCGCGTCCCACCAGCTGTGGGCTGTCGTTTGCCCAGTTCTTTCCACTGTTCTCTGCTCTTGGCCTGTCTTTCCATTGTTTCCCTGCTTGTTGGGTGAAGAAGTCCTCCCATCTGGTTTTTGCCTGCCCACGTGCTGCTTGCCTGTTCGGGGATATCACATGGTTGTCCTGTAGGCCCATCTTTCTCCATCCATCCTCGCCACATGTCCACCCCACTTCCATTTGGTGTGTTCCGCAATATGGATTACATCTTTCATGCCCATTGATTTCTTCATTGCGGAATCTATCTGCCAAGGTCTCGTCAAGAATTTTGTGTTCCATTCTTCTTTGGCACATTTGGACCATTCGTTTCGTGCTCCCATTTAGTGCCCAAGTTTGGCTGCCATACAGGAGAACTGGAAGCACACATTTCTCTAGCACTTCCGCTTTCAGGCTTGTCTTCTGGGGGGTATCTGTCAGGATGTGTTTTAGACTCCAGAAATTTTTCCAGGCCTGTCCAATTCTTCTGTTGATTTCCTTCTCCATGTTCATGTTAAATGCTAGTTGTTGTCCTAGGTAAACATATTCTGTTACATATGGTAGAGTTGTGCCGTCGACATGGATGTCATCCTCCGTGTCATTTGTCATTACCTTAGTCTTAGCTGGGTACAGGTTCAGACCTACTTCCTTGCTTAGTCTGTTTAGGTCGTTAAGCATCTGCTCTAACTGTGGTGCTGACTTGGCTGTCAGTATGATATCATCTGCAAATCGCAGTTGGGTCAGTCTTACTCCATGTATATTGATTCCGTACTCTTCCTCCCAATCCAGTCTGCATAGTTGGCTTTCCAGCAGGCTCGTGAACAGTTTTGGTGATAACAGATCCCCCTGCTTTACACCTCGTTCTATTGGGAATCTTTCACGTTCTCTTTCGGTTCTTATCCTCTCGTGGCTGCCATTGTATGTTTCTGCAAGTAGTCTGATGTATTTTGGGTGAATGTTCTGGGCTTCTTGGGCTTCCCACACAAATGTGTGTTCTATTGAGTCAAAAGCTTTGGTGTAATCTATGAATGCCAAATATAATTTGATGTTGTGTTCTTGCATTTTTTCCATTAACTGCTTCATTGTTTGCAGGTGATCCATCTTGCTGTAACCTGACCTGAACCTGGCTTGCTCCACTGGTTGACTCTCGTCCAATATCCTAGTTAGTATTTTGGTTATGATTTTCATGAATACCTTGTGCATGATTGGCAGCAGGCTTATTGGTCTGTAGTTACTTATCTCATTTTTGGGGCCTTTCTTGTGTAAGAGTATATTTTGTTTCCATTCTCGGGGTACAACTTCAGTTGTCAGTACCTTGTTGAACAATTCTGTTAGAGGGGCTATTAGCTCTTCCTGACCCAGCTTTAGGTGTTCATTGTGTACTCAGTCTTCACCTGGGCTCTTGTCATTCTTTGTTTCTCTAATGGCTGCCCTTGTTTCCTTTGACATGATAGGTGGGACCTCTTCTTCATGGTCTTGTCTGGTTGCTGGGCTCCTGTTTTGTTCTCTGTGTTTTATTGTGCTGGTGAAGAGCTCTTTATAAAATTTCGTGGCTTGTTCTGTTATCTTTTCTCTAGAGGTTATTCTTCCTCCTTTTGGGTCTTTTGTGCCTAACATCCAGTGTTTCCCCTCCGATAGTATTTTCCTGATTTTCCTTGTCAATTTGGTTTCGTTCAGTATGCTCCTTATTTGTTCCGCCTTGTGATTCCTCAGGTCATTTCGTATTGCTCTCTTTGTGCTCTTGGTCAACTCATCGTATTCCTTCTTTCTTTGTAGGTTGTCTTGTGCCCTTTGTTTTAACTCTTCTCTTTCTTCAGTCATTTTCAGGGTGTTGTTCGTCAGCTTGCTGTTTCTTGCTGAATCTTTTCCCTTTGTCCTGGAGTTCTTTGCTGCCTGTTTAATGTCTGTTACAATTTCAGTATATAGCTGTTGTACCTCCATGTCGTCCTTCTGCTGTGTTTCTTGTAATTTCTCTTGTACCTCCTTCCTGTATTTTTGTTGGTCCATTTCTCTTGGGTTCTTGATCATTCGATGGTCTGTGTTGAACTTTATGCCGTTGATTGTCTATATGTCCTTGACTTCCTATAGTCTATTTGTTAGGATGAAGTCAATTTCGTTCTTTTTTTCCCAATTCGGGGCAATCCATGTCTACCTTGCTTCTAGGTTTTTTCTTAAAGAAAGTATTGACTATTTTCAATCTGTGGACTTGTGCAAACTGGATGAGACTGTCCCCTCTGTTGTTTCTCCTCCCTTGTCCGTATGGTCCCATGGGCTCTTCGCCTTCATGTTCTTTGTATCCCACCTTGCTGTTAAGTCCCCCATGATAATTGTAGTGTGTGCCTTATACTTGTATAGGGTTTCATCTAGGAGGTTATAGAAATTCTCTGCTTCTTCTATTGTACTTGCTCCGGTTGGTGCGTGTACGGACTGGTAGCTCAGCAAGTGGACTGTAACAATAGTCCCTTTCAATATAAATTACAAGAATGGTGTCAGTACATATTCCCGAATTATGAATGATTTAATTATAAACCAAATCTTTCGTACAAGACATGATATAACTAAAACATGAATTAATATGTATTGAAGATTGTGCGGCCCATGAACTGTAGCCAATGTATTGACTGAAATTATCATATATGTTATGCCTTAAACAAGCAGATTGGATATTAATAGCTATTTCATGGGCAATCGAGCAAAGAAGACTTAATATCTGCAATAACAAGCCTTCCGAAACAAATGATATGAAGTAAAGAACAAGAAATTATAATCTTGAAACTTCTTGCGTTACACTGAGAGTTGCGATGGCAAATGATGAACAATACACATCGAAGACAAGATCCCTCAATGGCAAAATTTAATTCATTCACTGTATTCCGAATGGAGGACCAATCCTAGTGAAGCACTATGGATAATTGCATAAGTTGGTTATCAGTTCACCACAATAAAAGTTATAATATTTAAATGTTTTAGATGCTACCCTTCATTCGAATTAAAGATTGCCAAATCAAATTGGCATAGAGCGTAGGCTTTCGGTATACCCCCCTCCCCCCCCCCCGGGAATTTCCGACTAATATATTTTTTTGTTGGTATTACCTTCTAGTTTCAGTTTTTAGTTGTTTGCCCTTATCAATTACAGCATTTACCCGGAAACACCGGAAATTCGGAGAAAATGAGTTTGTTTTAATTTTTCTTTGTTCGTTGCTCCTAATATGCCCAGGGAATTTCTGACTCACATATTTTTTATTGGTATTGCCATCTAGTTTAAGTCTTTAGTTGTTTGCCCCTTATCAATTACAGCATTTACCCGGAAACCCCGGAAAACTACGGAAATCCGGAGAAAATGAGTTTGTTTTAATTTTTCTTTGTTTTTGCTCCTAATATGCCCAGGGAATTTCTGACTCACATATTTTTTTGTTTGTATTGCCATCTAGTTTAAGGTTTCAGTTGTTTGCCTCTTACCAATTACAACATATCCCCGGAAAACCACGTATATACGGAGAAAATGACAATGTTTTATTTTTAATCTCTGTTTTTTGCTTCTAATATTCAAAGGAATTTCTTACTGATATGTTTTTTTGTTGGTATTGCCATCCAGATTAAGGTTTCAGTTGTTTGCCTCTTATCAATTACAGCAAATCCCCAGAAAACTCCGAAAACCACGGAAACCCGGAGAAAATACTTTGTTGTAATTTTTTTAAATCTTAGTCCTTTGTTCCTATTATTCAAAGGGAAATGGTGACTTATATGATTTTGTGTTGGTAGGCCTATTGCCATGTAGATTAAGGCTTCAGTTGTTTGCCCCTTATAAATTACAGCATATCCCCATATAACTCGGAAAACCACGGAAAGCCGGAGAAAATGACTTTGTTTTAATTTTTTTTATTCTTAGTTCTTTGCTCCTAGTATTCAAAGGGAATTTTTGACTCATATGTTTTTGTATTGGTATTACCATCTAGATTAAGGTTTCAGTTGTTTACCCCTTATCAATTACAGCAAATCCCCATAAAACTCAGTGGTGGCTATTCAGGAGAAGTAGGTGAAGTAGCACTTCACCAGTATTTTTCCTTTGCAATACGTATTTTAAAGTTTATTTTCCATACCATGAATGTTGGTTTTTACTATAAACGTATCTGTATTTTTGAATTGCCCGCCACGCCACCACCTGGTGGCTAGGAGACACTGAAATCCTGAGTGCGCAACTTGTTCAAGTCGGCCGTGTGAAGGTGAACTGGAAACCACGCCCTCCGTTGCATGGGTAGTCTGGTCAACTAAAACTGAGGATATGCAAGCAGCAGTTTTCTCGCTTATCCCACGTCCCCATACCGACGCGAACAGACTACCCACGAAGCCGTCCCTCTTGTTCAGCCATTTTCTTCGCCAGCACCTCATACTGTTAGCTCGGAGAAAGAGGTGGGCACGTTAGATCTTCCACCGTCTGACGCCGCCAAATTCGAATGTGTTAAATTCAGAAAAACCCGGATTCCAAAACCCCGATTAATCACGTGAGAGTTTCCAGAGATGGATTAAGAGACGAGCAGTTTAGGTAGGCCTACTCATAATTTCTAAAATATTTTAAGTTTGCTGTATGAAATGGCCGCTACTGGGTGAATTCCGTTATTAACATAAGCATGTGGCATTTTTTTCTCTTCACCTAATTTTCCGGCCACGAGCCGCCACTGATAAAACTCGGAAAACCACGGAAATCCGGAGAAAATTACTTTGTTTTAATATTTTTAAATCTTAGTTCTTTGCTCTTAGTATTCAAAGGGAATTGGTAACTCGTATGATTTGGAATTGGTATTGCCATCTAGATTAAGGTTTCAGTTGTTTGCCCCATATTAATTACAGCATATCCCCGGAAAACTCCGAAAACCACGAAAATCCGCAGAAAATGAGTTCGTTTTCATTTTTTTAAAAATCCTTGTTCTTTGATCCTAATATTCCCAGTGAATGTTGCCATTGTCATCTAGCTTAAGGTTTCAGTTGTTTGCGCGTTATCAATTACAGCATTTCCCCGGAAAACAACGGAAATCCACAGAATTTCTAGAACTCGGAACTTGTGATCTTCAGTCACTGTAACCGTTATTGCGAAGTAATTCTTCTGCTTCAGGTGTGTCCTTAGCAGGTTCAAAAGGGTGAGTATGTGGACTACGAGATATCTGCCATAATTGTGATGGTCACATGTAAAGAAAAGGGGAACCATATCTCCTAAACATGCCATTGTAAGTCAAAGTTGTTTTCTTTATTTGCTCGCTGAAATCTCAAAATCAATGACACTTTGTCCATATTACCAATCCAAAATTGTGCTGTTTTACCCAATGTCCCTTCTTTAACTTCAGTCAAGAAAGTTTGATAGTGACTGTGGAAGGTTTGGCAAGATAAATTATCATTCACAGATGTCAAATTAGAATATGAAGGGTGTTCTGCCAGGATTTCAATCGCTTTCATCCCTTCAGCATCAGGATTTTTTCCAGTATTCTTTGTCATGCTGCAATTGGTAAGGGGAAAACAACTGAAACCTTAAACTAATTGGCAATACCAACAAAAACTCATATGAGTCAGAAATTCCCTGGGAATATTAGGAGCAAAGAACAAAGATTTTAAAGAAATTTTTAAAAAGTCAATTTCTCCGGATTTCCGTGGTTTTCGGAGTTTTCTGGAGATATATGCTATAATCATAAGGGGCAAACAACTGAAACCTTAATCTAGACGGCAATACCAACAAAAAACATACTAATCAGAAATACCCTTTGAATATTAGGAGCAAAGAACAAAGGTTTAAAAAATAAAACATAGTCATTTTCTCCGTATATACGTAGTTTTCCGGGTTTTCCGGGATATGCTGTAATTGGTAAGGGGCAAAGAACTGAAACCTTAATCTAGATGGCAATACCAATAGAGAAACATACGATTCACCAATTCCCTTTGAGTACTAGGAGCAAAGAACAAAGATTTTTAAAAATTTAAACGAAGTCATTTTCTCCGGATTTCCGTGGTTTTTGGAGTTTTCCGGGGATATGCTGTGATTGATAAGGGGAAAACTGAAACCTTAATCTAGTTGGTAATGCCAATAAAAAACATATGAGTCAGAAATTCCCTTTGAATATTAGGAGCAAAGAACAAAGATTTAAAAAATAAAACATAAGTTAGTCATTTTCTCCGTTTTCCGGGTTTTCCGGGGATATGTTGTAATTTGTAAGGGGAAAACAATTAAAACCTTAAACTAGATGACAATACCAACAAAAATATGTGAGTCAGTAATTCCCTGGGAATATTAGGAGCAAAGAACAATGAAAAATTAAAACAAATTCATTTTCTCCGGATTTCCGTGGTTTTCCGGGTTTTCCGGTAAATGCTGTAATTGACAAGGGGCAAAGAACCAGAAACTTAAACTAGATGGCAATACCAACAAAACAATATATGTGTCGGAAATTCCCACGGAGGGGGGAGGGTTTCATATTAGTGGCCAATGGTCTAGCAAGCCACTAAAATGCATCATTCTTCATAATGTTAAAGTTCAATATATTCGTCTTCTCGATTATAGTAATAATAGCTCAAACTCACTTTAAAGTGTAGATTAAGATGAGAATAGTTGTTGAGTAGAATCAGTCTTGAATGATGGGACGACCAAAGAATTCTTCTCCATGAAGATCATTCCAATAAATAAATGTTTAGCTATTTAGCTAAATACGAGTAGAAATGTAGCTGACAATAAAGGTTTCCAGACCTTGTCAGATAGATCATAAGTTGAATAGATTTTATTCTTGAACGATACACAAATTTATAACTGATTTCACCAGAATAGAAAAAAATTATGTCTATATGAGGAACAAAACTGGTATAGGTAATAACAATGTGTGAGAAAAGACTCCCATTGGTCAAGATTACAAAAAAACTAGTCAATAGAAAAATGTATCATAGAGAAATGATTTAAAGGAAATACCTTCTTGACAATTATATGGAAATGATAAATTAAATATAGTTTGGATATTTAAATCTTGGGTATTGACTATAAAATAAGTAATATAGTAATGAAATGAATCCAGTGGAAAAAGAATTCTTAGAATAAATTGTAGTTCATTTGTTAAATAAATAAATGAATGTCAAAGGAGAAAATGAACTATTTCAAAGTCAGCCAAGGAATAAAACCGAATCATTACCAGCTATAACATGATAAAGAAATCATAGTTTTAGAAATATGAAAATATAAATAGAATTGCCAACAAATGAAGTTTCAACATAACTGAATAGGTGCGTATACTTGAATTATAGCGTATGTGTTTCCGTTTGTGTTTAGGGACATGCCTATGATCCTCTCCGAGATGCCTGCTATCTCCTGAACATATTCCTTTAGATGCTTCTTTATCATGAAGACTACCCCTTTCTGCCCCTTTGTTTCCCCCACATAACTGAATAAATCCCCAGCTTTCTTTTCTATTATGGCTTCTCTGAGTCTTCTTACCTCGCTCAGTCCTAAGATGTGCACTTTTACGTTTAGCAGTGCATTATCTAATTCCATTGCTCTTTCTTCTGTTCCTAGGGTTCTAACATTGAGTGTTGCTATGTGTATTTGTTTCCCTCCTTGCCAGTTCCGTTTTATCGTCTTGTGCGAGGGATTATGGCATCCTGTTAATAGTTTTTTGACTTCAGTTTGTCCCAGGTTACCCATTTGCTGTTCATTAGGATCTATTGGTATTCGACTCGCACCTCTGTGTTCCCTCTTTCTCGTTTCTGACGTGCTATCTGTCTCAATGAGCTCTGTATTTCTCGCTCTCGCTTAGGACCTGCCAATTAATTGATGTTGCAATCCCAAACTGCCAGAATGTGGTTTCAAAGGAAGCTGAAAAAAGGTTGAAATATAGAGACCTTCAGATAGAAATTAGTCGAATGTGGAACGTGAAAACTGAAGTCATACCTATTATAGTTGGAGCACAGCATACAATACCAAAAAAACTGGAAAACAATCTATCACATAATGGGAGAAGAGTAGGTTTCCAAAATTCAAGAGATCGCCCTGCTCGGAACTGCTCACATTTTGAGGAAGTTGCTATAAGGACTAGACCCGTGAAGAATCTGCTCCTGAGGGGGCTGGGGGCAACCTGGAGCAGAATGTTAAATTCAGCCTCAACATTGTGAATCTAAAAATTTTGAAAATAATAATAATAATATTAATAAAATAATAATAATAATAATAATAATAATAATAATAATAATAATAATAATAATAATAATAATAATAATAATAATAATAATAATAATATGTGGAAATCATTTCCAAAAATTCTCTTGGAAAAGCTAGCATGATGTATAGAACTTGAGTTCTATACGTTGTGGCTTCAGTGAGCATTGCATAAAATTCTTCCAGTCGTATTTAATTAGCAGATACCAGGCTGTGTGGTAAAACACTGAATTCTTCCTGTATCTTCCGGTGGAAACAGGAGTATTCCAAGGCTCAATACTGGATCTTATATTATTAATCTGATACATAAATGGCTTTCCCTTTTCTCTCAGTAGTGTTTACAGCCACTCTTACCTGTTCGCTGATGTATTAGTTGTGAGAATAATCACCAGCAATGTGACAACATCTAGTGTAGTAATAGAAACAACTGATTCTAAAGTGCAAGATTGCTGTGCTATTAATCTGCTATGTATAAACAAACAAAAAGTTAAAAATCTAGAAATACCGGTAGGTTTGAACAGCTCAGATGAGAAGACAGTGAAATTCCTAGGGATCCATATTGCATCAAACATAAAGTGCATGCAGGAAAGTGGCCAAAGGTATCTTTATGCTAAGGAGTTTAGAACTCAGTGTAAATGAACAAGTGCTAAAAATAGTGTACTTTTCCCATTCCCACAGTCATATGCATATGCCATCATGGTTTAGGGGAATGGCTGTAATGTAGAGGAATGGCTCATTTTACAAAAAAGGGTCATTCTGGTAATCTGCAATGTAAAAAACAGTTCACACAGGGCACACTGCAAGCCTCTGTTTCGAAAATCATGCATTACTAGCAGTTGTCTTCAGTACGCCTACATAATGAACTGCTTGCCATATGTAAGAAATAATAAAACGGTGATCCCTACAAATAGCTTTGTTCATGGTTATAGAACTGGTGGCATATTTAGGATAGGCCACATAGGCCCGGGTCTAGATCGGTAAATTTTTTTGGGGCAACATAAATTTTGACTACACTCAATTTTATAACATAAAACATGCATTTTCACAATATCACTAAGACTCATCATTCACAAACTAAAATCTTTTTATTTCTTATTTCAACTTCAATCTAGTGGCGTGGCGTGGGTGATTCATAAGTGTGGCCAGTTGCTTCAGACTTAATTTGGGGAGTGCCAATCGCAAATTCCAAGGGTTTCCAGTTGATATTATATAGGTTGTATGGAATTGTATAAAACAAAACAAGCACAAACAAAGTAAAAAAAAAAAAATATATATATATATAATGGCATATCTTATTTGAAATGTATTTACAATCTATTCAATTTACAGTGTCTATAAGTACTTCAGTTCAATCCGCCAATTCTTCTCCAAAAAAACATCAATGACAGAATTTTCAAATGTTGCTTGCTGTTGCTTTTTAAGTTCTGGTTTATTAAGCAACCCCTTTTCCACTGATAACAGAGACAGGGATGAAAGTCTATTTGAGTCTGAGTGTTTCTTAGATAAGGGTGTATTCTGTGGAGCACTGAAAAAGACCATTCTGCTGATGCACCGGTGCCAGGAATAGTCAAAATTAATTCATGAAGTTTATACACCTGTGGCAAAGCTTCTTTAAGTACCATGGTATACAACTCTTGGTGAACTTCGTAGAATGCTTTGTTTCGAAATTCAGGGGAAGAGTACAAATAACAGAGTTGGTTCCTTAATCACACTGTCCATAATAAGTAAGAAAAGTCTTAAACGCACTCTCTGAAAAAGTCTTGTTTTATTCGGCGTATGAAGCACTGTCCAACAGTAATAGGAATTGTAGTTGGTCTATATTCGAGAATCTGTTGTTTATTTGGCAAAGTATCATATCTACGATCTCATAAAATATTTGTTGATATGACGATTTTGTGTCATTTTCTCCTTTATCCAGTCTCGATCTCTTTGACATTTTGTGGCAGTCTTGATCAGATTCTATCCTTGACCAAATTAATTTGTCAAAATGTTCACACAAGTCATTCATACTGTTTTTGAAGTCATTGATTTTTTGTTTGTAGTAAGCAATATCAAAAAAATTTTTTACGAAGGATGTTAAACAAAGAATCAGACTTAGGAAATACAAGCAAAAACACCAAAAGTAAGAATCTGAAATCAAAGCTTAGGAGGTTCTGGTAGTAGACCGATGCACAAGCTCTTGTTTCAGCATCCCATTCATTCTCATCTTCTGCCATAAATTTAAATAGGGTGGCAGTTTCAGTCTTTGAGCTCAAAATGACATCAATCGTTCTGCTTTTGTAGTTCCATCTTGTGGCAGACACTGTTGGAATGCATTTTTTCACTTCAGTGTCTAAAGCTTCCGTTCTTTTGGGTGATTTTGAAAAAAATGTAGACAGTCCTGACACTGTTTGAAAAAATACTCTATACTTCTTTATCTCACTGGTTGATTGCTGTAAAACTAAATTAAGCTTGTGGGCATAGCAATGCACAAATAAAGCTTGTTCGTATTTCCCTCTAACAATTGACTGTAAACCGTTATGCTCTCCAGCCATTATGGCCACACCAGATTTGAATTCCTCCATGAGTTCAAACAAATGCTTGGACAAACTAACTGCTGTGCAGTCACTGCTGACGTCACAAAACACTACAAATCTTTCTTCAACCTGTCCCTTTGGTGTGACGTAGTGAAGAACCGTTGACAATTGAGAATTATTTGATATATCAGTGGATTTGTCCATGATTACTGGTATAAAACTTGTCTCACTCACTTCATTCTTTATTCCATTAATCAAAACACGAGAAATACACTCAATAATGTCATTCTGAATGTCAATTTACTTTCCTGAAAACACAGTTGCAGTCCAAAGATGTTCTTCCAACTTATCATCTATTTGAGCAATTAGGTGCAAGAGCTCTACGTAGTTACCTCTTTTTATGATTGTCAGAGGATATTGATTGACGGAGGCCAGAATTCACAACACTAGTTTAATGAGAAACAAAACAGTTTATACAATTGGTTTTACAAAGAAAGTGCATAGGTCTATAAAAGAAAAGAAACGCGGGAACTATTCCAATAGCATCCATTACATCTGCGTGCCGCCAACAACTGTCCTTCACCACCTTTAACACTAGGGAACAGCGCAGTTGCGCACAGAGCAGAAAAGGTAGCAGCACAGTCACACACACAAAGCAGGTAGTATGAAATCTATTCCATTAACACATCCCCTGATTGAATACACTCGCTCAAGCATGAGTAAGACCTAGGTTCTCAAAATGTCTTTGGAAAGTTTCTCTGGGTAGGGGCTTTGTAAATATTTCAGCAATTTGCTCTCAGAACTGATATGTTCTGGTACAATCACACAATCTTTCTACCTCTCTCTGATAAAATGGTATCATAAATCCACATGCTTTGTGCATTTGTGAAATTCAGGGTTTTTTATAAGACAAATTGTGCTTTGATTATCAATGAAAATTTTAGTTGCTTGAACACATGGATGCCCAATATCACACAACAATCTTCGTAACCAAATGATTTCCCTAGTAGCACACTTCGTTGGCCCAACGGAGGGATTTGGTTGGCATGGTAGGGATATGTTGGGAAAAGGTTCGTTGTAATTTCCTCCTTTGGGCCAATTCATTTTTTGGTTGGCGTTACCTACCGCCCTACCGTTGGGGTTATGATTGTTGGCCCAACGTTGGAATTTGATCGCATTTATCTTCTCACCAGTCTTCGGCAATTTCCGGCGTGTTCGTAGGTCTCGGCACAGCGCCGTAACGGTCATTCCTGGCTCATTCGCCATCTTGATATGTACAGAAGTTAACACTGTTTTGATTCTCATTCATATTTCATACATAATATTAGGTAAGCCCTTTGGTTGTTCTCTTAAAATAACGTTATCATTTTTACACAATACTGTATTATGAGTGTTGCATTCATATTATAATTGAAGGTTCGTTCAACGTTACAGTACTGTAATTTCCTATTGCAAATTTGTTTCAGATGATTTACATAAAGAAAGGCAGAAGGAAGCAGAGAAGGAGCATCATATAAGGAACGAAATTCCAACTGAATTGAAACGCAGTTCAAGATCAGCAGTTCTACAGTTCAAAATCTACATCAATTGCGGGATTTTCAAGATTTCAAACTTGCAAGTAGCCTACATGGAGCATGCATGATTATTTGTCAGAATCAAGTAAAAATGTTAAGGTATAAATATTTGATTTATTATTAAAATGTAGATGCCCTCATGCCATGTAGAAGCCACAGTGAACTTAAGCTGAGGTTAGTGGAATGTGAGCAATATTCTAGAATAAACATGCTAGAGGTACAAGGTATTCCTACGAAACAGGGAGAGGATGTGTTTCAAACCATCGAAGAAGTGGGGAAAGTGTTAAATGTTGACATTAAGAGAGAGAATATAGATGCCTGCCATAGACTGCCTACCAGATCCCAAGCACAAATTCCATCAATAATCGTTAAATTCACTAAAAGGGAATACAAAGAAGAGCTGCTAAGGAAACGAAGAGTGAAGAGGGATTTCTGCACTTTGGATTTGGGTTATACATTCAACAATCCGGTCTACATAAATGAAAGCCTCTGTGGAGAAAGGCGGCGGCTTCTGGCAAAGGCACGGGAAGTAAGGAGGAGGGAGAGTATTAAATTCCTGTGGACTAGAAATGGTAAGATTATGATGAGGAAAACTGAAAAATCACATGTTGTGGTTATAAACTGTGATGAGGATTTATTGAGATTTGAGGCTCGACATGATTGATCAAAATTCAGAATTGTCTATTTATTACCAAAATGTGCGTGGCTTGCGAACTAAAACTCAAAATTGTTTACTAAATGTATTAGCAATTAACTATGACGTAATTGCACTAACGGAAACTTGGTTAAAAGAAGGAATTCACGACAGAGAATTATTTGATGATAGATATAATGTAATTAGGAAAGACAGAAATTTCGTTGAAACAAATAAAGCATATGGAGGGGGTGTTTTGCTAGCCATAAAAAATTCTATTCAAGTTCAGAGATTAGAATTCTTAGAAATAAGTAATATTGATTTGATTTGGGTAAAATTAACTTTTAAACACAAAAAGTGTTATTTATGTGTTGTATACTTTCCTCCTAATACGGACATTGAAATTTATACAGAATTCTTTGAAAAAATCGAATCATTTTCATTTCTATTTGAAAATAGCCACCTTATAATTACTGGTGATTTTAATTTATCGGAAATAGATGACTGTAATTTTGATCTATCCAGAGGCTCCCTAAAAGCTAAGGAATTGCTTAGATTCATAAATTTTTTAAATGTGAAACTAGTTAATGATATTAAAAATAAATGTAACAGAACCCTGGATCTAGTCCTAAGTAATATAAATAATGTAGTAGTCACAGAAGAATGTGAAGTGCTCGTTCCAATTGATGATTACCATCCTGCATTGTTGATAAGTTTCAAACAGATAAAAGTAAATAATAATAAAAATTGTATTATCGGTGATTGTTACAATTTTAAAAGAGCAGATTTTTTAAAGCTATTTAACTTATTGAGTTTATGTGATTGGGAAGATTTGAATTTAATTAATAATGTCAATTCAGCTGTTGAAATGTTCTACAACAAATTATATTCAGTTTTTGATGAGTGTATCCCTAAAACTAAGAAATATAGAAGAAAATACCCTGTCTGGTTTAACAAGAAAATAATAAGTGATTTGAGATTAAAAGAAAAATTTAGAAAAAAGAAAACATTATCCGAATATTATTTATTAAAATACAATGAAATTAGGAAAAATGTTAAACGAGATATTCTGGTGGCTTATGAGCAATATATTCACATTATAGAATCAAGAATATCTGAAAACTCTTCTGAATTTTGGAACTTCGTTAAAAATAAGAGAAAGTCTACGCATGAAGCGAGTGAATTCGAGCATAATGGAAATACATTCAATAATCCACAGGATATTGCAAATATATTTGCAGATTATTTTCAATCAGTGTACACGAATACCCCTGCTACATATAAAATAAATTCTTGTTTTAGTTCTAAGTTCGATAATAAAAATCCCTTAATATTAAATGAGATTAGTTCAGAAGAAGTAGAATTAGCAATAAAAAAATTGAAACCCAAAAAATCTACAGGACCGGATGAAATACCACCATATATAATTAAAGGCTGTAGAGAATATTTAATTAAACCCTTGCAAATATTATTTAATCTTGTGATTAAACAGAATATATTCCCTAATGTTTGGAAACTTACTAAAATTACACCTATCTATAAATCGGGTAACCCAAAATTAGTGGAAAACTACAGACCAATATCCTTATTATCAGCACCTGCCAAAATATTTGAAAGCATATTATATGTCCATATCTTCAATCACGTAAAAATTAATATTTCTACAAATCAACATGGATTCATGCCTAGAAGATCAACGCTCACAAATCTTTTGAATTTTACACACTATGTTTCATCAGGATTAGATAAAAGAAAACAAGTCGATGTGATATATACTGACTTTCAAAAAGCGTTCGATAAAGTAGATCATGACATTTTAATTAACAAACTAACGGACTATAATTTTGCCTCACCCTTGCTAACACTTATTGTTTCATATTTAAGCAACAGAAAACAGGTTGTGACATATAAATGCCATTTATCAAAAAAAATAACTGTCTATTCTGGTGTTCCTCAGGGATCAAATATAGGTCCTTTATTTTTTCTCCTATTTATTAATGACATCTTTGATCAAGTCTGTTTTTCAAATATTACTGCATTTGCTGATGATATAAAATTATTTAAAATAATTTTGAGTCCTAATGATTGTATGGAACTGCAGAATGATTTAAATAAATTAAGTAAATGGAGTGGACATAATAAATTACCTTTAAACATTAAAAAATGCAAAATTATGACTTTCTCTAGATCTAAAAATAATATTGCATGGCAATATTGTATTAATGGTATTCAGTTGAACAAAATTACAACTATGAATGATTTAGGTATATTATTTAACAATAATTTAACTTTCTCGAATCATATTAATAATATTATTTGTAAAACTCTTAAAAATCTTGGATTTATTATCAGAAACTCAAAATATTGTAGTATAAGTACATTATTTAGACTATACAGAACCATTGTCAGACCAAAATTAGAATATTGCTCATTAATTTGGAATCCTACTATCATTAAATACAAGAAATTGATAGAGTCCATTCAAAATAAATTTCTAAAATATACGTATTTCAGACAGTTTAACTACTATCCTAAATTTGAATCATATTCAACTATGTTACAGTATTTCAATATCCCTGAATTATCACACAGACGAAACATTCATGCATTGTTGTTTTTATACAAATTAATTAATAATGAAATAGATGATATTAATATTCTCAAAGAAATATATTTTTATGTTCCACGTTATAGATCTCATAAATTGCATAATCTTTTTTTCATCCCAAAAGTAAACACTGACTCTCATAATAATTCTCCTCTTTATAATGTACTCCGACTATACAATCAATTGCACAAAATGGACAATATAGATATTTTTAATACTAACAATAAGCGGTTTAAAAATATATGTGAAAAAAATTTTAAAATTTTAAAATAATAATTAATAAATTCTGCTCCATGTCATTTTCTTTACTTGAATCTTTCTGACATGTATATTTTCCTCCAAAACTATTATATTATTATTTGTTTTTTTCATATTATGTTCCCTTGTGTAATTGTCATATTGTTTTGTGTTTGTGTTTTTCTTTTCTGTGTGTTTTTTTTTTCTTATTGTTGTAGCATTAGCTTAATTATTTTGAATGTCACTTGAATCTGGTGTATTATGTAAGCGAGAATATTGTAATTGGGCATTAGCCTGTAATATTCTTAGTACAATAAATAAATAAATTATATAGTCTAAAAAATATGAAGTGAACATTGAGGTTAGGGAAACATTTTACAGTACAAATAATGGGAAGGAATCGATTTATAGTGCATAATATTTAGGCTACAATAAATACATCTTGCTTTTCATAGTAACCTAATCTATTTCTTTGCACTAGTAGGCCTAAATAATTTTCAATCTCGTAATATGTAACTTGCAGTTGGGGTAGGTAGTCAAAGATGAATTTCTCGACTGCTGACAGCAACTGTACTTTGTGAATGGCGTACATTACTCACCACATGTTTTACTTTGACTACCGACTACAGACTGCCACCTGCACATTGTGGATAGAGCTTTAGGCCTAATACGTTAGTTATATAATCAACTCTACCAAGTAACTTGCATTCTATTTGCCTGTATAATTTTAAAACATAGTTCATGACAGGGTTAAAAAATGCATTTACATTATGTTTGAATAACCGTCTAAATCTGATTAGCTTAACTTGATTGCTAGAATGCTTTTCCATCAAATTGTTTCATCTATCCCTATAGGCCTATATGTGCACTTAATAGATTAGGTTATTTAAAACATCTTTATGAAATCATGTAAAATCTCTTCACAAATTTCTAAAGAATTCTATCTGTTCTATTCTTAATTTAGGCTTACATTCAGTCACAATTTTGGTTATAACCCCAATAGGCTACAGTTTGTAGAATTCAATTTAAAATGAACTCTAAAATGTTGTGTGAAGGCCTAATCAATTTCGCTAATGATCTTAACATCACTCTTTGCAAAAGTAAAATATTACTAGATTATGGAATAAAATGGGAATAATGGAACTTTGTGCCCCACGCGTTCCCCTTTCCACTCGCCTGGCTGCTTCCCGCATGCCACCTGCCACGCTTCCCTGCAGGTCATGCCGTCATGCCTGTAGCCGCTGCTCAACGCCGGTAATGCGTAATTGCGATTGGCATGTCACCTAATATTTCACAATAAAAATAAAATACCCTTGCACCTGGCATTCAACCCAATTCTGTACTAATTCCATCCTACTATCCCCCACAAATCCTATTTCCCTTAAATCTACATCCTAATATTTTCTTTCCACCTACGTCTAAGTCTTCCAAGTGGTCATTTCCCTTTGGTTCTCCCACTCAGCATTTTTTAGATGTCTTTCCCTCCCATACGCACAACATGTTTAGCCCATTTCATTCCCTGTGATTTAATTTCCCTTACTATATCTGGTGGCGAGTACAGATTATGAAGCTCGTTGTTATGCAGTTTCCTCCAGTCCCCATTTTCATCTCTCCCATAGGCCCAAATATTTTCCTAAGCAGCCTGTTTTCGAACACACTCAGATTATGTTACAAACTGCATCTTACAATCAAAATTGTAATTGAATGTAAATTAAGAATATAATAAGTAGAATTATTATGAATTTTGAAGAGATTTTACACAAATTTTTAAAGCTTTTTTAAGCCTATATTGAAGTCTTTTAAATATTATTTGATAATGAATAAGCTAATCTAAGTGCATAGGTCTATAGGAATAGATGGAACAGCATTTTAGAAATAAAGCTCTTACAGGTTAAGCTAATCAGATTAGACTGTTTTTCAAACATAATGTAAATACGCCTTTTAACCCTGTTATGAACTATGTTTTTAAATTATACAGGCAAATAGAATGGAAGTTACTTGATAGAGTTGATTATATTTCTAACGTATAGGCCTAATAATGGTGATGCTATAACTGGTCACAAGACAGCTGTATAACAAATTAACTAATCACAGTAGGCTAAAAGATTGCACATTGTTACTTATATGAGAATATAAAGATTAACACCATATAATATTGTAAACGTTAATGGTAACATTCTTGGATTTCCTAGACTATATTGAGGGCATAAGGTGGAAAGATCAACTTACATAAATCAACTATTCTCACATTACATAAAAATGAAGTTTATTAATATATGTTATGTAGTTCATAATATATATATCTGACTTATCCATAACTTGTAAAGCAGCAATAACAATAAACTATTCATTATTCATTTCTCTGAATTTTATTTAGCCTATAGCCAAGATTCTTTCCTTATGTTATACCATGTATCACCATTTTTCTGAGATATAGAATTCTGGACCAGGGTGCACATAGCCTCATGAAGACGAGGAGCCACTTGATAAAGAAATAGCAGCTTCAGTCATGAAGACCACCATCTGCCAATGTAGAAGAATGGAGGAAGAAGATGCAACATGGGTAGTAGGCCTTGTCCCCTCATGGGATGAAGTTCTCAACCATTAGTATTACAGTGCTTTCACTGTACGACTTGGCCGGCAATCGCACGGGCCGACTATCCGTGACTCATGCATCAAGCGCCCAAGTGATGCCTCGTTGTCTCACCGCTGAAGTCTAGCATGTGATCTGATTGCGTTCACACGAAGTGTTTTAAAAATGACACGACATAATTATACATTAGAACTACTGCGTGTGAATAGCAATTTCCTCAAAAGGTGCCGTAGATGTAATGATGCAGAAGGACGGCATTTCCAACATCTCCTGTGATAAGGTAAGTTTGTATTTTTATTTTATATTTTCATATTTTATTGTGATTACAATTACGGAAATATATACGATTCGCCGGGAGTACCGTGATATGTCACGCGCCTGGCCCCGCATGCGGTTTATCTGTGATGGTGGATCGGCCCGTGCGATTGCCGGCCAAGTTGTACAGTGAAAGCACTGTATAACCATCAATAAGCCATCCAAATCCAATGATTTCCCTATATTCCTCCATTAGGTTCTGCTTTTTGTCTTGGTTTCATGTTTATTTTATCATAATTAGGTAGTTGATAAAATATTTTCCTCAGCAACTGCAATTTAAGAATGATTAGCAAGTCCATGCAAATCTTTCGCACTTCGCCCCTTTTGATAGGTGCCCAGGAAAACTAGGCATTTAGCTAACTAATAAATTCATTCTTATACATTCACAAAATACAGTATACGGTTGAATTAAGAGCAACATATGAACTGTATACTGTGTTTTGTGAATCTGTATGAGTGAATTTATTAGTTAGCTAAATACTTGGTTTTCTTGAACCATTATCAAAAGGGGTGAAGTGCGAAAGATTTGCATGGATTTATAAGTCATTCTTAAATTGCAGTTGCTGGGGTAAATATTTTATCAACTACCTAATTGTGACAAAATAAACATGAAACCAAGGCAAAAAGCAGAACCCAATGGAGGAATGTAGGGAAATCGTTGGATTTTGGTTGGCTTATGGATGGAATTATGTTGGAATTCGGATGGCAACAGTTGGCATTCTGTTGGCATTACAATGATGGCCCAACAGATCGCCAACGAACATTCCCAACTGTTGGGATTTTGTTGGATATTGGTTGGCTACAGTTGGCAATTGGTTGGGTAAAATGCACTTTGCCAACGGAACCCCGACGGACATTCCTAACCGTTGGCCAACGAAACATGGCGATCATTTCCCAACATTGGCCCAACGATCTGTGCTACTAGGGTTCTTTGGTAGCTGTACTCGCTGCAATGTATTCAGCTTCAGTGGTACTCAGGCTAATGCTGACCTGTCTCTGTGCAGCCCAAGTACCAGCTGCATTTAACATCATTGTCACATATCCTGTCATAGAACATCAAGTTTCTGTATCACCCACGAAATCCGCATCTGAATAAACTGTGAGAGGATCAGCTTGGTTAGAACATTTATACAACATTCCGACATTTCGGGTTCCTGACAAATCTCTCAAAATTTTCTTTACCATGAGCCAGTGCTCCTTACTGTGATGCACCAAGAAACGACTAACTACGCTCACAGCAAAAGCGATATCTGGTCGTGAAACAATTGTGAGAAAGTTCAGACTTCCAACTGCCTCACGATAAGGAACATTTTCTTCAAGTTGTTTTGACTATGTATTTTGACTCAAATTAATGTCTGTCCATGGGAATGTTAGTTGGATTTGCTTGAGACATGTCAAATCATGATAGAATTAACTCAATGTAAGGAGATTGATAAACAAAAAGAGTGCCTTCTTCATGATCTTGCTTCAAACACATGCCTACGAAGCAGCTAGCATCACCAATTGTGATCTCAAGTGAATCTGATAGTTCTGATAAAAAAGAATTCACCAGGTCTTTAGATGTAGCAGAAATCATACCATCGATTCTTTCACTAATTCAAATCTCCAAAATAGACACAGCTATCTGCATCGCTCAGTCAAAGACTGCAGCTTTTCAAGTAGGCGATGTCAAGTGAACCAATGGAAAAACGTGACCACCTCCGATTTTAGTCATACTTGGTTGTCATGAAGTACCACCTGAGATATGTTGAAGTACAAAATATCAGATTTTTATGTGTTGTAGTTTTCCAGTTATACCCTTCTGAAATATGGAAAAAAACCAAATTTTCTGCATAAGTGCAATCACAAAATGACGCATAAATCAAGCTGGAATTGACATAGATGAGTGGGAAAAGTATCAAAATGTAGCTTATATTATGAGCTTTAATTTGATACGTCACACGACTACTTTAGAAAAAAAATATTTTCAAGGTTACCCAAAAAAAATTTGAAAACTGAATTTTTCAAAAACCTATATTTTGAAAATTTTGAAACAATTCTCATAGAAACATACATATTTCAGCATCATGTCCTACAAGTTTTGATAAGGGATCGCAATGGGATCATATTTTTTTACATTTATAACAAATACTATGCACGCTGGGTAAGAATATATGACACAGGAATATTGCACTTAATTCTAAAATCCATTCCTTTGTCCAGGGAGTTGTTTACCAACATGCATATACCAACTTGTGCAAGTGGTCAAATGGGTATGAGTAAACACAGTCTGCAAGCATGTGAGTCAGCCAGGGAATGCAAGTTGTAACCTGTTGGACCTGGCTTCAGTTGTGCCTTGACTCTCATGCAGTGTGCTTCCTTTCTTCAAAGGCTGTACAAAGACTGTATTGCTGCATGTAAAGTAGTGGGTTCAGTGATTAAAATAGGCATTGTGTATTTCCCCAGTATGGCTGAAAAAGTAAGTGAAACAGCAAAGATTTTCTGCTGCAACCCTTTCAAGAAAGACAGACATCAGGGTGTGAAAAGAAGTGTGAGGCCTGTTACTGACTGGATGTGTGACATGTTTGACACCATTGTGGTAGGTATGAAAATTTGTGACAGTTGTAGGAAAGAACTATCAAAGCAGAAACAGGTTACAGATACAACAGATGACTGTTTAGTACCAGTAGCCAATACCACTAGGCCTACTAATGTTGATGAATCATTTGTAGCTTTAGATGTTACCTTAGAGTACCTTAATAAGTCTCTAAGCTCTCTAGAGGAGTCACCTGTTGCTAAGAGGAAGTTGCAAATGAAATCATACTGTGATAAAAAATACAGTAAAATAAAAAAATGTTTGACAGAAAAGGTACTAACAGCAGCAAGTACAAATACAGAGAAAACTGTTGACCATAAATCAGAATCATGTGAAGTCATTTGTCAGCTAAAAGAAAAGTTTCAAGAAGAAAATATAAGTGTTAGTGAAAAATTGCAAATTTTAACAGTACTACCTAAAAGCTGGTCATGCAGTGAAATACAAAATGAATTTCAGGTTAGCAACAGAATGGCAAGAAAAGCTAAAGCATTGGTGAAAGCGAAGGGTATTCTGGCAACACCAAATCCTAAACCAGGAAAGGTTTTAAATGAATCTGTGATTGAGAAGGTAATAGGGTTCTACAACAGTGATGATGTCAGCCGTCTTATGCCTGGAAAAAAAGATTTTGTTTCTGTGAAAACGGGTGACAGTAGTAGAATTCATGTACAGAAGAGGCTAGTGATGGGCAACTTGAAGGAAGTGTACGAGCTGTTCAAAAACAAAAATCCTACTGATAAGATTGGATTTTCGAAATTTGCTGATTTACGACCTAAACATTGCGTCTTGGCTGGAGGAAGTGGTACCCACACAGTATGCGTTTGTACAGTGCATCAGAATGTTAAATTAATGCTACAAGTGTTGAAATCCAAACAAATTACACTGAATGATGGCACAGATATAAGTAATTATAATTCCTGTTTAGCGAAGTTAATGTGTGAAGAGCCAGGCACAGCATGCCACCTTAATGAATGTCCTTCATGTCCAGGTGTAGATAATTTGAAAGATGAGTTACAGTTGCTGCTAGATAATGAACTGGTGGACAACATTACATACAAGCAGTGGGTTTCTGTTGACAGATGTAATTTAGTAACCTTCATCAAAACTGCAGATGAGTTTATAGAAACTTTGTGTGAACAGTTGTTGATTTTGAAGAGACATTCTTTTATTGCAAGAAGACAGGCAGAATATTATAATCACTTGAAGCAGAATATTGGAGTAAATGAAGCTGTGGTATGTATGGACTTTGCAGAAAATTATTCGTTTGTACTACAGGATGAAGCCCAGTCTTTTCATTGGAACAATGATCAAGCAACTATTTTTCCTATAGCAGTCTACTACAATGATCATAATATACACTACAAAAGTATTGTATGTATCTCTGAATGTCTACAGCATGACACCACTGCTGTTCATTTATTCCAGAAAAGGCTTATCTCTCATTTGAAGTTGGAAGTAATTAGAGATTTGAAAAAAATTTACTACTTCTCAGATGGTGCAGCTGCGCAATTTAAAAACAGAAAAAACTTTTCAAACTTATGCCACCATGTTCATGATTTTGGAATTGAGGCAGAGTGGCATTTCTATGCAACAGCCCATGGGAAAGGAGTATGTGACGGTCTGGGTGGTACTGTGAAAAGACTTGCAGGAAAGGCAAGCCTACAGCGGCCATACGAGCATCAAATCATGACACCAGCACAGCTGTTTACATGGAGTGAGGAAAACATCGACTCCATGCAGTTCTTCTTCTTCAATGAAGCACAATACAACAAAGAGGAAAAAATACTTGCAGACAGATTTCTGTCTACAAAAGCAATACCAGGCACACAGAAGTTCCACAGTTTCATCCCATTGTCAGATAAAGTGTTGTTGACAAAGGTATTTTCAAGAAGTGAACAGTCATCCACTTTTTCAGTGTTAGGACCACGTGTGCAACAGAGGCTGAAGCTAGCAGAAGTAAAAGGATATGTTACATGTGAGAACAACAATCATTGGTGGCTTGGTGTAGTTGTGGACAAAAATGAGACAGCACAGATAGTGGAACTGATGTTTCTGCACCCTGCAGGTCCTTCTCCATCATTTACTTTCAAAAGTGACTGTCCAAATAAACTGACTGTGCCTCTCTCTCAGATCCTCACCCTTGTGCAACCTACATGTCCCACTGGCCGTAGTTATTACCTCTCGAAGGAAGAGATGGATGCGGCAACCATGGCTCTAGAAAATTACTGTAGACAATAAATTCACGTTTTTGTCATTGAAGAAGGGAAGGTAACATGTTTTCTGTAAGTTTTTCTTTTTGATTGTAATGAAATTTTAGAATTAAGTGCAAGATTACGGTGCCATATATTCTTACCCAGCGTGCATAGTATTTGTTATAAATGTAAAAAAATATGATCCCATTGCGATCCCTTATCAAAACTTGTAGGACATGATGCTGAAATATGTATGTTTCTATGAGAATTGTTTCAAAATTTTCAAAATATAGGTTTTTGAAAAATTCAGTTTTCAAATTTTTTTTGGGTAACCTTGAAAATATTTTTTTTCGAAAGTACTCGTGTGACGTATCAAATTAAAGCTCATAATATAAGCTACATTTTGATACTTTTCCCACTCATCTATGTCAATTCCAGCTTGATTTATGCGTCATTTTGTGATTGCACTTATGCAGAAAATTTGTTTTTTTTCCATATTTCAGAAGGGTATAACTGGAAAACTACAACACATAAAAATCTGATATTTTGCACTTTAACATATCTCAGGTGGTACTTCATGACAACCAAGTATGACTAAAATCGGAGATGGTCATGTTCAAAATTGACAAAAAATTGGTTCACTTGACATGGAATGACCCGACCCATCTTCTGATTCCATGACCGGGAGGCTTGTTTCAAGCCATTGAGTGGTTTGTTGAGCCTACAGACCAGATCTTCTCTCTTGACATTCAGAATCTTCATGAAAATCTCCTCCTTGATGTCGCCTTGTAGGAATACCTTTTTGACATCAAATTGTCCAGTTTCCAAGTTGTTTTGGACACTCATCACTAACAGAACATGGATGGAGTCATAGCGCACTAAAGGAGAAAAAATTTCATTGTAGTCAAAGTCCATTTTCTGGGAGAAACCTTGGGCACAGAGTTGAGCCTTGAAGCAAACCGCACCATCTTCAATGAGCTGCTTTCTCTTGAACACCCAGGTGAACCCTATGGCCTGGAGGTAAAGGCATGAGTGTCCAAGTCTTGTTTTTCTCATGTGCCTCAAGCTCTTCAATGATGGCTTTCTTCCAATCCTCTGAGTTTTCACCTGAGATTACTTCTTGGTAAGAATCTGGATTCTGGACTTACGCGAAGTTGGACTCATGATAATAGTTATTCCAGGTGGAAGGTCTTTTCAACTTGCTTCAATCCCGTACAACTCTAACATTGGTTTCTTCAGGTTGAGTTTGCACACTTTCATCTTCAGGATGAGCCTCTGAACTCTTCTTCGTTATTTGCACCTCTGTCATTGTCGAAGCCAAGGAAATCTTCTTCGTCATCATCATGACAACCTTTTCAGGAGCAGCAAAATCTGTGAGAGTATCTTGTTTATCGAGAGGTTCTTCTTTGAGTGGTCGCAGACCTGGTTCCAATGAGTTTTGATTGGTACTCAATCTGTCCGATTCATCGAACACTACATCACGTGATACATACCCACTCAGCACACATACGTAAAATATATGTAAAAATTACGTTATCCCTAGATCTAGGTAATGTACATCACACATATTGGTTAAATAAAATCTACGTATAATATACGCTCAAATGTCCCACTTTTTTATGTATATCGTACATCTATTCATGTCAATATAGACATTTAATATATATTAAATGTTATTTAATATATGTTAATTATACCTACAATCGCATACATACTATTGATGTACAATATCTATACGTAAAAAATATGTCAAGATGATCTATCAAACATATATTTTATATATAATTTAACTTATGTAGCCTATATAGGGCCTTTGGTTCATAAATGTACACTGCTCACAGACATTTTCACGTATACTATCAATACATGAGATATTAATAACTAAAAATGTCATCAAGAACACTTTTTGTGCTTACAGTTTTTGGGACTTCTTGCTGAGGTATTTTGCAATTATTTATTGTAAGCAAAACACTGAGATCGCTCATAACACACACTGAACCAAGAATCTTCGGAACATCATCATTAACATCCATTAAGCACAGCACTAGCCTTTCTACTGCCATTATGCTAATCCACTGCCCTTTAAGTCCTTCTTTTACACTTAGGAAGTACTGCATCACATTTTCCAAACAATGCAGAGCTTGTCGTTCAGCATTACTTTTAAGTTCTTTTAAGCTTTCTGCAACTGCTTGGTTTAAATTTTCTTCTTCTGCATCAATTAATCTTCTGCATGATGGACCTGGTCTTGACAAGTACTCAGGCAGATTAGGAAATATTGATGGTACTGCACCAAGTTTCAGTTTAGGGCAAGTTCTAGAAAATGTTTTTATTTCACCGTTAAGTACAAATGTCTCTGTTCTTATCACACTCTCTTCAGGAAAATGCTTTACACAAATAACACTTGCTTACCCCTGTAAAGTCTGTAGGAATGTTTCTAAGCCACGTCTTCTTAAGTTCTTTGTCTTTTGGTAAAAAAAATGCACTAACACTTTCATGTTGTGACTTGTAACTTAGTTACTTTTACAGCCAGCAACACTACAGCAGCTAGGCATTGTGAATTCCTGAAACAATTAAGAAATACTTTAGCAGCGTTATCGTAAATTATTATGATCAGAGCTAATTACCACAGCATCTGTATTATAAATCAGTTTGCAAGTCGTTGAGGTTATGATAGGCCTATTTAAGTGTGTGAAACAAATCTTGCACAGGGACTTACCAGTACTGTTTTCTGTGTAAATGTTTTTCTTCTGCCTCATTTAATCTTCTACATGAAGGACCAGGTCTTCACAAACATTCAGGTAGGCCTACATTAGGAAGTGTATTCTAGGGTATTCACTGTACATTGCATGATATTTCGTCATCTTTAAATACACACACATGTACATTTATTCTTCGTTTCTATGTTATATACATAGGGAGTAGTTGCAACAGAGCAGTGCAATTCTCTCCACACACAATTTCTTGTTAATATAAAAAACTATGAAAGAGAAACTTATACGCCACACAAGCACCCAACAGCCAACCATGTAGCCATGAACCAGGAGATCTACATTGCTGACGTCACAGACAAGATGGCCGCCAGTTATAAAAATAGTCCTACTGAATGTACGGATGTAATCATTTTAAACCATTTTTAAAATTAATTTCTGATTAGCTTGAGTAAATTGTATTGCGTTCCCTTAATTTAACCAAATCGATTTACTAGAGTAAAACACAATAAACCGGTGTTTACAATGTCCAATTCTAGACGTAAAATTTACATATAGTTGGTATGTTATTTTGATATTACAAATGAACAATCAAATCGATTTTGTTTTATTTTTAATCCTACTTATGTAACAGTAACTTTAATTTTGATATATTATGAATATAAAGCAGAATTAAATTACAACAGTTTTTATACATGTATATATTGGACATAAAATATACGTATAATTTACGTTTTGACTTTGACCAAACATAAGACATATATGTAGCTCTAAAATATACGTATATTATACATATCGTGCTGCGTGGGTAGATCTTGCCAGTTTCCATGTCCAATAACCGATAGTTATTTGAATCATTTTGGTATCCCGTGGAGATGAGTTTCTTTGCTTTCAGATCAAGTTTCTTGCGTCTGTCCTTAAGTACGAGCATATAAGCAGTGCACCTAAATACTTTTATGTGCCTCAGCTGTGACTTTTGTCCATGCCATTTCTGAAAAGGAGTGGAGTTCTCAACGTTGTTATCGGCGTATTTACCGCCTCACCCCAGAGTTTTCTCCGGAAGTCCCTTGGCATGCGGCATAGACCTCATAGATTCTGTGATCGTCCTCATGTCCTGTTCAGCCTTGCCATTTTGCTCCGGGGTATATGGAGCTGTCGTCTTGTGTCGAGTACCCTGTAGCTTCAGGTACTCCACACCTGCACAGCTCGACCAAATTTGTTTTCGATAAGTTGGTCAACTTCTTTGTAACATCGAAAACATCACTCTTGTGTTTCAACAGGAAGGCAATTAGGTAAGCTGTAGCTTCGTCCTTGAAATTCACAAAGAATCTGCAACCTGGCATAGATAGAGTTTCCATTGGTCCACACACATCACTGTGTAGCATCTCTCCTTTGCTTGAATGTCTTTGTGAGGTGATGTCCTCGAATTTTAAGTGATGTTGCTTGCCAAGTTTGCATGCACCGCAGAAAAAACCTTCTGTTGACGAAAATTTGACATCATCTACGAGATTCAGTTTTACTATGTCCTTGATAAAATCACAGTTGATGTGGCCAGTTGATGTGCCAAACTTTCAAAGAATTTGTTGTTGCTAAATTTGCTTCTGTATTTGAAACTTTGAAGAGCATCATGAACAATGAATTACTCAATTTAAAACCTTGACCAGCAAGAGAGTTGCCTGCAAAAATTGACAAAGAGTTATCTGAAAAAGTCACTTTGAAACCATGTTGAGTGCACACACCCACTGAGAATAAATTCTTTTATAAATCTGGTACAAACAAAATGTGATCTCATTTGCCTTGAATCCACTCATCATTGACTTTCTTCAGGATGATGATCGATCCCTCTCCTTTGATTTCGCACTTGAATTGTCTCCAAGCGAAATGTATTCTCTAGAGGTGGGGGTGAAGTCCTAGAACCATTCCTTCCGAAAAGTCATGTGGCGAGAAGCACCAGATATCTTCAATGTCGACTAGCCAGATATCTTCAATGTTGTGGTCGGATGCTCTCAAAAATGGGTTTTCAGCAATGAAAGCACTGTGACTTGTAATGTCAGAGTTTCCAGAGCTTCCTCCAGAGGTTCTTCCAGACTCTCCTTTCTCTTTCTTTTGTTTTCTGACATGTCCCTTTTTGTGGCAATAAAAACACTCGACATCTCGCTTCGGTTTCGATTTCTGGGCGTTGTGTGTCTTTGATGGCTCTGAGTGTTTAGGTCTGTTGTCATTCTTCATGGTGGCAAGAGTGGTGGTAACATCATCACTGGCAGTCAGGTGACCTTCTTCTTTCAGCAACCGTTGGGTCAGGACTTGGAGAGTTTGGTCTGCTGAGACGATGCTGTCCCATGCAGTGATGAGCGAGTTGTATTTTGGTTGCAGGCTCCCGAGGATCTTCGCCATGATTGTAACATCAGAGACAGTTTCTCCAACATCTCGAAGTTGACAGGCCACGTTTTCAATTTGTGTGATGTGACGTGCAACTGAGTCATTCGGAGCCATGCGATAGTCGTGAAATCGTGTCATCAGCAGAAGTTTGTTTGACTCGCTTTTCTGCTCGTAGATTGTCGAGAGCTTTGTCCACATTGCACTTGCTGTATCGCATGTGATAATAATAATAATAATGATCAGCTGTTCAAGTTGTGTACCATCCAATGCAGTTAAGATCAGGAACATGACTTTGGCATTTCGTTGAATCCAGCTTTTCTTTTGTGCAGCAGTGACGTCTTCAGCAGGTCGAACTTCGTCACCACTTACAACTGGTAGCAGGTCACTTGCTACAAACACTGTCGACATTTGAAATTTCCAAACTTGGAAATTTGTGACATCGAATTTTGTAATGTTCTGGAAATCCATTTGTTCAACCATTGTAAGCACTGTGTTGTTCCCTTTGTTCTCTTCCAGCCTATATCCCTCGTGACAACGTATCTGGGCCCTTAACCTTTTATGATTGTCAGAGGTTATTGATTGACGGAGGCCAGAATTCACGAACACTAGTTTAATGAGAAACAAAACAGTTTATACAATTGGTTTTACAAAGAAAGTGCATATAAAAGAAAAGAAACGCAGGAACAATTCCAATAGCGTCCATTAAATCCGCATGCCACCAACCACTGCCTTCTAGACTGTATTACTCGTGTATACACTGCCTGTCCTATACGGCTAATTTTGCGTACTCGGCGACATTACAGATGGCAGCACCTTTCACACCCAGCAGCAAAACCCTTTACCTTACCGTATGCTTTGTGTTGCCCTCTGAAGTATAAACTCGGAAACTGAAATATGCTGGAACTTCATGCTATCTAGGTGTGAACTGTGTCGCCTCTACTGGAGAAATTAGGCAATTGAACAATACTCTGAGCTCCATGTTAAAATTAAGCATAGGACAGGCAGTGTAATTCTCGAGACGGCGGTGCCACCAACAACTGTCCTTCACCACCTTTAACACTAGGGAGCAGCGCAGTCGCGCACAGAGCAGACAAGGTAGCAGCACAGTCATGCACACAAAGCAGGTAGTATGAAATCTATTCCATTAACACCTCTGTTATCCGAATTTTCGGACTTGTCACTACCCGGAAATGGGAGTTCTTGCTGAGCTAAATAGCAAACCGCATTTATCAATCAATCCATTATATACCTATTCCTTTTCACACCTTCATTATACTTTTCAACTGAATTCTTAAACTCTGTTTTTTCAAACTTTACTAACATTACAACGGATGAAATATGAGTTTTTATTTTATTTTCATGACAAACCCTCAAGGTGTGAAAACTATCCATGTTACTGATGCCATCTGTTGTCCACGCATTCTTTTCATTAGAAAAACAGTAGGCATGGCCAACAAAATAGTTTCAATAATTTGTCACAACCACACAACTTATGCCTGTTGCTCACGGTCAAATTGTTTCGTTAAATTTATTGTACAACAAATTTAAGCAAACGTTTAAACAAATCCACCTTTGCTAACGGTAAAATGAGTCATCAAATGCATACTAGCAAATGATTCTCCCTCTGTGTACTAAATTTCGCAACATCGTAGTATTACCCTGCCACCTAGTGGTAGACATGGAATATAAATGGTATATAAATGGTAGACTCCTGTACTCTAAATTTTCAGCTACTCATACTCTGCTGCTAATGGTAGTTTGTTGTATCGTTTACATTAAAAGACAACAATTATCCAGATTAATTGGGATGGGACAAGATCACATTATTAAGATAATTTACAAAACTTATAAATAATTTATTTCGGTGTTATGATATTTACGAAAGACAAATATTGTTGAATGAGGAAATGAATTTGTATAATATTTGAACATTTATTTCTCACTCACATTACAATAAAAATGAAAATTTCTGTACATATATAAATAAAATAATCTTTACACTTGTGTTTTCTTAAATGATCTGTGAACAATATTCAAATAGCTCAAATTAAATATAAATACATGAGCTTAGTTATGATTTCTTGAACTTGAATCTTTCAAAATAAGTATTACTCTTTAACTAAATGAAATCTTCAATTAAATGAGTTTTACGGCTTACCACAACCAACGGCCTGAGTCTGCAGGCTCTGCAAGAATGTAAAATTATACCTTTTCTTCCTTTGAAATAAATGGTGAGTCAATTATATACAGAACAAAGATATTACACTGATTCTATTTACAAAAGTATGTACAACACTATTTACAGGATTGAACGTGATACAATTTCAATATTGCTGTTTGCAAGATTTCAAGATGAGTTTAAGCTTCTTTCATTTGTCAATAACAAAAAAAGCATGTTCAATGTAAGAAACTAAGTTTCTTTACCTTTAGTGTTTCATGATTACGCAGAAAACGCCCACCATAATGGCGTCGAATGGAGTAGAAGAGTTGATTATGCAATCGGCCTGGAAGTCTTGAACAATGACTGCATCTCAGCATGAAGTCCTGTAGTGATATTTTAAGGTTGTAGTATATAGACAGAAACGTAACTAGCAATTTCCGTCAGCTTCAAGTGATGACTTCATCCGACTTGGATGGCGATGCAGAGTAGAATGATTTTACAGAAAAAGTGTACATGTGCCACTTGAGGCAATGTAGCAATGGCTGACGTGTCCATCCCCTCCCAGCATGCAACACGGAAACTGCGCATGCTCGGCAGCAGAGAACGAAAAAGATCACAGAACTTGAAACAAAAGCAAAGAATATAAGAAACACTAAACAAAAAACAAAACCTTAAATACTGTTGAGACGGTATTTAACATACTGGGGGGGGGGGACAAGAAGGCCATTACTTCACAGGAAGTATACAAAGTTGATTTATAGACCGTACAAAAACACCATTCGAGGAGAGAACTGAAACTGTTCTTACTAAACCATCAGCTCCAGAATGCAGTTTAATAATACGTGCCAATTTCCAATTCAGAGGTGGTGATTGCATGTCTTTTATTACCACTAATTGTCCTTCTTTGAAATTTGGCTTTTCCATTTTCCACTTTGATCTTGCTTGCAAAGTGTTTAAGTATTCTTGGGACCAACGCTTCCAAAAACATTGACGCTGCTTTTGATTTAATTCCCAACATGATAATCTAGAGTTTGGAAGTTGCTCAAGAGAATGTTCAGGTAAGGCATTTAATGGTTGACCAATTAAGAAATGTCCTGGAGTCAAAGGCATTAAGTCTTCAGGATTTTCAGACATAGGCGAAATTGGTCTAGAGTTTAATATAGCTTCTATTTGAGATAGCAGTGTGTAGCATTGCTCAAATGTATAGACAGTGTTTTTCATAGTTTTATATAAATGGGCTTTAATTGACCTAATTGATCTTTCCCAGAGTCCATCAAAATGGCTAGCATATGGCGGATTAAAATGCCACTTGATTTGGTTAGATAAAGCATAATCTGATATTTTCTTCTTGGTGTTTTCCTCACAAAGAACCTTGTAGAGAGTCTGTATTTCTCTGTTTGCTCCAACGAAGTTCGATCCATTATCAGAATATATATGCTGTGGGACCCCTCGTCGAGCCACAAATCGATTCAATGTTGAAAGAAATGCATCAGTTGATGCTGATGATACTAGTTCTAAATGTATGCACTTTGTTACCATACAAATAAAAACTGCTATATAAGCCTTTATCTTGACTTTAGACCTAGGCAGACCAGTTTTCAACATAATTGGTCCTGCATAGTCTATACCCACTGAAGAAAATACTCTGTTGTGTGTTACTCGGGCCACTGGTAAAGATCCCATGAGTTGTGTTCCCATTCTTGGTGAGAAGCGATGACAAACAATACAATTTCGTATCGCAGTTTTTACTGTTCTCAGTCCATTTATAGGCCAAAATTTTTGTCTTAAGACATACAGCAATGCTTGAGGGCTTAAATGAAGATACTTGAAGTGATAATGTCTAATAATTAAATTAGTTACATGATGTTTTGCAGGCAGTATTATAGGGTGTTTGGCATCAAAACTTAATTCAGATTTCTGAAGTCGTCCCCCAACTCGTAGGAGCCTATTTTCGTCCAAGAAAGGGTGGAGCAAAGCGATAGAGCTACGCTTATTAACTTCAGATTTAGCATCAATTTGTTTTATTTCATCGGGAAAAGATTGTTGCTGTAATTGTCTTACGATATAAACGTGTGCAGAGTCAATATCTTCTGGCAATAATGTAGAACTTTTTACAGTCCGTTTGTTGCTACGTAGAAATTTGAAACACCAAGCTATCACTCTTAACAGTTTGAAAAATGTAGAGTACTTGTGCAGAATATAAAACGAACTTGTTGTAGCTACCAATGCTTTGGCAATCGGCTTAGATTCTGGCAATTTAATAGAAGTGCCAGCTGGGATTTTTGGCCACTCTTCACGTGATTGGTACAAAAAGTCAGGTCCGTTCCACCATATTGAGGATTTGATTAATTGAGTGGGATAGGCACCACGACTTAACAAATCCGCTGGATTGAGATCTGATGGCGCATAATTCCATACTGAAATTTCTGTATTAGACTGTATTTTGCTAACTCTGTTTGCAACAAATGTAGTCCAATGATGTGATGGTTGAGCTATCCATTGCAGAACTATCAATGAATCACTCCAACAATATATTTGATAATTAGTCAAGTCCATAGAAATTTTTATCTTACTATAGAGTTCACTAGCAAGGAGTGCTGAACACAATTCTAGACGAGGAGTTGATTGTTTCTTCAAAGGGGCTACTCGAGATTTACTTGTTAGAAGTTTAACCCTTGTATTGTTACCCATAGATGTACGTACATAAGCAACCGCACCGTACGCCAATTCACTGGAGTCACAAAATATGTGCAATTGTAGATTCGGTTGTAAATAGTCAGCTAACACATAACGAGGAATACGAACATCACCAAGTACATGAAGACTAGTGTACAGTTTATTCCAACCATGTTGTAAGTCTACAGGAACTAGCTCATCCCATCCTGAATGAATCTTCCATAACTCCTGCATTATAAGTTTTGCTTTCACTATTACAGGCGATAACAAACCTAAAGGGTCGTATATTTTAGCAATATCTGACAATATATGCCTCTTAGTAAATCTGGTAGGTGACTGCCTCGCCTCGTATAGTTTATCAGTACGAGGATTCCAATGTAATCCCAGCGTTTTTACATTGTCGTCTTCTTGTAGTTTAAGAAGCGTTTGAGTTGAACGTTGCTGTTCCGGTACCGTATTCAGTACTTCTTCTGAATTAGTGCACCACTGTGTTATGTTAAAACCTCCAGCAGAAAGTATATTTGTGATGTTAATACGTAAAGATATAGCATCGTTTATACAGGATGTTCCTGAAATCAATTCATCTATGTAAAAATCTTCTTGTATGGCTTTAGCTGCTTCAGAAAAATCTTGTGCTTCATCTACAGCTACTTGTTGCAATGTTTTTGTGGCTAAATAAGAAGAAGGAGTTAAGCCATAAGTAACTGTCTTTAAGCGAAAAATTTGCACTGGTTTATCCCTCTCAGTACGCCAAAATATCCTCATGAAATCTCTTTGATTTGATTCCACAAGCACCATTCGATACATTTTTTCTATATCTGCTGTTAACACATAACGGTGGCATCTGAACCGTAACAATATAGAATATAAATCTTGCTGCACAACTGGACCAGTCAAGAGATTTTGATTTAGAGAATTACCTGATGAGGTTATCGCTGAACCATCAAATACTACCCTTAATTTTGTAGTTTTACTGTCTGGTTTTAATACAGGGTGGTGTGGCAGATAAAATGCTTCAGGACCATCTTTCTCAAAGTCACATGTTACCTTTTCCATATGATCCATCTTCAGATAAGTGTCCATGAATTCAGTGTATTGTTGCAATAGAGAAGCATCCTTATGTAATTTATTTTCCATAGCATAAAATCTACGAAGAGCTTGAAGGCGAGATGCACCAAGGGGGGTAGAGCCCTCTCGGAATGGCATAGTAACTATATATCTTCCTCTTTGGTCACGACGTGTAGTTTCTGAAAACAATTGCTCACATTGTTTCTCCTCCTGTGTCCTTTCATTAAATTGTAGTTCCTCTAACTTCCAAAATCTTTCTAATTGATTATATGTTTGTTGTGATATGCTTAAATTACAATTCAAATGTGTCATGTCATCTTCTATAAACGTGGATCCAATGACAATCCAACCAAGTTTTGTTTCTTGCAATTTCAAAGATGCGTAATTATTACATCCCATGTCAATTTTATGACCCTGTATAATGTCCCAACAAACATCGGCTCCCAGCAAAATATCAATATCACCAGGCTGATCAAAACAGTTGTCTGATAATTGAATGTTTGAAGGAATATGCAGATTAGTACAGTCTATTTCCATAGACGGCACTGGTGAAGTGGTTATTTTATTCAACACTAAGCATGTTAGTTTCACTTGAAAGTTAGTGTCGAATTTGCTTTTTATAGATATCTGAGTAGTCTTAATTGCATCGCTTACTTGTGAATTTATACCAGATATCGTTATAGTTGTATTTCTACATTTCAGTTTTAGCTTATCACATAACTTATCTGTTATGAGCGTGTGCGTAGAACCGCAATCAATTATGCCTCTACATTGAGTATATTTCTCATCTGACCCAGCTACCAACAAGCTAACTGTAGATAGAATAGCTTGCTGCGAACACGGCGTCACCGTGGAACTGGCGAGAGTTTGTGGATTACACACTAAAGAGTTTTTAGAGTCACTTTTTAAATTCTGAGTTTGTGGATCCCGCTCTGAGTCACCTTTTGCAAAATTTTTGTTGCAAGATTTAGAGTTTTTAGACTGTAACCCTACTTTTCGCACTGAATTATTATTACTGTCTGAGTGCAAAAGTGTATTGTGTGATTTAGAACAAATGCGACACTTAGATCTTGTGCACTTGCTTGTAAAATGGTTTGCACGCAAACAATTGAAACAAAGTTTTTTGTCTTTTACATGTTCATGGCGTTTTGCAATATCTGCTTCTTTAAATTTAGAACAGTATTGTAAGAAATGATCCATGTTACAGAACGAACACTTGACCACTCCACGACTAAGGCATATTTTAGATATAGCTGGTCGACTAGAATATGTAACCTTTTTACTATGTTCTAGGCCTAGCTTATTTTGTTTTAAAACATTTTCTCCCTCCTTAGCTACAGCATCTAGTGTTTGACATCTTTGTTCCAAGAATAAACATAACTGTTTAAATGTTGGTGGTACAGTAGATGGAGATGTTAATTCCCAATCTCTAAAAGTCACTGCGTCCAATTTTGAGATTACCATGTGGACCAATAACGCATCCCATGAATCAACTGGTTGTCCAAGGCCTTTTAATGTTCTAGTTTGCCGTTAAAAATGGTCAACTAAGTGTCTTATAGAGATTGCAGATTCTTTACGTATTTTCTCATATTCAAAAAGTGAAGCGACTAGCTGTGAGACAAGTAATTTTTTGTTCTCATATCTATCGTTTAGCATTTGCCATGCTATGCTGTAATTTTCATTTGTTAGTGACAGTGAGTCGATAAGCTTTGCCGCAGAACCAGTGACAGATAACCTGAGATAGTGAAATTTTTGAACAAGTGGTAATGTCTCTTCTAAATGTACTAAAGAAGAAAATATTTCTTTGAATGGGATCCAGTCTTCGTACTTCCCCGAAAATACTGGTAACTCTATTTTAGGTAAACTAGCACGATCACTTCTAGCAACAGGAGTTGTGTTTTGAGACACGCGAGCCGGGGCATTAACCTCTTCAAAGTTTCTTATTAACCTTCTAGCGAAAGAGACCGCTGCATAGTATTTTGTTTCGAACTCCAGCCTCTCTGATTCACAATCAGGGTCTGCATCAAAATGTTCTAATTTAGATTGCAATTCATCAAATTCCTTGTAATATAGTTGTGCATGTTCTAATCTTTGTGTTACATCATCTATACTAGCCTGGGAAAGATCACCAGACTCAATGAACTGTTTAAATCTTGTTAACTTTGCCTTTACTTGAGCCCTTTTTTGTTTGATTTGCTTTACTTGAGATGCTATGTTCGCAATCGCTTGTGATGTAAGAGATTGTGTAACTGTTTCTGGATCTGTAACTTGCTTACCACCAGGATTAATAGCTTTATCTGCATCAGACATTTTCAGCTTGTAATGATACACTGCTTTGTTGACGAAGAGGAAACAATTCTGATTATGACTCACCTCAGTGTTAATGTGACCAACCTTACTATCAGCGTTCAATGGTCCCAAGAATGATTTATGTGCTGGCACGTAGGGCTGCGTTTGTTGTCTTCTTGCGACCTCGACAGGAGCTGATGTAAGCTGAGATGACCCATATTTTTCAGAGTTGCATGTTGGGATGGACAGCTGACTGACTGTTGTCCCAGGCCATTCTCTGATTGCATGTTCCTCTCCTCTCCATACACATTTACAGCAATACAGTATTACATGAAATACAAAATATAGACCAGCATTAGTACACGAAGTAAATGTCTCGGTGGGACCTCCAAAAAATGTTGAATGAGGAAATGAATTTGTATAATATTTGAACATTTATTTCTCACTCACATTACAATAAAGATGAAAATTTCTGTACATAAATAAATAAAATAATCTTTACACTTGTGTTTTCTTAAATGATCTGTGAACAATATTCAAATAGCTCAAATTAAATATAAATACATGAGCTTTGTTATGATTTCTTGAACTTGAATCTTTCAAAATAAGTATTACTCTTTAACTAAATGAAATCTTCAATTAAATGAGTTTTACGGCTTACCACAACCAACGGCCTGAGTCTGCAGGCTCTGCAAGAATGTAAAATTATACCTTTTCTTCCTTTGAAATAAATGGTGAGTCAATTATATACAGAACAAAGATATTACACTGATTCTATTTACAAAAGTATGTACAACACTATTTACAGGATTGAACGTGATACAATTTCAATATTGCTGTTTGCAAGATTTCAAGATGAGTTTAAGCTTCTTTCATTTGTCAATAACAAAAAAAGCATGTTCAATGTAAGAAACTAAGTTTCTTTACCTTTAGTGTTTCATGATTACGCAGAAAACGCCCACCATAATGGCGTCGAATGGAGTAGAAGAGTTGATTATGCAATCGGCCTGGAAGTCTTGAACAATGACTGCATCTCAGCATGAAGTCCTGTAGTGATATTTTAAGGTTGTAGTATATAGACAGAAACGTAACTAGCAATTTCCGTCAGCTTCAAGTGATGACTTCATCCGACTTGGATGGCGATGCAGAGTAGAATGATTTTACAGAAAAAGTGTACATGTGCCACTTGAGGCAATGTAGCAATGGCTGACGTGTCCATCCCCTCCCAGCATGCAACACGGAAACTGCGCATGCTCGGCAGCAGAGAACGAAAAAGATCACAGAACTTGAAACAAAAGCAAAGAATATAAGAAACACTAAACAAAAAACAAAACCTTAAATACTGTTGAGACGGTATTTAACATACTGGGGGGGGGGGGACAAGAAGGCCATTACTTCACAGGAAGTATACAAAGTTGATTTATAGACCGTACAAAAACACCATTCGAGGAGAGAACTGAAACTGTTCTTACTAAACCATCAGCTCCAGAATGCAGTTTAATAATACGTGCCAATTTCCAATTCAGAGGTGGTGATTGCATGTCTTTTATTACCACTAATTGTCCTTCTTTGAAATTTGGCTTTTCCATTTTCCACTTTGATCTTGCTTGCAAAGTGTTTAAGTATTCTTGGGACCAACGCTTCCAAAAACATTGACGCTGCTTTTGATTTAATTCCCAACATGATAATCTAGAGTTTGGAAGTTGCTCAAGAGAATGTTCAGGTAAGGCATTTAATGGTTGACCAATTAAGAAATGTCCTGGAGTCAAAGGCATTAAGTCTTCAGGATTTTCAGACATAGGCGAAATTGGTCTAGAGTTTAATATAGCTTCTATTTGAGATAGCAGTGTGTAGCATTGCTCAAATGTATAGACAGTGTTTTTCATAGTTTTATATAAATGGGCTTTAATTGACCTAATTGATCTTTCCCAGAGTCCATCAAAATGGCTAGCATATGGCGGATTAAAATGCCACTTGATTTGGTTAGATAAAGCATAATCTGATATTTTCTTCTTGGTGTTTTCCTCACAAAGAACCTTGTAGAGAGTCTGTATTTCTCTGTTTGCTCCAACGAAGTTCGATCCATTATCAGAATATATATGCTGTGGGACCCCTCGTCGAGCCACAAATCGATTCAATGTTGAAAGAAATGCATCAGTTGATGCTGATGATACTAGTTCTAAATGTATGCACTTTGTTACCATACAAATAAAAACTGCTATATAAGCCTTTATCTTGACTTTAGACCTAGGCAGACCAGTTTTCAACATAATTGGTCCTGCATAGTCTATACCCACTGAAGAAAATACTCTGTTGTGTGTTACTCGGGCCACTGGTAAAGATCCCATGAGTTGTGTTCCCATTCTTGGTGAGAAGCGATGACAAACAATACAATTTCGTATCGCAGTTTTTACTGTTCTCAGTCCATTTATAGGCCAAAATTTTTGTCTTAAGGCATACAGCAATGCTTGAGGGCTTAAATGAAGATACTTGAAGTGATAATGTCTAATAATTAAATTAGTTACATGATGTTTTGCAGGCAGTATTATAGGGTGTTTGGCATCAAAACTTAATTCAGATTTCTGAAGTCGTCCCCCAACTCGTAGGAGCCTATTTTCGTCCAAGAAAGGGTGGAGCAAAGCGATAGAGCTACGCTTATTAACTTCAGATTTAGCATCAATTTGTTTTATTTCATCGGGAAAAGATTGTTGCTGTAATTGTCTTACGATATAAACGTGTGCAGAGTCAATATCTTCTGGCAATAATGTAGAACTTTTTACAGTCCGTTTGTTGCTACGTAGAAATTTGAAACACCAAGCTATCACTCTTAACAGTTTGAAAAATGTAGAGTACTTGTGCAGAATATAAAACGAACTTGTTGTAGCTACCAATGCTTTGGCAATCGGCTTAGATTCTGGCAATTTAATAGAAGTGCCAGCTGGGATTTTTGGCCACTCTTCACGTGATTGGTACAAAAAGTCAGGTCCGTTCCACCATATTGAGGATTTGATTAATTGAGTGGGATAGGCACCACGACTTAACAAATCCGCTGGATTGAGATCTGATGGCGCATAATTCCATACTGAAATTTCTGTATTAGACTGTATTTTGCTAACTCTGTTTGCAACAAATGTAGTCCAATGATGTGATGGTTGAGCTATCCATTGCAGAACTATCAATGAATCACTCCAACAATATATTTGATAATTAGTCAAGTCCATAGAAATTTTTATCTTACTATAGAGTTCACTAGCAAGGAGTGCTGAACACAATTCTAGACGAGGAGTTGATTGTTTCTTCAAAGGGGCTACTCGAGATTTACTTGTTAGAAGTTTAACCCTTGTATTGTTACCCATAGATGTACGTACATAAGCAACCGCACCGTACGCCAATTCACTGGAGTCACAAAATATGTGCAATTGTAGATTCGGTTGTAAATAGTCAGCTAACACATAACGAGGAATACGAACATCACCAAGTACATGAAGACTAGTGTACAGTTTATTCCAACCATGTTGTAAGTCTACAGGAACTAGCTCATCCCATCCTGAATGAATCTTCCATAACTCCTGCATTATAAGTTTTGCTTTCACTATTACAGGCGATAACAAACCTAAAGGGTCGTATATTTTAGCAATATCTGACAATATATGCCTCTTAGTAAATCTGGTAGGTGACTGCCTCGCCTCGTATAGTTTATCAGTACGAGGATTCCAATGTAATCCCAGCGTTTTTACATTGTCGTCTTCTTGTAGTTTAAGAAGCGTTTGAGTTGAACGTTGCTGTTCCGGTACCGTATTCAGTACTTCTTCTGAATTAGTGCACCACTGTGTTATGTTAAAACCTCCAGCAGAAAGTATATTTGTGATGTTAATACGTAAAGATATAGCATCGTTTATACAGGATGTTCCTGAAATCAATTCATCTATGTAAAAATCTTCTTGTATGGCTTTAGCTGCTTCAGAAAAATCTTGTGCTTCATCTACAGCTACTTGTTGCAATGTTTTTGTGGCTAAATAAGAAGAAGGAGTTAAGCCATAAGTAACTGTCTTTAAGCGAAAAATTTGCACTGGTTTATCCCTCTCAGTACGCCAAAATATCCTCATGAAATCTCTTTGATTTGATTCCACAAGCACCATTCGATACATTTTTTCTATATCTGCTGTTAACACATAACGGTGGCATCTGAACCGTAACAATATAGAATATAAATCTTGCTGCACAACTGGACCAGTCAAGAGATTTTGATTTAGAGAATTACCTGATGAGGTTATCGCTGAACCATCAAATACTACCCTTAATTTTGTAGTTTTACTGTCTGGTTTTAATACAGGGTGGTGTGGCAGATAAAATGCTTCAGGACCATCTTTCTCAAAGTCACATGTTACCTTTTCCATATGATCCATCTTCAGATAAGTGTCCATGAATTCAGTGTATTGTTGCAATAGAGAAGCATCCTTATGTAATTTATTTTCCATAGCATAAAATCTACGAAGAGCTTGAAGGCGAGATGCACCAAGGGGGGTAGAGCCCTCTCGGAATGGCATAGTAACTATATATCTTCCTCTTTGGTCACGACGTGTAGTTTCTGAAAACAATTGCTCACATTGTTTCTCCTCCTGTGTCCTTTCATTAAATTGTAGTTCCTCTAACTTCCAAAATCTTTCTAATTGATTATATGTTTGTTGTGATATGCTTAAATTACAATTCAAATGTGTCATGTCATCTTCTATAAACGTGGATCCAATGACAATCCAACCAAGTTTTGTTTCTTGCAATTTCAAAGATGCGTAATTATTACATCCCATGTCAATTTTATGACCCTGTATAATGTCCCAACAAACATCGGCTCCCAGCAAAATATCAATATCACCAGGCTGATCAAAACAGTTGTCTGATAATTGAATGTTTGAAGGAATATGCAGATTAGTACAGTCTATTTCCATAGACGGCACTGGTGAAGTGGTTATTTTATTCAACACTAAGCATGTTAGTTTCACTTGAAAGTTAGTGTCGAATTTGCTTTTTATAGATATCTGAGTAGTCTTAATTGCATCGCTTACTTGTGAATTTATACCAGATATCGTTATAGTTGTATTTCTACATTTCAGTTTTAGCTTATCACATAACTTATCTGTTATGAGCGTGTGCGTAGAACCGCAATCAATTATGCCTCTACATTGAGTATATTTCTCATCTGACCCAGCTACCAACAAGCTAACTGTAGATAGAATAGCTTGCTGCGAACACGGCGTCACCGTGGAACTGGCGAGAGTTTGTGGATTACACACTAAAGAGTTTTTAGAGTCACTTTTTAAATTCTGAGTTTGTGGATCCCGCTCTGAGTCACCTTTTGCAAAATTTTTGTTGCAAGATTTAGAGTTTTTAGACTGTAACCCTACTTTTCGCACTGAATTATTATTACTGTCTGAGTGCAAAAGTGTATTGTGTGATTTAGAACAAATGCGACACTTAGATCTTGTGCACTTGCTTGTAAAATGGTTTGCACGCAAACAATTGAAACAAAGTTTTTTGTCTTTCACATGTTCATGGCGTTTTGCAATATCTGCTTCTTTAAATTTAGAACAGTATTGTAAGAAATGATCCATGTTACAGAACGAACACTTGACCACTCCACGACTAAGGCATATTTTAGATATAGCTGGTCGACTAGAATATGTAACCTTTTTACTATGTTCTAGGCCTAGCTTATTTTGTTTTAAAACATTTTCTCCCTCCTTAGCTACAGCATCTAGTGTTTGACATCTTTGTTCCAAGAATAAACATAACTGTTTAAATGTTGGTGGTACAGTAGATGGAGATGTTAATTCCCAATCTCTAAAAGTCACTGCGTCCAATTTTGAGATTACCATGTGGACCAATAACGCATCCCATGAATCAACTGGTTGTCCAAGGCCTTTTAATGTTCTAGTTTGCCGTTAAAAATGGTCAACTAAGTGTCTTATAGAGATTGCAGATTCTTTACGTATTTTCTCATATTCAAAAAGTGAAGCGACTAGCTGTGAGACAAGTAATTTTTTGTTCTCATATCTATCGTTTAGCATTTGCCATGCTATGCTGTAATTTTCATTTGTTAGTGACAGTGAGTCGATAAGCTTTGCCGCAGAACCAGTGACAGATAACCTGAGATAGTGAAATTTTTGAACAAGTGGTAATGTCTCTTCTAAATGTACTAAAGAAGAAAATATTTCTTTGAATGGGATCCAGTCTTCGTACTTCCCCGAAAATACTGGTAACTCTATTTTAGGTAAACTAGCACGATCACTTCTAGCAACAGGAGTTGTGTTTTGAGACACGCGAGCCGGGGCATTAACCTCTTCAAAGTTTCTTATTAACCTTCTAGCGAAAGAGACCGCTGCATAGTATTTTGTTTCGAACTCCAGCCTCTCTGATTCACAATCAGGGTCTGCATCAAAATGTTCTAATTTAGATTGCAATTCATCAAATTCCTTGTAATATAGTTGTGCATGTTCTAATCTTTGTGTTACATCATCTATACTAGCCTGGGAAAGATCACCAGACTCAATGAACTGTTTAAATCTTGTTAACTTTGCCTTTACTTGAGCCCTTTTTTGTTTGATTTGCTTTACTTGAGATGCTATGTTCGCAATCGCTTGTGATGTAAGAGATTGTGTAACTGTTTCTGGATCTGTAACTTGCTTACCACCAGGATTAATAGCTTTATCTGCATCAGACATTTTCAGCTTGTAATGATACACTGCTTTGTTGACGAAGAGGAAACAATTCTGATTATGACTCACCTCAGTGTTAATGTGACCAACCTTACTATCAGCGTTCAATGGTCCCAAGAATGATTTATGTGCTGGCACGTAGGGCTGCGTTTGTTGTCTTCTTGCGACCTCGACAGGAGCTGATGTAAGCTGAGATGACCCATATTTTTCAGAGTTGCATGTTGGGATGGACAGCTGACTGACTGTTGTCCCAGGCCATTCTCTGATTGCATGTTCCTCTCCTCTCCATACACATTTACAGCAATACAGTATTACATGAAATACAAAATATAGACCAGCATTAGTACACGAAGTAAATGTCTCGGTGGGACCTCCAAAAAATGTTGAATGAGGAAATGAATTTGTATAATATTTGAACATTTATTTCTCACTCACATTACAATAAAGATGAAAATTTCTGTACATAAATAAATAAAATAATCTTTACACTTGTGTTTTCTTAAATGATCTGTGAACAATATTCAAATAGCTCAAATTAAATATAAATACATGAGCTTTGTTATGATTTCTTGAACTTGAATCTTTCAAAATAAGTATTACTCTTTAACTAAATGAAATCTTCAATTAAATGAGTTTTACGGCTTACCACAACCAACGGCCTGAGTCTGCAGGCTCTGCAAGAATGTAAAATTATACCTTTTCTTCCTTTGAAATAAATGGTGAGTCAATTATATACAGAACAAAGATATTACACTGATTCTATTTACAAAAGTATGTACAACACTATTTACAGGATTGAACGTGATACAATTTCAATATTGCTGTTTGCAAGATTTCAAGATGAGTTTAAGCTTCTTTCATTTGTCAATAACAAAAAAAGCATGTTCAATGTAAGAAACTAAGTTTCTTTACCTTTAGTGTTTCATGATTACGCAGAAAACGCCCACCATAATGGCGTCGAATGGAGTAGAAGAGTTGATTATGCAATCGGCCTGGAAGTCTTGAACAATGACTGCATCTCAGCATGAAGTCCTGTAGTGATATTTTAAGGTTGTAGTATATAGACAGAAACGTAACTAGCAATTTCCGTCAGCTTCAAGTGATGACTTCATCCGACTTGGATGGCGATGCAGAGTAGAATGATTTTACAGAAAAAGTGTACATGTGCCACTTGAGGCAATGTAGCAATGGCTGACGTGTCCATCCCCTCCCAGCATGCAACACGGAAACTGCGCATGCTCGGCAGCAGAGAACGAAAAAGATCACAGAACTTGAAACAAAAGCAAAGAATATAAGAAACACTAAACAAAAAACAAAACCTTAAATACTGTTGAGACGGTATTTAACAAATATAACGTGCGGTTTAAGCTCCGCCCACTCGATATTCACATTTTGTTTCTCCGCGCAGCATGGCGACAAACTATCCTTGTATATTGTCGCCGACACTCCCGACCATACCAAATGTTAAAAATGCGGAAGTCCCCTTGTAAAAAATATTAAAACTGTGAGTGTGTCCCTTGTACCTAATATTAAAAAGTTCGAGAGTACCCACAGGTTTGCCTTGTACCCAACAGATCGTGGTATAAAAGGAAGTGCTTCGCTGGGCCGCAATGCTCTGATCTCAGTATTTTTAAAGGTTTAAGATCTGGAGTTGGCCTTCCTGTTGAACTCAAGTACCATTTTAAAAGGTTTTTGATCTCACAATCACAGTCACTTTTACCCACAAATTGTGATGCCATAGACTAGTGAATCAGAAATATACCCCTGTGCATTCAGTTCAATCTAAAATAGTTCAGAAAGATGAAGTGCAATGCAGGACCTTCTCCAAGCCTCAACCGAGATTAGTGTTGGAATTGTGATAGGTTTGGACACAGGAAAAGAGAGTGTAGGGCTCGTTTGAGAATTATTTGTTATAATTGTTGTTAGATCAAGATATGTTATATGTTCAAGTTATATGTTTCAAATTTGCCTCTGTGGTAATTGGCGCAATCCGCCATTCATTTCCGCGTGTTTTTGTCATTTCCTGTGTGGGCACCTGCTTACGGCTTCCCCACGCCAGTCAGTCGTGATCAAGATGCAGTAGCGTACAGGCATGTGTTTCTATTGCTCCTATCCGCTGGACAATATTCACTCTGTAAGCTTAGTACTCATCTTATTTCCACACCATTTCGCTCCTTAAGTATTGGGCAGCGCGCGTGTGAGATTCCGGGACTCATATTGTATTTTCGGTGCAAATTACAATTATTCCCATTGTGTTAATGGCCTAGTCGCCACGTGTGTTCGTAACAAAGAAACTTGGTACTAGCGCCTATAGAATCTACTTGGGGGGAGTGGTGTATGGCTCCTAGCAACAGCAACTGTGTCTAACTACATTTATAAGTATCATGTATTAAGTGTTAATATAATTTCAACTATTCAGAGTTCAGGCTTCCTGAATATATTGTATTGCAACGAATCAAAACCTAAATCCCTGATTCAGCGTCCTACAGTCCATTCTCTCCTTATTTTAAGTTAATTATCCTAACAATTGTCATTGTATCGGTCATAAAATATCACAGTGTAGAATGCCTATTGTTAAAAGAGAAAATCCTAACAAGTCCTTAAGACAATCAACGAAAATGTTGACAGTTTTGAATATAAACCCAACAGACTTTAATACTACTGTGCCGCTTATTGCCGGCACTGTGTTTTCTCTAATATATTTATATTGCTTTTACTCACGTTAGGTTATTTTCTTCTAAATTTAGGTTATTGTTTATATCATGTTTCCTCTTATGTTACGTACACATTTTGCCGTGTTTTGTTAGCTCAAGTCTCCCTTCTGTTGTTTTCTGGGTGCGTTTTCTATTTAGCCCTTCTGGCCTTTGCTTTGTTTTTCTGTTCTCTTTGCCCGCTAAACGCTCTCTTTATGCAGTAGCTGGTACTAACTGAGGGGGCGTTTCCCGGGGGGGAGTTTTTCTTGTTCCGAGCGCGGAACAGTAGTGAGTTGACTTCGATCTTCGTACGAGCAACAGTCTCCGATCTCCGCCTCCGCCACCCGGCTCCTGTCCACCGAGGAGCAGCCATGCTTGGGCTACAGGTTGGGGAGACTCCATTGCAGTCCGTTTCTACATGATGTAATTTGCTTTGATCTTCATCTCTATTAATTTCTGCAGGTATGTTCTTTTAGTTGGTTTTCTTGCTGGTGGGTTTTAGTTTATTTAATTTAGCTTTCGTTTTGTTTTACCCACCAGTTTTCTATATTTTTCGATTGCTGTCATATTTACTCCGTTGTACTTTTTTCGAAGGGATGCTTGCCAAATTTAACTGACTTCTGTAAGCCTGCTTCACAGGATGCTTGCTAAACTTAACTGACTTCTGTAAGCCTGCTTCACAGGATGTGTATTTTTCTATTTCTACTTTATAAGCACTGTTTGAAGAGCCGCCCCTTATATGGGAAGTGGAAAATTTGTAATAAACTGGCATTATTGAAATTATAACATTTATATTTGATGTGGAAACCCCCGATTCCTTTTCATTATATGCTTCCAATTATCAAAATAGTTGTATTTTGTACGGCCTTGGGTGTTCAGCCCTTGAAGCACGTTACACTACAGATAGATGTTTTGTGGAAGTAATGGTCGAGGATATTACTTTTATAGCATTAACTGATTCTGGAGCTGACAAGTCATATGTAGGAGTAAAAGGTGATTTTATATGCAAATTGTTAGAATTGCCAGTGGAACAAACTGATACTCAGATAGTGCAGTTAGCGGATAAAACTTACATTTAAATATTGGGAGAAAGTGAATTTTATGTAAAATTGCAAAACAAAAACTTTAAATCATGGTGTAAAATTATGCCTAATTTAGCCGTCGATATAATTCTTGGGCTTGATACTTTAAAACAGTTGGGATTAGTGGTTGATTTGGACAGTGGAAGTTTGTATTTTAAAAGTGAGCCTAAAAATGTATTTAAGTTTGTGAGAACAAAGGAAAGAGATGAGGAGGATCAGTTACATAATGTATTAACAGTGCCTACTCCTCAAAAGCTAGTTAGGTTAGATATTTTCTTACAAACTCAGTTGAAACAGTTTGAAAAGTGTACAGGACGAACGAACTTAATTCAACATAGTATTGATACTGGAACAGCAAAACCAATTAAGCAAAGATACTACCCTGTTTCACCGATATTAGAAAAAGTCACACATGATGAAATTGATAAAATGTTAGCGGAAGGAGTGATCGAACCCTCGAATCCTCCTTAGGCTTCCCCAGTAGTTCAGGCCCTATATAGAGGGATATTATTTCATTGTGTATATGGACCATTTTGCCCTTAAATGTTGTATAATTTAAGAAATCCTTCTGGTAGATTAGCATGATGGAGTCTTATGTTGCAAGAATATGATTTTGAAGTTATTCATCGATCAGGTAGATTGCAAAAAGCAGCTGACGCTTTATCTAGAAACAGTGGTAAAGAAATGCCAAGTAAAACTGTAGAGGAAGAATTATGTTTGTTATTACAACAGGGGGATGAAAGTAGTTGGGAACAAATTCAAGATCGTTGGTATGTTAAAAGAAAAGAGCAGGTTAGGTTGAAGCCAAGATTTTGGCCTGATTGGAAATTAGAAGGAGAAAAGTTGTATCACTTATGTTTGGAGCAATTAGAACAAGCCCTAGAAGGGACAGTTACTAGGTGGAAGTTAGTATTACCTTCAGAGTTTATGGATAATGTTTTAAGATAGTGTCATGATGACCTACAGCAGGATATTTAGGTATACCTAAAACTTTTCTTAGAGTAGCTAGTAAATATTATTGGCCAAGAATGTTTAATGATGTGGCAAAGTATGTAAACAAGTGTGAAACTTGTCAAAAACATAAGGTGGTTCAAAGAGTACCAGCAGGACCCATGTATTTTCATAAAAAAAGAGAAACCGTGGACCATTGTGTCTACTGATTTATTATGGCCCTATCCCCGATCGAAAAATGGTAAGCGTTATATCTTCTTCTTTCATGACTGTTTTAGTAAGTATGTGGAATGTAAGGCATTAAAGTATGCTAACACGAAAACGGTCCAGTAAGCTTTCTATGAGCTTATAATTTTGAAGTGGGGAGTCCCTCAATATTTAATTTTGGATAATGGAAGTCAATATACCAGTAAACTTTTCTTAACAGTAACTAAATCTTTTGGTATTATCCCTTGTTTTGTACCATATTATTCTCCTCAAGCCAATCCTACTGAGAGAGTTAATCGTGTATTAAAAATAATGATTTCCAGTTATGTAGATAAAGATCATACGACCTGGGATAAATACCTTAAAGAGTTTGTGTTTGCTATGCATTCAGCAGTACATAATTCTACGGGTTGTAGCCCGTATCTTATTAATTTTGGTAGAGAAATCCAAGCACCTAGTATACTGAGTAAAATTGAAAATCAGTCCATTATTAAAGAAAATCCTAAAAAGTGGTTGAAAAGATGGAGAAAATTAAAAGAACTATGTGTGTTGATCTTACATAACCTTGAGTCCGTGTATAAAAAATGAGTAAACCATACAATTTGAGAAGAAAAGAAATAAGTTTCAGACCAGGTGATTTGGTTTTACGAAAAACTTTACTTTGAGTTCCACAGATCAAAAATTTACGGCGGGCCTCGCTCCAAAATTTGTGGCTCCCTTTATTGTCAAGAAACCAATTGGAGTAAACACTTATGAACTAACAAATAAATATAAGAAGAAGAAGGGGAAGTGGCATGTGAAAGACTTAAAAACTTTTCCCCAATGTAAATTATTATCACAAAGAAAAAAACAATGTTTCCTGTTATCAGCAAACATTTTTTTTGTATGAGGTGGTGGCGACTGTAACGAAGTGAAAGGTCACGTGGAAATATTTGTAGCGAACAGTAGTTAAACCACTCGTTACCACTCTGTGTTTGTGAAGGCTTTACTTTACGAGAACGAGTTTGTTACAGAAAGCAGTAGAAACTGCGCCTGCACAAGTCTTTTTGAAAGATGGTAGGCCGGTTAGAAGGGACGAGAGTGTTCGAGAGTTCTTCGAGGGACGGCAGTCAAGGGTCGAGATAGTCGATCATCAGGAGGCAGTCAGGAGTGGCGGACAGTCAGTTGTCGGGAACAGTCATGAGGAGTCACCAGTGGTCATCGGTAGTAGTCAGTCAGCAGTAGACAGTCGGCGGAGCCAGTCGACGAATGGAGATTTGCTGAAGAAGTTGATCCGAGGGAGTGGTCCCTGGAGTTGGAACAACAGGAAGGATTCTGTCGTTTAGGCCTGTGATGGTCTGAGGTTCCTGATGTTACTGGAGTGGATTCCTGAGCTTTTCGTGGTTGTTACCCTACAACTCAAGTTGGATGTAACATGGCCTGGATCTGCGATCCATGTACTGCCTACCTTGGGGGCGGTGTTTCTACAGTGGAGTTCTACCCGGACAGAGAAGAACAGCATATGGAGATGCGGGAAGCGATTTAGGATGGCTGGCAGTGAATACGACTGGAAGAATACGCTACATCGTCTTGTGACGTCAGACGTCACATTTTCCCGTCTTCCGATTTCGTTTGTCTATGTATCCAGCTCTGGAAATTTTCCTCGCGTCTGCGCAGAGGGTTTTACGCGTGCTGTTCATATGTCTCACGCGGCCGGGAGTGTCTGTGTGGAAGTCAAGTGCTGAGGTAGGCCCGGGGAATCTTCTCGTCGAGTTGCGGGTAATGTCTGAGTATTATGTGAGTCGTAAGTTATTATTATGTTAGGTAATGTACCTCTCTGTCCATCAGAAAGGGTTTTAATCGGTTAATGGGGTTTGTCAAAATCATTGAAAATGCACACTTGAAGTTGTAAGTTGTCATAGACGAACATGCTAAAATGGCGATGTCAGACTGTCTAGAAATTCTTGCAGATAGGTAACCTTTCTTATATAATTCATTATTGGCCGATCTCTGCCCCCTTTACACTAATTCATCGGATTCTGAAAAGGAGATGGATACTGTTCCGTTAACAGATTCCGAACCAGTGATTTATACAGTTTCTGATTACGAACCAGAGATCTACCACGATTCGCAAACAGAGACTGTTACGATTTCTGATTCGGAATCCGGTAACGCCATAGAAACTATAACGTTATCAGATTCTGACGTGGATGAAGCTGAGGAACCAGCTTCAGACAACGCTTTAGATATGATGGATGAAAACGAGCTGGAACACGGATCTGTAGCGTCGTCATCAAACCGTAGGGACGAACACGTTGCGGAAACCGGTAGTTCTTCTCTCCAACTCTGTTTTCCATTAATCGAAAGTACTCGTCAAGAGTACACATATTTTAAATCTGTTGGCCTGTAGCTAGTGATACAATTCAAAGAACCAGGTGCGAATGTAGGTCCCAACCATTTCGAGGTGTCTCTCAAACAAGCTATAGACCATGCGTTAGCAGAGGCGAGAGATCATGATATGCTAGACATTTCGATTTTCAATCAGGAAAACATACTGGCGTAAATATCAAGTCAATTTAGAGATTAAAAGCAGAGTTGTCCAGAAAGTGTGCCAATCGAACACTCGCTTCAATACCACTGACCGTTTGCGTCTGGTCGTGGACATTGTTCATATGCCAAACGTAAACGGTCGAGCTATAGGTGTACCGACGAAGGGGGTACGATTGGTGTACTGGCTCATTTAAAGAGAAGTGTAGTGGAGATTCTTGCAGTCGTGAACTGTTTAGCCTTCGCAGTAGTGATTGCTATTGCTAGAGTTAGTGATGTTAATATTTACAAAACGTACATTGATAACAACATCACAAGCAAAGTAGATGAGTTAATCAGAAACTCAGGTGTCGATCTCTCGCAAGGGGGAGATATCCCTGAACATGAGATGATTCAGGCCAACCTAAAGGATACTTGAAGACTTGTAGTTTACAGTTGTTTCATTCTCGATTCTGTGATGTATGATGGAAAAAATGGTGATAAACAAAGACTATACTTATTGTACAACCACGACACACGTCACTTTCAAACCATTGTTAATTTAACCGCTGCGATGGGTAATCATTTCATCTGTCCAGGTTGCCATAATGAATTCGAAATGGGAGCGCAACATTCCTGTGATAATGTCTGCTTTTGTGGTAGAATTACACCTCCTTGCGACGCTAGCATGGGGTTGGTGAATTGTGATGTTTGCCTTAAGATACTTTCGCGGAAAGGCAAATTTCGATAATTATAAACGTACCAAGATTCAAGGGCGTTCCATATCCATGACTCTGCAGAATTGAAAAGACTGTAAAACGTTTAAAGCATATCGAGAGAAACATGAATGTTTCAAAATTTTATGTAACACTTGTAAAAGTTTCCAAGCAGAGACAGGATATCAATGTTACATGGCACCGTTAAAAGAGACTAATGGCCGAGTGCACTATTCTCCGGTTTTCTCAGCCGTTTCGTTACCGCGGTAAACGTAATACCGGGGTATTCTCAAAATATCTGTGCACCATTGCTAAAATACCGCGGTTTCCTAATGCTTGCAAATATTGCGGTTACTCTGCTCCGACTCTAATTCTCGTTGATGGTTTCTTCCATGGCCGCTAGGTTCACTCTCTCTCTCTGCACGTCTGCCAGTCACGGTGGCTCCCCATTAGGCTATTGGTTTTCCAAGTTCAATTTATTTGCTGCCTTATTATTCAATAAAAAGATGTTCATAAGGATGAAAGGGAATATTATATTGCGTATATATGTCCTTTGAATTCATATTTTGAATTGAACCACTATAGATACTGTACCAATCGTGAAATGAGTTGGTTTCGCCTAGGCTACTACTGGTTTGCTTGAGGTGAGAATGGAAGGTCATTTCAATCGATGTTACAGCACAGTATTTGCAAAGATATGTCCCATCGTTCATTCTTCAGATAGATCCCACCTGTCTGTACATTTCAATAAAATAACAATGATGTTTTAAAGAATAATTCTCACAAGTGTGCAATCCAAGGCAAAGCAGCACCAAGAAATCTCTGCTCTGAGTTCGAATTAGCCTCGCTTTTATTCCCGAACGACTAGTAGAAATTTTAGGTGCAAAATCATGTGCATAGCCATGAAAGGGCTGTTATAATTATGTTCGTGTACGTGCAGGTATGATAAATTGATTACATACCCTATATACCGATACACAGGCTATATCGTGATGCATGCAGCCATTCACTTAAATTTGGCCTAGGACCACTGGTTTTCCATATTTCATTTATTTTTTGCCTTATTGTTCAGTAATAAATGTTCGTAAGGATAAAATGGAATATTATATTGCATATATATGTCGTCTGAATTCAAACTTTGAGTAAATACTGTACTAATCGTGGTTACGCCCACTAGCCTACTCGATGGACCTGGTTTGGTTGAGGTAAGAAAGGAAGGTCATTTTAATCGATGTTCCAGCACAGTATTTGCAAAGATATGCACCATCGTTCATTCTTCAAATAGACCCCACCTGTCTCTCATTATTCTTTATGTTCAATTAGCTTTTGGCCTAGATATCGTAAATATGATACATTACGCCGATCTCCATCTTGGAAAGAAAACCGCTGTTTTCTCACTTTACAGCTCCTTCACGGCCGGTTTGCATCTTACCGCGGTAAAAGTCGAAACCGAACACGGTGCAACGAAAGTATGACTTTACCGGGGTAAACTGAGTAACTTTACCGCGGTATTCTGAATACTGAGGTTGGTGCACTCGGCCATAAGAGTTCTAAGAGTGTGTTGTATATATACTACGATATCGAGACAACACAGGACACACGAATTAAAGAAAATTCCTATCCACACGTACCCAATCTGATTTGTGCACAACAGTCTTGTTCTCTTTGCGAGTCGTCCAAGGACGAAGAGTGTACACGTTGCGGACAACGTAGTCATTCTTTATGGGAAGATCCCGTTCGTGGTTTCATGGAGTATCTGAGAATGGATAGAGCGTTCGAAAAGATCGTTGTTATTGTTCACAACGCTAGAGCGTTCGACCTCTAGTTCATTCTCGACTACGCTATTAGGCAAAAGTGGATTCCCGACTTGGTTATGTCTGGGTGCAAGATCCTTTGCATGAAGATTGAACATCTTGTCTTTCTAGACAGTTTAGGCTTCAGTCCGCTTCCTCTGCGTAGTTTCCCAAGGACTTTTGATCTTAAAGATGCCATCAAGGGATATTTTCTTCATTTCTACAATGCTGCTAAGATCCTCGACAATGTTGATCCACATCATCCTTACCAGGCACTTTACGTACTCGACACCATGTCTGTGAAAAATAGAGAAGCTTTTATGATATGGTACGGGACCGTTAAAAATGTTGTTTTCAACACACGTGAAGAGCTCTTAAGGTATTACCAGGCCGATGTTACGGTGTTCAGAGAAGCCTGATCTCTCTTCAAATCCCTTTTCAAACAGATTGCCAATATAGAGATGTTTGTAGAGGCCATTACCATATCGTCGGCCTGTAATAAAATGAGGGGCTCAATGGAAAAACGACTCATCCCAACCGACGGTTGATTTTTAGTTTTGTGCAGAATTAGTATCGTGCCACCATCTTCTGTCTGCATATAAAAGATTGTAGTCCTATCTTCATCCCAAAGACGGTATATGAAGCTTTCTTTTAGGGAACAAATTGGAATATCACAATGTGCTAGTGGAAAAATGACCCACCCCAACTCCAGTCACACGACAATGTCCCGCTTTCCTCAGCGTGCACCACACAGCAGTTGCTTCACTATATGGTTGATGCGGGAGTAAGTTCCTGTGCAAACACTGGTGTGATATGTGATGACTCAAAGCATAAAAGAAAGGAAAAGAAACGTGAAGGAATGTATAAAAATGAAGACAAAATTTTACATATTAGTGGAAAGGAGTATGTCACAGCCTCTGGAAAAGATGTTCCTAACGTGAAAAAATGTTCTCAGACAACTTATTGCATATACGGAACACTCTTACAAGGAACAAAAGAAAAATATTGTTTTTATTTCTTTTCATTAAGAGTCTAGGCCTATATGCCTTGAGTAATATAGTACTGCCTACACAATATCCTGACTTCAGGAAGAGAAAGAAGACAAAATGTGATGACATTATGAATCTTTTGAAGTTTATTCCACCTGTTCCCAAAGAATTTTATAGTGGCCTAAAATCAGATAATGATGAAAATGGTAATGTTTACATTGAAGACATATGTTTAATGTCTATAAACCAACTAATTCAATGTGGAATATGGAACTTATGAGTGTGTAGGCAGTACTGTATTACACAAGGCATATAGGCCTAGTCTCTCAATGAAAAGAAATAAAAACAAAATTTTTCTTTTGTTCCTTGTAAGAGTGTCGCCATTTAGGGTCTAATATATTTTTCTTATTAACAATCTTGTATTTGCTGAAATGAGGCTAAGTATAATAAGTATATGGTTAATCATTTGCAGGAAGAATGTTTATTCTATGTACTGGAAACATATTAAGTTTCATTGATCTGTGACTCATATATTTTTGGGAATATCAGATTTAATAAAATCCCATTTATCTCCAAACTTACTCAAGTTGGGATGGGTCGTTTTTCCACTGAGCTCCTCAAATATTTAGATTAATGTTACTAGAACCCCAGACCAAAGGTCTTGCTCCCTTCTGTGGCTATAGGAAAGCAGACAGGCATTCCCGGAAATCGTTGATGTGATTTATCCACGAAACCAAGGAGAGGAATGTATTCATTCGTCATGCTGGTAACGGACGAGAGGTATGGCTTCCTGAACTTCCCGAATGGAAGGTGAACGGTTTCTGTGAAGAAACAGGAGAGGTCTTAGAATTTCTCGGATGTTATTATCACGGGTGTCTCTGTCAGATTAACAGAGATGTGCCGTGGATGGATGGATTCCCTTGCCGAGAGGTACGAAAACACCATGGCTCGAGTGGACACGATCCAATCAAAGGGTTACGTCGTCAACGTGATGTGGGAATGCAAGCTCGACGTCGTTCTAGAACAGTTCCCAGAGTTCAAAGACGATCCTTTGGTCGGAGAAGTCCCGTTGATCCTTAGAGAATCTGTCTACGGAGGGTGTACCGAAGCCATGCGTCTTTACCACAAGGTAGATGAATAGAACGATGAGAAAATCCTGTACGCAGACATAATGTCTCTATATCCATCCATCTGCAATTATTCCAATTTCCCTTTACATCACCCCACAGTTCAAGTAGGTGATCAGTGCTACGATATCGATAGGATGTTGGAGAAAGAAGGCGTCGTTAAATGCATTGTCCTACCACCGCAAGGGCTTTATCATCCCGTTTTACCTTTCAGGTGGAATGGTAGGCTCTTGTTCCCCATTGCCTCACCTGTGTTATGACTTCCGAACAGGGTAGCTGCAAACATGCGAAAGAGGAAGAGAGAGTTCTCACCGGCACATGGATAGTGGACGAGGTTAGACTTGTCGTTGGGAAAATTGCTATGGGGTGATAAAAGTTCACGAATTTCTCGATTACGAGGTTACACAGTTCTCGCGTGCAACTCGTGAGAGTGGGTTATTCGTGAACTACATCAACCTGTTGCTCAAGATTAAGACCGAATTCAGCAGATACACTGCATGGGTGAAAACAGAAGCCCAGAAACAGGAATACATCGATTTGTTTTACGAACAGGAAGGTATCAAGCTAGATCCCGAACAAATCGTGAAAAACGCTGGAGAAAGAACCATTAGTAAGCTTTGTTTGAATTCATTCTGGGGCAAGCTCGTTGAGAACGGGGACAGAAGTAGAACGAAGCTAGTAAAAGATCCTAAAGAACTGTACAGGTTCTCCCGACACCGGGTATAGAAGTCAGAAGGCTAATTTTTGGCAATGACGAGGTCGTGTGGATTAATTGCATTCCCTTAGACGAGGAACAGGTCTCTCTTCCTCATACGACTGTCGTTGACGGTGCTTATGTAACGACGGGCGATAGAGTCGCGCTCTATGGTTACCTGGACAAGCTGCATCGTAGAGCCTTGTACTGCGACAAAGACAGCGTGATTTACACGCAGACACCAAAAGACGCAAAAGACTACACTGTTCCGTTAGAGGACTATTAAGCAACATGACCAGCGAACTAGTGGACTACGGGGAGGACGCTTACATTTCCGGATTTGCAAGAAGCGGGCCGCAAACTATGGTTTTAAGGTTATTATCCCCAGTACAAACACCACCAGTTCCGTATGTGAACTCAGAGGCATTACTCTTAATTACAAAACGCTGAAGATTGTCAACTGCAACACCGTTAAAAACATGGTTTTAAATGGCAATCCTACAGCAACTGTCACTGTGAGAGCAGAGAAGAAAATTAAGAGGAAACCCGAGCCGAAGATCATTTCAGAACCCGAGGATAAGATATACCGACTCTGTTTCCGAAAGCGACGCAGAGTCAGCGGAGGGTTCGAGTCGATTCCCTTCGGGTATAAATAGAGACGAGACGAGACGAGAGCACCGTGTCAGTATGGACTCGTCTTCGTCTCTGGAGTGTTCGTCTATTAGAAAATTGTTGGTTTTTAGAACGCTTATTCATCACACAGATGAAGAGCTGTCGGAGTTGTCCCCTGAACTTTTAGCTTCATGTGCAGCCGAAAGTGTACATCTAGTGTATAATAAAACTCTCTGAAAGCGTGAAACGCAGCGACATTGTAAAAAAGTGTCTTAGATGTTATAAACATTACTCTGATTCTCATCACGACTGTTGGGATGGACGCCATCTATGATTAAACATTGTTATGGTTGTAATAAAGTTAGATCGCCCTTTTTCTATGATAATTTTAGAGTCTTCATTCTCGGGGAAATCCACTTTCTGTGAAAACTGATCAATAATTTAAGACATCTGTGTAACGTAAGTAAATACGAAAGATTTCTGCGGTGTTTTAGTGAAAGTAACGCGGTTCATCCCCAAAACAAATTCAATATTCACTTGACGTTTTACGAAGGTCTTCCTGACTTTAAACAAGAACATTGTACGAAACCTGGACTAATAATTTTAGATGATTTACTAGACAAAGCTTACTCGACAGAGGCGAGTTCTATATTTCCAAAATGGTGTCATCATAGAAACATCCCAGTTATTCTCATAATCCAAAACCTGTTCCATCAGTCTTCTCAACCTTTCTCTGAACACAAAGTACGTGGTATTGTTTAGAAACTTGAGAGATAAAAATCAAATTACGTTCCTAGCTAGAAAAGTGTATCCCAAAGATTTGGGATCTTTCTACAAATCTTTTCAAGACTGTACAAAGAAACATCACGGGTATTTACTAATCGACATTTGTCAAGGAACCAACGATTTGATTAGATTCGGAACTAAAATATTTCCCTCAGAAGTTACAAAGGTTTACGTGCCTGTAAAGGATGAAGAGGATAAAATCCAATTACCATAAGTTACAAGTTCTTAAAAAGGCAACTCCAAAGTTAAGAAGCGTTATTCTAAAGAGTGCAAACAAAGAATTGATACTTGCTGTTATCGATTGTGCTCTTAATGATTTGAACGGTCAGTGTAAATTACATTCGTGTTCTAAACGTAAGCTTTTTGAACATAAAAATTCTTTAAGACATCTTGTAGACAGAAACTTATCTTTGTCTAAGAAAAAGAAAACTTTAATACAGAAAGGATGTTCGTTAATTCTCCTCTTGTCATCTGTGTTATCTGTCTTGGGATCTTTCACATAATGTTACAGAAAAAGTTCTTGCTTAATGCTAAAGAGTACAAACGTTTAAAGCGTTGTGCTGTTGATTCAAACTCGTCAGGCGTTGCTACAGACCCGCATTGTTAATAGAGTTAACGAATAGAGTTAACAAATCGACTAAAAAACTCGTGAATAAGATGAAAGGTAGAGGTAGAAAGAGAAAAGGGTCTTCTCCTAAGAAAAAACCTCAGATGAGGGATATATTTAGCGATGTAAAGAGGAGAAAGTAGTCAGTCGTGTAGAGATGTTTGCCATGACAAAGTCAGCGTTCGACCTTTCCGAAAAATAAACCCATTCAGACATCGGTGGGGGAAATGTTACTACATTATGCAAAGCTATTACTCCTGTTGAACAGAACGTTCTCGAATTCGTAACTGCGGACAACGAACACTATAAAGATTTAAACGTACAACTCATGGTAGAAGGACAGCTAGTTAAATCGATGGAACGGTTCTAGACGGTAATGTGAAGGTTACGGTAGTAAACAACTTTTTTTATTATCTTTTTAGTCATCTCAGCGTTTGCTTGAACGGAACATCAATCATACCTTCGGAGGACTTGTACAATTACAGGTCTTACTTTGAATCATTGTTTGCGTACGGAGAGGATGCATCTAATACTCATCTGACAAACGCAATTTGGTATGCCGATAAAGCTATCGAAGATTTGACAGAACCTAAAGAATTAGCGGTTTTAAACGGAACGTTAGGACCTAAAACTACGAATGACGGGTTGGCTCGAAGGATACAAGTCAAAGAATTCTAAAGTATTAGTTATGAGAGATAAGCTACACGGTGATATTTTAAACCTATCAACATTTTTACGGCTAGGAATAATCATGCATATAAGACTTACAAAAGTAAAGAAAGAGCTTTTTCTCTTGGGTGTAAATGAAGATTCAAAAGTTTTCTTCATATTTCACGATGCAGGTCTGTACTTGAGGGAAATTAAAGCTTCGCCTAGCATTCTGCTAGCACACGTCAAAACTCTAGAGAAGGGTCATAATGCTCACTATCCTATCACAGGAGTGGATTTGAAAACGTTTACGTTTAGTTCAGCAGCTAGTTCGATTTCTATAGATAATGCTTACATTGGTACTCTACCTAAAACACTTCTCTTCTCGATGGTGAAAAATTCTTCTTTTTCTGGCACAGTGGATTCCAATCCCCACGAGCTTCGACATTTTGCTTTGAATTATTTTCCCTTGTATGTAAATGGCCAACAAGTTCCATCAGAGGGATTAAAGATTTCAACAGATCATAAAAAGGCTACAACTCTAGCTTACGATACTCTTTTTAAAGGTTCGGGGATCCATCATAACAATATCGGATTGGTAATCAGTCACGATATGTAGATAAATTGGTATTTTACACTGATGTTTGATCTGTCGCCCGATTTCTCGGCTTCGTATGGTCATAGAGAGGTCATCCTAGATCATTCGTGATGTCATCGTCAACAGGGACGATCAAGACCAATGTCAAAAAGTAAGTATTGGCAATTATATTCCATTGCTTTGACGATTATAAAACAATTTAGATTTCTTACGAGTATTTTATTATTTGCTTTCAGGTTTTGTCATCAGACGTTGTAAAGAAAAGTAAATTGATCATTTCTACGACCGTCGACAAATTGGTGAAGGAAGCTGTGAAGCCTAGAGTTGCTCCTACGGCGTTAGCACGCAGAACCTATTTCCTTAACGGCAGAAAGGACAAATACATCATTTTTGGATACTACTCCATCATGAACTATGCTAGCTGTGCTGAAATAGGAAATCCGAGTGGTGCATATGTGAACTTATCGCTTTTTGTTACATTTACCTAAATTGTGTGAAAATATGTGTTATTATAAACCCTATCTCTTTAGGGATGAAAATGTCAAATTACAGACATGTCAAGACATGCAAGAATGTGTGATACAATACGATAGTGCTCTCATCATCTTAAGAACAGCAACATAAACTTCCTTATGATTAATTCTACTATCATAAACAATATTATGAGTAAAGTTGTTCTCATGCAGAGTGAAGTGTTTCATTATGACGTAAACAAACAAAATGTTCCTACGAGTTGGGAAAATCTATCGTTATTCGACATGGTTTCCGATTAAATAAACAACCAAGCTATCTTGTTGTGAAATCCTTGTTCATACATGTTATTTAACATGAGCGTGACAACCTTATAGAGAAAAATACATATCGTTGTGACGCTCTAAATAAAAAAATTAAACCTTACCCTTTTCCTAATTCCTACACAGTCGTTTTCAATTAGTTGATAGTAATACTAACATTGCTCAACATAAGATTTTCAAGATGGAGAAAAGCTGACGACGAGAAGAAAATATGTTATGTAAGTATAAACTTATTTTATCTTTCAATAGCTATGCAATAGGGAAGTATAGTGATGCGTTCTGGATAAACAGCCTTCGCAAGGGCGTATCCGCTTGTCCAGAATCATCTATAATGTTGCATCCAAGGAATCCCGATCGTAGGTCTTACCTGCAAAATAAAAGGTGGTGTCTGGACGAACCGAGGATAACACATAGCTAAAAGAACGTATCTGTTTTGTTCGAGACGAGTATATGCAAGGTGGGTCTAAGTACTTTAGGGGAACGGTTCCTGATACGTCACGGGAATCATGACCAAAAGTCTAAACGGGACATCTGGATGAAGTAAGAATAACACAAAGCTAAAGAGTTTATATGATTGGCTCGAGTCGAATATATGCAAGATGGGCATAAGTGCTTAGGGGAAACGGTTCCTGATACGTCACGGGAATCCTGACCAAAAAGTCCTAGCTACTAAACGATACTTTTCCTGTTGCGTAACGGGGGTGTGGATGATTTAGCGATGTCACAGAGCGAAAGGGTGTAGCTATATTGTTCGAGGGGAGTACAAACAAGGTATCCAGGCCAAACGGTCTAACTACTAAACGAGACTGTTCCTGTCCCTGAATACTGGCCTTAGGACCTAACTCCTAAAAGGGGGTCTGGATGAACAGGGAATAGCACAATGCGATAGGGCGTAACTACATTGTTCGAGGTTAGTACAAACAAGCTATCCCGGCTAAAAGGCGTAAGGGTTGAGACTGTTCCTGTTGCGTAACGGGAATACTGGCCACAGGACCTGACTCCTAAACGGGGCGTCTGAATGAACCGGGAATAGTACAGTGCGAATGGGCGTGACTACATTGTTCGAGGGGAGTACAGACGGCTATCCTGGCTAAAGTGCCTAAGTAGGAGTCAGGAAGAGGCCTCGGTTGGCCACCGTTTAACTTTATAACTGGAGTATAACTACTGAGGTTACAAATATCGACTAGGGAAGTAACAAAACGTTAGCAGATTTCTTAATAATTGTGTTTGGGATACCATCAAGGCCCCAACCATGTTTATTCTTTTCTTTTAGGATAATATTTGAAACTTCATACTCTGCTACTGGTGTTAGAAAACTTGTTTTTGTAACAGGGTTGGAGTGGTAACTGGAATACAAATTTGAAGAATTATTTACATTGTCGCTCGTAGTATTTACAAAGAAGTTATTAAAAGCCTCTGCAATTTCTAATGGTTCTACAAGACACGTTTCATTCTGAATAAGTTCTATTTTTTGTTTGTATGTTATCGATCCTATTTCAGTCTCGCTTCTGGCAACATTCCATAGTGCTCTGCTTCTATTTTCAGAATTTAAAATGTATTGGTCATTATTTCATTTTTTTTTTGCTTCTAAAATTATTTTTGTCAAAATAGCCGAGTACTTTTTGAAGTAATTGATGATTGATGGATCATTTGAAGTTCTACTGATTTCCTGTAGACGTCTTTTATTTTTACTCGATACTAAGGTACCTTTGCTTAAGCAGTTTTTATTGCTAAAATTCTGCTTAAATTTTGTCCTTTTGGTTAATGGAAAAGCTATATTCATATACTGAGTTATGGTGTCTATAAAGCTCTTTGCTTTATTATTTAAATCTGTTTCTTGCAAAACTTCAAACCAATTTTCATTTCTCAAAAGAAAAGTAAAGTAATTTAAGTTTTCTTCACTGTAAATTCTTGTTAATTTGATTTGATTAATATAGTGGGATATATCTGTTATTTCAACAGTTTTTGGAGATGATATTCTGATTAATACCAGATTGTGGTCTGATAAAGCAAAGTTGATGTTTTCTTTTTAAAAAAGGAAAAGTATATTCATTTATAATAATTTGGTCTAGACAGGTACTGTTTATTGATAATCGATTAGAACTGTGAATGACTGTTTTCATGTTGTGTGACTGTATTATCGAAACAAGTTCGGAACTAGCTGCATTAGATATTAGAAAATTCAAGTTGAAATCACCACATACTAGGATTGGTTTGGTTTCCTTATGTAATATCACAAAAAGAATTTAAATTGGCGTCCCTTCAAATTTATCTAAAAAAGTTTTATAGAACCATCAGGTGATCTGTACATACAGATAATCAGTAATTTACAGTTAGGACTAGTTAAGGTGATTTCAGAAACAACATGTTCGAATGTTTTTCAAGATTCAATTGTTTTGTGTGATTTCTTTCAAGACTTTTAATACCTTCTCTAACATAGATTGCTACACCTCCATTTTTAAATAAATATCGACAAAAGATGCTAGAGAAATTGTAATTTTGAATATTATAGGAGGTTACTTCTTCATTGTTCTGATAGACTTAGAACATTCAGTTCTTTTAAACTGTTAATCAGGATTATTTGAAGATAATAAATTTTGTTTCTACTTCGGATATTCTGATGTGCGAGACTTAATTTGTAGTTATTTGATTCACCAAAAACTTAATCAAAGCGCCTTAACCACTGGCGATAACCGCTGGCGAATTGGGGCGTCAGCGATCATCGTCGAAGAAGTAGTTTCTTCTACGGGCGAATATCGTTCATGACACTGTTGCTATCATTGAGCTCCATTTATACCTGGAGTTAGCACTACAGCCTTTCCCCTGTACTAAAAGGTGAGGCCACTTTTTCGTGACTAGTCTCGCCAGGAAACTATGGCAAGAAACTATTTGTCTGCTCAATACGAAACGTCAAATCGCCTTTCTTGTATGGAATTATCACATCTTTGGTTTTGGAAATTGAAGATATTGTTGACGAATGATTGTAAGACAGTTCTTCTTGCATGCATTATAAGAATAATTAATATTAATATATTTAAAGTATGTCATTGTTATAATTAGGATTAATATTAATACGTATGTTTTTACGTGACTTCTGTCGTTTCCATACATGTGGGCCTAACCGACAAAATAGCATGTATTCAGTACTACACTTATTACATAAAATTAGTATTACGTTCAAATCTTTAGAAATTGAAATATATTGTTCTACTTCAAAATCGTCATAATTCATTTTAAGTGTATTTTATTGTGATAATTACGTTTAATATAATATTTAGTAATTAATCCTGAATCCAGATTTTAGCAATTTTTAGGATAGGCCTATATCATAATTCAGGTAGGGTGGCAATGCATGGAAAAATCGAAGAACTAATAGAAAAACACAACAATGGGCAGACTTAGTTTTGCATAAAAAGATGAGCTGAGGTAGGTAATGACTGAAACTGATTAACTTAAGAATATTATAGGAGAAAAATTCCTCCGGCACTGGGACTTGAACCCAGGACCTTTGGCTATTCGCGCCAATGCTCTACCAACTGAGCTAAGCCGGAGCTTAATTCACAGCACCAGATAAAATCTCTCTCCTATGACTAATTGCCCTGTGGTTCATGATTGCTTATTTATCTATCTTGAATGTTAACTGTACAATAACAGTGGGAGCCCGGTCACAAAAATCACTATTTAGTGTGCCTCACAGTACTGCATATGACATAACTTGTCTGTCTGTGAGGTAGACCATTAGGGCAATTAGTCATAGGAGAGAGATTTTATCTGGTGCTGTGAATTGAGCTCCGGCTTAGCTCAGTTGGTAGAGCATTGGCGCGAATAGCCAAAGGTCCTGGGTTCAAGTCCCAGTGCCGGAGGAATTTTTCTCCTATAATATTCTCATGTAGTGTCCAACAGAGACAATAATCTGTGGTTCATGATTGCTTATATATCTATCTGATTAACTTAGATTAGAAGTATTTGTAATAGGCTCTCATGTGTAATCTATTTAATAAGTAGATTAAGGAATTGTTTATCTGGGAGCAATAATTACAGACACAAATAATATTAAGGCCGAATTAAAGTGTAGACACAAATCAGGAAATGCTAGTTTTTATGCAGGTAAGAAATTCTTATCTTCTCGTTTAATTCCACAAATCCAAAAATAAAAATTTATAATACAATTATCCTACCGGTTGTATTATATGAAACATTATGTGAGATATGGTCGCTTACTCTTCGCGAAGAACAAATCTAAAAGTGTTCGAAAACAGGGTGCTTAGGAAAATATTTGGGCCTAAGAGAGATAAAAATGGGGACTGGAGAAAACGGCTTGATGACGAGCTTCATAACCTGTACTCGTCACCGGATATAGTAAAGCTAATTAAATCATGGAGGATGAAATGGGCTGGACATGTTGCACGCATGGGGGAAGAAAGACATATTTAAAAAATATTGACGGGGAGACCCGAAAGGAATAGACAAATTGGAAGACTTAGATGCAGGTGGGAGGACAACATTAGGATAGATTCAAGGGAAGTAGGATTTGCGAGTGATGGATGGATGGAGATAGCGCAGAATAGGATTGAAGTAAGCGCGGACTCAAGTAAGCGCGGCCATGAACCTTCGGGTTCCATAAAACAGATAATATTCATTTAGCTTGCTTAGGAATTGTCTATTGCCATTCAGTAAGTAAGTAAGTATCTTCAGATTATGTAAAGACTGCCTATTATGCATTTTTTCATAGCATAATAAGGTGTGATCTAGTAGTAGCCTATGGGGAAATATTGTAGGAATTAATAAAGTATTAGTTATCCAGAAAGAAAAGCAATTAGAATAATAACCAATGCTAAAAAAATTGAGCATTGCAAACCACTATTTATTGAGACAGGCTCACTAACAATAATGAATTTGCATATTTTTGATGTCTTGTCATTAGTAAAATATAACATAAAAACCTATCAAACACGAAGTGCTCACTTATCAGACCAGAAATCAAAATAAATTTGGGACAACATTATATAACAAATTACTATATAAACTTCAAGAAATGTCCCCAAATTTGTTTTCACAAAAAGCTATATTCTTAGCTTTAAGAATCCTTTTTTATAATGTTAAAGAATACTTAGAATCAGATTTACAAATAGAATAGAGCAACTTAGCGTAAGTAATTACATGTGTAATCTGTAAGTATATGTTTTTCATTTAGTGTCACTTGGGTTATGCCATTAGTATAACTTAGAATAATAATTTTGACTAATGCAATTAAGTTTGTAAGATTGTAAATATTCATGGCTTAGGTTCTTAGAGATGTGTATTAATGTAAATAGCTAATGTGACCGATTGCAGTTGGTACTGCCTAAAAGTGTCATCAAATATCAAATATATTTTAATTTCTAAACATTTCAACGTAATATTAATTTAACGTAACTCCTGACAGTGAAACGAATAATTATATTCAAATGTCACACTTAACTAGCAAGGAATAAAATAGTTTAAAACATAAAAATTTGGGCCCTAGTAATAAATGATGTATTGAATACGCGCGAATTTGTCATAATGAAAAGAGAAGTCACGGGTAAAAACAATAGTATTGATAAAAATAAATTATTTGGAGTTAAAGGTAAGGTATTGTTCACTCTAGCGTAATAAATTTTCAGGCATATATGCCTACTTGACATTTCTTGCTGAGCAGACAAATAGCTTCTTGCCATATTTTCCAGGCCGAGCTAGTCGAAACAGTCGGCCTCACTTTCTGTGCTGGACTGCTAACTCTAGTTCTTCTCCAGCTCAATGGTTGCTATCGACGAGTCGAGACGGCGGTGGTTGTGGGCATTGAGCTGAAACCACAGATATAGAGGAATAGATCGGCAGCGTCGTATCCTTAACTGCAGGTGGCGGTGAAGCCGAGTCAGGGGCGAAGAGGGGCAAGGGAAGCAGAGGCGACGCCATATTGGTATCACCAACGTGTCCGCTAAGTACAACGTATTCATTACGGAAAATTGTTTTTCTTCCTACATAATTCCGAATTTATAGTGAAATGGCGAACCACGGTGTTGTTTGGGAATCCCTGAAATTTCAAATGCATACTATACCACTATATTGGAGGTCAAATTAACATTCATTTATAAATTTTCCAAATTACTATTGCTTAAACTGGGTCTATTACAGCTATTTTCATTCAATACTGGTTTACGAAATAATTGTCTGGGAAAACATACTAACTATGACCCATTCAACCTACAGGGAATCATGAAGGCCACTCTTTAAGAGTTCTACAAATATTAACATTTCTTTCAATATATTTACTAGAGCTTCTAACTCATGTGCACATTAATGTTGACCAATAGGACACACAAAATACTCACGAACACAACACAAGAAACAGAGTTGTTAAAATTCTGTTCCCATAGATTAACCCTCCTAGAGCATACACCACAATACATGGGCATAAAAACATACAATAAAATGTCAAATGAAACAAAAGCATTAAATAGCAGACAATTCAAAATTAAAATTAAAAACTTGTTTTTGCAAAGAACATATTATTCAATCATATAATTATAATAAATTTAAAAAAAGTGTGCGAGGAATTAATTTTTGGATTTTACAATTATGGATTATTAGATTTTTCAATTTTGGATTGTTGGACTTTATTAATATTGGGTTCTTGGACTTTTAAAATGTTGGATTTATGAAATTTTTAAATTTTTGATCTTTTAATTTTTTTCATTTGGAATTTAGGAATTTTTTGTTTATTATTTTTTAAATTTTGGATCATTTTTATTTTTTGGATTTTTTAATTTTGGATTTTTTAATTTTTTAAATTTTAATTCTTTAATTTTTTATTTAGCATTTTTTAATTTTGGATTTTTTATTATTATTTTATTTTTATTTTTAAATTTTAGATTTTTTATTTTTTAAATTTTGGATTATTAGATTTTTCAATTTTGGATTGTTGGACATTTTTAATATGTGGTTTTTGGACTTCTTTAATTTTGGATTTTTGGAATTTTTATATTTTTGATCTTATATTTTTTAATTTGGAATTTTGGATTTTTTTGTTTTAGATTTTTTAAATTGTAAATCTTTTTTCTTTTGCAATTTTGGATTTTTAGATTTTTTAAATTTTGGATTCTCGATTTTTAATTTTTAATTTTTTTACTTTTTAAATTTTGGATTTTGGAATTTGGTTTTTTTATTTTTTAAATTTTGAATCTTTGAATTTTTAAATTTTGGAATTTTAAATCTTTGAATTTTTAAATTTTGGAATTTTTGATCTTTGAATTTTTTTATTTTGTCCGTCACGTAACTTGGGGTTAGCTCTCGATTTACTCCTACCAAGGCTAAAGAAGTTTCACTTCAAAAAATAGTAAAAGAAATCATTCCATTTTCAAGCACTCATTAATAGCATTAGAAAAATAATTACATTAGTGTTAGATTTTCCTTATTTGTAATCGTGATTTACAAGTAATATAGTGTAGGCCTAAGTTAGAATATTCCTAGTGAGTCACCAGTTTACCAGCCAAAGCTGAATAAATGTAAAATATATGTGACTATAAATTAACATTAACAACATTAACATTTATCCTATAGAAGCATCTTCTGTATACAGACTTAAGACTATGGTACTACATGCACTTTGGCACTTTAGTTATATCAGTTTAACTGATTTTATTATAAGTGTGACGTCTAGTGCTGTAATGGCCAAATGACAATAAAACTGTATTTATTAATTTATTTACTGGATTGTGAAATTCCAATTAAAACAGCTTTAAAAAGCATTTCTTGTTTGATTCCCCCGCCGGCTTCCCTTCCTTTCGTCAGATTGTTGGTGATCGCAATATGGCGACGCAGCGAACGCGTTGGCTTCAGTCCCTCCCCTTACGCTGCCGATCTATTCCTCTATATCTGTGGCTGAAACATAACTGGAGTTCGCACTGCAGCACAGAAAGTGAGGCCGATTGTTTCGACTGGTTCCGCCTATAAACTTTGACAAGAAAATATTTGTCTGCTCAATACGAAATATTAAGTAGGCATGACGTGCCAGAAAGTTTATCACAATAGAGTGAACATTACCTTACCTTAACTCTAAATTATTTTTTGTTATTAATACTAATGGTTTTACCCGTGACTTCTATTTTCATATATGTAGGGCTAACCGACAAAATCGCATGTATTCAAGACGGCACTTATTACTAGGGCTTGGATTCTTAGGTTTTAAACTATTTGGTTCCTTGCTAGCTAACTGTGATATTTTAGCACAGTCATCTGGTTCACTTTCATGAGTTACGTTAAATTATTATTACATTGAAATATTTAGAATAGAGGAGGTAATATTTTGCAGTCTAGTAGTGACCTATGAAACCAGTATGAGTTATTCTTATTGCACTCTCTTTCCTGCACTCTTTCAATTAAAGTGTTCTTAATTTTAATTAAAATAAGTGTTGGAAATGTGTTGCACAAACTTTCTCGCATGTACGTGTTAAAAGGTGGTACAGAAAAAGTAGATTATAGCGTCAATTATGTTTTAATACAATTTACAACACTAACAGATAATCTAAAACGGAAGGCATCAGGGCCGATCTTTATGCACAATGTTTTTACCGTGAAATAATAATAATGACGGAAGATAGATATTTTGAGTGGGTGTACACATCCGTCCATAAACTTTCTTTATCTAAGTAAATCATGCATTTGACAAAATTTATTACATGTTCATAACGAAAGAACTATTTGAGCATAGAATGTACACATATTATTAAATATTGTTAGACTGTTATTATTCCACAATAAATATTTCTTAAATAGGTAGGCTTCAGTGAATTCGTCTGACATGACCAAGATTGCCAACTTTTCTTATAGCAAATACTCTCAATAAGTAATACCGTCCACTCCCTGTCTTTTTCCGGGACATGCTACTACTAGCGCCGCCAGTGAGCAGGAATGGGCAGTTACTCGTCAGCTGATATAGCACTGTTAAACACACATTTTGTGACACGGAAATTTTTTGGTGTTTCCGATGTATTGAGGCACCCTAATAACAAATCTAAAAACAGAAATTGCCTATCACCCACGGATTTTTAGTAAGAAGCGTTTATTTTTAAATATAACATAAAAAACAGCAATCATTACAATAGTTTAGTGAGTCACTGTATGCATATTGTACCAATTCGTGTAATGTATGTATCAGCAGTGTGTTAAGACAAGTTCATTCCAGTATATCAAATGCAAGAAGTACGCACCAAAATGAGATTGTGCATTAGTAGGCATCTACCCGCGTATGAAGTTACTGCATTCCCTATGTCGTCTTTACTAACGTGTGTGTGTTCTACATACTTGGTTTATTTTTATTATTGTACTGTGATTGACTGTGAATTAACAAGTCAATACAATGTTTTAGGCAGTGTGTAAATAATGTCAACAGTTTTTGTTATAGTGTGAAGAAATAACTTTTAAATCGCAAAAACGTAATTTCACCCAACTTGTGCGAAGAGCTTACGAACTTTATTTCGGAGTTAAAGTAGGAGATCAAGATAAGTCATGGGCCCCTCCCATATGTTGCAAGACTTGTGTAACAATGTTAACAGGTTGATTGAAAGGTAAAAAACGTAATATTGGATTTGCAGTACCAATGGTGTTGAGAGAACCAAAAGACCGTCCATCAGATTGTTACTTTTGCCTCACTAAAATACAGGGCATCAGTCTGAAGTCCTAGGATGCTGTGCAATATCCCAATTTACTATCAGCCTGGCCCGTCAAACATAGTGAAGAACTTCCTATCCCAAACCCACCAGAACCGTGGAGTTTGGACGAAGGTGATCCACCTGATGTTGTGCAACAATTCGCACAGGAAATCGACAATGATCCAGACTTTCAAGCACCAAAATGTTCAACAAAGCCACATCTGATTTCAAATGCTGAACTGAATGATTTAGTTCGAGATTTAAAACTAGCAAAATCACAGTCAGAACTCCTCGAAGGTGACGTACATATAACTGACTTTCGAAATCACCAAAAAGGATTTACACATTATTTCGCTCAAGAAGGGATTATGGTATAGGATACTACACGGATGTTGACAACTTATTTGATGCATTGGGGCAGGAACATGAACCAAGCAATTTGCGCCTATTTATTGATTCTTCTAAACTTAGCTTAAAAACATTAGATTGGAACGGAAGGGGGTTCTTGTATCTGAAACAGAAATTTCCGAGAGTTAATGAGGCAAAAATTAAAGAGGGCATATTTGTGGGACTGCAAGTATGAGTAGTTATGAAAGATGGCAAATATGACAACATGCTGAATGAAGCTGAACTAAGAGCATGGAAAGCTTTTAAAACAGTAGTGACCAATTTTCTTGGATATTTCCAAGCTGAAAACTACAAAGACCTTGTGACTGAATTACTTAGTGCCTAGAGCAAAATAGGATGTAACATGTCATTAAAACTTCACTTTCTGGATGCTCACCTCGATTTCATTCCTGAAAATTTGGGCGCCGTAAGCGACGAACATGGGGAACAATTCCACCAGGACGTTGCAACTACGGAAAAGCGATACCAAGGCAAATGGAGTCCTAGTTTGCTTGATGATTACTGCTGGACATCAATCCGAGATGCCGCAGTGACAGAATATAGCTAAAAAAATGTTATAATAAAATTTTGAATTAAATATAATATTAAGAACATACCGAAATTAATATATTTCAATAAAACACAAAACACTTCGTAGCAAAAAAATAGTGGGTGATAGAGAAAATCCAAGGTCATTTTCTGCTTTCTGGTGAAATTTTACATAAGGTACATCTTGTTTTATCCATGTCACAAAAAAAAAGTTGATTTTTGTTGTCCAGTGTAGTTAACGTTTGTCTGTTGTGTTTTGTGTACGAAAATATAATATAAATTCTAGTAAAACAGGGTGCCCACGGGGGGTGGGTTAAGACGCAGAATGCGTCATTGAAATTTCTTGGGGGGGGGGGAGAAATATTATCGTGTTATGAATTTTCTGGCCGGGGGTTGAAAATTGTTGCAAAATTAGAGTTTTATATGTTATAAATAAAAACGGCCAAGTTCTATAACTTCAAAAGGTCTCTTTTAATTCTTTATAAAGATAAAGATGAAGAATTTCGACAGCCATGGGCGTACCCGGGGGGGGGGCGCAAGGAAAAAAATGTATATTATTAATTATTATCGTCAGGTGTTTTTCTTTTAAGACAATTATTATAATTGCAGAAGTTTTACCAAATCGACAACATGGAAGCAGAATCCACAGTGGATTAGGAAAGAGGGTTCAGACCCCCCCAAAAGTCAAAACCTAAAATTCTATATTTGTATTTAAAAAATATATTTATTTAAAACAAGATTTAATGGTGTGTCAAATAAGTTATAATATAGCAGTTATTTTCTTTTCATAACATAATGAGTAGGCCTATTATGTCCACTGTTCCATGTGCTATTTAACTTTTCTTATAAATAGTAATAAGTATTATAATTTAGGTAACAATTTCCCGGGGGTGGACACCCGACTTAGGTAACATTCTCTTGTTTACATTGGCATGTCTTAGAGTATGGTAAACAAATTTCCTGCTAGTTTTTTAGTGCTAAAATAGCGTAAAATGTGATTTTCATTAATTCAATATTTTAAAAATTTCCGGGGCTCGACCCCCCACCTAGGTAACGATTTCTTATGTACGTTGAAATGTCTTAGAGTATGGTAAACAAATTTAATAACTAGTTTTCAGTGCTAAAATAGCGTAAAATGTGATTTTCATTAGTTCAATATTTAAAAATTTCCCGGGGTGGACATCCGACTTAGGTAACATTTTCTTGTTTACATTGGCATGTCTTAGAGTATGATAAACAAATTTATTAACTAGTTTTTGAGTGCTAAAATAGCGTAAAATGTGATTTTCATTAGTTCAATATTTAAAAATTTTCTGGGATGGACCCCCGACCCCTTTTCTGGGGGGTATTCCAAACCCCCCCCCCGGCACTTCCGACCCTCCCCGCAATTATATTCTGGCTGCTTATTATATTATTAATATAAAATACAAAGTGGCCCAAGAAGTTAAAGCGACAAAAAATAAATTAATTAAAAAAATTGCCCCCCCTAGAAAATATCATATGGGCGCCCTTGTCGACAGGCAATTGCGTTGGGGTGAGCAATGAACTTTGGGGGGTGAGCAATGAAGTTTGGGGGGTGAGCAATGAAGTTTTGGGGGTGGGCACCCCTGAGTAAAATAATAAATACAACATAGGCCTGAAGGAAATGTCCGGTTATGTAGGTGGCATGATATGTGCCGTCTATGGTTGTAATAATTATTTTGAGAGTGAAATAAGTAAAATCGTTAATTAGAGTGTGTACAAGACTGATTCATTCAGATGTTCATTGGCTTACCATCCGAATTGTTTTACATGTAAAAATTTGAAATTAAAAAAAAGTATATATTGTACAAAGTATCTTGCAAATCGTATGAAAGCTGATTTTCACGAAAATGTATTACAGTGAAACAATTAGTTTTGATATTTATTAAAAAAGAGTGTGTGTGGAACGCCATGCGGCAGAAGTGAAACTTTTTTTTTTATTTGTTCAATTCTGGATTATTGGATTTTTCAAATTTTGGATTGTTGGACTTTTTAATATTGGGTTTTTAGGCTTTTTAGATTTTGGATTTTTTAAATTTCTGACCTTTTAATTCTTTAATTTTGGATTTTTTAATTTTTTTACATTTTAGATCATTGAATTTTTTAGTTTTGTATTTTTTTATTTTTTATTTTGGATTTTTTTTTTATTTTTATATTTTATAATTTTATAATTGTGGATATTTATGTTTTAAATTTTGGATATTAAGATTTTTTAATTTTGATTTTTTATTTTTTAAATTTTGGACTTATTAATTTTGGTTCTTTGAATTTTTTTTATTTTGAAATTTTAGATTATTTAAATGTTGGATCTTTAATTTTTTTGATTTTTTGTATATTTTAATTTTGGATTTTTTAACTTTTTAAATATTGGATTTTTTAATTTTTGTACTTTTTCAGTTTTGGATAAGCCTAATCATTGAGTTGATTGTTTTCTGTGCAGTCCGTTCCGTCACACCTCACTAATTTCGTGACGATTTTGAGCGTTACAGAAGCTCTCGATTTACCCCTACCGCGGCTAAAGAAGTTTTACTTAAAAAATTAGCGTTATCGTCATTTAATTAAGTTAGTTTAGCGGTAGTGTAAATTATGTTATTTCCCGACCTAATTCCTGCATTATCAAGCACAAAAATAAGATACTGTGTCATCAGGACTTTGAAAAACAAATTTATTTCTGCAGCTATATAGGTTCATTAAGTAGCTTCTGAGACTGCTGCCCATTCCCACTCAACAGATGGCACCTCTGTGCTAGTGGACAGTTTGAACAAAGGGAATAGAGTAGAGTGGGCGGTATTCTTATTGAGAGTATTTGCTTATAGGTTAGTAGAGAAACTTCCATTTTCTTTTATATTGCATATTCAGTGCTGATGGAATGATGTGGTTATATGTATATGACTCGAGTTCCTATTGATATCAACGTTATTCTAAAACGTCAAAATTTATGCCATAGAAACCTAATTTTAAGCCTGTAATTGAAACCAGTACTTAAGAATAATAGCAAGAGGTCATGCTTTTCAGTGCGGTTTCAGTATGTTTCACCAGTGGATGCGAAATTTCCAATAGAAAATTGTAAAATATACTTTAATCTAAGTTCTCGTAACATTTTCTTATTGATTACGTATAATTTAATGGTTGTCTTACAGTGAGCCAAGATGGCGGCTAAGCGCAAGCCTAGCCTTCATCGCCGAGCCGTTATTCCATACTTCCCAAAATGGCGGTACATCCATTTCCGGCCACAGTTTGTCTTTCCGGCGTGTGGTGTCTTACTGGTGGGTAATGTGTTATTTTGAAGGGAATTAAATCCGATCGCATCTGGTGTTTTATAAGTAATTCTATTTTTGTGTCCACTTTCCGGGCACATGTTTTCCTTTGACGATATTGTGAAGTGGGAAATGTTCGTGCTTGTTTATCGCACGGTATTTTTGGATTATTCACATGATGTTTAGGTTAGTAAATGTTTTTTTGTTACAGGTGAAACATGGGGAGATACTCGCATGAACCCGATAATGCCACGAAATCATGCAAGGCGCGGGGATCTAACCTACGAGTTCATTTTAAGGTAAGATTATTACAAAACGGGAGAGGTATGAAATTAGTATTGTAGACTGGGGGTTCAAATGGCCGATGCTAGATGTATCATTGCCCCCACCCTAAACCCCCTCCTTCCTAGGACTCACTAATGGGACCCACCTAGGAAGGAGGGGGGGGGGCGAAAGATGAGAGTAAGTCGCCCCGAACAATGCGTTGCTATGGCGACCACACGCTTGTTATCTCGGCTCTCCCGACCGTTCCTTCTCTCCAAACTCCCGATCGTACCAAATACCAGCTACCAACCCTTGCACCAAAATGACAACCCACTAGCTCACTTGGCACGGGAAAAACATATATTGCGACTCACCCGAGTCCCCCACCACTACCGCGTGGAAAGTAGGGGTTTTGGGTGGGGAGAAAAATAATTTATTTTTCCTTTCTTCTCTTCTTCTCTTTCTTTCCCGTCTCTTTCCTCTCTTCCTCTCACCTCCTCGTCACCCTACCTATCTATCGGAACCTCTAGCGTTATAGCTAGGAGTCTGAACCCCCTACGCCGCGAATGACAGTTGAGCAGTGAAGAAAGATTTCATGTATATATAGGTACTAAGAGTGACTTCATGCATTCGCGAGTGTTAACGCAAGAATCGCTTTTTCAAATTTTGAAATGTTTTGTTTGTTACGAAAAGAGTACTGTTGGTGCAAGGGAATTTTTCTGCATCGATTGAGCTATGTTTTATATCATAACACGGCGTTTTTAAAAATTGGGAAATATTATGTAAATTTCGATTTTTTATATTATCAAATCGGTGTTTAAAGATCGTGAAATGTGATGTTTGGTACAAGGGTATTTTTTTAATTGTTCGACATTTTCTATAATTCGTGAAATTTTATTTTGTTTTTTATAATGGTAATTGCAACACAGAAAGCGGCAGTAGCGGCCGGCATGAGCCATAGCTGCGTGCGGGAAGATGCGCGGTAGGCGGTGAGGGGAAGCGGCCGATGGAAAGGGGAGCAGGGTGAGTCGGAAAGTATATCCTTGCCCTTGGCACTCCCGATCAGACCACAATCACCTCTGCATATAGTCTAAATAATGCATAACACTTTCCGCATAGTGAAGTGCGCGACGCAGAGGCGGTATGACGTCACACCACCAACGTCCAATTAAGAGTTTCTACGTAATGGCCTATGACAGAAGAATTCGCTAGATCGTGGTATAAAAGAAAGGGGAAAAATCTATATTGCGACTCACCCGAGTCCCCCACCACTACCGCGTGGAAAGTAGGGGTTTTGGGTGGAGAGAAAAATAATCTATTTTTCCTTTCTTCTCTTCTTCTCTTCCTTTCCCGTCTCTTTCCTCTCTTCCTCTCACCTCCTCGTCACCCTACCTATCTATCGGAACCCCTAGCGTTATAACTAGGAGTCTTAACCCACTATGCCACGAATGACAGTTGAGCAGTGAAGAAAGAAAGATTTCATATATAGTTACTAAGAGTGACTTCATGCATTCGCGAGTGTTAACGCAAGAATCGCTTTTTCAAATTTTGAAATGTTTTGTTTGTTACGAAAAGAGTACTGTTGGTGCAAGGGAATTTTTCTGCATCGATTGAGCCATGTTTTATATCATAACACGACGTTTTTAAAAATTGGGAAATATTATGTAAATTTCGATTTTTTATATTATCAAATCGGTGTTTAAAGATCGTGAAATGTGATGTTTGGTACAAGGGTATTTTTTTAATTGTTCGACATTTTCTATAATTCGTGAAATTTTATTTTGTTTTTTATAATGGTAATTGCAATTATTAGAGCAAGCTGCGGTAGCGGCCGGCATGAGCCATGGCTGCGCGCGAGAAGATGCGCGGTAGGCGGTGAGGGGAAGCGGCCGATGGAAAGGGGAGCAGGGTGAGTCGGAAAGTAGCTCCTTGCCAAAGAAAGTGCATCGCGAGGGCATGGAGGGTGGGAACATTCATCCAAGGTGTAACTTACATTTATTTTTTCCCCTCTTCCTTTCCCGTCTCCTTCCTCTCACCTCCTCTTCATCCAACCTACCTATGAGACCTATTCCTACTAGTAAATTTTGGTTTGACCGGGACTTGAACTCAGGACCCCTTGCATTATAGCTAGGAGTCTTAGCCATTACGCGACGAGTGAATGTTGAGCACTGAAGGAAGCTTTCGTATATTTGAGTTACCATGGGGGGGGGGGGGGTTTCATGAGTTTTAACACAAGAATCGATTTATATAATTTTGAGATATTTTGTTAGTTATGTAGTACGTTTACATGCAGGATTCAGATCGATCTGAGTCCGATCCCAGTGTTGAAATAGTCATGTAAACACGAACTTAGTCCGGATTGAATTTTCGATCCGATCCTCTGCAAATGGAGGAATGGATCGAATTCAAATCGTATTCAATTCCATATAAACGCTAGCGAACTCAATCCTGGTGCGCGTGCATACACTCGCATGGCGTTCGTCATTTTGTTCTGTCAGCTGATAGTCAATTTCATAAAAAACACCCACTCACACTATAATATTAATGGTAAAGTTCTACTTCAGCGTAACTAATATCACTGCCTCCCTAATAATACGGCACTAGGAGATCGTGTTAGGTTACCAACAATTATGTTAGTTTAGGAGGCCGTGAAATTGGTTACGCTCAACTAGAAGATAACCATATTAATATCATTGTTACTCTTCTGTGTCATAATTTGTTTATGGTGACTAGAAATTATTGATAGAACACACTTTTTATTTATATTTTTAATCACGGAATAAATGCGGCATTTGTTTAAACAGGTTAGCCACAACAATAGCCACACAAAACCAAGTTAGCCAATAGTCCAACAAATCTCAATCCACTCCTAGAACTTGCCATGTAAACAGGGAACGTATTGAGTTGGGATCGGATTCAGATAGATTTCAATCCCTCATGTAAACGTTGTAATGAAAAGAGTAGTGTTGGTGCAAGGGAATTTTCCTGCATCAATTAATCCATATTTAATGTTATAATACGTTGTTATTGTAACTGTAAAATATTATTTATGGTACAAGCATCGTTTTTATAATTATAAAATATTATGTGGAGGTACAAGGGTCTTTTCGGATAAAGGCAAGGATATAGTTTCCGACTCACCCTGCTCCCCTTTCCATCGGCCGCTTCCCCTCACCGCCTACCGCGCATCTTCCCGCGCGCAGCTATGGCGCATGCCGGCCGCTACTGCCGCTTGCTGTGTTAAGCCCGCAGCTTGCTCTAATAATTGCAATTACCATTATAAAAAACAAAATAAAATTTCACGAATTATAGAAAATGTCGAACAATTAAAAAAATACCCTTGTACCAAACATCATATTTCACGATCTTTAAACACCGAATTGATAATATAAAAAATCGAAATGTACATAATATTTCCCAATTTTTAAAAACGCCGTGTTATGATATAAAACATGGCTTAATTGATGCAGAAAAATTCCCTTGCACCAACAGTACTCTTTTCGTAACAAACAAAACATTTCAAAATTTGAAAAAGCTATTCTTGCGTTGACACTCGCGAATGCATGAAGTCACCCTTAGTACCTATATATGAAATCGGCAAGGATATAGTTTCCGACTCACCCTGCTCCCCTTTCCATCGGCCGCTTCCCCTCACCGCCTACAGCGTATCTTCCCGCGCGCAGCTATGGATCATGCCGGCCGCTACTGCGTTAAGCCCGCAGCTTGCTCTAATAATTGCAATTACCATTATAAAAAACAACAAAATAAAATTTCACGAATTATAGAAAATGTCGAACAATTAAAAAAATACCCTTGTACCAAACATCACATTTCACGATCTATGAACACCGATTTGATAATATAAAAAATCGAAATTTACATAATATTTCCCAATTTTTAAAAACGCCGTATTATGATATAAAACATGGCTCAATCGATGCAGAAAAATTCCCTTGCACCAACAGTACTCTTTTCGTAACAAACAAAACATTTCAAAATTTGAAAAAGCGATTCTTGCGTTAACACTCGCGAATGCATGAAGTCACCCTTAGTACCTATATATACATGAAATCTTTCTTCACTGCTCAACTGTCATTCGCGGCGTAGTGGGTTCAGACTCCTAGCTATAACGCTAGAGGTTCCGATAGATAGGTAGGGTGACGAGGAGGTGAGAGGAAGAGAGGAAAGAGACGGGAAAGAAAGAGAAGAAGAGAAGAAAGGAAAAATAAATTATTTTTCTCCCCACCCAAAACCCCTACTTTCCACGCGGTAGTGGTGGGGGACTCGGGTGAGTCGCAATATATATTTTTCCCATGAAATCTTTCTTTCTTCACTGCTCAACTGTCATTCGTGGCATAGTGGGTTAAGACTCCTAGCTATAACGCTAGGGGTTCCGATAGATAGGTAGGGTGACGAGGAGGTGAGAGGAAAGAGACGGGAAAGAAAGAGAAGAAAGGAAAAATAAATTATTTTTCTCCCCACCCAAAACCCCTACTTTCCACGCGGTAGTGGTGGGGGACTCGGGTGAGTCGCAATATATATTTTTCCCCGGATAAACTTTGATATAAGTCCCTCAAAAATTTTCTAAGTCCGAAAGTTCACGTTGATATGCTATGAACTGCGAAGATTCCCGAAGTGCCGAGACTAGGAATGGAGGCAACATCTGAAGTCACTGCTGCCAATATATGCACCAAAACCCCAGACATGTGTTCTGCAGATGGGTTCAAGTCCCAAAATGTAAAAATCGTAAATCCGGTGACTGGTGTTCATACGAACAATATCGAGTCAGGTTGGTGATCTCTCCGTGCACGCCTAGCCAGGGGCGGTATCAGACGCGAACAGGTAGATACCCATTTGGTAGAATACTTGTGGCGTCTGGACTGTAAGCACCGACTAGCAGATCCATTTCAATAAATGGAAGATATCAGGATGGTTTATCCTGTAGACTAGAGTTTAAAGTTAGGTAGGTTTAGCGCCTTTACTTGTAAATAAATTATTGTTATTATTATTATTATTGTAAATATTGTACTAGTGTTTGAGGTATTGTAGGCCTGCTGATTTTAGAATTGCATACATTCATTTCCATCACAAATAGATCAAACAAACATTTTGGTACATTTAATTTAATTGGAAGTGCTAGCTGCAGCTTCAACCGTGGCGTCACTTGTAGCGTTACGAAATTGCGCATTAGTCAAATTGGGATAAAGTCTCATTGTAGGGTGGCCCACTTTCAAAACCAATTTTCTTGTCATAAAACACCTAATATCATACGTATTTTGTTATAGATTGTTCTCTGGAGAGCTGATGTTGCCTCGACGAATGTTTGTGTCCAACCCGCCCGCCCTAAACGTTACACTTTCTTTTATAACACGATCTAGCGAAAAGTGCCGCGAATGACGCCATATTTTTATATAGAAACTCGTGATTGGACGTTACAGGTCTGACATCTCACCAGCAGACCACGTAGAATTCTGGGAATCAGGTGCACCAATACAACGAACCTCGTGGGACATACAGCATGGCACATTTACGAAACGGGAGAAATCAGAACGCCTTACTAAATTAATATGACTGTTCCTAACCTAACAGAACCTGTCACTAATTAGTAATTTCGGGAGAATTCAGAATGCCCTACTAAATTAATATGACTGTTCCTAACCTAACAGAACCTGCCACTAATGTAGAATCTTTGATAACTGATAAGTAATGTACAAGAAGCATCATGTTGGTTAATCTGTCTCCCTGGAAAACGAAACACATCACCTGTCCGTGGAAACCTTCGCATATCGCGAGGTGGGCCACCCTACATTGCGACTTTGCCGAAATTGGCAGCGTGACCTAGGGTACACAATTCCAGCAATGTTGGCAGCAGTAGCCTACATGACGTCTCCAATCCAAAATGGGGCATGCCTGGTAAATAAAGAATTCGTCGAATGTGCAATTAATCTGTTTATATAAATAAATGATATAAACGTTTGTGTAATAAAAAAAAATACAGAAAAAAATGTTAATGACGGGTAGGCCTTAAAAATTCTGAAATACCAGAAAAACGCAGGAAACTGAAACTTTTTTTGAAGGGATTTATTCCAAAGTTGAGCCCTTTTTTTATTGTGAAATATTACGTGACATGTCAATTGCAATTATGCATTACTGGCATTGAGCAGCGGCTTACAGGCATGGGCTGCGGGGAAGCGGCCAGGCGAGTGGCGTGTGGAAAGGGGACCAGCATGTGTCGCAAAGTACTATTTTGCCAAAAATAGTTTGGTAAAATCCTAGGGAAAATGCAAATATGAGTCGCACCGTGGAATGAATTGGTCCGACCCAACCCTCCCTCACCGATGCACTTTCTTTTATACCACGATCTTGCGAATTTTTCTGTCGTATTATGAAGAAACTCGTGATTGGACGTTGGAAGTGTGACGTCATACTGCTTGGTGAGTGGTGACAGGTTGACAAATCTCGTGGGAGATACAATATGGCACATTTTTGAAACCCACAAACAGTGTACGGTATTGTAAATTATTCGAAGGCAAAAGAGTAGAACAGGCTGCACACACGTCCCCCTTCCACTCAATACCCGCCTGACCGCTTCCCCTATCCCGCCGGCCACTCCTAGCATGTCACCTAGCTACTTGCCGGCCGCTGCTCAATGCCGGTGATAATATTTCGTAATAAAAATATACCCTGGCACCAAACATATTTTGCATGGTTTTTTTTCCCCCCTTTAAAAAAAAAACCTTGGATCATAGGCTACATACCGTTCGAATACTACCCGCATATTTTTTTCAAAAATCGCGAATGAAAAACTGGGGTGCAGGTATTATTTGAATACTGGACTCCTCTTATCTGAATTTTGACAATTGTGTACCATATTGGCTCATTATAGCACGATGCTTTGTAGTAGCATCACAGTAGGCTTATAGTATAACAGTAACGAAGCTGTAATGAAAGGAAAATGAAACAAAGAAGATGCTTTCTTATGCACATGGTCCGCATAGAGACGCCAAACAAGCAGTGCAGTCATGGCGCACGTGTAGTACAATAATTCGGGGAAAAGTTTGGTAGAGTTCGGCGATTTCCAGACTACTTTGACCTTGGGTCGGACGCACGTCATCGCGGGTGATTCCCACAGAATGAAGAGTGTTGTTGTTGTTGAGGTATTACGCTGCGCGTATAAGACGGCGAGATTTCAGCGGGCTTTTACCATGCATGTTATTTTTATAAGTTCCTTTTAGCCTTCCATATTTAATTATTTTATGATAGGAAACGTTAATTATAACTGTTTAATTAAGAATAAAACTGGCAAAATAATTTTATATATGGGCCTGTAGATTTTTTTTAAAACTTCTTAATGAAAAATTTGGGTGCGGGTAGTATTCGGGTATATAAGGTAATATTTTGCAATTATAAAAAACACCGTAATATGACTTAATTGATGCAGGAAAATTCCCTTGTACCAACACTGCTTTTCATAATAAAACCCCTACTTTCCAGGCGGGTTGGAGTGGGGGATTCGTGCACGGCCTGTTTTACTTTTTTCCCTATTCGAAAATGCAAGGGCGCTTCGCTTACTTTTCAGGTGGGTTGTAGTGGGGGACCCGTGCACGGCCTGTTTTACTTTTTCCCCCTATTTGAAAATGCAAGGGTAGAGTCACCCTATTAGTTTAAATTTAAAAAGTACTGCAATTTAAAAAATAGTTTGAAGAGGCCTACAATAAAACTTCCAATCAAATCTTCCAATTTAAAAATAAAAGTAGGCCTATTAAAAAAGATTAACTTTTAGTTTAACAAAACATTAACAAAAATTAGACATTAATCTTAGGAGCTATAATTTTTAAAATAAAAGTATTAATTACCTGGAACATATTTTTCCATCCACTGCAGCATGCTTGGATTATCCAGTTTCAGGGTGTGGTATATTTGCCTCCATGAATGCCCTGACAGTTCCGGAGACAAATGTTTCCTTTTCTACTTTCAATTTTTTTGATGCAGTTAGCGTATCTGCTATAGATACCTGCCGTTTTGATGCGGAAGGCATTTCTTTGTTTTTTTAAATGCGTCTTGGAATGTTTACAATGTTTTTCACACGTCTTTTCTGACCCAGTCCACGCGCGTATTGCAAAACTTGCACATCATAATTCTTTTTAGTTTGTTAAAAACATAAAATCCTTCACTTTCGTACTCTCTTGCTCTATCGAAAACTGAAATAATTTTCGGCATTTTATCAAAAACCACAAATGTCTAGTATATGAAAAACACCTCGCTTTCACTTTGATCAAATGCAGATCCAACCGTAAACATTGCCACACGCCCACAGAAACCAGGCGAGATTAGGTTTCTGAAAATAACATAATATTCATTTCCTTCATCATCTGAGTAGGCTAACCTACAAAAGCAATGTATTAAACTGTATCTGTAATTCAGTGATGTCATGAAACTGTATGCATTAATATTACCTTCATCCACTACTACTAACCAGCAACACGGCCATCTTGGCATCTTCATTTACAACAGGAAAAGAGTACGCCAGCCAATCAGCACACTGCATTTGAACGACCAGTGCACGTAGTTAGCTGCCTACAACTAACCGCCGTGTTTCAAATCAAGCTGATGACTTCCGTTTTCATCAACAGCTGTCATTTTTAATTAAAATATTTTTCGTGGATAAAATAAAAAAGGCAATATATTCAAATATGAATTTATGTAAAGTAGAACTTTTACTTTGCCCGTATTTCGTGTAAAAATGGGATAAAACCTTAAAAACCAGGTATTTCGGAAATGAATAAACACATATTTTCAATACAAAAACACTAAAAACGAATTTATTACACAGCCATTCCATTGTTACGGTCCAGACATTTACACACTTTTGGAGTCCTCATACTCATTGTTAAGATAAATTTTCAAAAAGGTTAATATGGCACCTATGAATTGCCTTCAAATAGTACTTCACCCCTGATGTATTTTTAATCCCATCTCAACATTAATCATTCAAGAAATTTATAAAAAGTACCTGTTACGGTTCAGACTCACACGGAAGGTTACCCATGTCATTTTTGTAAAGACATGTAAAACTCTGTGAGTTGTCACAACTTTATGGTGAATCATATTTTTTTCCTTCTTTATAAATGTTCAAGGATAATTATGCACTATTGATCAGCCTCAAATTTTCAATAATTAACACACAGTAAATTTTCAAAATATGTTACGGTTCAGACACTGTGTAAAATCACACAAGTGAGAATTACTTAACAAATTAAGAGAATAGAAAATTTACACATGTTTTGCAAAATCTAGGATCCATGAGCACTTAACTAGTCAAAATAAGTAATTTAACATAAACTTAGGCCCTTTCATAGGGTTTATAAAACTGTTGTCAAAAAGAAATGGTGAATGCTTATGAGGATGACTCATTATGTCTATTAAAAACAAATTATCCACTATTATGAGTGACAGCAGGTAGTTTGACCACACAAACGACTGAAGCATGTACTACAAAGATGACCTTTTTCTTGAGACCATATCCATGTCGATGTACTACTGGAATTAGTATAGTTGATTCTGTAATCATCGCTAATAGTGTTACGTAGGCCTACCTCAGCCTAGTATGTCTTTCAGCTTGACAAGGACAAAATCACAAAATTTAATTTACTCTGATGATTAAGGAAGGGTGATAATAAATTATCATGGTGAAGCACTTGAACTTGTCTGACCAACTAGTGATTTATTTCTGGTTGGCGTAACCTGAAAGTAATCAGCGCTCTGTAGGTTGGGACTACAAAGAATACCAGACTACCTTTTCTCTGGTTTTGACTTCACATGCTGGCACCCATAGTATTCTTACTGCTGACACTACTTTTTTTGCACATTATAAAACTGCTCAGGTGTATCCAAAAAATATTTTTGGCTCTTCGCTGGTATCCGAATATTATGCTTTGACTTCTAACTCCATCCACTGCCACTTTCCCATAGAGTGGTGCCTAAATATTACATTCAATATTTAGAGAAACTTGTTTCCAAAGAATAGGAGATTGAAAAAGGTAAAAAAAAAAATTCATTAATTGTGAGCTGCTGAACCATTAGAACATATTTTTATATTAACTACGTTAGTAGGCCTACATTAGCAAATTCTGCTTTCATTTCTCATATGATTGTCTTCAGAAATGTCCAGACAGCAAATTATAGCTGAAAAAATATTTTTATTGCATAATTATTACTCAGTGGAGGAGTTCCTGTCTGAACATTGAGTTTTTACGCATTTAGATGAATAAGTAGACGAGCCAGGCAACAGCTGTGAACAGTGTTGCTTGATGATGGGCCCAATGAGCTGACTGAATTAATTCATCCTGTGCAATGAGTGAGTAATTCTCAGCAAAAGTATCTGTAATACATTATACAAGTTCATTCATTTCCACTTTAGTTTTGTTCCATTTCAAAATAGGATGACTACCTATGCGTCTCTTAACTTTCGGTAATGGAGTTGATAATTAATTTTAAAACCAGTTCTTTCATTGTAAATTTTTTTCCAAAATCCAGTTTATCACAGTCTGTCTTTTAAGCTCATCTTTAATCTAGAAATTGTTCAAATTAATGGGTAATTTAAAACTTGGGTCAACACTGGGTATTTGTCCTCATTTTTGGTGTCTGGACCGTAACGCTCATTAAATGGAAATAAATTAATATGCAAAACTTTTAATAAGTGATATGAGTTACATAACCCTTCTTGTTAGAAAATATTAAATATTACTATTGTACAAATTATTGTTAACATATAAAATAAACTTTTTCACTTTTTTTGTTACGGTTCAGACAAATGTATAGTACCTCGTAAATACAAGTAACAAAATTTATAATTAACCCTTGGTAGTAAATAATAATACTTCATAAGACTAGTAATATACTGAACAACAACTTTTGGAGAGAAATAATCAGCTGATTCTCCAGGTTGTCAAGAATAGGGATTAAATACGAACTGTTACTTTTTCAAGAAATTGGTTGCTTTCGTTATGTTCAAATTTAACAATCAATAACAAAATGATACTTGCAGATCATAAAAAATGAGTACTGACATTTAAAAATATAAGCTTTTAGCTTTCATTTGACATACAACATGTCTACCTTACTTAAAAATACCAATATGGTAAAACAGGCTCACTTTTCATGGAATGGCTGTACAGTAATTTGAACTTCTATTACTAATTTCGTGTTTTGGGGATTAAAGAAATATGACTATCCCTAATGATAGGTAAATTCTAGGTCAGTGACAGGTTTTGTTAGGTTCGGAACGTTTATGTTAGTTTAGGAGCAAAGAGTTTTAGGTCGCATAATTCAGTATATTGCTCCTAAACTAACATAAACGTTCCTAACCTAACAAAACCTGTCACTGACCTAGAATTTACCTGGAGGAACCTGATGTATTATTAGGGAGGCAGTGACCACTGCCATTATAACTTACGCTAATGTTGAAGATTACCCACTTTCTTTTATAGCACAAAATGACAAAAAGTTGCAATATTTCCGCCATGTTAATTGTACAGATCACATGATTGGATGTTGCCTATGTGACATCGTTTAGTAATGTACTGTGACCAACATAAAACGTGCACAAGCTCTACATGTCACTAATACTAATATCACTGTTCCTAACCTAACGTCCTAACACTAATATCACTGTTCCTAACCTAACCTAACCTAACATGCTGTCACCAATGCAGACAAGCACAGAAGTGTATAAGTGACTGGGCACCCGTTGTATACCGCAGCGGCCATCGTACTGCTGCAACAAAGATAGTTGGTCACCCTGGCTCTGTTGAAAACAAATACATCGTGCCGGATGTGTGAAGAAGCCATATCACTACGATGGGTGGAATTGTTATTGGACTATGCCAATGTTCTTATGCCGCCCTCTAGGCTCCTCCCACCAACACACTAATGGGATCAGCCTGGGAAGGTAGGCTTTATAGGGTTTCGATTGTCTCCTCTAGGGAAAATGGAACATTATGTCTCACCCGAGTCTCCCGCTCCTACTCCTACTGGTGCAAGGGTATTTTCTATTATATATATGGTTTTTTTTATAATAATTGTGAAATATGTTTGGTGTAAGGCTCTTTTTTTTATTGTGAAATATTATTATTGGCGTTGAGCAGGTGAGTGGACAAGAGTGAGATGTAAAGTTCCAATTTGCCCTCCCCGGGATGGCGTAACTAGTAATGCAGAAGATGATGAATTCTTGCTTCACATTGCAATGATCGCTCGATGGTGTAGTGGCTAAAATGACTGGCTATCATGCTAGCAGTCCTGTGTTCGAGTCTCCTTAGGTCCAAAATTTATAGGATAGGAATAGGTAGGTAGGGTAAAGGAGAAAAGGTATTGAATAGTAGAAAGAGGAAAAGAAGGGTAGATCTATACCTATCGCCTTAGCCATACAGTTTTCCTTTCTGGAATTGGAAACTTCATTAATTGTACTTACTTTTGTTCAACTACATGAAAACACTACCTGTATTCAGTTCAATCTCAATACGCTAATCAGACATTTCATTGGTCCTCAATGTCCTCGCGAGAGAGAGCAGAGCAGGGTTCGAGTCCACACTTATGAATCAGATATAGGCGTTACAACAAAGAAGCTCTTTTATAGTGCAGAGGTATTAATACAGTGTATAGTATCAGTTGGTGAGAAAATCCGACTGCAAACGTGTGTAAAAAGTGTAACCGAGAATTTTTGCATAATAAGACGGTAAAGCTCGCCATATTGGAAACCATTACTGTTACAGAATTGCGAATCCAAGGAGGTAGGGACTTATAGATCACCAAAATGCCTGATGTGAGCACACAACAAGATTACCAGGGGACCTCCAATTGCCCAAAATGTGAAAAGGAGATTAATGACAAAGATAATGCAGTGATAAGGCTGTGATAGAAACTGCTACCATTGGTTTCACAGAGCGTGCGCTTCACTCTCGATGCAAGAATTCAATGAGCTGTGTGTGAACTTCTAGTTCACCTTTAGCCTCGATGAGAGATTCAAATTGAGTTTGTACAGCTTCGTATTTTTCCCCGAGTTCATTGAGGCTATCATACTCAACCTTCAGTCAAATCACATAAACTTCTTCCAGAATGCTGTCACAGTACTTCTAAATGAAAGTGAACTTGCATTTGATGATTCCACTTCGTTTCACAAGTGATTTCAACTCCTGTTCCATCTTGATATGAAGAGAAATACTTGGTGGATGTTGAATGCTGTGTAGATGTTGTCGCTGCTGCCACTGCTGCATGATGATCATAACCTGGACCGTTGAATCACTGCTGACTGGAACCGTAGCCTGATGCGGTTGTTGTATGATCTAATAGGTGTGTGCGCATATTATGTCTGGATTCAGAAATCACTGCAGTCATACAGGTGAGTTTTGCTAAAGCCGTGAAACACATTAGCGAATAGCAAAGCGATGCAAGTGTGATAGTTTCGAAGTGTACTTCCAGTAAGATCCGGCAACCGGATAGAACCAAAACTATTTGGGAGCACACAGGAAAAGTAATATTAAGATTTCAGGAAGAAAGGATCTAGCCTCTGGAGCTAGGGTGGAGCAAATGGAGAGCAATGGGACACATAGATGCGCTTGGATACAGGAATCCACGAATCTTACATGAAAAGCAACTTATAACATATCCTAAAACTATGGAAATTTTATTTTCACATGTGAAATGGAATATAGATATCAATAAAGATAATATTGTATGAAAATATGTAGAATAACAGAAATAGCCAGTTTTGAGACTTGGCGCAAAACATTAACACGTGGTTATAAATGATTGAATTTATAACGTACGCTAGATAATACACAGAAGCACTAGTATTAATATTAGGCTTCATTAGAAGTACCAATATTTTGGTCTCAGGTTCATGAATCTGTTGGGAGAAGTTACTAGGAGGTGTGCAGTTGGATACTGCTCTGAAATGTATCGTTTAACTGATGAAAAATAGAACATGTCCTAATTTCATTTAACATTGACGGAAAAATTTAACAATGAGTTCATGAGATGTTTGCGAGAGGCCTCTAAAAGATGCTCTATGGGTCACGTGCAGAAGATGTATCATTTAATTGAAGAAAATAGAGCAAGTCTTAATTTATAATTTATCTTAAATCATTGTGTATGATGGCCTTTAAAGAGTTCAAATACTTTCAAGAATCAAATCCGAACTTATGTTAGCACTAAAGGTGTTTTTAGCTATTTGCATTTCAGTTGCAACTTGTGAAAGAATGAGAATATTATAGGAGAAAAATTCCTCCCGACTCTGGAACTTGAACCCAGGACCTTTGGCTATTCGCGCCACCAACTGAGCTAAGCCGGAGTTCAATTCACAGCGCCAGATGGAACCTCTCTCCTATGACTGATTGCCGTAATGGTCTACCTCACAGACAGACAAGTTATGTCATATGCAGTACCAGTGGCGGCTCGTGAGGTTCCACAGGGGTGGGTCACATACAAATATCAACCAAAAATGTTATGAGGAAAACAGAACTTACACTTAAGCTAAAACTTACCTTTCTGTTTCATTTTTTGGTATAACATTACTATTCTTCAGGATATTGCCAAGTGTCGCGGTTTAGTTCATGAGACCTTCGAAAACACCTGGGTTATCAGAACTGGCTGTCTCATTATGCCCATGCAAGGCCAATTCAAATTCCCCACTTAATTTTATGGCATCAAGAATGCGTGACGAAATATATGTTTTTGTCAACAAGATCATTATGCTTACGGACACATGTTCTATACCCATCATCAAGTTGCACCCTGATATCAGCCTTCCCTAAGACAGCGAGACTCATTTCATTGCCTAAATGGCGTTTTGACAAACTGTGCTTCTTACATCTATCGGGCAAATGTTCACCAGTTTTTAGTCCATGCATCTTCTCCACCGAATAGAATATGCGAAATACAGAATATTGCATTAGTTTTCGGACACCCGCACATCCACTTCCACTTTTTATATATGGTACATTTTTATTGAAATTCCTCTTGTACACTCTGTTTTTGTCTTCATATGTTAGATTTATCGTAAGCTCTGTTCTAGGCCGTCCTAATTCTTTGGCTAATAACCGCTCCTCGAAATTTAGAATTTTATTTTGTAAGCATCTTATCTCATTCATTTCACTATCACTATATAAAAAATACTTTACGAACTAAGGAAAAATTCAGAAGCACGCACTATAACACTCAACATGAGAAAACTTCCGGCTTTAGCCTACTTGAGATGCGGAAGGGGGTAGGAAAACAGCTTTTTTGCACTCGCCCTTCCAAACTGGACAGGTTTTTCTGGTAAGATGTTATTGTATTGTGATACCCTGGCTATATTCTGTCCTCTCAATACGTAAATATGTTCTCAACTATAGAGTAATAATAGTGCATACCACTCCATCTAGCGGATATGAATCCATTATGCATTCAATAGTGCATACAGCGCCAATTCGTGTGAAGTCGCAAAAATACTGTGACCCTGTACATACTAAACTAGCCATAACCCCTCCCTGCATTCCGTCAGCTTAGAAAAGGAAAATGTTAAGGGGATGAGAGTCGTCCGGTCACGAACGAAATTCGACCCATGCTATGTTGCCAAACTTGACAAGCAAAGCAAAAGCGCGAAGTTTGAAATAGATGTTACGTTATTTTATTAGTTACTATAAATGCAGTACAGTTTATATTCAAAATGGATGGGGGTGGGGGGCACGTGACCCTGTGACCTATAGCTAGAACCGCGCCTGTGCAGTACTGTGAGGAACACTTAAGTAGTCCTGGGTTCAAGTCCCAGTGTCGGAGGAATTTTTCTCCTATAATATTCTCATGTAATGTCCAACAGAGACAATAATCTGTGGTTCATGAATGCTTATGCATCTATATTGTGAAAGAAGTTTTTCAAAACTGAAATTAACAACAATGAGCCAAATCAGACTAACTTAAATGGACTAGCAATGTTATACATCGAGAACAATTTTGCTATAAAAATAAACTTTCATGAGACAATTACATAATTTTCTGATGAAGAAGCTATAAAAAGACAATTTTAAACGTGACTATTACGTATTCTAAATTAATATAATCCAGATTTTGCTAATTTATTATCTGATTCTCTGACTAAAATTAAAACTGTTGTTTGTTACTAGGCCTATAAAATTTCATTAGCTTTCTTGTTTTGTCATAGGCCTATTTAAACGACTTTCTTTTTATTTCATTACTTTTTAATTTTGCACACATTTGTATTTGTCTAATCAATTAACTTAATGTTATTGAACTATTGTCTGTTTGTATTTAATAAATAATTACATTTAATACTGCATGAGTTCGCTCCCTTATTCTGTCTATCAGCCTACTTTCTCATATAGATCAGCCCGTGGAGACGATCTGAAAGACAAAAAATGTAGCTGTAGAAAAATAAGTTAAAAATAGCCTTGTTAGTAGCTTTTACTGGGGGAGGGGGTCTCAAAAATAAATCCGCCCCAGTCTAGTTACGCCACTGATCACAGCTATTCCCATCAACCACCTCAACTTCTGTGGAAATTTGGACTGGAGGTTTTTTATAGAAGTAATATTTACATAAAAAGTTATAAGTTGTACCAGGTAAACACATTTCTTTTATACTTATCAATATTTTTATGCCTACTGCCTAATTGTATATTCCTTAAGCTTTCTTTCCATGTCAGACATGTGATTTAATAACCTCATTTATGGAAAATAATGACCCATTTATTCCAAATTGTGCTTTGGGGCAGTTTTGCTCTGCCTACTTGTGGCAAATTTGCCCATTAACTAGAATTTCTATTACCCGTATTAATTAACTTAATTTAGTAAATATGAATTTAGGCATATCTACCATATTTTAAAAAGTAATTTTGAAATGTTTTAAATTCAGATGTTGTAGAAATGCGTTTAATATTATCTTATTTTTTTCTTGCATGGTAAGTTGACAAGACAATAAATTTGTATTCCAAGAGAACAAAGACTCAAGTTTCGTTAATATTGAGGACATTTTTTGGAAAACTATCTCAACCTACATTGGAAGGAAAAACTGAACGAGCCTTGGGAGCAATGACATTTTCTGTAAATTTCAAAAGTTTTAATATAGGCTAGACTTAGGCCTATGATAAAGCAGGGTTAAATAGATGTGAAGACAGTATTAAACTTTTATTTCAGTTTGTAGACAATTTTATCTGAGTTTGGTTTCAATTTTCTCTTTAAATATCAGTATGCCTATTTAGGCCATTTCTTTAGTTATTAATATGATAGGCTACTTTTGTGTTTTAGCGCTGTACTGTAAATTAATTGCATGATCATTACATGTCTACCTTTCATTTCCACATTAACTTGATTTGTATGCAGTGATCAAACATCCCCCAAACAATGGGCAAAGCTGCCCCAGCTGGGGTAGTTTTGCCCAACATGTAACATGTAGGGAAAATAAAATAAAATTAAAAACAATCAATTATAGAGTAATAATAAACTTATGTTATATGAAAAACATATTAATGTACAAGTAGCACATAAATACCTCCTCCTGAATATAATTAGGTTGAGAAAAAAGAATTACAGAATTGAGCAAAACTTCCCCACTCTCCCCTACACCACATAGCCAACCAAATGGAATAATTAGGCCTACACTAGAAAGTGTAATAGAGGATCTAGGTTATTTAAATATTTCATAATAGGCCTAATATCTATTATCTATGACTGTTGTAATGCATGGTCGGTAAAGAAGGTTTCTGCCAATTGTGTATAACATCCGTAGGTTGTCTCTACTCATAATTTATTGTACACTAGCGTGTGCCCACGGCTTCGCACGCGATAATTATTTCAAAAATTAAAAATTAAGAGCATAATAGTTAAATCATTAAATTTATTAACACCAAAATCACGTGGACTACATACCACGATTAGGTAGCGTCGCCTGGTAAAAGCGACCTCAAATTCGAGTTCCCTGGCCCAGAAAACCCCTGCATAGTGAGTTTCGTCCAAGTCGAACAATGTTTGACCATATTTAGGCCTATATTGAATATCCCTCTTCCGTGTAGGTTGAAAATTTCATACGTCTGTGGGACTTGATATTCTAAACAAATGAATCGTCAAGGATGGACCTACAAAATCAAGCGATCGCCCGCGATAATTATTTCAGAAATTAAAAATTAAGAGCATAATAGTTAAATCATTATATTTATTAACACCTAAATCACGTGAATTACATACCACGATTAGATAGCGTCGCCTGGTAAATGTGACCTCAGATTCGAGGTACTTGGCCCAGAAAACCCCTGTATAGTGAGTTTCGTCCAAATCGAACAACGTTTGACCCCATTTAGGCGTCGCGTGGTATAAGCGACCTCAGATTCGAGGTACTTGGCCCAGAAAACCCCTGTATAGTGAGTTTCGTCCAAATCGAACGTTTGACCATATTTAGGCCTATATTGATTATCCCTCTTATAATAATAATACAGTAATAATAAAATCAGGTAAACTGATATAACAAAGTGCCAGTATGTTTTGTTTAATCAGTTATGATTGCAGTTATGATATGCAGAATATAAAAAAAAGTCAAATTGGCCGGTTTCGGGATTTGAGCCATGGAACTCCAGAATGTGACGCCAAGACGTTACCATCTCAGCCACCTGGGTCAGTTATGGGATAAGCGCATTTAAAGCAATAGTGTTGTCATAGCTAACTGTATTTTAATTGCCAATGCCTTAGAAATCACAGTAAAACAAAAGCTTGTTGTCAAGATAACTGATTTTCATTTTTTTAAATAAATTCTTTCGAATACGTATATTACCATAAAATAGGCACTAAATTGAGCATAACTCTGAAACAGGTCAACCGATTTTATCCAGTATCAATAGACGTCTTCCCATGGACATTATAAATGTGTATACCAAGTTTCATAAAAATCCGGTAAAGTGTATTTGAGTTACCGCGTCTTTAAAATAGACACTAAATTGGGTTTTACTACGGTACCGGTCTACCGATTTGGTCCAATATCAGTAGACTGCTTCCAATGTACATTATAAATGGGTATACAAAGTTTCAAGAAAATCCAATAAAGCATATTTGAGTTATCGCGACTTCTTATATATTAACATAAAATGCACTAAATTGGGCATTATTCTGGTACTGGCCAACCGATTTGGTCGAATATCAATAGACGTCTTTCCATGGATATTATAAATGCGTGTACGAAGTTTCATAAAAATCCGAAAAAGCGTATTCGAATTATTCATCATCATCATCATCAGCTTTCAAGGTTTAAGCCTCCAAAGGCTTGTTCCGGTCTCATGATTGAAAAGTCTGTTGTGTCCATCTTTTCTTCGGTCTGCCTTTATTTCTCTTCCCCCTAGGTTTATAATTTAATAGTAATTTTGGAATGCGATGGTCTTCCATTCTTTCCACATGTTCTTTCCATTTGGCCCTGTATTGGTGAATCCGCTCAGTTAAATTGAAAATGCCAAGCTCATTTCTAATGTCTTCATTTCTTTTCCTGTCTAACATTGTATAGCCCGCTATATTCCTTAAAAATTTCATTTCTGCAGCTTCTATTTTTCTTTCGTCATTTTTTCGTAGTGTCCAACATTCCGAGCCATATATCAACATGGGTACTGCCATTACTCTATAGAATTTTAATTTTGTTTCTTTTCTAGTGGTTTTTAGATTTCTTTTTATCGTTCCACAAATATAGTTAAATCTATTAATTTTTTTTGTTATATCTTCATTTGTGATATATGAAATATTGCAACCTAAGTAGTTAAAGTTATTGACTTGTTCTATTACCTTGTCATCTATGATGATTTTTGCTCTGATTGTCTGAGATCCTCGAAATGCTAAAATTTTTGTTTTATTAGTAGAGATATTGAGTGCATATTCTTTACTAAAATGGGCTAATTGATGTATGGCTTTTTGCAAATTATCTTCTGAGCCACAGATTAGAACTTGGTCATCTGCGAATAAAATTGTGTCTAAAAACGTTCTGTTGATTTTAAAATGTGTATCTAAATTTATCTGCCATTTTCTTATAACTTCGTCAATATATATATTAAAAAGCAGCGGAGACAGAGGGCATCCTTGTCTGACTCCTTTGTCGATTGTTACTGCTATTCCATTATTCTTCATTGCAGTTTCTACCATTATTTTATTATCTGTATACAGGCTTCTTATTATTGTTATTAAGTGTTCTGGTATGCCTTTTAGTTTCATTGTATGCCATAACTTATTTCAATTTACCTTATCAAAGGCCTTTTCATAGTCTATGAAAGCCATGTATGTTGGTATATTGAACTCCCTATGTTTTTCTATTATTTGGTTGATACTAAATATACAGTCTGTACAAGCCCTACCTTTTCGAAATCCATTTTGATTTTCTAAAATTATATTCTCCATTATTATCTGCAGCCGGTTCTTTATTATTGATGCATATAGTTTATAGCAGGCATTTAGAATACTTATTCCTCTATAATTTTGACATTTATTCCTCTCGCCTTTTTTGAAAATGGGGTATATTTTTGCTATCTTCCATCCCTCAGGTATGTAACCAAACTTCCAGCATATGTTGAATAAATCAAGTAATCGATGTTTTATAGAATCTGATGCATATTTTATCAATTCATTGTTTATTTTGTCTGATCCAGCAGACTTTTTGTTTTTACTGTTGTCTAGTGCACTTTGTAGCTCTTCGTACGATATTGGATCGACAAACTCATCTGGCTGCATTAAATTAATTTCTTCTTCATCCGATTTTTCTGTCCATAAATCTTGAAAGTATTGTGTCCATTTTTCATTTGATATAGGATTAATATTTAAATTGTCTCGCTCTTGTTTGTTTAGATGCTTTAAGATCTTATATGCTTTGTCTTGATTACCATGAACATCATGTTCGATATCACTAATATATTTATCCCATGCCCTTCTTTTAACTTTCCGGACTTCTCGCCGAACAATTGCACATTTTTGTTTGTAGTCTAGTAAGGTGCTTTCTGTCTGCTTATTCAAATATTTCATATATGCATCTTTCTTTTCTTTGATTATTCTTGCTAAATCCTCGTTCCAAATTTTCAGGCCTCTTTTTTTATAATTTTTTTTTCTTTTTCCCAATGTTTCTGTTGCTGCCTGTGTGATAACACCTTTAATTTCTTCCCATTCTTGATTTATATTCTTACTTACTGGGTTGTATGATGAATACAAGTTCAGTCGTTGTTTATATAAGTGTTTTATAGATTCCTCTTTCAACAGATGTACTTTGAAAACTTTTCCTTTTCAAAGTTTTTGTTCTTTTTAGTCCTTTTTTGCCATCTCATTGGGATAGCTATCTTTGAAATGAGCAGGTAGTGGTCTGAACTTATATCACATCCCCTATACACTCTTGTATCTAATACTAGGTCTGAAAATTTGTCATTTACTATAACATAATCAATTAAGCTTCTGTATCCTCTTGCCGCCCAAGTATATTTATGAATATCTTTGTGCGGGAAGAAAGTATTTGTTATTTTAAGATTGTTGAAATTTGCAAAATCTATCAGGAGTTTGCCGTTTCCGTTTACTGTATTTTCACCATGCATACCTATTACGTTTTTTATTTGTTTGTTTCCGACTCTTGCGTTCAAATCACCTGCTATTGTAAGGTAGTCATTTACATTGGTTTTATCTATTACTTTTTGAAGATTTTCATAGAACTCTTCTGTCTCTTCAACTTTTCGATCTTCTGGGCTATAGACTCCTATTATTGACATGTATCCTCTTGGTATCCTAAGCCTTACTTTTATTATTCTTTCGTCGTAAAATTCATAACTATGGATTTTATTCTTCAAATCCTTTTTAATTAATATCGCTATACCCGCTGCAGCTCGTTTTTCTCGAGGTACACCTTGATAAATGATCATATATTTATCTAATTCATAAGACCCCTTCAGTTTTTTCTTTGTTTCCGGTATAACAGCAACGTCTACTTTCATATTTTCTAGTTCTTTCTGTAGCTCTAATTCTTTATTTGCAAGACCTCTAGGATTCCATACTCCGATTTTCATTACTTCCGCTATTCCCATTTGCATGTTCCTATTTCTAGCCAAGGTTGTCATCTGTTGAGCAGTCCGGTTATCTTTCATGAGACTTTTAGTAATGAAATGTCCCCTGAGTACGTTACTGGCGTTCTGCAGGGTAAGATGATGCTTGGGCTGCAAGCTTCAGGCTAGTCATCATAGCCTCCCATTGTATTATCCCCAATAGGAGGGTTGCCTCTTCCGCTCTAATTACTGACCGTTGAGGACTTTCTCCTTGTTTCCCCGGAGATGGGCCTTCGCATTTGTCCCCCGAAGAAAGGGTGCCTCTTCCGCCATCTTATCGATTTGAAGATCCACTTCATCGCTAGGACTGCCGTTAAGGTCTTCGCCCGTATCCCTGGGCAGGGGCTCTCGATATACCCCGAGAGATTGGGTCCTTGACAGAACTTAGTCACCCATATGGTGTTCACCCCCGCGACGAGAACGCGCCTGTCAAGAATTACCCAACTGCATACAGTTACAGCTTTTGCCCCCTGTATACGTTGGGCCGGTAAATGGTCTTGTATGAGTCCAAGACCAAGAGGCGCCTTTAAAATATACACTAAATTGGGTTTTACTCCGGTACCGGTCAACAGATTAGGTTCAAATTCAATAGGGCACTTTTCATGGGCGTCATAAATGGGTATACCAAGTTTCGTGGCAATCGGATACAGCGTATTTGAGCTATGGCGCCTTTCTAATATAATCTATTAAAATAGGCACTAAATGGGGCATTACTCCGGTACCGGTGAACCGATTTGGTTCAATATCAATAGGGTTCTTCCCATGGACATTATAAATGTGTTTTAAAAGTTTCATGAAAATCCAAAAAAGAATATTTGAGTTATGGTGCGTACAGACACACGGACAGACAGACAGACGGACAGACATTTTTTCGTCCACCACACAATCTCATAAAGTACCATACTGGCACTTAATAATAATCCTCTTCGGTGTTGGTTGAAAATTCCATATATCTGCGTGCCTTGACATGAACAAATGAGTCGACCAGCGTGAGCTACAACATTCAAGCGATCGTAATGGTTTTATGACAAAAATAGCCAAAGCCTACTGTAATTGATTTGACATTGAAGTGTGTAACTGAAAATTGATGCTTCGAAAACGCTAAAATACACGTTTTCTGCCCGTTTTTCACTCATAACTCAATAACGAAAGCAAAAACTAAAAATGTAATATGCCGAAAACCTTCCCGGGATAGTACTCAACAACTTCCCAAAGTTTCATGGCGATCGGATGAATGGTGTAGTAATGCATAAAGGACACACACACACATACATTCATTTTTATATATATAGATGAGAGCTTACATGCAACAGATTAATAGGTTATAGTTTTCCCTGGAGGTTTTGGGGGACAAGTATTTGAGTGTAAAATGATCTCTTAAATATAATTTCAGAACACCAGGGAAACAGCTATGACTTTAAGGAGAATGGCCTTGAGACGTGCTGTGAGGTACCTGAAGAATGTAATTGAGCACAAGGAATGTGTCCCATTTCGACGATTCAACGGTGGTGTTGGACGATGTGCACAGGCAAGTTATACTGTAGATACAATTTAGTCATTTAAAACCAAGGCAATATCCTAAAGTCTTATTGATAGAAGTAAACTACATTAGCTGGTTTACTAAATAAAAGGATGTGATGCCAGAAGTCATGATCCTTAGGTGCATAGTGGTAAAGTCTATAGTTGCTACTGTTCTAAAAATCTCCTTGTATTTTGTTACTATTCAAGCTACAAAACAAGAATGCTGATCAATCAGCGTGCAGGGGTGACCTTGGTTGCCATATAGTGCAAGCAGGGAGCAACAAACAGTATTAGTCCATTGCCGCTACTTCTCATGTGTGGTCTAGAGTTTGATCCCGACCAAGAAAAATCATTCAATTTCAATGCTTATTGGACTAGGGGCTTTTGTAGGTGCTTCGTTTTGCCTTACAATCTGTGTTTGCATTTGTATGCCCATTGGGTGGATATGCAGCAAACCATGTTTGTTTTTATGTTGGTTATTAATTACAACATAATTACATGAAAATATTTTCTGTCCTCTGTAGCAGCCATCAGTGAACAGATGATGATGTGCGTCAATGTTATGTAGCTGACATTTACTTGCACTAGAAGAGAAAATTTTGTGTTTTACTTTTTGTATCAATAAGGATATAGCCTGCCAAAGTTTCCTAGCAGATGGTGTTGGAGTACTAGCTGGTATCAATTTGCTGTTCGTCTTTTTGTTTTTTCAGTTTTTGTATGCTCTTGCTCATTCTTTCAAATTTTGCTTTATCTTCCCAGACTAAAAGTCTTGTTCCAAAATGCCTATTTTGATACTGAATAAGATGCTAACTTTATACATACACTTCTTGTTTAATGGGCCCTTCTAGAATGTTTTTGTGCCTATAAGTTGAAAGAAAGATTACAGCAGATAGGCACTAATACAAAAAGAAAGAATTAAGTAAATAGTGTGAAACAATTCCAAAATAACATTACTTTGTTCCCGACATACAATAATATGTTATGAAAGTTATGATTTTAACCCCTGATTTTATGACTGAGGTCAATATAGTGTGGTTTTTTCAACAAAATTATTTCCAGATTTCATAACATCAACAAAAATAAAGTGATCACTACAATTGACTCAGGTCAATATAATATGGTTTTTGACACAATTATTTCCGATTGACGTCATGTCAGTAAACGTATATCTGTGTGGTCATATTGTTTCGTACTGTGTCTATCTCGTAATGCCTGTGATTCTCTTTACTGATTTGAGTCCTATAGCACTGATTTTCTTGACATGGGATCAAAATTAATATCGCCTCCACCAAGTTTGCATGTCTGTTTTGAACACGGAGTAGGTATAATGACAAGCTTCATAATCTGTAATCTTCACCGAATATAAGTTAGTAAGGGTAATTAAATCACAAAGGATGAAATGGGCTGGACATGTTGCATTCATGGAGGAGGAAAGATATATCTCAAAAATATTGAATGGGGGACTCGAAGGGAAAAGACCTCTTGGAAGACCTAGGGTCAGATTTATAGAGCTCTGCCAGGTATGGCAGCTTACCCACATTTGGCAGACCCCTCACATTCTGCTTGCTTACGGGATCAGGAAAGCCCTGCCAGCAGATTCACGATCCATGTAGACATGGCATCAAGCTAAATCGGCTACATCACACTGACCAATATGATTGGGAAAAAGTCAGTATAAATTTTCACTAGTTGTGTTTTTTAAGAACATTTATAAGGAATACTAAACATTTTATGAACAAAATCATCTAGTGTTAGGCCTACTATTATAAAAGATTATCTTAATAGTTTTAAGCATAAGAACATTGTATTATTCAAAGTGGAAGTTGTTGGCAGTAGTAGTATGTTAAGATGGCTGCGCCGAACATCTTCGCCTGCTAAGAACGCCTTCGGCAAAGATTGTTGGAAATGCCATGTTTTCAAGACAGGGAGGGGGGCCAGCAGGAACCGATCTGCATCATTTTATTGTTTCCTTTTCAAATCGGAATAGCAAATTCGTGATCTCTATATTTGTGAAAAGGATCCTCCATGTTTCTCACATACCGCTTCAGCAACCTTCTTCTTGCTTCCTCGTCCTGATCTTCACAATCTGGGTGACCGTTTGACAGCACTAGGGGTTTGCCAGCTATCAGGCCGCTATCAATCGCTTGCCAGTTACTTACCTGGCAGATGACTATCGATACAACCCCTAGAGGTAGGTGGGAGGACAATATTAGATTTAAGGGAAGTAGGATTTGCGAGGGATGGTTGGAGTTAGCACAGAATATGGTTTGAACGGAGGGCTCGGTAAGCACAGCAATGAACCTTTGGTTCCATAAAATAGATAATATTCCTTTAGCTTGCTGAGGAATTGTCTGTTGTCATTGAGTAAGTAAGTAATTGTTTTAATGTGGGAGAGGTACAAACTTTTAGCCGATGTGTTCTTGGACTATTTATATTAGACAAGTCTCTCATTATTTCACTTTTATCCTGCGAGATTGAGCGTTTATTGTAATTATCGATTGCACATGCGGAACTTGGATTAGCCTACTATTGAATCCTTGAAGAAGACAGAAGAGCTCAAGAATGTGCAATATCCAAGTGAAGACTTTGATGTTGGTGGTACACAGGTTGTGTGCCCACTTCTGGGTCCAAGGTTCGGGGTTCAAACCCAATCGAGGTAGATGGATTTTCAGGACGTAAAATTCCTGGGCACTAAGTCCTCAGGGAGGGGTCCCTATAATTTTGATCAAATCATGTTTGAAGACCGTTGCATTCATCTGTTCCGTGATGGACTTAGATTTGCAACATAATATGGCATTAGGGATAAAGCCAGATTCAGACTGCTCATGTACCACTATTTCTTTACTCCTTTCCTAATATATTAACCCAGGTTTCACCCAAAAAAATATTAAGATGGTTAGAATTATGTAAGTCTTTTGAGTTTCCATAAGTATGTAAATCGTTTTACTACCACATCAGGTCTTTCTATAAAAGTGTTTCGCCCCTGATTATTTTTTACATACCGGAATTTTAATTGCTTTAATACCTTCCACAGCTCCCTTTTGCTACCGTTAAACAAATTTTCTTATAGTACAATACTTTATTTATAGGATATACATGTATAAAGGGAGTGTAATAATGTATAAATCACATTCGTGATTGCCACATGTCTTTCAGCTTTCATATTATCATTTAGAAAAGCGTGATTTATTGTTACGCTTTCATTATAAATGTCATTGAAATAAAATAATGGCACAGTAAACCCCAACGTCGAATAAAGGTGAATATTGCAATGTTTTTCAAAAATATAAAATAAATACTTTACACAAACACCATTCACAGTAACAAGCTGCCACGTCTGGTTTTCTAAACGACAGTATGAGAGCTGAAAGACATCTGTCAGTTACTTAAACGGTGAATTTCTGATTTTTCTATACAACCCTACTCTATGTTGAGCTCAGTGGAATTGTGGAGTGAGTAACTTTTGGCTTCCTGCTGAATTTTGTGCCAAGTAAAAGCAGACGTAGTATAGTTAAATGGTTTATATAGTAAGTTTAGACATTATTCCATTATATTTTCAGTTTACAGCAAAAAACACATGGCACACTTGTAGCTTTCGAAACTGAGGTGTGCATTACATTTGAGGGCACATTAAATTCGAGTACAAATCCGTTTCGTAGGTTGGCAGTACAGGTAACTTTTATCTGCGTAACAATGCATTGCTGTAATTCTAGACTTCATTAATTTTAGCATTACATAGAGCGTATAAAAATACTAGTTAGTCACGAAATGGAGGGCAAGAAGAGAATAATATCTTATGATGCTGCTCTTAGTATAAGCACCCCATGTGTAAAATTTAAACAAAATCAAGGATTCCAGTGATAAACATGTCAGTGAATATACTTGTAGGCCTAAAACTGGCAGTTAAATTTAATCGTAATTTCAAATGTTTATGTGGTGGTTCATTATTTCCTTAATACTGTGACAAAATTCCAAATATAATACTTATCCTACCATTGATGCGCATTACATTCACCAACAGAATTTTTTTTATGATTTCAAGTTTCAAAATCGGGGTGCGCATTAAATTCGAGGGCGCATTATATTCGAGTAAATACGGCAGTTGAAATATGACCTTACTGTTTTAAGCATATTGAATTTATGAACTTAAAAAAAAAACTGAGAATAAATAATTATTAAATAAATTCAAAGTTTAATGGAAGAAAGTCAAGTCAATTTATACATTGGTAACAATCCACCTCAAGATAAATTCACAGATTTATGTTAAAAAAGTGGCGGGAAAGACTTACAAAAAATCCAGAGAAGTACTAGAATTAGGATTTGGAAAAAGAAGGAGAGCATGACAGAAAGGAGAAAAAACATGGATTATTTTCTAGTAAGCAGAACTTGTTTTGCTAAGAAAGTCTAACCCAAAGAAATTGAACATTTTAAAATCACAATGAGTAATGAATATTGCAGATGGACTTTGTAGAAAATTTTGTTCTCAGTATCAGAAAGACATACAGTTGACCCATTGGATGCATGGAGAAGTTACCGGTACAAATTGAAGTTAATTAAAGATAAAAATATTTTACATTTTACATGACCAAGAATATAAAAAAAAAAAATTCAGTTCAAAGTACATAATATAGTTCCATCTGAGTGCACTCTGCCACACTCATAAGAAATTTTGTCACACCCATAATAGAAATATTGAACAATTTAAAAAAAAATGTTTTATTACATAGAATTTGGTATTTTAATCAGACATTTATTGGTGCTTACAGCATTCTGATATCCAGTTTTACTGAACGTATTTCAAATGTCACACCTGTAAGCATGGAATTGCTCTAATACCTGTGAATAGTCTTCTGCTGCATTTAAGTTAAATATGATGGTATAGGCTAAACATACTTTTGGATTCGATTTTTAAAATGTCTACGAATTAGTGATGGGAGTTCTTGAATTAAAAAATAATAATAAAAATTGAAATTGTTCAATTCTTGAAAGTTCTCAAGATATCGAAAATCATATAAAAGTATTCAAATGATGTGATACTTGGGAAGTGCGAAGATTCTGAGAACACCAGACTTCCCGCACTATTTGTTGCTTTGGTTACCTTCTTTTAGCTTGCAAAAAGGAATGTGTGCATCGGGGCAGTTCAGTGTCGTCGGACTGCCAATTCTTATCACAAGACAACACAGCAGATTAGCCATAGTGCTTATGAATCTGTACTCTGTGGATGCTGGTAGTAGAAAATGAATAACGCAATGTCTCACAGCACTGTGTGAAGCTAACTTCTATTGGTTTGTGGTATGGGGAAGACACACAGATCTTGTAACACAATTAAATTTCTGAGCTGTACATTTAAATTCTCAATCAGTTTTAGTAGTACTTTGCTAATGAGTTTTCACTTCTCGGATCCTGCATCCATCCAGGAATTACACATGTATATCGGAGCAGTATCAGTTAGTTTTTTACTGTTGGAAACCTAGAGGTTATATGGCAACAATGTGCAGTGGAACCCCGTTAACACGTTTTTCTAGGTACCGAAAAAAAATAGACGTCTTAAACAGGAAAACGTAATACTGAAAATTTAAAAAAAAAAACAAACAAAAAACAAGGGTATATGTAGATATGTTTTTTAAGTTGCTCAATATACCCTATAGAGCATCCAAATGGCTCAGAATTACCCACAGTGACACACAGGAGCTTCTATGCCAATCCCGCCATTAGTTACGAGAGATTTATATTACACAAATGAATACGTAGGCCTAATAATTTGATTTAAAAAAATTAAACAAAACTTGTTGAAATTGAAGGCATGAGAGCCATATTTAATGAAAAACGAGATGAAATTCACAAAAAGCATCCACTTTATTCTGAAAGATCACACATGAAACAACTTGCATTCCACAATATATTAACAAACATAAAATAACTGGAAGTATAATTTACTGTGCAAAGTTTCACACTGGACAAAATGTTCATAGTCATGTTCACAGCCACAAATTGCTAATGAAATGTGATCCAATACCCACATGAGAAGCACAATCTGCTTTCTTAGCCTGCATTTCTTCAAGATTCTATATTTTCTTCTCTACACCACGTGTATCGTACGAAATTTAAAACATATTTCACTACCTAGAAAAAGTAAATTATCACGATAAAAATGGTGACATAACAGCTGATGCCGGAATATCCGCACGAAGTCAAACTGACCAATGAGAAGCAACTGCAAAGGATCAAAATGGCTGACGTTTGGTCCCGTAGAGCAAAGGTTGAGATTTGGACACCAGAGAGTACAAGAATTCTGGCATCGAGAACACCCGAGCGGATGCGCAAACAAGGTGTGTGGTTGGCGAGCCTAATACGTATGTACTAAGCGTGAAACCAAAACGTATTAAAGAAACATTTAAACATGTAATTATTCAAATCGGGACCGAGACTTCCAAAAATCGACGTACTATGCGGGAAATCATCGTAATGAGGAACATGCTAACGAGGTTCCACTGTATATAAATATTCATACTTTTCATTACATTAATCCCATTTTGTTCCTTTTTTTCTTAAACATCAAAAGCATTGCTTCATTATTGTATGTTCAGACATGTTGATTTATTATATTTTGAGGTTGAAAATACTGTGTCTGTTATCCACATTTCCGAAAGCACTCTCTTTGCAATAAGTGAAAAATGCTGCAGCTGCTACATGAAGTGTGTGTGCCAAGTCTGTGTGTATTATACCAGTAATAATACCGGTAATAGTGAACTCAATGCGGCGGCATTCAGAAATAAACAGCATTTGAGCAAACAAAATATTTCTTGTAGGCCTATTAAATTTTTTTTAGAAAATACTGAAAGACGGACATAATGTCATCACATAAACATAATGATAGGCCTAATTTGATATTTTTGTTATTCATAAACACGTTCTGCATTTAACTTATATTCAAAACAATTATACAATAACTATATGTTGCTCAGTTTTTATGTAGAACTTGTCCTGTTGTTTCTTTTAAGTGCTGAAATGTTCAAAGTGTCCTTCCCCCCTCTTTTTTTTTTATGTGGTTACCCTAGGCTAGAGTGGTTGAAACATCCAATTGCTGCATCCAATTTTCATGTATCAGTTTAATCAGACATAAACACATGTGCTCGAAACCCAAAATAAAGTTTGTTTGAGACCTCTGTGTTCGAGTGAGTGATTAATTAAGTAAATTTTTACAGGCTATATTACATAATTACTTTTACATCTTTAAATTAACAGCAATAAATGAAAATAGATACTGGTATAATAGTCAGTAACTTATTATACAAATTAGTCATATCCATATTTAGTTTATTTTCCCAAAGAAATGTATTTTAAAATATGTATTCAATATTTATTGGCCAATGTTGAAATAGTTGGTATATTCACTAGGCCAAGCAATGGAAAACAACCCAAGGTCGGTGGCCAAAGAAGTCTGCTGAATTTTTACTGCAGTTATTGAAAAATGCAGAATCTAATGCTGATTACAAGGGACTGGATGTCGATCGTTTGGTCATTGACCACATACAGGTCAATAGGGCACCTTGCCTTAGAAGGAGAACATACAGAGCCCATGGAAGAATTAATCGTAAGTATTATAATTTTTGTAAGTTATTTAAGCTACTATTGTTCAAAAATTTATTTCTACAAAGTGTAAGTGGGTCATTCCATGGTAACTCACGTTACAAAGTGACAGACAATAGCCTATAAAGTGCAGGCTATTAACGGAATAAATTGATTTCATGGCATTTTGTTGTTTTTAATACTCTTAATAAGGAATGCTTTGCAAATCTGGATCACAACAATTATTAAATTATAATATTTATCAAACAAAATCTTTTGATTACTCTCGGTAACTCGTTACATTTCCAGGATATACATTCTGCATGTGAATAAGGAATCACAAAGGTCTTCTCTACTATAAGTTAGTAGTTGGTGGAAATTTTACACAATAATAACAGATCTGGTAAATATTTTAACACAAATAAAAACTTCCACACTGTAGTCAAACAAAATACATATCAGAAATCCGTTAACTCACGTTACAACATACGGTAACTCATATTACAGTGTCACAACTCACATTCAAACTTAAGATATCCATGAGAATTTACCACACCTGGGCCCTATATTATAAAGCTACAAGAGATTGCTAGTAAAATTCGCTTGCTTTACAATTACTAGAGTGAAAATTTTGTATACTATAAAGCTATTGCTGTTGTAATTTGTAGTTAGTAAAAAGAAAGCACGCCGTTTACAAGCCACGCCATTACTGATGTCATGACCGGGAAGCAAAAGCCGGTGTTGCATTCTGGGTGTATTCAACTGTAAACAATAGGTGAGACTCTTCTTCTCATATTTCTCTACCTAAACACATCTCATAGACCTACAAAGACAACTTAAAGTCTTGAGGTGCGACATTGGAGAAGCCTTAACTTTTCACATTGCCAGTGTGTTCCTAGTGTCGTTCGTGGCTGTGTGGTTATAAGTACTGAACTGTGGTGCAAGAGGTTGCAGATTCAAACCCCGGTCGCGACTATTTTTTTTTTTAAATTTTTTTATTATTATTATTATTATTATTATTATTTTTTCATTCATTTCATAATATTTTTAATTTTAAATAGTATACTGGTACTGTATGAAATTTTAAGAATTCACTGTCACTGCCCTGTATAATTCTTGTTGAATAATTATATAAGGTAATCACAGAGAATTCATAAAGTTTTATTCAGTAGACTGCAGTCTGATTCATTGTGACAATCGTTTATTGTATTATATAAAGACAGCGGGCGTGAATTTTTAAAATGTTACACAGTAAACTGTATTTACGTTTTTAACATATTACAAAAGAAAAAAATACACACAAAGCAGTGGCAGCGAATTCTATAAAGGGTCATTCCATGTGAAATCAACCAATAAAAGAATTAATTTGGACCTTACCCCTTTAGATTTCAAAGATATTTGGTACAGTTGTTATAGCCATAGAACAGATGAAAAATACAAAATTTTAAATTTTTTGGGCTAATAGTTTTTTAGTAATAGCCATTCAAAAACTTAAAAAATCGTATTTTTTGCAAAATTTTGATACAGTAAAAATGCTATAACTTAAAAACTATTAGGCCTAGAGAGCTCAAACTTGTTTTATTCTCTTCAGTTTTTAATGGGCTTTAACCTGATATATAACATGACTGTCTTTCATTAACTTCAATTTTTTTGGAACAAGTTAAAAAATATATTTTTGAAAATCTCAAAAACACCCCTTTTAATTTTTTTTTTTTTAAATATATGTTATTTGTATACTAATAGGCTACCTATATACTAAGTTTCATAATGGACTTACAATGGACTCAGCTAAAAAAAAATAAAGCCTTCATAGTGCTTAAGCCAAATTTACTGATAAATGTCACCCAAGAGTGAGCATTTAATATTTAGTTTTTAAATACGAATAACATCAATGTTTTATAACTGAATAATCAGAATGTATACATATTTAACTCAGTAACCCTATATAGTTGTTTATTAATTAAATATTTTGAAGTTTTAATGTGTTTGTAATAACATCCTCCACAATACTTCTTAACATATAAATTGCATAACTGAACACAGAAAACCTTTAACACAAGTCTAAGCTATACACTAGTAGGCTATTTACTTATCAGTTTTCAGGAAGGAACAGGCTTTGAATTATTTTACAAATAAAATTGTTGAATTGTTGCCATAGGCTATTTACTAAAAAGTAATTTCCACAAATTGTATTCATAAAATTATATCAAGTTTTTAACAAATCTTAGTATTAGTATTAATATCACATTGTTTAAGAGTTTTCATTTACCTGTATATTGTTTATGTAGGCCTAATGTTGTTTCTGTAACGCTTTCACTCAGTCTTGATTTCTTAAAAATCTTTCTAAAGCATGTGATGAAGCACTAATTTCAGTTTTACTTAACGTGTACACTCTTCCAGTTGCTGTCACAGGATTTACTACTCCTAGAATTGATTTACTGGGTACTGTTAGCATGTCATTTGGTTTGGGGTAAAAAAAATGAGGGGGATGGCCCCTTAGGATGTAAAAAGCTAACTTTAAATTCATTTTCATCATTTTTTTTAAGAACAGAAGCAAGCCACCATGATTTGTCGTAGACTACTATAACATATCCAGAGTCAATTTTCTGTAAATCTGTAGGTGTTAAGTAATCAACTTTTGTTACAATTTCTGTCACACTTTGTGCACTTGATGAGAATGACTTTGTAATAAGACGATTTTCAGAAATCGGTATAAACTTATGGAGTTTGTGAGTACCTTCAATTGTTTTTGAATCATTGAATCTTGGAAGAAGTTTCTTTTCAGCTGCATCGTAATCATCAACTGTGCAGTATTCAAAGTCTATACCGGGAATATTGTCGTTAGCAAACTCAAAAAGCTGTTTTGGTGTTAGTATTTGGTCATTGTATGGTCTTTGCAAACTAGCTTTGGAAGCTAGTCTTTTAACTGTGCCACCTAATCCATCGCAGGCACTCTTGCCGTGTGATGTAGCGAAGAACTGCCATTCTGCTTCTACTTGAAAATCATTCTTGTGTAGGCACAGATTAAAAAAATTCTTTCTGTTTTTATACTGCGCAGCACTGCCGTCAGAAAAGTAAGTGATTTTGCTTAACTCGAATGGTAGTGTATCTTTCAGTATTTGTATCAGTTTTCTTTGAAAAGCATAGAATGCTACTGTATTGTGTAGCAAACACTCTGAAATGAAAACATACTCCATATGTCGTAGTTTTTCTTGCCACTTATAATATACAATAAATGGGTGCAGTGTGGCTTGGCTACTCGTCCAGTGATATGATTGCACTTCGTCCTGCAATACAAATGAATAATTTTCTGCAAAGTCACAGTTAATGATAATCTCACCTTCCACCAGGTTTTCCTTACATTCTAAGAAGTAATCTTTCTGTTGTAATGCAATAAATGAATGAGTTTTCAGTTTTAAGAGACTTTCCATAAAATCTTCTATGAAATCATCAATTTCTTTCACAACTGTTTCCATCATACATCTGTCTACTGTCACCCATTGCTTGAATGTTACCTCATCAATTACCTCGTTTTGAAATATCTCAGCCAATGCTTCTTTCAGGTATGTTGTCCCTGGACACTTGCTGCATTCATTCATGTAACATTGAGGGGCCGGAGGGTTACACATAATTTTTGCTAGGAAAGTGTGATATGTTTTAAGAGGTGATCCATCCAAATTAAAATTTTGTATCCCTGAACCAGCTATCATCAATTTCACATTTTGATGCACAGTACACACACATACTGTGTGAGTTCCGCTTTTACCAGCTAAAATACAATTTTTAGGTCTTAACTCACAAAATTTTGAGAAGCCAATTCGTTGAGTTGGATGTTTTTCTTTAAAAGCTTGATAAATTTCATTTAGGTTAGCTAAAACTAAACGCTTCTGCACTTGAATTTTCAATCCCTTATTCCTGATTGTAACACAATCTTTCTTACCAGGCATAATCCTACTTATGTCATCCTCTTGATAAAAATCTTTAACAACCTGTGCAGTATCTTCACTTAATGTTTTGCCAGGCTTTGGATTCGTGGTTGAAAGAACTCCCTTTTCATATACTAATTTTTTTACAGCTCGAGCCATATAATTAGTGACACCAAACTCTTCTTCAATTTTTTTACAGGTCCAACTTTGGGGTAACACTGATAAAATAGTCATTTTTTCACTTCGCTTAGTTGTTTGGGCAAATTTTTTTTTTCAATTGTTCAATAATTTCAGAGTCACATTTTTCTTCTTTGTTTTCTTCTTCGTTTTCGTTCTTAGAAGAAACTAATTGGTTTTCCAAGCTTGTCACTATTTTCTCAATCTTTTTTGTGGAATAACTTTCTACAACAAGTTTTTTCTTTTTTATTGGGGATTCACCAATAAGTTCCAGTGATTTATTCAAGTAATCTATTGATGTTCCTAGGTCAGTAAATGATTCGTCAACAATGTCATCCTTTTGGCTTGTACCAGCTACATTATCATCTACCTGTTCTGGTATTTTAAGTTCACTATACACTTCTTGCCTACATTTGTTACATATTTTCATACCCATTTTAATGTTCACATTTAAAGAGCACATACTTTCTGTCACATTTCTGAGATATTTTTTCTCCGTTTTTGGATGTTTTTGTTCCTTATGTGGGTTACAACATTTAACATTATAAATACACCAGTTTTTTTTTTTTTTTGCTGTTTGTTTGCCATTTTTAGGAATTAAAAAGAAATATTTAGCTTCATAACAAAAACTAATAATAGTTAACTAAATAAATAACAGTCTTAACACTTTGAAGGAAGTATCAACTCTTCAATATATACACGAAAACAATTTAGTTGAAAAATTACATTATCTTTTAAGCACATGAACCTTTAAAATAATTTTTAACACATTATGAATATGTAGACAACCATACAGTTCACAATCCTAACAGCAACTGACTGGGAAAAACAAGAGAGCCAAGTGGAATGAACATGTTATGACAGGAAAGAGCTGACTCACAGGGTGTGACAGGAAATCTGACTCACATGCTGTGTCAGGAAAGCTCTGACTCACATGCTGTGAGAAGCACAGGCTCTGGCTCACTTTTTTTAATTGAGCACTCATTTGTTATCTCTTCTTGGTGGTGTTAGTGTTCACAGTGTAGGCGAAACATGCAAAAATAAAAAAACTATAGCTATTCTTACAAACACATTAAAACTTAGAAAAAAAGTGTTATATTAATAAACCATTTTAATGGCTTATTAAGTTAAATATGTATACATTCTCATTATTCAGTTATAAAACATTGATGTTATTCGTATTTAAAAACTTAATATTAAATGCGCACTCTTGGGTGACATTTATCAGTAAATTTGGCTTAAGCACTATGAAGACTTTATTTTTTTTAGCTGAGTCCATTGTAAGTCCATTATGAAACTTGGTATATAGGTAGCCTATTAGTATACAAATAACATATATTTAAAAAAAAAAAAAATTAAAAGGGGTGTTTTTGAGATTTTCAAAAATATATTTTTTAACTTGTTCCAAAAAAATGTAAGTTGATGAAAGACAGTCATGTTATATATCAGGTTAAAGCCCATTAAAATCTGAAGAGAATAAAACAAGTTTGAGCTCTCTAGGCCTAATACTTTTTAAGTTATCGCAGTTTTACTGTATCGAAATTTTGCAAAAAATACGATTTTTTACGTTTTTTAATGGCTATTACTCAAAAACTAATAGCCCAAAAAATTTAAAATTTTGTATTTTTCATCTGTTCTATGGGTACAAGTGTACCAAAAATTATCAAAATCTGAAATGGTAAGGTTCAGAGCACTGGTTGATTTCACATGGAATGACCCTAAAGTTTTATATAGAACACTGTATTTAAGTTTTTTAAATATCCTGAAACCAAAAAAAAATTACACCATAGTGGCAGTGAAGTTTTAACATGTTAAACGTTACAGTGTATTTACCTTTTTAAAATGTATGAAAGCAAAACATAAGAAAAAATAAGGATGTAGCAGTGTATTTTTGAAATTCAAGTTTTTATAATATTACAAAAGCAAAAGAAAACACAATGCAGTGGCATTGAATTCTATAAAATCTTATACGGAACAGTGTATTTAAGTTTTAAAAATTCGTAAATATATAAGGCAGTGGCAGTAAATTCCTAAATATGTTATATGGCACACTGTATTAAGTTTTTAAATATTACAAAAAAAAAATAAGGCAGTGGCAGTGAATTCTAAAAATATTACGGATAATTCGAAATATTGTATAATTCAAATAAATACTCATTCCCCTTGAAATTCCTATATAAATGTATGTTAAAAAATTCCAATTAATTCGAGGTTTTTAAGCTTAATTTGGATAAATCGAAGCCATAATCTGTATCATGTTAATGTTGTAAGGATTCCAAGAGTTCATTGCTTCCACGAATTCCACAAGAATTCTCTAATTCGCTGAAGAACCCTAGTCGCTTGTAGCCAGCAGGTACCGTACTAAAGTGTGTTTTTAACCACCGTTATCTTCCTTCTGCTGAATAGATGTTCAATGGAATGCGAAGTTCACCCCCTACGCTACAGTCTTGGAGGGATTCAACACGTCTGTGAAAATTTTAGTGTACATTCTATCCTCAAAGTGTGACTGTGTTTGAAAATGTCAAAGCGTGGAGCATACACCAGTTTGACGCCTGCAAAAAAAAGTGGAGTGTTACGAGAGGTGGAGAGAGGGGAAAGAAAGAAGTGTGACATTGCGAAGGAATATGGAATTTTACCGAACACTTTGTCCACCTACATAAAAAAAAAAAGGACAAAATCTTGGAAAGTTAGATTACACAAAACGGGGGAAATAGGAAACGTATGAAAGGTGCAGAATTTCCCAGTGTTGACGAGTGCACTCTAAAATGGTTTAAGCAGTTGCGTGATCGTAACATCCCTTAAATGGGCCATTGTGTTCCTTTATTAAATTTAGGGTTACAATTTTAGTGTGGAAAAAAAAAGTCACAGTTTTGGTTAATTCGAAATTTGGATAATTCGATTTTTTTCTAATTTCCCTTGGGGTTCGAATTACTAAGAGTCCACTGTTTGAAACACTATTTAAGTTTGTAAATGACTAAAACACATATAAGGTAGTGGCAGTGAATTCTTAAATAATGTTATATGGTATGTTAAAATATCATAAAAGCAAAAAAGTACGAGGCAGTGGCAATGAATTCTATAAAATCTTACACGGAACACTGTATTTAAATGAGATAAATATAATTATACGGTAGTGGTATTGAATTTTTAAAATGTTATATGGTACACTGTATTTACGTTTTTAAAATACATGAAACAGCCATTTCATAAAATATGGGAATTTTTCCCTCAAAGAGAGAAGTTATAAAATTATTGTAATTGGGTGGTCAAAAATAAGTTTAAAACCTCAAATTATCTGAATTTTAAGGACTTGAGTGTATTTGAAGTGGTTCATGTGTAAAATCTGTCGATTTACTTATTTATTGCGTTGAGTTACTTTTTTTTGCCATTTTTAGCATGACTTTAACACTCTTTAATACTAAGTAGTCAAGAGTAATCAGCTATGTCGATTTTCATTTGAGAAAATATACATCTTAAGGTACAATTTGGTATAAGATTAACTTCAAAAAATATGCGTAGTTAATTACTATGTAAAATAACAAACAAGGGAATTTTTGTCCCACCCGTAACAGTGATAGTTTTGTTAAATTTTATTGATGAGTTAAATAAATGCTCTGACAACCTGGAAACAGTTTACAATCTGTATTGAATCCCTCATACCTTCATTAATAACAACATTAAGACCCTAACAGTAATAGCAGAACAGAAAATGAGCTTTTGTTTTGCATCATTAAAATCAGTGTCCAAATTATGTCCCACCCGTAACAGATTTTGAAAAACAAATTTAAAATATTTAAAATAAATTTTAAATAATGCTTTGCATGTAGTGTGGAGGAGAAGGCATTGCAAATTTTACAGAATGTGAAGAACCAATTATAGTTTATTATTTATGATATGTAATAAACAAAAATAGTTTTTATAATTTGCTAGAATGTCCCACCCGTAATTATGAAATGGCTGGAAAGCAAAAAATAATAGGGTACAAGATAGTGGCAGCGAATTCTTAAAAACAAGTACGGAACACTGTATTTACGTTTTTAAAATATTATGAAAACAAAAATATAAGCGTCCGGCAGTGGATTCTTAAATTTAATACATTTCACTGCAGTTACTCTTTAAAAATATTATATAAAAAAAGCCTCGAACGACACTGAGAAAAACGCTTGAATACTCTTAATGTAAACCGTAAGTCTTTGCCTATGTCTCACCTCAAGACTTTGTATACCTATAAGACGTGTTTCTGTAATATTTATTGTACTGTTCAGTTCGGAAAAGTAGTATAACGATACTGATAACATTATTTACCGAGACCTAATTTGTCTGAAAAGAGGGAAATTAGAGAAAAGATGCTAGAAGCCAACCCTCTAACTTGAACAGCCCAATGGCTGACGTCTGCTTGGGCATTGGTATTTCCTTCTACGAGTCTTCATCCATTTGTAAAAATGTTGCTCAGTTTTACTAGTGCCGGGCTACAGTAGTAGTTATATAGGAAGCTATCCAATTCAACAGTGACGTATTCGTTTGTCTCCAATTCTCTTGTAACTTGTATTAAGTTTACAGTTGTAAAGCTTTATAAAATACTATACTTTCGAATCACAAGTAAATAGCACTTTTAATACAAATCCATACTTTTATAGGATAGGGCCCTGGGGTATCCACTTTATTAGTGTAGAATATTTCATCTTTATTTTGAGGCCACTTCCAGAACTTACCATCTTGGCATAACATTAAGCTTATACTCCTCGTTTATAATTTGTGTTATATTTCCCGGGAAAAGAAATTCATCGTATTTTACCACCATCCAATCACCCAATTTAAAATGTGTCTACTGCTATCTATTACCTGGGTCATAAACTAGCAGTTCCTAGCATCTTGTACACATGGCCTCAGTGAAAACATTATAGAGTGTAGGCTACTGTATACCCCCCATCCCCCCCCCCCCCCCCCCCGGTGGGAATTTCAGACTCATATATTTTTTTTGTTGGTATTGCCATCTAGTTTCAGTTTTTAGTTGTTTGCCCCTTATCACTACCTTCTTTATTTCTTACAAGCCATGCTGTTAAATCTGGCAACATCGCATTGGTAGTCCTGTCGGTTATGAACATGTTGTAAATAAAGCAATGAACTCCATCAGAATCATCGAAAAATTAAGCATGTTTCAGCTTAAAGTAATCCCAGTCATCACCTATTGTTTAGAGAACATCTGGATACAACTGGAGAGCATAGGGAAAGTAAAAACCGTGTACATAATGAGAGATTTATATAAACCGTCACCTCTAATTGAGTACACCAGAGAACAGTTTTTCACAGAAGAATTTCGTGTTCATCAGCTACAAACGAATACCAGAGTGAGGTACGGTATGATATTAGTGTCCTTAAGGAAGAATTGGCTGGTATTAAAGAAGGTTGAAGAGAAATAGAGTCACTTTTACTGGTATGAACTTTTATCAAGCTGCTCACAGTAGGCCTAATTCATCTTAATGTGGCAGATGCTAAATTGTAGTATATGCAATCTCCTATCCTCCCAATATTACTACCAGCGTTTTTCTACAGTTTGGTGAAGGTAATGAACGGGATTCAAACCTTAACCTCAAAAGTGCTGGCAAATCAACACAGTTCACCACCGGAGGATGAACGAATGAATGACTTGACAGCAAATAACGGAAAGCTGAGTGTTCCCAAGGAATTAGGCAAAGTTATTCTTTTCAATGACAGTCATGGGCATAATCTTCCACAAAGTGCATGTGACAAGAAAAGAGATATCAGTATTCTAGGTTATATTAAACCTGGGACAACTAGCTCAGTGGTGGTACAAAATGACCCAGAGAAGTGTAGCAGCTTAATAAAATATGACTCTGTTGTGGGTCAAATAACAGAGCTCGTAGGCCTAACAGGTTAAGTGAGGTTATTACCAATAAAATAAGAAAAAACGCGACATCATAACGTATAATCAGCAGACACTGAAAACTATGAATCCCTTCAGATATGTGGAGTCACCGCACGTTACGTTATTATGCACATCACAAGTATAGGCTGTGTAATATAGGCCTACTGATTTGGCCTAAATAAAGTCAGTATTTGTGATGAAGAAAATTATCAGCAATAAAAACGTATTCAAATGCTTCCCACAGACCACCACAGATAGGACTACCTCCTGTGTTGCCAGATTTCAAGCAGCATGGCTTGTAAGATATAGAAGGCAGTGCCCTTATCAATTACAGCATTTACCCGGAAATCCGGAGAAAATGAGTTTGTTTTAATTTTTCTTTGTTCTTTGCCCCTAATATGCCCAGGGAATTCCTGACTCACATATTTTTTGTTGATATTGCCATCTAGTTTAAATCTATAGTTGTTTGCCCCTTATCAATTACAGCATTTACCCGGAAACTCCAGAAAACTACGGAAATCTGGAGAAAATGAGTTTGTTTTAATTTTTCTTTGTTCTTTGCTCCTAATATGCCCAGGAAATTTCTGATTCACATATTTTCTGTTGGTATTGCCATCTAGTTTAAGGTTTCAGTTGTTTCCTCTTACAAATTACAACATATCCCTGGAAAACCACGTATATACAGAGAAAATTACAATGTTTTATTTTTTAAATCTTTGTTCTTTGCTTCTAATATTCAAAGGGAATTTCTGACTCATGTGTTTTTTTGTTCGTATTGCCATCCAGAGTAAGGTTTAAGTTGTTTGCCCCTTATCAATTACAACCAATCCCCAGAAAACCACGGAAACCCGGAGAAAATGACTTTGTATTAATTTTTTTAAATCCTAGTTCTTTGTTCCTGGTATTCAAACGGGTGACTCATATGTTTTTGTATTGGTATTGCCGTCTAGTTTAAGGTTACAGCAAATCCACATAAAACTTGGAAAACCACAGAAATCCGGAGAAAATGACTTTGTTTTAATTTTTTAAAAATCTTGTTCTTTGCTCCTAGTATTTAAAGGGAATTGGTGACTCGTAGGTTTTTGTATTGGTATTGCCATCTAGATTAAGGTTTCAGTTGTTTGCTCGTTATCAATTACAGCATATCCCCGGAAAAACCACGAAAACTCGGAACTTGTGATCTACAGTCACTGAAACCGTTATTGCGAAGTAATTCTTCTGCTTCAGGTGTGTCCTTTGCAGGTTCAAAAGGGTGAGTATGTGGACTACGAGATATCTGCCATAATTGTGATGGTCACATGCAAAGAAAAGGGGAACCATATCTTCTAAACATGCCAGATGTAAGTTAAAATTGTTTTCCGTAGTTGCTCACTGAAATCTTAAAATCAATGACACTTTGTCCATATTACCAATCCAAAATTGTGCTGTTTTACCCAATATCCCTTCTCTATCTTCAGTCAAGAAAGTTTGGTAGGAACTGTGGAAGGTTTGGCAAGATAAATTATCATTCACAGATGTCAAATTAGAATATGAAGGGTGTTCTGCCAGGTTTTCAATCGCTTTGATCCCTTCAGCATCAGGATTTTTTCCAGTATTCTTTGTCATGCTGTAATAATTGGTTAGGGGAAAACAACTGAAACCTTAAACTATATGACAATAGCAACAAAAATTATGTGATTCAGAAATTCCCTGGGAATATTGATATCAAAGAACAAAGATTAAAAAAAAATTAATTAAACAAACTAATTTTCTCCGAATTTTCGTGGTTTTCCGGAGTTTTCTGGAGATATGATGTATTTGATAAGGGGAAAACAACTGACCCCTTAATCTAGATGGCAATACCAACACAAAAGCATTTGAGTCACAAATTCTCTTTGAATATTAGGTGCAAAGAACTACGATTTAAAAAAATTAAAAGAAAGTAATTTTCTCCGGATTTCAGTGGTTTTCAGGGTTTACGTGGATATGCTGTAAGTCAATTTCTCTGGATTTCCGTGGTTTTCGCAGTTTTCTGGAAATATGCTGTAATTCATAAGGGGCAAACAACTGAAACCTTATTCTAGATGGCAATACCAACACAAAAACATATGGTTCACCAATTCCCTTTGAATACTAGGAGCAAAGAACTAAGATTTTAAAAAATTTATTCGATGTCATTTTCTCCAGATTTTTGTGGTTTTTGGAGTTTTCCGGGGATATGCTGTAATTGATAAGGGGCAAACAACTGAAACCTTAATCTAGATTGTAATGCCAATAAAAAAACATATGAGTCAGAAATTTCCTTTGAATATTAGGAGCAAAGAACAAAGATTTCAGAAATAAAACAGTCATTTTCTCTGTATATACATGGTTTTCTGGGGATATGTTGTAATTTGCAAGGGGCAAACAACTGAAACCTTAAACTAGATGTCAGTACCAACAAAAATGTGTGAGTCAGAAATTCCCGGGAATATTAGGAGCAAAGAACAATGAAAAATTAAAACAAATTCATTTTCTCAGGATTTCCGTGGTTTTCCGGGTAAATGCTGTAATTGACAAGGTGCAAACAACTAAAAACTTAAACTAGATGGCAATACGAACAAAAAATTCCCACGGGGGGGGGGGTTCATATTAGTAGCCCATGGTCTATTATAATACAACTTTTTTGTATTTTCTGTTAGTATCAGGATAGCAAAAACTTGTCATTTTTCAAAGTGGGGTTTTCTGTATTTTGAAAAATCTTATGCTGAAATAAATGTTATTAAACATACCTTAAAAAACACAGAAAAACATTCAGCAAATGTTCTTGTCCCATGTCTTGGTTGTTTAATTAAAATATAATTTTTTTTAGTATACAAATTTTGTCAAGTACCTGCTACAAAATTCAAATGTAAGTTTCAAAAACATGAAGAAATACCCAAAATAACATATTTTAAAATTGAGTTATCAAAAATAGTGTATTATAGCTTCCTTTGGGTGTACCAATCAACACTATTATTATTTTCAATTTTTGGAGAATGTGGACCTCTTCTCATGGACAGTAGTTTTTAATAAAAGTTCTTTAATTTCACTGTAATGAGCTCAGTTTTTTTTATTTTTTTATTATTTTTTTTTTTTTTTTATTTTTTTATTTTTTTTTAATACTCATTTTCAATGATCCTACTTAAAGAAAAGAAATAGATTGGCGCTTGTACCAATAGTGCATGTTTATGCACATGGCTTGCTATGGATTTTTCTTTTTCTTAAATTTACTTTAAAAGTCATCATTAAGATAATTTTGATTAATTAAACAAATTTATTTACTTAAATTGAAATTACACATCTTTTTTATATTATCCAGAAAACTTATTTCCTCTTGTTTAAAGAAGCAATTGGCATAAGATACAAATATGAACTTGTTCTTTGCAACTGCCAGTTCTGCACTAAGCTATGTCGTAGTAATGCAGACTTGCATTTGAATGCACCTCCAATTAGGTTCAACAATTTATTATCAAATTATTTCTTGAATACAAGATGTCTGAATGACAAAGTTTATGATCCTTCTTAATATTAACCTATACTTTTAAAAGGCATGTAAAAATAAACTTCACTGGGAGATACTGTAGGTACTAGGTGCCTTAGTTGGAACTAGTTGAGAGAAGAGTCCTCTAAAGGTTAGCATGATGTTTTTAGCAGCCTAGCATAATACAGTGCTACTTTTTGGTGTGTTAACAGCAGTTATGGGAAGTAATTGAGTAAATGTATTCGGATTACAGTAACAATTCCTCTTTTGGTCCCATTTACTTGTAATCAATACTTTTTTAAAAATGTAATTTCTACTTGTAATTTACTTCCGGAAATAAAATTGTAATTGTTACAATTTAGTAGTATTAGTATCATTCTCATTTGCTATATCGTCATTACTACTGTTTTTGCAACTAATATCCAAATTAGAGTTAATATTAACAAAAAGTTACTCAATGTTTCCAAAAATATTCTCATTGATATGTATTTTTGTTTGTTCATTAATAATTTGGGGTTGTGTCCAAAACAAACCAAAAGCAAGGAATTTTTATGTACTGCCATTTTGTAAAGTAATTGTAAATGTAATTGTAATTTTACTGATTACTTTTTGAAAAAGTAATTTGTAATTGTAATTAAGTAAAATGTCTCTCAGGTAATTGTAATTCAGCCCAATTACTTTCTTTTTGTACTTTTCCCATCACTAGTTAACAGTCTGACAAGCAGATGTTTTAAAGAGTGTGTACTAAAAAAGTATAATCTAATGCCATTTGAAGAAAAACTCATCATCTAGCAATTTAAAACTTTCTGAAAGATCACTTAGTTTGTACTCTAGATTATGAATTAATGTCAGGTTAGAGCTGTCTAATGTGAGGAGTGAATTGCAACTTCGAGAGTAATGCTCAACAAGAAAAACAGCTCTGCATTGAATTCTTGTAACTTAATTTGGGGTCAGAGATGTATAATACTTTGCTGCAACAATCTCTTCTTATGCACTTTTACAAATTCTACAATGTGATGCAAAAATTCTCCTAAGTACTCTGTTCTTTTAAACCATGAGTTCTATCAGATGATTATAGGAATAGAAAAGTACTTAAGTTTCATATTTCTGGCTATCTACTGGTCCTTCTGAAATCAAAACCCTGACTGCATTTATATGAACTTAAAGCACTGAATTTCATGTTTAATTACATTCATAATGCTAGTGAACATTCTGTAGAATTGCATTTGCAATCACTTTCATACTCTGCAAATAACTTCTGGTCAGTCAGTCATATGGATTACTATGTCTTTCTTTATTCTATACAGTGTGTGTTGTTTCCCTGTGTAGCCCTGCTACTAGGTTTGCTAGCCCAGAATATAAAATAAACAATGTAACCTTGGAAGATGATTATGAAGGCAGGAAAGTAACTTACATTTTGGAATTAAAATTACTGTACCATTTATACATTATGTGACACCATTTAAAAGGTACAATTACCACAAGTCAAATTAGATTATGAAGATTAAATGTGTCAAGATTGTGTAATTCAATTAAGCAAAAAATAACACATTTTGTTATATTTAAATAAAGTATCACCAATGTAAAGCAAGCGTTTCATTTCGAAGATCTGGAAGAATTTAAAATACATTTCCATGGCTCAAAGTCCTAGAAAATTAAAGACATGGTAAGATTTTGAGCCTTTCTTGTTTATAAACTTTTAATCTTGCAACATAATTGATGTTTGTTTCTTGCAGCTTACATGAGTTCCCCTTGTCACATTGAAGTGGTTCTCACAGAGAAGGAAGAAGTTGTTGCCAAGGCTACTGAAGAAGAGCCCACCAAGAAGAAAGTTTCAAAGAAGAAGTTGGCTCGTGCAAAAGAGAAGATGATGAGAGATTAAGTTTGTATAAACTGAATTTGAATTGCAAGTTTCAAAGAAATATAATAAACTCCTTAACTTTAAAACATTTATTTTGGTAATTCTGTGTCAGGCCAAGATTGCTGATTTTACAATCTAGGCAAACTTTTCAACTATCCACTAATAATATTATTGCTGCATAATTTACAGAATGACCCAATGAACTATGAACCAGCCAAATAGTGTTTATCCACTGGGTAATGTGGACATTGTTTCCTGCCGCTGGTGCAATCAAGATCATGCTCGCTTTGTTCTATAAAGCAGTATTGCATTGACTGTCCAGCTGTTATGAGTTCTTGCTGGCTTTGCTCTGCTGTACGAGTAATTTATTATTGTGTCCTGTATTTAGTGAAAATTATGGATTGTTATATGTTTAATATGGCACAGCATGTATTTATGTGTTTAACGCAGTCAGCTCGTCCAGTGCAAATATGATTTGCAGATCGATTCCCAGGTGTAAAGGTTCCAAGCCGTACAATAATTCATAATCTGTATAATAGATTTCAGGCCAGAGGTATCTCTGGGGTTAATTAAAACAAAATGTACACAACAAACCCACACACCTTGGAAGAATTAAAACAAAATATCCAATTGACAGCATTTCAAGATGTGGACTATGGCAAGTGTGGGTTGTGTCTTAAAGAGGTGCCAGAATGTATGGACAATGGTGGCCAGTTTCAGTACCTCTTTTCATAATGTTGGAAGTAAAGTCTTAAACATAGTTAAGGAAATTGTTGTACGATTCCATTAATGCCACTCTGCCATCGCCATCGTGAACCGGAAAAAACACTGTGCAGCCGGTTCATGGTTCATTGGGTCTTCCTGTACATGGTGAACGGATCCTTCTTCAGCATGTGCAGTCCTTCCGTTCCTAAGGTGCACAGGTCACATTTACACTAGGAATGAGTAAAACCATTCAGGGTCTTTGAGGGGTCATTCCATGTCAAGTGAACCAATGGAAAAACGTGACCACCTCCGATTTTAGTCATACTTGGTTGTCATGAAGTACCACCTGAGATATGTTGAAGTACAAAATATCAGATTTTTATGTGTTGTAGTTTTCCAGTTATACCCTTCTGAAATATGGAAAAAAACCAAATTTTCTGCATAAGTGCAATCACAAAATGACGCATAAATCAAGCTGGAATTGACATAGATGAGTGGGAAAAGTATCAAAATGTAGCTTATATTATGAGCTTTAATTTGATACGTCACACGACTACTTTCGAAAAAAAATATTTTCAAGGTTACCCAAAAAAAATTTGAAAACTGAATTTTTCAAAAACCTATATTTTGAAAATTTTGAAACAATTCTCATAGAAACATACATATTTCAGCATCATGTCCTACAAGTTTTGATAAGGGATCGCAATGGGATCATATTTTTTTACATTTATAACAAATACTATGCACGCTGGGTAAGAATATATGACACAGGAATATTGCACTTAATTCTAAAATCCATTCCTTTGTCCAGGGAGTTGTTTACCAACATGCATATACCAACTTGTGCAAGTGGTCAAATGGGTATGAGTAAACACAGTCTGCAAGCATGTGAGTCAGCCAGGGAATGCAAGTTGTAACCTGTTGGACCTGGCTTCAGTTGTGCCTTGACTCTCATGCAGTGTGCTTCCTTTCTTCAAAGGCTGTACAAAGACTGTATTGCTGCATGTAAAGTAGTGGGTTCAGTGATTAAAATAGGCATTGTGTATTTCCCCAGTATGGCTGAAAAAGTAAGTGAAACAGCAAAGATTTTCTGCTGCAACCCTTTCAAGAAAGACAGACATCAGGGTGTGAAAAGAAGTGTGAGGCCTGTTACTGACTGGATGTGTGACATGTTTGACACCATTGTGGTAGGTATGAAAATTTGTGACAGTTGTAGGAAAGAACTATCAAAGCAGAAACAGGTTACAGATACAACAGATGACTGTTTAGTACCAGTAGCCAATACCACTAGGCCTACTAATGTTGATGAATCATTTGTAGCTTTAGATGTTACCTTAGAGTACCTTAATAAGTCTCTAAGCTCTCTAGAGGAGTCACCTGTTGCTAAGAGGAAGTTGCAAATGAAATCATACTGTGATAAAAAATACAGTAAAATAAAAAAATGTTTGACAGAAAAGGTACTAACAGCAGCAAGTACAAATACAGAGAAAACTGTTGACCATAAATCAGAATCATGTGAAGTCATTTGTCAGCTAAAAGAAAAGTTTCAAGAAGAAAATATAAGTGTTAGTGAAAAATTGCAAATTTTAACAGTACTACCTAAAAGCTGGTCATGCAGTGAAATACAAAATGAATTTCAGGTTAGCAACAGAATGGCAAGAAAAGCTAAAGCATTGGTGAAAGCGAAGGGTATTCTGGCAACACCAAATCCTAAACCAGGAAAGGTTTTAAATGAATCTGTGATTGAGAAGGTAATAGGGTTCTACAACAGTGATGATGTCAGCCGTCTTATGCCTGGAAAAAAAGATTTTGTTTCTGTGAAAACGGGTGACAGTAGTAGAATTCATGTACAGAAGAGGCTAGTGATGGGCAACTTGAAGGAAGTGTACGAGCTGTTCAAAAACAAAAATCCTACTGATAAGATTGGATTTTCGAAATTTGCTGATTTACGACCTAAACATTGCGTCTTGGCTGGAGGAAGTGGTACCCACACAGTATGCGTTTGTACAGTGCATCAGAATGTTAAATTAATGCTACAAGTGTTGAAATCCAAACAAATTACACTGAATGATGGCACAGATATAAGTAATTATAATTCCTGTTTAGCGAAGTTAATGTGTGAAGAGCCAGGCACAGCATGCCACCTTAATGAATGTCCTTCATGTCCAGGTGTAGATAATTTGAAAGATGAGTTACAGTTGCTGCTAGATAATGAACTGGTGGACAACATTACATACAAGCAGTGGGTTTCTGTTGACAGATGTAATTTAGTAACCTTCATCAAAACTGCAGATGAGTTTATAGAAACTTTGTGTGAACAGTTGTTGATTTTGAAGAGACATTCTTTTATTGCAAGAAGACAGGCAGAATATTATAATCACTTGAAGCAGAATATTGGAGTAAATGAAGCTGTGGTATGTATGGACTTTGCAGAAAATTATTCGTTTGTACTACAGGATGAAGCCCAGTCTTTTCATTGGAACAATGATCAAGCAACTATTTTTCCTATAGCAGTCTACTACAATGATCATAATATACACTACAAAAGTATTGTATGTATCTCTGAATGTCTACAGCATGACACCACTGCTGTTCATTTATTCCAGAAAAGGCTTATCTCTCATTTGAAGTTGGAAGTAATTAGAGATTTGAAAAAAATTTACTACTTCTCAGATGGTGCAGCTGCGCAATTTAAAAACAGAAAAAACTTTTCAAACTTATGCCACCATGTTCATGATTTTGGAATTGAGGCAGAGTGGCATTTCTATGCAACAGCCCATGGGAAAGGAGTATGTGATGGTCTGGGTGGTACTGTGAAAAGACTTGCAGGAAAGGCAAGCCTACAGCGGCCATACGAGCATCAAATCATGACACCAGCACAGCTGTTTACATGGAGTGAGGAAAACATCGACTCCATGCAGTTCTTCTTCTTCAATGAAGCACAATACAACAAAGAGGAAAAAATACTTGCAGACAGATTTCTGTCTACAAAAGCAATACCAGGCACACAGAAGTTCCACAGTTTCATCCCATTGTCAGATAAAGTGTTGTTGACAAAGGTATTTTCAAGAAGTGAACAGTCATCCACTTTTTCAGTGTTAGGACCACGTGTGCAACAGAGGCTGAAGCTAGCAGAAGTAAAAGGATATGTTACATGTGAGAACAACAATCATTGGTGGCTTGGTGTAGTTGTGGACAAAAATGAGACAGCACAGATAGTGGAACTGATGTTTCTGCACCCTGCAGGTCCTTCTCCATCATTTACTTTCAAAAGTGACTGTCCAAATAAACTGACTGTGCCTCTCTCTCAGATCCTCACCCTTGTGCAACCTACATGTCCCACTGGCCGTAGTTATTACCTCTCGAAGGAAGAGATGGATGCGGCAACCATGGCTCTAGAAAATTACTGTAGACAATAAATTCACGTTTTTGTCATTGAAGAAGGGAAGGTAACATGTTTTCTGTAAGTTTTTCTTTTTGATTGTAATGAAATTTTAGAATTAAGTGCAAGATTACGGTGCCATATATTCTTACCCAGCGTGCATAGTATTTGTTATAAATGTAAAAAAATATGATCCCATTTCGATCCCATAACAAAACTTGTAGGACATGATGCTGAAATATGTATGTTTCTGTGAGATTTTTTTCAAAATTTTCAAAATATAGGTTTTTGAAAAATTCAGTTTTCAAATTTTTTGGGGGTAACCTTGAAAATATTTTTTTTTCGAAAGTACTCGTGTGACATATCAAATTAAAGCTCATAATATAAGCTACATTTTGGTACTTTTCCCACTCATCTATGTCAATTCCAGCTTGATTTATGCGTCATTTTGTGATTGCACTTATGCAGAAAATTTGGTTTTTTTCCATATTTCAGAAGGGTATAACTGGAAAACTACAACACATAAAAATCTGATATTTTGCACTTTAACATATCTCAGGTGGTACTTCATGACAACCAAGTATGACTAAAATCGGAGATGGTCATGTTCAAAATTGACAAAAAATTGGTTCACTTGACATGGAATGACCCTGAGATGTTATGAACCATTAGATTTTAATTTCAAAGCTAATAAAGATCACAGAGAATTCTCGTTGGCACATTGCTCATTGCTGTATTTTCCTGCATAGTATGATGGATTTGGAAGCTCTTTTCCCAATCTTACTAATTACATGTTTAAATGTTTCTTTAACACTTCAAATTTTTTGTTTAGTTTGCACTTGGCTTGCCAATCATGCGTTGCAAAATATGAACCTTGTTTCCTTGCTCTTTGGGATCAATCATTTACTTGGTCTTTGCAGACCAGTTCGAATTGCTTCTCGTTAATTGTGTTCATTTTGTGCAACTTCTACACATAGGCCTATAGCTTGCTTGCATTGGTAATTTCTATTGTGATAGTTTGCCCCCCTCAAGTTGTGAAATGAATGTTCCAAATTTCCTGAGGTTCACATGGTGTAGAGTAGGCAGGTTGAAGTGGATCGTATTTCTCAGGTGGATATTGTGAAATATAGCAGTGCATTTCTTCAGTAATGGCTGTGAGCATGAAATGATTGGCATACATTTTGGCACGTGTTATTTTTTTGCCTTCAGTTATTTTAAGTTAGATGATGAGTTGTGGAATGCCTTGTTTCGTGTTTGATAATTTTAAAACAAAATGAAGCTCTCAGTGAATTTGCAAGTATTTCCATTAAATTTGGCTGCTTTGTTTTAGCATATATTCATTAATCTATCTACATAAAAACGTATGTGTGTGTGTGTGTTCTTTATGCATTACTACACCACTCATCCGATCGCCATGCAACTTTGGGAAATTATTGAGTACACTCCTGCAAAAGTTTCTGGCATAGTACATTTTTAATTTTAGCTTTTGTTCGTGAGTTATGAGCAAAAAAGGGAAGGAAACGTGCATTTTTTGTGCTTTCGAAGCATTGGTTCTCAGTAATACATTTCAGTTGTCATATCAGTTGCAGTTCGCTTTGTCTACTTTTGTCATATTTGTTTGATGCATTTCATGACTCAGGGTGTGCCTAAACTGTCTTACTATAGGTTTGTTCGCAAAGCAGTCAGAAACCAGGAACAAATCGTTCGCGCATGCGCTCTTTCTCCACACGCGTTCGCAAAGCGAGAATCCGTGATTCTGATTTCAATCTTCTGTTCGCAAAGCTCTCACGGACAGTTTCTGTACTATAAGAAAAGTTTGCAGGCTCTAGCATGAATTGTTATCAGAGACATGCGCAGTAACCTATTTTCACGCGCCTGACTCCTCCCTCCTATAACATTGCGCCAGATTTATAAACATAGGCTACTTATATGTATGAATAATGGAAGATAATTAAAAATTTCCCAAAATATAGATTATATTGTCGATGTATATTGCATTTATAACATGTCAAAGGGAAATATATATTTTATTTGCGTATCATATCGATTAAACGCAGAAACTATCGATTCCAAATTCTTGTAACCGTTTGCAAAGTCCAAATCACGGGTAAGTTACAGACTGGACATGCGCAGTACAACAAATTCTCAAGCGGTCACGGATTTGCTTTGCGAACAAACCTAATATGTCAAATTAAAATTTCCTTCCGTGCAACACATTAGCATGATTTAACGTTTTGGGGGGGGGGAGCTGTGAAGTGTTCTTTTGAATAAGTGTGTACAATTTATATCCAAGCATATTTCTGTAGAAGCTATACAGGGTGTTTCAAAAAGGTTTGAGAGGTTATACTTACTCAATGGCAATAGACAATTCCTCAGCAAGCTAAGGAATGTATAGCTGGTGAACAGACTTATTATATTCCCACTTTTTCTCCAAGATTTGACGAATACAAAATATATTATGATGAATGGTTGATCTGTTTCGCCTAAATCCACATTGATGATCTCCAATGATTTCGTCCGCATATGGGGTTAATCTTGACAGTAGTACTCGTATATTGGATAGAATTTTGTATGATGTTGATAAGAGAAATTCCTAATTATTACATTCGGCCCTATCTCCCTTTTTATGGATCGGTATAATAATAGATTCTTTCCATGCCTTTGGCAATTCCTCCTCTCTCCAAACCATAAGTATGTGTTTGTGGATCTCTGCGTTTAATCTATCCCCACCTGCCTTGATTAATTCTGCTGGAATTTGGTCAACTCCTGGAGATTTGTTGAATTTTTAGTTTACCTATAGCTGTTTCTACTTCTGTTAAGAGTTTGTTCAGCAACCATCGGTTCTGCTGTGAATATTTCACTTTCTACCCTTTGGACATCTCCATGTACATGTAATAATTGATTAAAGAAATTTTTCCACCTATTCAAATATTTGGATCCGCGAGTATAGTGCCATTTGAGAGGTTATAGATATCTAAATAAAATATTGAACGAAACATTTGTGAGAATAAACGAGGAACTGGGCCCGTTATTAAAATCATCGATGCCATCGGACTTTCATCAAGGGTTTGTAAAGTCAGCGGACAATCCACCGCTAAAGCATCAGGCTGTTCGTAAACACCGCTGTTTGTCCGCTGAAAGTTGTTGATTGCAATGTTAGATGACAAACATGACGGAGCAGAGAAGCAGATGACAGGTGCCACCAGCAAAAATAATTTGAGTTTATTTTCGTGAGAATGTGAGTCCTCCGAAAATGAAAGTGATGAGTTGATTTTGTTTCTACATAAAACTTTGTTAATTAATGTTGTTTTCCAAATATCTCGAAACTGACAGCACATAATTCCATAATTCCACGTTGAGATTAGGTACCTTATTTAAATATGCAAAATGTTTTTTGGACTTTGATATGCTCAAAACATGATTTATGAGAATGGTAGCATTCAGTTATTAGTTCCCTGCCCATTATGTATTATAATTTCCACTCCTTGCAAATCTGTGATAAGTTACAATTAATTATCATACAACTCTAATACTCCCCCTGAAATGCATCAATCTTGTTCGTTAAGTCAACGGCTCATCAGGTTCAGCGGGAGGGAAAAAAATGGTGGATGGCATTCATCTGACTTTTATTGCACTTTTCCACCGGTGGATTTACTGAAGACTTTTAAAACGTGTCCACTTGCACAGTGTGTGTACCACGGGTGACACGGCATACATCCACACGCAGTTTTTTTCAGCATAGGTTTTGCCATATTCTCATAAATCGCCGCAAGTTGGCATCTAACCTAACCTAACAAAAAATGGCAAAACCTATGCTGAAAAAAAAACTGCCATCCACACTATAGTCCAGTTCTTGCTACACTCGCATCAACATTTGCACTATAACTCGCGTTACAGGTGCATTGGGCTTACTGCAGCAATGATAAACTCCCTTACGTCTGCGATACCCTGTCTTTGATGTAATCCCACAAGAAGAAGTCATACAGTGTAAAATGTGAACTTGGGAACCACCACATTTGGTGCTGGTTATCTTCAGATGTACATGCACATCCTATCATGGGTGTCCGCAGAAATTTTGTCAAGGGGGGCAAATGAAGAAATTGCTGCCACCACCACTATGCTACTACTTCTACAATCATTTTATTATTATTATTATTATTGTTATTTTTATTATTACTATTATCATATTTATCATCATCATCTTCAACGTCATCATCATCCACATCCAATGGCTATTAATACAAAGAAAAAATGTGATGTATGGGGGGAAAAAATAGTTTTATGCTGCGCTCTAGGCTCCTCCCACGAACTGTCTAATGCGACCCGCTTCGGAAGGCGGGGTTTAGGGTTTCATCGCAGAAGACATTCAATGTGAGGCATAATAAACCTCACGCTATTCAGTATATTGCTCCAAAACTAACATAACGTTGCTAACCTAACAAAACCTGTCACTGACCTAGAATTTACCTATCATTATTTAACTAAATGCAGAAGCTTTTTACCCTTCCATACCTTTCATCAAACAGCGTTGCAACTAGCAAGGAATCCATGGTACAACAGGTGCTTGCGCAGGCTCGGAAGCGAGGGGAAGGAACTGGTGGGCTATTCAAGTCTAATACCAAATTCAGAATGCCCTCCTAAATTATCACTGTTCAAAACCTAACTGCCACTGAACTAGGATTTCAGGAGAATTCAGAATGCCCTACTAAATTAATAAAGTAATTTTACTACGGTACAGTTGTAATTTTCGTAACTGAGCAAGTACATAGCCGTGATAGGAGATGTAGGGGAAGCAAGCATTGGCTCAGAAGCGAGGGTCAGCAGGGGAAACGAGCGGGTGGAGCTTCGCCGGGGCGCAGCATATATCTATCTTTCGCCATGTATGGTAGTACACTCACATTACTTTTTTTACCCCTTACAATTTCACAGGTAGGTACTATTCATATAAAATGTTATATTTCCAGTGCTTTACCTTCATTGCAACCAAATGTTTGGTTGGAAAAAATTCAAGTTTGGGGGAAGTGATTATTCCTAAATACTCATATCTAAGATAGTCAGCTGTTACAATTTTTTTTTTGCCAAACATCTCCAACTATATTAAGTGGGAACTTGAGCCTCTCTTCATATTAGTTGCTTGTAGGCTAATCATTTTGTTTATAGATTTATGGGTAAACACAATATCCAGAGGGGGCAATAGCCCTACCCTGCCCCCCCCCCTTCCGGACGGCCATGCATCCTATCCATCATTATGGCAACGCTATTTAAGTCAAGACAGAAAGTAGTTTCATCGCTGGAAATTACCTTCTGCCTAAATTCTTCATCTGTGATCACTTCTTGGAACAAAATCATTGTGATGCCTAGTGGCAGGGCTATAAACTAGCAGGTGGCTGTACAAAATACACGTACACAGACTTGAGTTCCTCATTCATTCTGAGCTGGTTTCATTTATCTAAGTGCAATAGTTTTTTCCCCCCTATAATATTCTGTAATTCCTCAAATCATTTTGAAACACCGTGTACTTGATGTTCTTAAACTCAGGAACAGGTCATGTCCAGGTTCATTTAAGATGTGAACGGTGCTTTATAATTTACGAAACCCGTGTACTTTATGTCGTTCAAGGTGTGAATGGTGCTTTATAATTTACGAAAGCTAATTTGCCAAGGTAGTCTTATAAACTACTTATGTCAAAATGCCCCAAAATTTTCATTCTCTGTAGTACTCTTTATGGAAGCTACTAAAGGTGAACCCCCCACAAACTGAAGCACTGGGTATAAACTCAAGGATTCTTAAAATTGCTCCAGAATTCATATGTGAACCTTTAGTACACCTTTAAATGTTGCATTGATAGCTGTATTTTCCCTGACGTGTTGAAATTCGTCAAGGTAATTCCGATATATAAAAAGGGGAGGAAACCTGATTGTAATAATTGGCATTGTACCAGTTGTTTCCAAAGTCTTTGAGATTCTATTCAACTATACTTGATCCAAGATGTGTACAGAGCAAAATTAAACAGACTTGCCTTGACTAACTGTATCCTGTCATTTCATTGGTTAATCACACCAGTGCATACATCGCGATAGTGCGACAAGCTCTGTCAGATGTTTACTTCCATTCCGCACACATCGTACAATTATTTATATCTTATGTAATTGTGAAAGCATCAGTTCTGTTAAGTGAGTTGCTTGCTTTCGTATTTATATCATAGGCTTACATGTTTTACAATATATTATATCTACAACAAGATGTCATTTGTTATCGTTGTCTAGGCAAATTTGTTAATTCTAAAAAAAACAAGTGACATATGTTACTAAATACGAGATGTATTTATTCGTTGTACTTTTGATGAAGTTCACCACATATTGTAAGTAAAAGTAATAGACATAACCTCTAATAATTTGTATTATAGAAGAAAATCGCGAGCCAGGGCCTTCAGAACTTACGTCACCAATAAAGAAAACGTTCGAGGAAAAGATCTGTCCAGCGGCGAGAAGATACAGATTGTAAATGTGCACAAAACCCTGAAGTATCTGTGCAAGATGTAGGAGTGAAAGTGGCGTCATCCGTAGCTTCAAATACGGTTTTCAAAGTCCTAGAAGAGTACAGATCTACAGGCGTCAAGTCACCGGACAAAATTAAACCAAAATCAAAGACAAAAATATCACTTGGCAGAATTGGGAATCGAAGCCGGGACCCTCAATATATAAAAGAAAGTTCAATTGACTTTACTGTGCGTAATCGACTAACAGTCCCAAAAACGAACTCTTGTGAACTGTGCTTTTTACCAGGTTGTTTACTTTTGCTCCCTACACATCTTGGATCAAGACAATGAGGTTTCTCAATATTTTAGAAGTATTGCTCTTTCTATTACATCCCAATATGTGTTTATAAACAATGCTTTGAAGAACTAGAAACTGATAACTTTGTTAATAGTACACTATTATTTAACAAAGGCTTTCGAGACCGTGTGAGACAGTTTGTTTTGTATGGTTTTAGTCAGTGGCGTCTCCTGCATAGGATCACATGAGCACGTGAACCCTCCTAATAATTCTCATCTTACCTAATTTTATCAGTATTATTGATTAAATAATAATTATTGTATGGTTTGCCGTCTCGCCGAATAGAAAGAGGTGTATTTTGTTCCCTTTTACGGGCTTCCTCGAGGTGGTTCACTAGCTAAGAGATGAACCGTTTAGCAGGGGCTACGCAGCTAGCATGGGTGACAGGATTACACGTCATTCGTGATCACGACCTTAAGAAGGCAGCATCGGGCAACGCACCTGATTTTTCCCCCTTCAACTGAAGACGGCAACATCGGTAAACACAGACCTCTATGGCGTTACAGTTCTCCCATGTGTTTTTCTTACCACCCCTCCATCTCATCCAACTTGCTAACCCATCCATCTTGCTATACAGGTTTTCACAGTGTTGTTGCATTGTCACAGCTCACAGTGAAGCTTTGTTTGCTATTTATTTCCTCTGCATTCCGTCTTTTATGTCAATTACTACTACTACTATGGTGTCACAGCCCAAGGTCGGGCCCTAGCCGCCTCTATTGTCTTCCTCCATTCTCCTCCAAGCCCCAGTTCTCATAAAACGCCTTGCTTCTGCAGTCACGGCATCCATCCATGTATCCCTGGGTCTTCCAGCCGGTCTCCTTCCATATATCTTTCCTTCCATTACAAATTTCGGTAGTCTTCTTCCACTCTGCTGATATGGCCTGCCCATTCCAACCTTCTCAGTTTAATATGCGTTACCAGGTCTATGTCCTTATACTGTTCATATAGTTCGGTATTTTATCTGATCCTCCATTGCATATTCTCCTTAATAGGTCCAAATATTCTTCTTAGTATTTTCCTTTCAAATCTACCCAACAGCTGTTCCGTCTTCTTTGTTAATATCCATGTTTCACTTGCGTTGTTACGCAAGATACTTCTGATTACTGCCTTGTATATCCTTAATTTGCTCTTTTTATGTACATAATTTTACTTCATAACTTCTTTCAATGAGAAATATGCTTTGTTTGCTGCAGTAATTCTATTTCGTATTTCAGTGCTCTCCTTATTATCACTTGTAATAACAGTTCCCAAATACTTGAATTCTTCTACTCCTGCGAAAGTATCCATATATGTTTAACTGGACTGAACCTCTCCTTCCATCTCTACTTTGGGTCATCCCTTTTGTCTTTGTCTTCATTGATCTGTAACCCCGATTTAATTGCTTCCTTAGCCAGATCTCTTTATACTTCATCTAGCGCTTGCACTGTCCGTCCCATAATGTCTATATCGTCTGCATATCCTACTATTGGCACACTTTTATACAGTAGTGCATTATTAAAATCTATCATTGTCTGTTGTAAAATCCAATTTAAAACCAAATTAAAAAGCATTGGCGCTAATCCGTCCCCTTGCTTCAAGCCACTGTCTGTATTAAAAGCGTCTGAGATGCCTCCACATATCCTCACTTTAGCTTTCGAGTTTAGCATAGTCATCCTTATCAGCCTGACTATTTTCATTGGAATTTTCTGTTCTTTCACAGTGTGATATACTTCCTGTTGATGCTATCATACGCTGTTCTAAAATCAATGAATAGGTGGTACAAATTAATATTATACTCCCAAAATTTACTTGCTATTGCTTTAACGGTAAATATTTGATCTGTTGTTGATCTCCCTTGGTGGAACCCATGTCACAATTACTTACATCAACATGCCATTATTATTATTCATAAATAAATAAATTTGTACTTCAGTACATTAATACATAGCCGAACAGTGATTTCTCTTTCTCCCTCAGCTGGAAGGTAATAAGTTGTAACACAGTCTTCTGTCCCTGTATAAGTTATACCATGTATTTTGCTCAAAACTTAAAAGTATATATATATATAAGTAGTAAATCCGATTTTGCATTGTACAAGACATCCATCTATATTTTACATTTAGATTTTATGTTACATTTGTACATGTTTGCATCATCACCGTAACAGGATATGTTCAAGGTCGCGCGTCTCATACCACACCGGATAATATTACGCATCGTCACCAGTTTTTTAACATAAATCATTGCATTCTATGATTATCATCCTTCTCTTTCTCTCTTTCTTTTTTATTGGCTTCTGGCACGAGATTTAAAATTATGATCAAAAGACTTCTGGCGGGAGATTTGAAATTGTATGGTCAATGGTGAGTATGTTAATATTCTTACGAGAGAGTTCTATACATTTTAAAATTTATTCAGCGAGAGGTTTGAGACCGGATGTACGTCTCACATGACACAAGAACAACAGTTTTTTTTCCAGACGTATCTTTAAACAAAAGGTTAATTTTTTATTCACATGCAAGAAATGAAATATCTACGGATAATCCTCAATTAGAAAATTCTTTATGTATGAAGTCATCACTACAAACTTGTCCGAACTTGTTTCAAGGTTATACACAGCACGTGCGGAGCAGGTTCATTCTTGTTTCAAGGTTACACGTCTCACAATACAGCTAAGTCATGAGTTCTTTATTTATGACGTCACGGTTTATGTAATGATCACATGATTCAATATAGGTGAACACGTGAACGTTATGAAATTACGAAATGGTGGAAGGCGGGAGATTTGAAGTGTCTTCTCTTAATCTTCTGTGATACAGAATATCTTCTTTTTTATCTATCGGTGTGAATTAGTTCAAAAGGTGCCTCATTGTATCTTCTATACTAGTTGTACTCGTTCCAACGATAAGGTTGTTAATACTATGCTTTTCCTTGTTTGTCAGATGTCAGTTTGTATATTTCATTCCATGGATTGCTTGATGTGGTTATGTTACAATATTATCTCCATGAGTTAAATTTCTGTCTTCGTAATTATTTTTTGCCTCAAAGTATTGTTCTTTACACATTTCTCACACTAAATCATTATTATTTGTATTCTGGTACCTTCTCCTTAGTGTACCAAAGTCATAGATTTTTATCTAATTTACACAATCATGCATGAATTAGTTTCTTAGCTTTCCACTATTTTCCACCAATTTATTCATGTTATCATACCATCTAGCTAATTAACATCACACTATAGGTTTATTACCAAGTTTACATACATTTTTTCTATAATACATCACTAGCTAGGTGATAAAACTAATATGCTTATTGTTTTTACAAGTTCTATAACGGGATACTACACCAGTCCTCACATTGCCTTTGAACTCGACCTGTTCAGCATTCCAGTCTTAGTCCCATATTTTAAATGCACATGAATGGACAGTACCGTATGTATGTTATGTATCTCTCGCTCTCTCTCTCTCTGTATATATATATAAGGCTTTGTCCTGACTGACAGGAACCAACGTAGAGCCTAAACTGTAATAGGTACAGTCTTGGAATTTTGACAGTGCCAAAAATCAAATATTTTTGATAACACTTATTTCCTTTTTACACAGAATTATCAAATCCATTTCACATTTGACATTAAAACATATTGTTGCTAGTGGGTTTCAGATGGGTTTGGAATTAAATTAAATGGAAGTTTGACAATTACAGTTGGCTTTGGCTATTTTTGTCATACCTTGGAAATAAAACTTTCGCGATCGCTTGAATGTTGTAAGCCCTAATATGGTTAAACATTGTTTTATTTGGACCAAGGAACTCTAATCTGAGGTCACTTTTACCAGGAGATGCTATCTAATCGTGGTATGTAGTCCACGTGATTTAGGTGTTAATAAATATATTGATTTAACTATTATGCTCTTAATTTTTAATTTTTGAAATAACTATCGCGGGCACATGCTAGTATATACATACTTACTTAATGGCAATAAACAATTCCTCAGTAAGCGAAAGGAATATTACCTATTTATGGAAGCCGAAGGTTCATTGCCGAGCATACCTGAGTCCGCCATTCAACCCTGTTCGTTGCTAACTCTATCCACCCATCCTTTTCAAATCCTACTTCCCTTATGTATAAAAATGCAATACATTGAATAAGTTAATAAAATGTTACAAATGCATTATATAAACTCTGAACCTGTTCAAGGGGATAGGATGTCCACCATGGGACCTGAAGTCCCATAAACATTAAAAATAATTTTTTTTAGTGTTGCTTCTCAGATCAAAATTTCCAGTTCCTCTTCCTTTTTTTTTTACTGGTGTAGTAAGATTAGGAGAACGTTCAACAATTTCCGACATGACGTTTATAAATGTACGAATAAAAATAATACAAAAACTAACACTGCATAAAAATTATATGTGATTAAAAACAATGAACAATAAATAGTAAAACAATAAGCAATGAAACAAAACAAAAAAAGTAACAATAGCGTTGAAAATTCGCTTCTCACAGAACAACCTACACCCCATTAAGATTTCTGAAAAGAGACCGATAGTTTCAAGATGTACAGTAGCTCCTTTAGGCTAAATCCCTCTTTTTGGAGGGTTGTAGGCGGGGGAGCGAACAAGTTTTCTTGTATTGAAACGTGAGGGTGTTTAACTTGTAAGGGTGCACCTGTTCTCCAGATTGGCAACGTAGTGTTAAACATTTAGACTTGGGGGGGGGGGGGGGGGGGGTCAGGGGGTTGAAGACAGCCCGCGACCTTGACGCTCGTTTTCGGCTGGAGCCTAGTATAGTTTTAAGTGGCAGTTTTATTTTAATGGTGTTGTGACTGTAAAAAGTGTTTTTATTTTTAATATCAGTGAGTGTTTTTTTAATGTATCCGTGAATATTTTCTTCTGAAAGGTAAAGAATAGTAAACTATATACTGTTATCTTCTCTCTCTCTCTCTCAGTTAGTACGTCTAGAAAATAAAATAATAATAAGTTAATAATAATATATAATGAGTTATTCACTAAATAAAGCCTAGCATAATATAGAACATCTAAACAATAGTGATGTAATCCACGAGCGGGAACTGCGGCTGGAAGCTAGTTCTACTTATTAAAAGTTGAAATTTAATATTGGATTGTTATTGTTCACAATGGCTTGAATTCACTCTCAGTTTGGTTTCTTATATTAATTTATTTCCACCAACAATAATAAATTATTGTTATTTAGGCTATATTGTGTGCGATTAAAATGCAACTTTCTGCTGTCTGACGATCTAATTTATGTCATTTTAATTGCAGATGGCAAATTGTTGCGTGCCTTTTTGTAAAAATGAAAAAGGGAATAAGTTTTCATGAATTTCCCATCGATGAAGATTATAAAACAGATGGCTGAAAACTATTTCTAGAGACAATTTTGTCCCTAATGTAAAATCAAATTCATCTTTAGTCTGCAATGAGCATTTCTCTACTGATGACTATGTTCCTAATTTGAAAAGGAGAATTTTGAAAAGAGGAAACGTGCCTAGTGTATTTTCAAATTATCCAGCACATAAAATACCGCCAGTTATAAAACCAAGGCGGAATATAATACGGCAAAGCTTGCAAGGGAAAAGGAGTATTAACCCCCAAGAAACATGTTGTAGCCCACCGTCTGATAACACAAAATACATTTCAGTCGATGTTCAAACTGATGAAGATTTTGACAGCAAATTTAGAAAACTAGAAAGAGAAAATACTGCGCTCAAAACTAAAATCTGGCATCTAAATCATAAAGTAGCTCGCGTTGAGCACAATTCAAAACAATTATGTGATAGGGTAGAGTATTTTGAAAAGAATGAATACCATAGAAATATTGAAAATGTTCTATCACAGGAAAAACGTTCTAAAAAGCAACTTTTGATGCTTGATATGATCAGGAATTGCAACAGAAAGACACCACGGTGGAGTGAAGACACAGTAAAAGATTGTGTAATATGGCAATATTGCTCACCAAAGGATTACAAGTATGCAAGGGAGTACGTATTATTGCTACCTAGTACTCGTACTTTGTCCCGATTTGTCGGTGACATAGCGCTAGAAACTGGAGTAACCCCTTTAATAAAATCAAGACTTCAAGTAGAAGCTAATATCTTAAAGAAGGCAGAATTAGTATGCAGTCTAGTTGTAGACGAAATGTCTATCGAGCAGCAGTTCCAGTATGACAACAAATTGGATTCCTTTTTCGGGGAACGTGATCAACTTCCTAATAAATCAAGTGACCTCTCGGAGAAGGAAAATATTCCTGTACTTGCTAATCGATTACTCTGTTTTATGATATGTGGTTTATCCACTAAATTCAGACTACCTGCATGATACTTCTTCACGAAACAACTTGCAGGCTCGCAGTTACACGCCCTGACACTATGTCATTCACCACGTAGATGAATGTGGATTTCTTGTTCTGCGCTTAGTTACAGATAATCATAAGACGAACGTCTCCATGATGAAAAGGTTTTCCGGAAGCAGAAGCCTAAAGACTTTTCCATGCATTTGATCAATGTCATATCTTAAAAAATTTGAGATCACCTTTTTTGGAAAGAATCATGTTTGATGGCCATGAATTGATTACTGGAGAATATGTAAAGAAACTCTATGAAATTCAGGAACTACAAACAATCACGCCTGTTCACTTTCTGTCAAGAAAACATGTAGACCCTACAAATTTAGAAAAAATGAATGTGAAACGAGCAAAGGAAATTTTTTCAGTTGAAGTAATATCAGCACTAAAATTCTTGAAAGAAAATCCCCATATTCACAATAAAGCAGAGACCTTTTCATCTTCTGGAGCAACAATAAAGTATATGGATAACATATTAAGGTGGTTTACGCTCCATGACGTAAGCAGCACAACACACCACGCCCGCATCTGAAACGAAGACAAAATGTGCTATTTTTCAATTGCTGACGAGAGGCTGGATTGGTTACAAAATTAATTTCCCGGTTATCTGGAAAATATAAAAAAAGAAAGCCAAAATTTTGAAAAGCAGTTTCTTACTAATGAGACTTTCAAAGCCCTGACCCTGACTACAGCTTCCACCGTGAAATGTGTACGGTATTTGTTAAATGATGGATTCCATTTTGTTCTTACAAGATCTTTTAATTCAGATCCCATAGAATTATTTTTCAGTGGCCTACGTCAGACAGCTGGAGCCAATGACATGCTAGACTGCAGAGCCGTGACGTTTAGCATGAATAAAATTTTGAAAGCTGGCTTAATTTCTGTACCATCCTCCAGCTATGTTGATGTGCAAAATAAGTCAATATCTGTGTGGAATAGTGCCAAAAATAATTCTCCCCAGCTGATTGAGAATGAAAAGGACAGTGCCACAGACATAAGATTGCCAGACAGCGTAATCAATATTCTGGTTGGATTACAAGAGATCCAGCGTAAGTTATTTATTGCTTTAATTAATTGAATGATCAAGTCATTTATTTATTCATTAATTTAATCTTCTGTGATTTTAAATCTTCTTGTTAATTTTATTTTACAGTGGAAACTTTTTCCTTTTTTTTAAATTTTTACATTCTTATTAGAATACTTAAAATTCGAATTTTCTACTTCTTTCCACTCTGACGAGGGTTTTAATAATTATTTACATTTTTTTTTTTTTCCTTTTTCCTTTTTTTTCAGATTCCAATATTGATAGTATCAGACTGTCTTCCCTTGCATACGTTGGAGGGTTTGTAATAAAAAAATTAGTCACTATTATGGACTGCAATTCTTGCAGAAATGCAATTGCTACAACTTCCTGCAATTCAGTCCTTATGGACATAATATACAAACTAGATGCTACTGGAGATAGCCTATATTATCCCACAACACCTTTCGTTAACATGTTATGTCTGACTTTGGATTTTGTCGAAAGTGCAGTGAAATACTTGCCATCCTGTGGTGTGCGAAAACAATTAGAGTCGTATTTAATGCCTGACTTGAAAAATTTCTTCACCGTTGCGTGTGCAGACTGTGAATCGCAAGAGCACCCGAATATTCTAGCTGGTGGTGTATGTAAATACTTCCTGCCTATAGTGCTCAAACGTGTGGCGTTTGTTCAAACTGAAAGGTTTGAAACACGGGGGTGCCACTTGGCCATGTTTTCAAACTTTCTCCAGCCGCGCGGTTTTGTCTTGTGACGTCATTAGGTTGGCAGATCAATCCTCACCCATAAGGAGTGATTGGAGAACAGCTGATTTCAAAAAGATTAATATTTAATTATAGGCAGCAAGTATCTCGTGTTGTAAGATGTCGACCTCAAGTATAATATCTGTTCTATTAGGCCATGTGGGAAAAACAGTAAAAGTCTTTATGGTTTGGTTTAAACATTGTATCTTTTGAAGCTGTTTCTAGAGGTATAGATTGAGTCTGCAGATGAGTCGAGCTAACTTAATGTAATATACTTTAACGAGACAAGACTATTCTATTGTTGTTATTCGAAATAGGGAGGAAATGTTATTTTTTTCTTAATCCTTCACTAACTAACTTACAGCTATTAATATCATAATACTGTAAATAAATAATATCAATCGACTTTAATGTAGAGTGTGTACATCATTTCTTAGCCATTCAATGCACGGTTTAAAAAAAACTGTGAGTTATAATTATTTATAACTAGCAAATATATAATACATATGTGTATGAAAGTGCTTTTCACCTTTGAAAGCTATTAAAAAAGAGAAATGGCATTGAAAATAATTTACTAGAATCAAGCTTAAGACTGTGTAAGGTATGTCAAATGAGTAATTTGAAGTTTCCATGAATGATTTCCAGTTTAGATAGATAGGCAAGTACAACTTTTCTTCGGGTAATGAAAATCTGGGTCACACTGCTCTATTATTTTCTTATAGACACTCCTATAAATAATTTTCCTTTTTATAGCTAAGACACGAGAATCATGTATTATTAGTTCAAATTAGGATCTATTGTACATTAGATTGTGCAGAAGTAGGTCTACAACAATATTTGTGGTATATGTAGTCAGTATTACGTTAATATTCCTTTTAATTGATAGTAGTTGTATAATATAAATGTACAGTAATAATGTTATGTTATTAATCATTGTTCAATATATTGATTCCATACTGCAGAAAATATAAATACCTATATCGTACTGACCTCCAGTCACAACTTATATAGAAACTAGCTTGGCTTGATCTGGGTTCTGTCCCAAAATATCCGGGAAGATTCTCGCGAAATTTGTTTAATGAACTGACATTGTATCGGAGTAGAGTTCGTCTATTTAGACTGCCGTAGAATTAAGTTTAGCCACAATAGACCTAAAAAATGTGTAACTACTGTGAGGTTTTTAAGGGAGTAAAAAAATTAACAAAAATACTTTTCGCAATTTTCCCTTCGGTTACAGGCTAAAAGCTTAAGTGTGCCAAATTTCAAGCTTTTATTTCATCTGGAGGTGGGTAAACATTTATGGCAGTGAGTGATTGGAAACCGTAAATTTTTCCAGAGATAAAAAATTAAAAATTTGAACTGTTTGGAATTTTTTGTCGGCTAAGGGCTAACGGCTAAAAATGAGTTTGCAAATTTCAAGTTTCTAGTTCATCTTGAAGTGGGTAAACCATATGAGTGAGTGATTGAAAACCTTTCAAAGTTTTATTGCGGATTAAAAACTAAAAAAATGAACTTTTCGGAGTTTTCCCGTCGGTCACAGGCTAAAGAATCAAGTCAAATTTCAAGTTTTTGGCCCATCTTGAAGTGGGCAAACAACTGAAAGTTTGGTAATGAGTCTGTTGACGAAATTGATATCATAAAGGAAACTAAAACACATAAAACTGAAAGAAATATAAAATGCATATGGATTCAGCTTTAAAAGTTTTGTGAAGAACGTAAGTACAATTGAATTGACTAGGGCAGCAGATTAGACTATCAATATGAGAAAATCCAACGGAGAAGAAACGTATGTCTTTAACCAATGCACATTCAAGTAGAGTGGCAATTTACAAATAGATTAGGCCTACGTTCTTGAAAAAAAAGTATTTTTATTTTGTTCCGATTTTAAATTATCTTAATTTTGAGGTTAACTGTATTCTCACTGCTTCGTTGGTAGCATTGCTTAGTATTCCATAATGAAGTTTGTTCATTAATTTAGTATTGCCGTGATGTGACAGCTGACACTATTAACGATTTTATTTTAAACAAACCAGAAATAAATATTTATATTAGAATATATTATTTATAAAATCCGTTACATTTTATTAATGGAATAGTCTTAATAAATCCAACCCTGCTGCGCAGTCGTGAATCTATCGATAAACTCGTAATCTCTCGTGGGATTACCTATGATAAAAAGTAATATAATAATTTTAATCATTGCTAAAATTTAGTTTACGTAGTAGACCTTGGTGGCGCAGTCTGTATGGCACTAGCTTTCTGTTCCCATGGTCGCAGGTTCAATCCCGATCAGGGTCGGTGGCACTTATATGTGCATGAATAAATCATACCTATGTCTCTAGATTTACATGCTCCGTCTAATGAGGGAGAAAATTCCGGCTCACCGGGGACGGTTACAAGGTTAAACTATAGTACTCTTACACCCCTGTCATTAAATAGCGTAAAAACGAACGAGTTGGTGCGTAGTATAAAAATACTTCCATTGTCTGGTGAAAGTGTATCCTATTAGATTAATTACCTTATGACAATTCATTAAACTAATACAGGCTTAATTAGTACTATGTTCCTAGATTAATTCTTCCATTTTTCCTGCAAGTAGTGTATAACTTACAGTATTTTAATAGTGAAGTATTAAAATTAAATTAACAATGTGGATCATATTTCCTGCCTATTTCGAATAAGAACAATAGAAATAGTCCTGTATTATAGTCTCATGAAACTCTAATACATTCAAATTATCTTGACATTACCAGCAGATTTGATTTTAGCCTCTGAAAACAGCTTCAATAACTACGATTTTTAAACCAAACCGATCGATTTTTACAATTTCTACCACACAGCCTAACAGAATAGTTATTATACTTTCGGTTGGCATGTTAGAACACTTGATAGTCGCTGCCTGTAATTAAATATTAAAGTTTAAAAACCATCTGTTTTCCATTCACTTCTTATTAGAGAGAGTCTGCCTGCCACCCTTGCCACGTCACACCCCTCAGCCAATGACCGCTCAGGGTGGCAAGTGGACTAACCTTTAGTATTTAAGAACCTTGGTTTGAAAGACCAAAATATTTAAATTCTAAACCTCTTGGACGCAAGATGTTACGTTTGTAGCTGTAGTCTGGAGAGCTGAGGAACCGTCTGTAACCAGCGCTACAGCGGAGGAGAATGCAACTACGTACTATAACAAGGAGAGGTAAGCTTTGCCAAGGCTGTTAAAGCATATTCCCACTTTTTTCTTCTTTTTTTTTTTTTTCAAGATTTGGCGAATACAAAATATTTGATCAATGGTTGGAACATATTATTAAACGTGTTCAATCAGGAAGTGACAGGATCTGATTATTATTAAATTTAAGGAGATGTGGAAGCACTTCTATAAGAAAGTAGTTGTAGCTGAGGAGACGAAACAGTCCAACAAATGAGAGTCATATTTTCTATTTACTGTCTAATTAACCTCATGCGTGGTATACTGGTTAGCGTTGTTCACTTAGAATCCACAGGTTTGGGTTTGAACCCCGGTACCACCTCGGATTTTCGTGAGATAGGGAGGTCTGGATCGGGATGCACTCAACCTCGTGAATCCTAACTTGATAAACAAAAGTAGCGGTTCCTGTCTCGCAAGCTACCAATATGCTGACCCCCAAGCCTCTGGTAGAAGCAGTGGTGGATCCAGGGAGGGGGCCGAGGTCCCTTTCTTGGTTTTCCTTTTTCGTCGATTTGACTTTTTTTATTCGAAAATATTTGCATATTAAAATAACATTCAAATTTAATTAAATAAAAAATAAAATAAAAGCATTTATGTGCTGGCCCTATTTCAACCTGAGGATATTCCATATCCCCACACCCCCAGTAAATGCTAACGTTCATTTAATATCGGTTCCCTTCTTCATTAAGCTCTGAATCCGCTCCTGGCAGTCCAGTATATAGATACATTCCACCTTGCATTAATTAGGGTAAAAGGTTTTTCTTTCTTATATTGTGTGGTATAGTAAGAGTAGTGTAAATCGAAACTTTCGACCTCGAAAGCCCTAGGGATAACTTTCTGTGAGCAATAAACTACGAAATTTTAGCACTTTTTTCAGTTTATCGGAAAAATCTCCTAGATATCAACTCCTCGCAAACATTTGTCTATTGCCATTCGAAAGAGCATAAACTTTCCTGGAAAATGCCCTGGTCAAACTTTAATTTACATGTAGTAAAGGTACAGGTACTATAGTACTTGGAATTTTAAAAAAAATATATATTAAAACGCGTGTATTGGCCCATTTTATCCGTTTATGGCGGTTTATGTAGTCCATTATGCGTTTTAATTATGAATGACCATTCATTATGTACATGTATTACAAGGTTACCTGGGGGGGGGGGTCAAATTCGATGAACATAAATTTACGACCAGATAACATAGAAAGATTAAAATCCGTTTAAAATTACGTAACTTAGGTGTAAAAAAAAAATATTTTTGATTTCCTTTTTTTATGCGAGGTCTACTTCTCACAGTATCATACTGCCCGTGTAAGGTAAATAAATCACAGAATTGCTTAATTAATGCCACTTTTTTATTTTATTCGTATTTAGGTTGAAAGTGGGAGAAATGAGTCAGCGAACGTTGTGATGAGAGGAGGGTTCCTGCATGGCTGATTTCTTCCTTGGTTGCAGTAAACTTTTAAAAAAACTGAAGTGTATTTTTCAAACTTTGTCCTTTGCAATGCGGGTGAAAATTTTTGTTTTTCCATGGCCAGGTATCTCAACCACTAAAAGCATGAATAAATAGCAGATACATTGGATCATATTGATATGAGGTTTTGAAGTGAGCGTCATGTCCACTCCTTCCTGATTTGAGAAGGTGTATGTTTTGGCTTGAATTGGGTATCCCAGACAGGAGTACAAGCATGCCAATATCCTCACTTACAACGACGCTATCCTACGACGGCTACTTTTGACATAGCTGTAGTAACTATAAGCACATCTGCGTCTACGACTACCTGTAATACTTGCAAATATTTTCAAAATGTTTTTTCAACATTTGTAAGAGACGACTCTTATTACTGTCATTCCCCAAGAACTTCTCTTGGGAAACAGCAGGGAATGTTTTCTCATAAAATATTATATCAGCTGAACTCTATCTTGGAACGGCGAACCCTTTCTGAACTTTTAGTACCTCGTTGATTCACATCATTTTGGTATCCATCAAACACGATAATTAATTCCGACTCATTTGCTTCTTAACATAGCTGACGTACCTCTTGCAGATAAAACCAAATGATTCATTGCTTTTCCACAGTAGTTTATGAATGACAATAACCAACGTACATTTCAGAAACGATATCTGGATATCTAGAGGCTTGAAAACTTTGTAATGATTTGGTACCCTTTCATAATCCTTCTTTGCTGAACGAAGAAGGAGCAATTTCTTAGGTGAAGTACCTCTTCAAGTCTTTGCTATGCCGGTTCTCTGAAACAATATCAATGCATCAACAGTGGTCACCTGTTCGAAACCAATCTTCAAGGTGTTCCTGACATCAGCAAGTGTAATTACTAGGGCAAGGCATTTAATGACCATAAAACAGTGAAAAAATGCAAAATACAAAATGCACTTATGACCTAAAAATTATGAAAGAATGACACAAAATTTTCAAAAAATGACCAATAAATTTTCCGTTATTACTTTTTAAGTAATGAATCGCTAAAAGGGATTTAATGGATGTCAGTGCATTCTACCCTGGGTATATGAATTTACAATATAAAACACACTCATTTTATTACTAAAGAAGTAAGTAAATTTATACCACTTGGACACCCTTAGCGAAAAAAAAACTTTCTAAACTGGCATGCCCATCATATTTCCCATAGCATATATATGTCATTTAAAAACAAAGAAAAAATGTTTATTGCTACAAGAATATGTATATATGGTTCAGGGGCTGAGCCCTGACAGGCTCGCACACGTAGGCCACATAAGTAAACTGCTATGGTGTTTACAATAAACCTGAATTAAAATGAACTATGAACACTTGGCGGAGATTCTCAAATAAAAACGATTGTCTGTTGTCTGAAAGTAACAATTTGTACGTGGAAAAGCTCCTCTCTACTTCCACCAAAACATGACCTAAAATGCCGAAAATGACCTAAAAATGCAGAAAATGACCTAAAAATTGCCAAAAATAACCAATCTCTTGAAAATGGCAAAAAAATGCAAAAAGAAATTGCCCTCATTTAATCACTTATTTCATGATACGCATTTATTTATATTTGAGCTACCTTTTAACCTTCATATAAAAAAGATGTAAAATCTTCAAATGCCTTGCCCTAGTGATTACTTTATCATTGCGTTTCAAGTGTAGGCTTTTGAAGTTTTTACCAATCATTTTTGCCATACAGGTCTTGCCTACTTCTTGGGATCATTGACAATTACCCTGCTCTTCACCTACTACTCCACTGTTTATTAACATTAGAGAGTCTGTTATGCAGGGGCGGCCGGTGTTAATGTGCTACTGTGCTATAGCACACTGTTCATTTCGTTAAATAAAATATTGTTTATTACATAAATAAAAATTACCAATATTCTGTTAAAAATACTTTTATAAAATTTTGATCATCTTAGATTTCCAACCGTTATACAATATGCGATATCCCTTACAACGTCGAGCGTTCAGCTTGAGTTGCTAAGCATTATACTGCAGTGTGCTCTGTTATTAAATAGAACTAAACACAATGTGTACAAAGGGTTGTACATGGGAAGTTACTGACATTCGTCCTTAGCATAATGTGAGAGTGGTAATGTTCTTTGGGTACACTCGAACAGGTGATATTGTGTGCAGACTCGGTTGCAGAGTTCGCAGACACATTCACTGTCAGCGTTGTGGAATCCTTTCCTGCAGCAGATGCGGTGGTGGAAACCGTGTATTGCCCCTCGGGTGTAGAGGTGGCGAAGTTCGAAGTCGGCTCTTTTCCATTCATCCTCTTTCATGGCTGGGGTGCAGTAGAAAGCGGGGTCAATTTCTGCTGCTTTCTGTGTTCGTTCCTCCAAGAACTTTTCGCATGCTTGGGTTGATATCAGATTGTGTGTTGATATCAGGTCTTCTATAAATGTTGTTGTTCCCGCCAGCTGATATACTAAACGGGTTGGGGCGTACTTCGATACACCAAGGGTCTTCATTAGGTATCTGGCCTTGACTCTGTCCAGGGCTTTGATGTTTTTGTAATTTAGGTGTGACCAAATTAATTCGATGGAGTAGGATGCTATTGGGGCAATTTTCAGTTTGAACAGTGAAGTTGCTGTTTCTAGTGAGAGGCTTCTAAGTCTTTTAATTTCCATTGTGGCTTTTATTGCGGCTATTGTTCTGTCCTCGACGTGTCTTGTGAAGGTGAAACCGGTTACCTGTAGGGTTAACCCTAGGTATTTGTATGATTTTGCTATATCTAGTGTGTGATTTCCACATGTGAAAACATCATTGGATGAGATTCGTCCTCCTTTTCGGAATTTCATTACCTTTGTCTTGTTTTGATTAATTTTCAGTTCATTTTCTCTCGACCATTCCTCTAACTTGTTGATCGCTTGTTGCATCTTAGCCCTGTCTTTACTTAGGATCACCATATCATCTGCGTATAGAAGTATTTTTACCTCCTCCGTTGTGATCTTTTGTACGATGTCATTTGTGAGCATATTAAATAATATCGGGCTTAGGGGGTCGCCTTGTAAGACCCCGTTTGTTTGTACTATGTTCGCTGATTCTAACTGACCGTCACTTATGTTTATTACGTTGTGTTCCAGGATGCTTGTTACGAGTTTAAGGAGGTGGTCTTCTGAGCCTAGCACTGTCCTGAGTTTTCGGACGAGAATATTCCTATTCACTCCGTCAAATGCTTTTTGGTAGTCCACGAAGGTCGCGTATGCGCTGCCTCTGGGTTGTCTTAAAGCTTCTCCTATATATTCTAGAACTTTCTGTATTGCTTGGGTCGTCGATCTTCCAGGTATGAATCCATGTTGTTCTTCTGGCATGACTTCCATTATTCTTTCAAAAATTCTTTCCTGTATTACCTTGGATAACATCTTGAAGGCTGCACACTCTAGCGCAATCCCCCTGTATGAATCGGGTGCGTTCTGAGGTCCCCTGCCTTTGTACAACATCTTGATTGTTGAATTCCTCCAAGTATCCGGTATATTATGGAGTTCTAAGCATTTATTGTAAAGTGCTGTCCATATGCCAATTGTGTATGGAAGTGAGGCCTTGATGAGTTCATTTGAGATGCCATCTGGTCCTGCTGCTTTTCTCGGCTTGCTTCTCTGTATTACCGACCAGACTTCTGCTTCTGTTATGGTTGGAGGGATTTCCCTTTCCGTGTGTCCTCCTGGTGCATCATGTTGTTTGAAGGCTGTCTGTTGGAACAGTTCCGTAAAGTGGGCTTCCCAGGTTTCTAGTGGGACTTTTGGTACCACTGAGTTTCTTCTTGCGTCTAGGGCTTTGTACGGTTTATTTTCCGCTTCTCTCAGAAGTTGCTGTTCTTTTTTGTGCGTGTAAACCTTCCTCTTTTCGCGGAGCAAATTTACGTATGTCCTTCTTTCCTGTGTATACTTTTCTCGTTTCTCCTGGTCTGGTTGTTTCTTTAGGTCTCGTAGTCTTCCTAGAACATTGTTTCTCATTTCATAGCACTCTGTGTCGAACCAGGGCTTGCTTCTCCTCGTGGGAGGCGGGGCAGGCGTCGCTTCCAATAGACAGTCTTGTAGCAAGCTTGCGGCGGCGTTTAGTTTTCCTGCTTCTATGAGTCCCATGACCTGCTCCTGTTCAAGGGTCCGGGTGAGGGCTGCTATGTCCAACAGCCTCGGTGTCCATTTTCGTGTTTCCTTGGGCTCTCGACCTGGGTTCTTTTGCACATGGAAAGATGCCGTTACTGGTAGATGTTTCCGGGTGGTGTCCCAGGAGTCCTTTCCTAGAACTGCGTGACCCCTTAGCTTAATGTTTTCTCCACGATGGAAAATTAGGTCGATTGTGCTCGTTCCGTTGTGCGCGATGTATGTGGGGATTTTTTCGTTGTTGACTAGTTGGAAACCCTCTTCTTCCATCAGCTCTGTTAGGGCTGTTCCTTTTCTGTTCGGGATGTCCAGTCGGCAGTTGAAATCGCCTGCCATTATGGTTGACTTTTCCGGGTCAGCTTGTTCTATGATTTTTGCTATGCATTCTACAGTTTCCTCAGCTGTTGTCTGAGGACGTAGATAAACACCTATTATTGTGATGTCCTTGAGGTGAACAGTGACTGATTCTTCGGTAACGTGGGATTGTCTTGCCTGTCCTAATGATGCTTTATGGAAACAGGATATTCCGCCTGAAGGTCTGCCGTTTTGGGTGTGCTTTGCTAGTGCATGAGTCGCGTAGTATCCATTGATGTTCAAGGGTTCGGTTAAGAATGTTTCACAGAATATTATTATGTCTTGCATGAATAATGAGTTGTTGGGTAGTATGCTCAAAGCTGATTTGATTCCTTCTATATTCCATGTGGTTACCTCTATTGTAGGGTTTTGTCTTTCGCTTTGTTTATTGAAAAAGATAGGGGCGAAAAGTTACCCCCTCTGGCCAGAAATCTTCCGAGTCTATCTTGTCAGCTTCTTCCTCTATTATTCCTACTCTAAATGCTTTTGATCGACCTCTGGTTCTCATCTCTTTACAAGTATGCACTGAAGTGACGCCCTTATCCTTCATATACTCTGTGATATCTTCTACTGTTGTGGCCTCATCCAGTCTTCCGATGAACATCCATTTAAGACTTTTGGTTGGTTTCAGTCTGTCTGTTCTGGCGCCCGTGCCTAATTTTGGGGCCGGGAAGGTTGCTCTCTGAGCGGCTTGCAGTCCATTTTCCCTGCTTGCGTTGTGATTTGCTTTGTTGGGGTCGTTTTCTCCTTCCGCGGTATAGCTTGTCCTCCTACTTCCGGAGCTGGATCCCAGGACTACATCCCTCCATTCCCTTCTTTGTGCGTGATTTTCTTTCTCTGTTTCTATTTCTGATGGGCTTTCACCTCTCCTTTTTTCCGTTTCTTTTATTCCTGTTGTTTCTGTTTCCTTTGGTGTTTGGTTCAATTTCTGGTTGATTTTATTTTCAATTACGGTGTCTAACTTATTTGTCAGAAAATCCGTTATGTTTTCTATGCTTGCCCTTATTTGCTGCCAATTACACTCTTCGTGTGTTAGCATATCATTACATTTCTCTTTGGTTACTTTTGGGCTCGTGTGTTGGTAGACTGCTTCTTGGATTTGTTTCCGCAATTGACCACTGTGAGTCGCTACTTGCTCGACCTCGCTACTCGGCGTGTCTTGTCTTGATCCGCTAGGTGGTGTCTGACCGGTAGGTGCCATTGTGTCCACAGAGCGGTCAACAGATGGCGCCACCTGTCCTGAAGGGGAGCCATCCGCTTCCTTGGGCTTTGTCCGTTTCTGTTCTTCTCTAACCTGACTTTCTGGTTTCTCCTTTTTTGAGTCCTTTGCTTTTAAGGCATTTTTCATCAATTCGAAACATTCTCTAATGTCACTTACCGCCTGCTTCAGGTCCTCCTTACCTTCTTTTTTCAGATAACCTCCAGCTTCCGTGATATTTTCTATTACTTTTAGAGCGCTACCAATCCGTGCTTCCACTTCGTCCGCCATCTTTAGTCCACTCCACTGCAGTGTGCTCTGTCCCCCAGTAGCGCTGCTCTTCTTGGTAACGAAAGCGTGGAAAGTACCCTGAGGCGAAGTGTATATTTGTCGCTGTTAGCATGAAAACCGCCTCGTTGGAGCTATTCGTGGGATAGAACCCGGCCCCCTATAGGTATGCTACATGCCGCACAAGAAACTGGCTGGCTAGGGTGGAAGGTTGACGACCTCTTGTTTGGTATGGTTGGGGTGGATATTTTGAAGGATGTTTTTCAAGTCTACGGGAACAGTCCTTGTTAACACATCTTATTGATGGCGGCTTTTCTGGACGTGCAGTTTTAATAGCATTCAAATCCGTGGCTTGACATTAAATTTTATGAAATTATGAGACAATTTAGCTTTGGGAAATAAATCTGTACCGGTACTTAATATTACCCTCATAGATTTGTATGCTGAATTCAATGAGTACATACAAATACATAATAATAATAATAATAATAATAATGTAAATACATAAATACGTGCAAAGCTAAAATCCAAGTTCCATTCCCGCCCAAGATAAATTTTCCTCCATAGATTATACAGTGGAGTTGAATTGCGAGAACTTTAACAATCACCCAGGAAAGAAGAAAGTGAATGCTGAAAACTACTCATAAACATTGTAATAAAAAATTACTTAATGGCAGTATAAGGAATAATTTTTAGCGCCGAGGAAAGTGAATTTAACGCGCACGTTATAGTCCAGTCATTTGGTGCTCAAAAAGGGGGTTACCTGGAAAGTTTTCCGGGAGTTTTGAAAATCGGTGATTTTATAGATTTCGACGTGCTCTTTTCGAATTTTCACTTTGCTACCTCGTATCTTTGCCGCTCGCGCCGCCATATTGGAAAAATGGCGCGCAAAAACAGTTTTTTCACAATATCTCCTTTACGACTCATTTTATAATGAAAATAGTTATGTAATAAATTAAACTAGAGAAAATTTCCTATAATTTATGTCGTAACGATTTTTTTGTAAAATGGATAGTTTCAGCGTACGAGCGCCGCAAAGTCTACTCCGACACGCGTTTTGGCCAAAGCCATGGAAGATGCGGATACGCTAATAACAATCAATACGGCAGTCAACACTTCATCTACATTTGATTCCGTAATAGTTGTCGGCAAAGATGTGGATCATCTTATTCTTTTGACGTCTCTATCTACGCATTCAGACACACACACACATATATATATACAGTGCCTTATTTTTTACTCGTGGCCGGGCGGTCGGCTGGAAGTAGCTGCGAGGGCACAGTGCTTCTCACCGTTCCTGGCTCCCGCCTTTCTCCCCGTCAGTGTATGTGCGGTCGTTGCTAGCGGAGGTTCTTGTTTTGTTCTTTGTGGTTAAATTGTGATAGTTCTGTTATAATGCCAAGAAGTGTGTATACTTTAGCACACCGCATATTCATGTATGATTCCTATGTGAAAACAGAGTCCTGTAGAGAAGTGACACGGCTATTTGTAGACAGATTCCCTGGCATCCCTGTGCCTCACAGAGAGACAGTTCGTAAACTTGTAAACAGATTCAGAGAAACGGGTTCTGTTCTTGATAAGAAACCCCAAAAAACTCGCCGTGTGCTTACAGAGGAAAAACTCGATGAGATAGGACAAAAGTTAGAACGTAGCCCAAGAAAATCTCTGAGTAGGTTGTCACAGGAAACGGGAGTTTCACAATTCTCGGCTTGGAAAGCCACTAAACTTATGAAATTAAAACCATATAAGATAACCGTAGTTCAGGAACTGCAACCACGTGATACTGTGAGTAGAGTAAATTTCTGCAATTGGGTGTTGGGTAAAGTTAATGACGGCTCCATGGACCCAAAGTTAATTTTTTTCACAGACGAAGCATGGTTTCATTTACATGGTCATGTTTCGACACAAAACAACAGATACTGGAGTGCAGAAAAACCCGATATTGTACACGAAATGCCATTGCATGACCAGAAGATTGGTGTTTGGTGTGCTGTGAATGCGTACCGAATTATAGGGCCTATATTCTTTGAAGAAACAGTTAATGGACAGAGGTACAGGGATACAATAATCAAACCATTCCTGGAATATTTGTGTGACATTGAGTGCACACAGGCATATTTTCAACAAGACTCTGCTACAGCACATACAGCTGATCTCTCGTTGCAATTAATTAAGGAAATTTTTGAAGATAGGGTAATCAGCAAAGGACTATGGCCACCGCGCTCCCCAGACCTTACGGTATGCGATTTTTATTTATGGGGGAACTTAAAAAATAAAGTGTATCGGAACAACCCGCATACGTTGGAAGAACTGAAAGACAATATCAGAAGAGAAATTACTTCAATTTCAGAGGAAGAATTAATGCGTGTTAATGGAAATTTTCTTCAAAGGTGTGAGAAATGCGTGGCAGCACAAGGACATCATTTCCAACACCTTCTGTGACAAAGGCAGCACATGTACTGGCGCGGAGAAAGGCGGGAGCCAGGAACGGTGAGTCACGCTGTGCCCTCGCAGCTACTTCCAGCCGACCGCCCGGCCACGAGTAAAAAATAAGGCACTGTATATATATATATATATTTTTTCAAACCAGGAAAAGGGAAAATTTCGCAACGAATATATTCAACAAAAAGTATCGTAGATAAAACAGCCGCAGATAACATAATATTATTTCTGCACGTCTTCAGTGGCTGTGATACAACATCAGCACTCTTTAAACAAAGAAAAATAAAATGTGCTAATGTATTAAAAAAAATTAAACGAGCTTGTCCAGATATTCAAAAACCAAAATGCAGATCCAAAGATCATTGCTGAGCTTCCTCCTTGCATTGTATGGTTACAGTGCCGTGAAAAGTGTGACGTTAAACAACTATAGAAATACATGCTTCTCAAAATCAGTATATGAAAATAAATTTAATATTGCATCGCTGCCATCGACGGAAGCAGTAGCACGGCAACCTATCACCAGGTTCAGCAGTGGTATGGAGTTGAATATATTCGTTGCGAAATTTTTCCTATTCCTGGTTTGAGATTATATAGGCTATGTTTGAACGCGTAGATAGAGCCGTCAAAAGAATAAGAAGATCTACATCTTCGCCGGCAACTATTACGGAATCAAATGTAGATGAAATCCTGATTGCCGTATTGATTATATCAGCCTAGAAAAAATACGAAAATTTCGCTGTGCTAAATTCGAAAATGCATTTCGTTTTTCTCTATCACATCTGGTTAATTGACATTTGCGAAAAATATTATTTTGACATTTTGTATAATAAAATAACTGTATGCAGCTTTGATGCTGGATTTGAAACTTTTTCCTTTGCGGTAAGTGGTGTGATAGGTAGGGGCCGTATTTTTTGGTAACAACGATAAGCGCGAAATTTTATAAAACAACACCCCTTAGCTATATTTAGCTTTCACATGCTTAAAATACAATATGAACCAAATTGAATCCACGAAATATCGCGAAATTTACTCGATTCCGCGAAATGTGTCTATAAGCGCGAAATATGCCCCTTCTGTCCGTAAAGTGAGAAATGAGCACCAAAATGTGCCTAAAAATCACAATATTGTGTTTTGGTGTACTGTATTTTTTATTTCTTAGCATCATGCCTTTTTCCTGCTGTTTCTGTGGCTGTCGAAGATTTATCGATTTATCGATGATCGATTACAAAGATTGTAGAATTTACGCAAAGATTGTCTGTGACCTGGTTTGTACTGTTGAGTACACTCCTTTCCTGCTATGTCTTTGCCAAGTTAGGGATGCCTATGATCGATTACAGCAGGAAGTGTAGAATGTTTCTTACTTGTATTCAACAGATTTCAATAGTGGTATGGTTGGCACTTTGCAAATGGCTGTCTGATGGTGTTTAGTAAAAATTACGATAATACTTCTCGTCATTATATTTGAACAATAACTCTAATCATGCCTAAATCGAAAGTTACTTCAGTTCATACAAGGGCAGAAGAATATAGAAATGGGGGGAGGGTGTTAGTTCATGTAAATAAAGAAGCAAAGGTGATCATTGCGCAATGTTCCCAATGTAGTATAAGTAATTTATTTCACGAAATACCCACCGAAATAGAAGGAAGTTAACACCGAAATCAGCCATTTTATTTCACCAATAAATCAGGGCCCTAGTGATAGGTGATCTTAACCAATTTTGGGTCGTTGAACATGAATCCGTTGACCGTTTCTACGTAACACGTCATGTTTGCTTACATGATAAAAAATACTTAAAAATTAGGATAATTTTGATAATATTTTTCGGGGAAAAATCAAATAATATTTTCAAACAGTCCAAGACGTACGCATTCCAGTATTTTTTGTGAGTGCAGGCCAAATAAATTTTTTGCCAAATCATCTGATGCCGTACAAATGCTCAGTGACAGTGAACTTTTGGGAATTTTTACATTGGTTATAAGCTAAAATCTATAAAATATATTTTAGTTGAGCAAATGGTATCTTATTTATCTTATTACATTGATCGAGCTGAACGGTTTTGAACATGTATTTTAATAAATCTAAAATCTATAAGTTTGCCAAATTTCAAGTTTCTAGCTCATCTGGAAGTGCATAAACATCAATGTTAGTAAGTGGAAGATTAGATTGTCGTAGATGTGAATGATGTCACGGCTATCCAGCAAGTTTTTCTATAATTATGGGGCAGCTAGAAACACCAAATTTAGCACGCTTATGACTGTTGTATGTGCCCAAATTCCTACCAAATTGTATGATTCTATCTTTCATACCATGTGTGCCAATATTACATAATGTGAGAAAAATATACAGAATGTATTTAAAATAAAAAATCTAACTCAATCTAAGGGATAACCGATGGAGATACGTCAAAAAGTCATAAGACCAAACTTGTAGATCTCTAAAAATCCGTTACTGCTTCTGCAATAGGTTTTTTGTTATACGACTTACCGTTTAGCTACTATAAGCCCCCAAAAAAGTCTACACAGACCTTAAAATTGCGTCCACCATAACAGCAAACACGAAAACTAGATGTGAAACAACAAAAATAATGACATTTTTGAAATCAGGAGACCTTATTTAGTTAAAATCGCTCATTAAATGCTTTACCGCAAAATGATGCAGGTAGTGGCGTATCCGCATCTTCCGTGGCTTTGGCCAAAACGCGTGTCGGTGTAGACTTCGCGGCGCTCGTACGCTGAAACTATTCACTTTACAAAAAATTCGTTACTACATAAATTATAGGAAATTTTCTCTAGTTTAATTTATTACATAACTATTTTCATCATGAAATGAGTCGGAAAGGAGATATTATGGAAAAACTGTTTTTGGGCGCCATTTTTCCAATATGGCGGCGCAAGCGGCAAAGATACGAGGTAGCAAAGTGAAAATTCGAAAAGAGCACGTCGAAATCTATAAAATTACAAATTTTCAAAACTCCCGGAAAACTTTCCAGGTAAAACTACCAAATGACTGGACTATTAGCTCAGCGACTGACGAAGAGTAAGTTAGTACAATCATATTTCCGGGGGGACAGGACATTGTGACCAGACACTCTCTCAATTCTCAAACTGCATTCTAGTTTCTGTGCAAAGTGCGACGGACAGAACCGACAGTGGAATGATGCGTGTATGTTCATGTTCAGAATTATTGCTGTGAATGTGAAGAATGATTACAGTAGATAGTTTAATAACTTATCCATTTTCTAGGAGTAAGGAAGTACAAATCGAGATAAATCAATTAGGGAGATCAACACCCGAGTTGATTATGAATCAAAGAGCGAAAAGCGGAAAAAAACTGCGTTTACAGCAGAACATTTCATAGAGCGGTGTACGAAAACAGTTGGATATGAGGTTGTAAAATTAGGAATGCTCTCTTCTGTTTTCCTTGCCTTCTATTTGGTGGTTCCGATTCCTGAAGTAGAATGGGATTAACGGATTTAGGACACCTTAGTAAGTTGACAAAACAGCATAAAGATAACATTTAGCATATGCATAATGTATTAAATATTAGTTCTCTAGACAGTGTGAAAATTGGAGCACAGTTAAGCCAGGGGGAAAAGCGAATATTGCGCCCCCATGCGAGTCCCCCACCACTACTCTCTAACGGGACCCGCCTGGAAAGTAGGGGTTTTGGATGGGGAGATTCTTTAAAATAGTCGGGAGACATCTAGCGGCGGAATTTGAACTGCTAGCCGGTAGCAGGTAGCGCCATCTGTTACCAATTTTTGAAAAAAAATTATTTCTCCTTTTATTCTCTTCTTCTCTTCCTTTCCCGTCTCCTTCCTCTCTTCTTCTCACCTCCTCTTCACCCTACCTACTTATTCGAGACCTATTCCTATCCGTAAATTTTGGATCGACCTGGATTCGAACTCGGAACCCCTAGCGTTATAGCTAGGAGTCTTAACGCATTACGCCACGAGTGTCAGTTGAGCAGTGAAGAAAGATTTCATATATTTGAGTTACTATAGTGGTGATTTCATGCATTCACGAGTATTAACGCACGGCGTTTTTTTTAAATCTCTATCTATATAAAAGGCTTTGTCCTGACTGACTGACTGAATGAATGATTGACTGACTGACTGACTGAATGAATGACAGGAATCAACGTACAGCCTAAACTATAACAGGTAGAGACTTGGAATTTTGACAGTACCTTCGCTTCATAATGTAGGTGCTCACTAAGAAAGGATTTTGAAAAATTCTGATTCTAAATGCCAAAAATTTAATGTTTTTGAAAATACTTAATCCATTTTTACATAGAATTATCAAAACAAATTCACAGAATATATTGTTGCACAAATGGTATCAGGTGGGCTTGGAAGAAACAATTGAAATGCACTTTTGACAAATAAGAGAAGTTATCAAAATAGTTCATGTTATAAATAAATATTACAGAGTGAAATCCACTAAAATAATGGAATCACATAACTTTCTCTACCCTGGACATAGAGAAAACAAAACGAGGTATGGTAATGTGTATATTATTATATTATATCGCAGGTTTTTGGAGAGAAAAGTATGAAAGTGATAATGCTTTATGGTAACATAAGAGTGGGAAATTTCCCGCCTCGATATTACAATTTTATGTTACAGGAATTTCTGTTTCTTCTTATTTAAACCTCTACCAGGCTTGCTGTGCACTGTACAAGCGATGGGATGCAAAATTCTAGATCCTCTATGAGCCATAAAAAACTATATCAAGCGTTTTCTGAGGGAATAGTTTGAGTGTAATAAGTCGTTCTTCCTATTTCAAATTATAAATGCCTATATAAGGACCTAGAATTTAAAATTTAAAATCCTTCATAAGCTAATTTCCAATTACAAAATACAAAACCCGGGCGACGCCGGGTCTTTTAAGCTAGTTGGGAAATATTATGTTAATTTTGATTTCTTATATATTTATATAATTGTGAAATATCCTGTTGGCATGAAATATTATGTTTGTTGCAAGGATTTTTGGCATTTTTTATCATGTATTATTATTTTTTATAATTTGTGAAATATTATATTTGTAGGTGTTGCAAGGGTCTTTTGTTATTATAAAATATTATTTTGTTTTTTTCAAATCTGTTTAAAGATCGTGAAATATAATGTTTGGTACAAGGGTATTTTTTAATTGTTAAATATTTATTATAATTTGTGAAATGTTATTTTGTTTTTATAAACGTTTTTAAAAATTGTGAAATATTATGTATGGTGCAAGGGTCTTTTGTTATTGTGAAATATTATTTTGTTTTTCAAATCTGTTTAAAAATTGTGAAATATTATGTTTGGTACAAGGGTCTTTTTTAATTGTTCGATATTTTTTTATAATTTGTGATTTTTTTTTATATTTTTTAATAAGGGTGCAAGGGTCTTTTTATTGTGAATTATTTGTTTTTCAAATCTGTTTAAAGATAGTGAAATATGATGTTTCGTACAAGGGTCTTTTTTAATTGTTCGATATTTTTCTATAATTTGTGAAATTTTATTTTGTTTTTTATAATCGTTTTTAAAAATTGTGAAATGTTATTTATGGTGCAAGGGTCCTTTTTTGTTGTTAAATATTATGTCATAGTTGGTGCAAGGGTAATTTTTCTTTTAAATCTGAAATATTATGTTGGCTCTGAAAAGAGCCGTTTTGGTGCAAGGGTAATTTTTTTAATCTGAAATATTATGTTGGCTCTGAAAAGAGCCGTTCTGGTGCAAGGGTATTTTAATTGTGAATTAAAATTGGTCCTGAAAAGGGCCTTGGGGGGGGGGGGGAGGAAATGTTTATTTCCGAAGAATTAATTAGGATTTTGTGTGTGGCACACCAATCGGAAAAAAGGCGAACATTTCGAATGCTACCTAGCTGCTTTTATGTACCGTAAATAGAAAGGGAGCGAACTTACATTCGAAGGCCTCCTGGCAACGCCACCTTGGAACAAGGCCGCAACACGGAACGAGTGACGTCACAGCAGGGGTCCGACTACTTCGCGATATCCTCCAAGTTCGTACGGAAATATTTAATCAGCGGATGATTTATTTTACTAGTATTTTTGCAGGTTGAATATAAATTAAGCACTTTTGTATATTTAGGCCTATGCATGGCAATTTTCGTTTTCATTTTAAGGAACTAAAGAAACCTGTCCTGTTGCCGTGTTATAAAATATTCTGCAAGTTTCCTCCTCATGACATCAAAGTAAAACATTTTCAGTTATTTACAATTTTCCTTTTGCAATTTCGTTTATGCTATTGGAATTTTTTTCATATTTCTAACTATATTTTCGGATTTCCGCCAGATTGAAAATAAAAATAAAGGAAAATAACACTCTGTACATTGCATAACATATGAAATCTTAAAGCCTAATTACAAATATATTTAGTACAATTTATTTGCCTTGAAATACATAAAAGACTCAAGGAAAGGGAACATCACATGATTTAAAAAAATAACACAACATTAATGTCATTACTCTTTAATACAAAGTTGTCAGGTGTGCTTACAAATACATTTAGTAAAATTATAACTTTATAAACTAAAAAACCCTGTCCTGTTGCCGTGATATAAAATATTCTGCAAGTTTTATCCTCATAACATCAAAGTAAAATATTTTCAGTATTTAGGCCTACAATTTTACTTTTGCAATTTCTTTTAAGCTATTAGAATTTTTAGCATATTTCTAACTATATTTTCGGATTTCCGACAGAATGAAAATAAAAATAAAGGAAAATAACACAACTTACAGCCTAATTAAAAATATATTTTGTACACTTTTTTTGCCTTGAAGTATATAAAAGACAAGGAAAGGGAACATCACATGATATAAAAATATAACACAACATTAATGTCATTATTCTTTAATACAAAGATGTCAGGTGTGCTTAGAAATACGGTACATTTAGTAAAATTTATATGGTAAATTTATAAGTTTAAATTATCATATTACCATAAAAACAGCCTGTGGAGAAGAGATAGGAAAAAATGATCTGAATAATGCAATGAGGTCCATAGAATGCCTGATACGGAAAGCTACAGTAACGAAGATACTAGGGTCCCGAAGAGCAAAATCATGGTTCGACTCAGCTTGTTATAATAAGAGAAAAGCAGTAATAAACAACTTACATAAAGCACGTGTCTCCCGAAGGGAAGAGGATCTGTCGCTATACAGTCAATCAAGAAGGGAATACAAAGCCCTCCTGATAAATAAAAAGGAAGACTACATGGAAACACAAGCAGCAAAGTTAATAGAGGAAGCACAGAGAGACCCTTTCAAAACACAAAGGCCCTGAAAGCCAATATGCCCACATACAATACAAATGGAGACATGGGTGGACCACCGTATGAATGACCTACAATGTTTCCCCCTTTATAATCCAATTGTGGTTTCAAATGAATTTCATCCATCAGAACAACAATAATCTTATCGTCACCATTTAGTAATGTCGTTTTTTTAGCAAGATAGGCTACTTCAGCAAATGTTCTGGGTTCTGCTCCAGTATAGGTGTAGTTGAAAGTTTACTACATAACCTTGATATAGTCATAGGACAAGGCATAGCGATGAGACCACTGGGGTGATATGGAGTGCACAAGTGGCCAGAATACTAATGTGTCCCAACTATATCTTGCCTTCGATTTTTTACAGTTTATGAGAGAAACCTGCATCCTGATTATCTGGCAATTTTAAAGCTAAACCTCTTAGAATATCAGCCACAAAAACAATGTTGTCTTCAATTGTGCTTTCCACATTCATGAATTTTAAATAAGCATTATTTAAAAGACAACATAAATCAGATGTGGTACTTACAGTGGTTGGCATTGTAACATTTTGTATCGACTGATCTGTATGTCATTTACATGCACTGACAGGCTGAGTTTGTCATCGATTATAGCATGACAAAGAACTTTAGGATATGGCACATATAAAACACAGGGACATGTCTTTCTTCACCACTATCCATTCCTTCTTCAGGTCACAATCACTGATTATGTTATACAATTCATCAAGTGAACTAATTGAAGTTTTCTTCATATGATTTTCCTGGTTCAATATACTTTCTGCTACAGCTGCATTCAGGAAAGCATTCTCCAATCATTGTCTACGATCCTCTGGGTCTTCTCTGGATGTTGATGGAGTCGACAAGTAAGTAGGGCATTCAGGCAAGATAGAAGGTACTGCGCCTGATGAAAAAAAAAAAGATTAAGCATAGGCATACATAACCTTGTAGTAGACAAAGTATCAAAAACAGGTTCTGGTAAAACTTAAGAATTCTGAATTTGTGTTTTATCCTTAACAGAAGCTTTAGGCAGAAAAACGGCAATGAAGTCCTAAGACTTAACAAGAGCAAGGAGTAGATAATGAACCTTTTAACACAATTGTATTTGGGAATTAGGCCCTACTAGGGGACTAGGGTGAGACCGATTCTACTCTTATTCCTAGGCTTCTTAGTAATCTGAATAGGATAGCTGAAAAAAAGGAACCAACCTTTTCTCAAGCATGGCCGATCCAATGGTGCAGTTAATAACGTTCCAGTTTTTGGGTCGTATACTGATGTAGTCCTTTCAGTATCACATGGATTGAAATTTAATTCACACACCTGAAAAGAATCGAGAAGTGCCGATAATAGGCCTATGGAACAATTCTAGGTTATGTTACATACCTAAAGTAAATAGCCTAGGTAGTTCCCAGTTAATATTAAATGAAGTTTTAAAATAATCTGAAAATATGCCTATTTTGATACATCAAAGCCTAAATAGGCTTATTCAAGTACAAAATGCACAATCTGCATCTAAATGTGGTAAATATTAAAAACACTTCAAATGTTCAACTCACCACAGAATTGGGACGTGGATTCAATTCCTTCACAAGCTGCCGTGCAATACTTCTTCATATATTTTATGTATATATGTAAATATATACTTATTAAGAATGCATAGGAATCGACCAACTTAATTTTTAAATAATTCTTTTATCTCCGAATGCAATTAAAACTCTTCACCACACGAGCTTACACATACAACAGTACGCCATAATAGGACCCCTAGCCGTGACGTCACTGCTTTTCTGGTCATGCGTGTTGCGGCCTTGTTCCAAGGTGGCGTTGCTCCTGGCGGATATAGTGTCTGTGTTCGAACCTAAGAATTGCGATTAGGAAATCGTCGCATTTCTTTATTGCAAGTTGGGGGTAGGCCACCGGAAAACGGCTCTTTTAAGAGCCAACAGGGACCCTACGGGAAGTTATGTGTCAAATATAACCTTTCCTTCCCAAACCAACCTCTGCCTTCACGTGGTGCGTCCTGAGTAACGCTAAAGAGGCTCTGGTGAGGTGTTAATTAATTAATTGCAATTATTACGGCAAGCTGCCAGCATAACAACAACAAGCTGCATTACCGGCCTGAAGTAGTGGCTAGGCGTGAGGGGTAGTGAGGAAAAGACGTGAGGGGTAGCTAGCAGGCGGGAAATTGGCCGCGCGCTGGTGGAAAGGGGAGCAGCATGGGGCGCAAAGTTCACTTGTGCCAAGCCGGGCATATCACGACGAAAAATTGAAACACAACCAACAAGTGGAAAAGAAGGTACGTACTTAAAAAAATTATTGATTGCATTAAGTTCTGTGTGGCTTGCTTTGAGAGGTCACGACGAAACCGAACAATCTGAAAATCCTTGCATCTTCTTAGGACTGATAGATTTCGTTTCGAATTTGGACACTTCTGTGTGGGATCACATGGAATTGCATGGACATCATTTTTCGAAATAGGTGTATGGCATGGGACGTTTTATTTTTTGCATGTTCATACTGTAGCACACCAGTGGCGTGCGGTGAAAATTTAGGTGAGGGAAGCAATATAGTCTAGATTTTTATAAGCCTATAATACAAATAAAAAAAATGACAACTCACCCGATTTACATATTTGAAGAGCAAATAAACTCGCCTATCTTTGGCAGCAAAATCTTCTATAATCTTTTTTTTCTATGGCCAAAAATACCAACTTGGACATTCTGCTTTACTCAGCGCGAAGGACCGTGAAGCCTTACTGAAATACTGAACTGAACTAAATCATGTATGGGGTGCATGGTCAAGGCCGAAGCGAGGGTGGTAAAAGAAAAATATTTGCCAGTCTCCCACCCAGTCACAAGGGGAAGGGAAGGAGGTAGCATGATGCTCTTGACAGCTCGTTTGGTGACGTCGCGTCGAGCCAGGGAACCACTTCCCCTATTCTTCCAATTATGCTTCCCTATAAAAACTTGCTTGTACATAGGTACATAACACACATAGAAAATACGATTTTGAGGGCAACACTTGCTAAAGTAACCTTATGGTTTTACAAATACAACATAGGGCACATAAGAATATAATAAAACACTATGGTTTCAACATTATTTTTATGAAAACAGCCTTTTAAATGCGTTAATATTTTGACCCGTGGCTCGGCGGGAAACTGCAAATTCAAACCGCCCTGTCCCTCGTTCGGCGATTTTACGAAAATACACGAAGCAATCACTTCATCCCTTCATAACCTCAGGAGGGGTGGAGCAAGCTGGGCTACGGCCCACATTTCAGACTTCCACGCTGTGACGAAATTGTAGCGAGTAAAATTTGCTTCCCGCGAATGAAAGTTAAAATCATAAAATATTATATTCCTTATTATTTAAATTTACTTTATAAAATAAATTATTATTTTCGCATTAACTAGAGGAAGCATTGCTTCCATTGCTTCCATGGACGGCACGCCACTGTAGCACACACAATGTTTTTGTCACCGGCCGCCACTGCTGTTATGGGAAACGGTTCGTGCTGAACAAACCATAACTTTAGTTTCAGTGTGTCATCCTTGTCTCGATCCACTCGAGAGGGCCTTGCGTCTACATGCTGCTCAGATGACACTGCAATCACTGCAGTAAGTTTCCATGGCATCACAATATATTGCAGATAGACCTTCCCTTGTGTCAAATACTCTCAATAAGAATACCGCCCACTCTACTCTATTCCCTTTGTTCAAAATGTCCACTAGCACAGAGGTGCCATCTGTTGAGTAGGAATGGGCAGCAGTCTCAGAAGCTACTTAATGAACCTATATAGCTGCAGAAATAAATTTGGTTTTTCAAAGTCCTGATGACACAGTAATTTATTTTTGTGCTTGATAATGCAGGAATTAGGTCGGGAAATAACATAATTTACACTACCGCTAAACTAACTTAATTAAATGACGATAACGAGAATTTTTAAAATAAAACGTCTTTAGCCGCAGTAGGGGTAAATCGAGAGCTTGTGTAACGCTCAAAATCGTCACGAAATTAGTGAGGTGTGACGGAACGGACTGCACAGAAAACAATCAACTCAATGATTAGGCTTATCCAAAACTGAAAAAGTCCAAAAATTAAAAAATCCAAAATTTAAAAAGTTAAAAAATCCAAAATTAAAATTTTCCAAAAATAAAAAATCAAAGATCCAACATTTAAATAATCTAAAATTTCAAAATAAAAAAATTCAAAGAACCAAAATTAATAAGTCCAAAATTTAAAAAATAAAAAATCCAAAATTTAAAAATCTTAATATCCAAAATTTAAAACATAAATATCCAAAATTCTAAAATATAAAAATAAAAAAAATCCAAAATAAAAAATAAAAAATACAAAACTAAAAAAAATCAATGATCTAGAATGTAAAAAAATTAAAAAATCCAAAATTAAAGAATTAAAAGATCAGAAATTTAAAAAATCCAAAATCTAAAAAGTCCAAAAACCCAATATTAAAAAGTCCAACAATCCAAAATTTGAAAAATCCACTAATCCAAAATTGAAAAAATAAAAAAAGTTCCACTTCTGCCGCATGGCGTTCCACACACACTTTTTTTTAATAAGTATCAAAACTAATTGTTTCACTTTAATACATTTTCGTGATAATCAGCTTTAAATTTTAATTCATACGATTTGCAAGATACTTTGTACAATATATACTCTTTTTTAATTTGAATTTTTTACATGTAAAACAATTCGGATGGTAAGCCAATGAACATCTGTATGAATCAGTCTTGTACACACTCTAATTAACGATTTTACTTATTTCACTCTCAAAATAATTATTACAACCATAGACGGCACATATCATGCCACCTACATACCCGAACATTTTCTTTAGGCCTATGTTGTATTTATTATTTTACTCAGGGGTGCCCACTCCCCAAAACTTCATTGCTCACCCCCCAAACTTCATTGCTCACCCCCAACCCAATTGCCTGTCGACAAAGGCGCCCATATGATATTTTCTAGGGGGGGGCAATTTGTTTAATTTATTTATTTTTTGTCGCTTTAACTTCTTGGGCCACTTTGTATTTTATATTAATAATATAATAAGTAGCCAGAAAATAATTGCTGGGAGGGTCGGAAGTGCCGGGGGGGTTGGAATACCCCCCAAAAAAGGGGTCGGGGGTCCATCCCAGAAAATGTTTTAATATTGAACTAATGAAAATCACATTTTACGCTATTTTAGCACTAAAAAACTAGTTAAGAAATTTGTTTACCATACTCTAAGACATGCCAATGTAAACAAGAAAATGTTACCTAAGTCGGATGTCCACCCCGGGAAATTTTTAAATATTGAACTAATGAAAATCACATTTTACGCTATTTTAGCACTGAAAACTAGTTATGAAATTTGTTTACCATACTCTAAGACATTTCAATGTACATAAGAAATCATTACCAGCCCCGGAAATTTTTTAAATATTGAATTAATGAAAATCACATTTTACGCTATTTTAGCACTAAAAAACTAGCTAGGAAATTTGTTTTCCATACTCTAAGACATGCCAATGTAAACAAAAAAATGTTACCTAAGTCGGGTGTCCACCCCCGGGAAATTTTTAAATGTTGGACTAATGAAAATAATATTTTACGCTATTTTAGCACTGAAAAACTAGTTAGCAAATTTGTTTACTATACTCTAAAACATGAAATTGTTACCTAAATTATAATACTTATTACTATTTATGAGAAAAGTTAAATAGCACATGGAACAGTGGACATAATAGGCCTACTCATTATGTTATGAAAAGAAAATAACTGCTATATCATATTTGACACACCAACGAATCTTGTTTAATTAAATAAATATATTTTTTAAATACAAATATAGAATTTTAGGTTTTGACTCTTGGGGGTCTGAACCCCCCTTTCCTAATCCACTGAGGATTCTGCTTCCATGTTGTCGATTTGGTAAAACTTCTGCAATTCAAATAATTGTATTAAAAGAAAAACACCTGACTATAATAATTAATAATATACATTTTTTTCCTTGCGCCCCCCCCCCCGGGTATGGGCGCCCATAGCTGTCGAAATTCTTCATCTTTATCTTTATAAAGAATTAAAAGAGACCTTTTGAAGTTATAGAACTTGACCGTTTTTATTTTTAACATATAAAACTCTAATTTTGCAACAATTTTCAACCCACGGCCAGAAAATTCATAACACGATAATATTTCCCCCCCCCCCCCAAGAAATTTCAATGACGCAGTCTGCGTCTTAACCCACCCCCCCGTGGGCACCCTGTTTTACTAGAATTTATATTATATTTTCGTACACAAACCACAACAGACAAACGTTAACTATATCAGCTGACGAGTAACTGCCCATTCCTGCTCACTGGCGGCGCTAGTAGTAGCGTGTCCCGGAAAAAGACAGGGAGTGGACGGTATTACTTATTGAGAGTATTTGCTTGTGTCCACTGTCCGCTACCCCACTCAAGACCATCAGACCGACAGAACCCCTCCTCTCATCACAACGTTTGCTGACTCATTTCTCCCACCTTTCAACCTAAATACGAATAAAATCACAACGTGGCGTTATAATTAAGCAATTCTGTGATTTATTTACCTTACACGAGCAGTATGCTACTGTGAACAGAAGACCTCGCATAAAAAAAGGAATTCAATTTTTTTTACACCTAAGTTACGTAATTTTAAACGGATTTTAAACTTTCTATGTTATCTGGTCGTAAATTTATGTTCATCGAATTTGACCCCCCCCCCGAGGTAACCTTGCAATACATGTACATATACATAATGAATGGTCATTCATAACACTGGTCAACATGATTTTTGTCTCATGAGTATCAATAGTTGTACTTAATGCAGTTTTTTATCATGTTTTCAAATATGTATTCGGAATTTCTCCATCACCCACAGTTTTTTTTAAATTTCAATTTCAATTAATGGATTTAAATATATTATTTTAATAAACGGCCATTTGTCCATTGTAAAATAAAAACGCCTAGATGGATGGATGGAACCAAATGAGCTAACTCAAATGGTACCATTGCTACTGTTGTGCAAGTTCAGACTGTACAGACAGGCACAAACATGATCATGCATGCATTCATTACAACGATGTCAGTTGTGAGAGAGCAGTGAACCAGTAAACACGTAATTGTGAGTGCATTGTGTCTGGATTATTGTATAACTTATTGTATATTGTATATTACATATTTACAAATTTATTTCTTTTAATTTGTTGTTAGTTACTAAATGCCTAGAGCTTGTTTAAATCATCCTAAAACTTTTGTTATATATGTGGTGAAGTGACGCTCAAGTCCCAAAGGCGAAACCTTACTCCATTAGTAAAAAAGTGTTATGAACTTTATTTTGGGTGTAAAGTGGGGGACCAAACAAGGACCTGGGCCCCACATATCTGTTGTTTTTCGTGTAGTAGGCTTCTCACTGCATGGAAGAATGGCACACGTCACATGCCATTTACTATCCCTATGATTTGGAGGGAACCCAAAGATCACTCCTCTGGCTGTTAAGTTATTTCTGCTTAACAAACATTAAAGGGATTACGTCAAAATCAAAACATACAGTGGTGTACCCTGACTTGCAATCTGCAATGAGACCAGTTCCACACAGCGAAGAATTGCCCATACCAAAGCCTCCAGAACATGTGACATTAGATGAAGAGAGCTCAGATTCTGATGGAAGTAAGGAAGAAGAAGAAACAGATTTTGGTGATACAACTTTTGAACAAAGCTGTTCATCTGAGCCTCATTTATTGACTCAAGAAGATCTTAACGATCTCATACGAGATTTAAAATTATCCAAAAACCAGTCTGAAATGCTTGGTTCCCGGCTAAAAGGATGGAATCTTCTTCAAAAGAATACAAAGATATGTACTTATCGTAGTCGTCATTCTCAATTTAAAGGCTATTTTTCTGAAGAAAATGGCTTAGTGTTTTGTAATGACATTTCTTCTCTTATGGAGACATTTGGTATTGAACATAACCCAACAGAATGGCGCTTGTTCATTGATTCCTCCAAAGCAAGTTTAAAAGCAGTGCTTCTGCATAATGGAAATAAATTCCCATCAATACCTGTGGCTCACTCTGCTAGTATGAAAGAAACATATGAAAATTTTCAATTTATATTGGCAAAGCTTCAATATGCAGTGTATGAATGGAATATTTGTGGTGATTTGAAGGTAATTGCGCTTATTCTTGGTCTGCAGCTTGGTTACACAAAGTACTGTTGCTTTTTGTGTCTTTGGGATAGTAGGGAAAGAAAAAAGAATGGCCTAAACGTGAATCATTCATTCCTGGACAGAAAAATGTGAAACATGACGCATTGTGTAATCCTAAAAATGTGTATCTACCTCCCTTACATATCAAACTAGGATTGATGAAGAATTTCGTGAAAGCCATGGGCAATACTCCTGGTTTCATGTACTTAAAACAGAAGTTTCCTAAAATTAGTGAAGCAAAAATTAAAGAAGGGATATTTGTGGGTCCACAAATACGATCACTAATGCATGATGAGAAGTTTGAGGAACTATTGAATCCACTGGAGAAAGCAGCTTGGCAAGCATTAAAAAAAGTAACTCACAGTTTTTTGGGAAATCGAAAGGAGGAAAATTACCGTGATATTGTCAATGATCTTATAACATCTTATAAAAATTTGGGCTGTAATATGTCCTTAAAAATTCACTTCCTGCACTCGCACCTAGATTTCTTCCCGGAAAATCTTGGCGCAGTGAGCGATGAGCACGGGGAACGCTTTCATCAGGAGATTTCAGCTATAGAAAAGAGATATCAAGGCAAATGGAATACTAATATGCTGGCCGATTATTGTTGGACCATCACGAGGGATGCTCCACAGGCGAAATATAGCAGAAAATCGTCATTTCTTACTTTCTAGGTGAGTCCGAATGTTCGGATATTGTGTATTTAAGAATGTAGAAAATATTAAAGTGTTTGAAATGATAAATGCCTGTCTCTCGGAAACCTTGCGTGATGGAGAAAAACCGATATCATATTTGAATTCAGGAGAAGAAATGCTATCAGAATCACATATTTTTCTTTCTGAGACAAAAAAAAGTTTCTTTTTTGTTGCCCAGTGTAATTAAAACGCATAATGGACTACATAAACCGCCATAAATGGATAAAATGGGCCAATACACGCGTTTTAATATATTTTTTTAAAATTCCAAGTACTATAGTACCTGTACCTGTACTACATGTAAATTAAAGTTTGACCAGGGCATTTTCCAGAAAATTTTATGCTCTTTCGAATGGCAATAGACAAATGTTTGCAAGGAGTTGATATCTAGGAGATTTTTCCGATAAGCTGAAAAAAGTGCGAAAATTTCGTGGTTTATTGCTCACAGAAAGTTATCCCTAGGGCTTTCGAGGTCGAAAATTTAGATTTACACTACTCTTACTATACCAAACAATATAAGAAAGAAAAATCTTTTCCCCTAATTAATGCAAGGTGGACCCTTTTTTCGTTACCTATATACTGGACTATTGGGTAGAAGAAACGGCGATTGGATTGTAGGCAAGTCCCTCAAGAGACGTAGTGGCACGGAGTTTTGTATCATTTCGAATACAACCGAGCCGGGTGGCCGAGATGGTAACGTTTTGGACTCACATTCGGGAGGTCCCAGGTTCAAATTCTGTGGCGGCCAATCAAAAGCAGGTCTCCTTAGCCGCGGTAGATAAGGCGTGTTTCCTTGGAGCCGTGGTGAAGGAGGCCGTGGGTTCGAGACCCGCTTGGAGCATGGATGTTTGTGTGTAATAAGGAAAGTAACGAAAACGAACCGGTATAGGTAAAGTAATTTGGAAAATATTCCTATGGCCGGCTAAATTTATATCTAAGAAATGCAATGCAGGGAGAAAAGAGCAGGATATTTGAGAAGATACAACTATTACTGGGGGCCTCATTTTTCATACATTCATTTTTTGTCAAATTCAATATCTTATAAAGTTATAATGCCTCCAGGTATTCCAGCTTACCCTACAGGAAAGGTTCCAATCAAAATATCGAAGAAGAATTCCCTACATTCAGAAAATTAAATAGTACAAACAAATAGAGCATAAATGAAGTTTTATAAAGAAATATTACAGTGGTATCTGGAGATGAAATGCAAGATAAAAGAAAAGAGAAGATTATTTTCTTTGTGTTATTTACCTAACTAGACTCTTACAACTTAGACCATATTTATACCCATTATGCTCACACAGATCAGATATTAGGAGTAGGATTACCTCCACAACGTCTCTGGGTTTTTACGTATATACCTTAGGAGCGAGTCTCACCGCTCGTAGAGTTCGTGGCTAGGGGAGGTAGCTGCACCCTGATTGGCTCAGCTCTCCTATCCCGCTCCTCGTGTTGCCTGTCTCTCTCGCAGCGGCATCATCCGTCCACTCAACTATTATTGTATTTTCTACGACTGACGAAATGCTGCATGATGTTCACTCTCTGCCCAGCGGTAGCTTACTGATCTTAAGCGCACCGAATTCGCGCATCTTGGTAACGAGAAGTAACGAGAAGCTCGCTGGCTGGGTTTGTCTTCAAGGCCAGAGACTTTGTGGGAATAATCCAACTCTACATTTCTGTCCTTTGGTTAATGTAGAGTCAACAAAATCTACTAGAAATTTTAAGGATTGTACGAGGTATTGGGAATAAGTCACGGCGACTATTTTTTCTTTTGAAAATGTGGGACCATTTAAAATTGTTGAAATGTACAAATGAAAGGGCAGGGTATGGAATATATGTACTGTACAATGCAGGTTATGGGTAGTCCTACTAGGTGAAGGATAGTGAAGGAAACAGACATGCATCGTGCCACTCTAATGCATTGCACGGAGTTTTAATTGTAGCCAGTGACCATATAAAAGAGTACTTAAACTATAATTACACATTTTTCCATAGTAACAAGTGAATCAGTTATCATTTACTCAGTTCAGTTAATATTATTGTTCTACTTTTACACAAATTAGCATGATATCGATCACATTTTTCATCTGGGTAACTCTTTTTGCTGCATAGCTTGTAATGAAAATCATGGACTGTGTGGCGCAGTCCATTCTGACGCTGTCATAGTGTCTGTGAGGTAAAAATCTTTCCAAATTGACTTTCTTTTCTTGCAGTAATGCTTGGTGTTGTTTTATAGAATGTAGCAGTCTACTACGTAATCCCTCTATATGAAAGGCTTGTCGCGTGCGCTCGTAAGTTAGCCTTCATAGTGCATTCTTTGCAAGGCATAACATCTTTTTCATGTGTAAATAGTTTTGACCCGTTCTATCTTGGCTAAATAATTGTTCGATAGGTGTTCCCACGTTAGCTCTAAAGCACACATACCCACTCCATGATACCTTGAAGTTCGGTACGGATGGGCATTATTCCCCAAAGCTTCCATCAGCTCCTTGTGATAGGTATTCTCTGGCATTTCTCCCTCTGATAGTGACTATTTTGATGTAAAGCTGCGTTTACACTATGTAACTTGTTTAATATAACTTGAGTTATATAACATGTTTTCCAAAATTGTTACAAATACATGCAAATTATTACATATAACACTGTGTTATATAACTGATTTTTGTGTTATATAACCAGTTTTCTGCATTTACACTCCGTTAGCTGCGTTTACACTATGTAACTTGTTTATAAAACTTGGGTTATATAACATGTTTTCCAAAATTCTTACAAATACATGTAACTTGTTACAGATAACATTGTGTTACATAACTGATTTTTGTGTTATATAACAAGTTATACCTTTCCCGCAGGGGATGGGAAATGTGTAACTTGTTACATGTAACCTGCTACATGTGCATTTTGCTGCGTATATATACAGTAGTAACAACAAACAGATGCAACAGACAATGGAATGATAGTGCACAGCTTTTAACCTAACCAACCAATTGTTATACATGATATATAAATTTAATACAATTTTAATTATTTTAACAATTTCTAAGTGGTTAAGTCAACATTTGCTAGATTTAGTGTGAAATTGAGTACAGTTTGATCGACAATAGCTTTTACTACTATATATTTTGTGATAATATTTGGACATATCCATTTATACGGTATATCAGCGCCATTGTCCACCGCTGTGGAAAAGGGGATGCGTTCGCTCCTCTCACGCAGCAGGCCCGGGTTCGATTCCTGGTCTGGACAAGTTACCTAGGTGGGTTTTTTCTGGGGTTTTCCTCACCTTTGAGACAAATTTCGGGTTCGCCTTGTTCGGAGTGAGTGTGTGTGCGTGTGTGTGAATGGTGTGTCTCATCCTATGTGTTCGTGTTGTCTCGGAGGTGGCCCCGGCATTGGGCTGATCACTCATCCGAGGTGGCCCTTCATGCCCTTGTCTGGTCAAAAAAGTATGTATGTGTTCCAAAGATAATCCCTCCCCCGACAGGTTGCGGCCCTGTAAGGCCCGGGCGGCTTGGGTCGCTTAAATCCTAAAAGGGAGAGGTAAAACTAAGATAAAGGAAGAGAATCAGCGCCATGAAGATATGGAACATTTATGAAAATTGTTAATATTACATATGAGAGTTTTGTAGAGGGGAATATATGTGAGATTAGGATATATTATTATTATACTATTGTACATCTGAAAAGCATAGTAAAGGTTGCATAGATTGAACTTTTGGATAAATCTAATTATTTGTGGTTAGGTGAACAGTTTCTTTATACAAACAAACTGACAGACAAGTTATGTCATATGCAGTACTGTGAGGCACACTAATGAGTGATTTTGTTACCGGGCTTGCACTGTTATTGTACAGTAACATTCAAGATAGATAATATATCCATGACCATTCATGTACCACAGATTCTTGTCTCTGTTGGACATTAAATGATAATATTATAGGAGAAAAATTCCTCTGACACTGGGACTTGAACCCAGGACCTTTGGCGATCCTTGCCAATGCTCTTACCAACTGAGTTACGCCAGAGTTCAATTCACAGCGCCATCTGGCGGGAACCTAATCTCGAGGAAATATTTCCAGGGAATGTTCCCGGAAATGTTCCCACAAAGGGAATTTATGATTTACGAATAAGGTAACTCAGATACCTATTTGTTACTTAAATTTAATCATGATTAGGTTAAATAAAACTAAAAACTGTCATAAGTTCAAAGATTAATATATAATTAATGAAAGAACACAAAAAACATTAATTATTTACGTATAAAATATTGTAATACTGGGTTTTCACATAGTTAACAATGAAAATAGGTTAATTAAAATTTGCCCTGGTTCTTGAAGGTCAATACAGAAGATTAACAAAAGAGTTCATTGAAGAGATTGACTATTAATTAGACAAAAATTACAGTAATAATCATAAACTGCACGAACCCAAACAACTTTTAGGAATAGTCCTACTTGCTTTCTTTAAATGTGTGACCTTGACTTCATCTTAGAAGTTGGCCCTAATCACATCCATTGAAATCCATTAGATTTTCTTCATCATCCTCTTCTTTTTCTTTTTGATCAGAAAAGTTGCCAATATCATCACTGTCATCATGGCCTTCATCATCATCATCTAGGTTTTCTTCTTGGTTTTTCCCTTCATCTGGATCGTCTGGATTACCAGCACTTTGGGTTTGAACTTCAGTGGATTCACTCTTCTTTTTCTTCTTCTGAGGTTGAGCATTCATCAGTTTCCCGTTGTATGAAAGATAAGTGAGTTTAGCAGCTCACTCAGATGATAGGCGGTTCCTCTTTTTAGATTGCATCCATGAAAACTTACTGAATGTACGTTTGGTTACGGCAGAAGTGACTGCAGCTCCTAAGATTAGGATGGCCACATCTGCCTAGTCGCAGGTTCCTCTTAGCCCTCATAAATCATGAAAGAACTAAATTTTCCCCTAAACTACAGTAGGATTAGCCTAGACCGTGGGACTGATGTATGATTAATTATTAGGCTTTAAACGATTTATATTGAAATTTGTGTTTGTGTAATATTGAAGGTGTTGGTTTCTGGCATTTTATTTGAAATACCTACACCATCTATTAACAATTATGTTAAATTACTTATCTTTAATCATATTTAAATACGTGTGAGGTATCACTTTATAACATATAAGTTTATTAATAAAACCTAAGAGATTATCACGAATAATTATAATTTTTTAAAAGAAGATGACTTAGGGTACATTGTTCTGACAATAAGTGAAAAATTATATCATAGGAAAAGGTAATACTTCCCTAGACGGTTCATTGATAAACATGTGGAATTTTACTGAATTGGTTTCATTTTAAGGTACCTGGACCGTTAATAATCAGTAAAACATTCAAAACTAACGATTTTTATAAATGCTCACTTATGGGAATATTTCCTGCCCAAGGAAATTTAATAAATTCCTTCCCACTGGGAATATTACTGTGCAGTACAAATGTCTCTTTGTCTCTCTAAACTTTAGTTATATAAAAAAGTTATATAACCTGATTTTTAAACATGTAACTTGTTACATGTTACGTATAATTTGTTACAAGTTACATATAACTTGTTACAAGTTACATATAACTTGTTACATGTAACAAGTTTATTAAACAAGTTACATAGTGTAAACGCGGCTTAAGAATGCTGTTCACATCTTTTCATATTCATTCTGCACGGCAGATAACTCCCAACTAGATTGTCATCCCTCTATTCGTATAACCGTACGTCACGATAGTACCAAATGATGTGTATATATTAGAGATGCCACACTATCCCGTGACATCATGGTACTATCGCCTTACTTCAAGAAGAAAATAATTGCCAGGACTTTTGCTCCATTACTCGTAGTTTATGGTGTAGTATTTGTTAAAACAACTTTAGTCAAGAACACTAATACTATACCCGAGACGAGCTAAGAAAGAAACCTGAAGTAAACAAAAACTAATATGTTTGTCTCACTCTTAAGTCATACGAGTAATGTGCTAGAGCGAGACAGATGTACTGGATTTTGTTTACTTCAGGTTTCCTTCTTAGAACGGCCAGACTTTAATTAAAGGTTGATAAAAACAACAAAATATGAAGTTTGACATTTTCCGTTACTATTATGAACACTCTGAACATACAGTACCGTATCTTGCTGTAATTTTAAAAGTCCAGTTCATTTAGATAGGGTTTTATACAGTTTTTTTATTTCCCAAAAAGTTTAGTTTTCATTTAGTGTCACCTTTGTAGAATTACATTTTCTACGTCTTTATCAATAACTGTAACTAATTTTTCATCAGATTCCTCACTGTCTTTGAAAGTGTATGCTGTACAAACATCAGCACGCTTGGTGAGAAGCAGTGAATTGGCAATTAAGTGATTAGGGAATGTTGGAAGAATGAGAAATGGCAATAAAATGAATGAGAATAAACCACTGAAGGAATCCAGTGGACCGCTCATATGAAATTCAGTTGTGCATGAGTGAGGATGGAATAATCATTACATCACCTGATTTCTTCACGGTGAGTGAAATTTGTCAAGAACCATTAATAGAGTGTTTTACATTTAACGTTGTATGACTCGGTAAAAAAAAAAGCGCGCTTCAGTAATTTAAAGTATCTCTTCATATCCTGTTACCGTCTGAACTTGATCTTTCCTGCATTGCATTTGTGGTGAATTTTTTGTGTGCTTCCTGTAAACTTATATGATATGATACTAGGAATTATTACATAAGCAACCCTGAAGGTCATTATTAGAGCAGTTCGTGAATATTCACAATGGAGCCACCGAAGTATTGTAAAGAAAACGCAAGTGTAGCAAATGCGAAGCTGACATTGAGTCCACAATGCTCTAATTATCTTATATAGAGCTGGAAGCAGACAGTGAAGTTGTCACTGGAACACTGCTGGCATGACAGGAGCTCAATGAGTAATTTGTGTTTTGCTGCAGATATGATCTTACTAAAGTTCGTGTTGCTTAATTTAATTCTTCTGTTTGGATACACAAGTGAGTATTGTTAAACCTATTATTATAATATTTATGTGTGTTGTGGGTGACCATGAACCTAGGCGCAAATATCACGAACAAAACGTATTAGTGCACACACGGATGACGTTTCACTCATTCCAACTACTGTATAGATAACTCCCAGAATATAATTCAACCAAACGTACAGTTTTTAACAATTAAATTCATATATTAATAAGCGTCATATCCATAAGGATTACTTTTTAAAAAATATTGTGAATTATCTACACTTTATTCCCTCAGAAATGTAATTAATTTCACAAGAAGGCAATTTCTTTATCGCATTAATTAACAGTATTTCTAGACCCCTGTCCTATTATCTTTATGCAACAGTAAATTTTACGTTTTTTAACAGACAAAAAATTGTCAAAATATTTACCTTGCTTTTAAAGTGTTTATTGATCATATACTTATATAACATCTAATGGTTCATCTCTGTTCCGATTTGTTGCAAAAGCTACTAACCTGATAGAGCTGAAATTCTATTTGAACACTGTTTTTTTTTAATTTTTTAATTTTTTTTTTTTTAACTCGGAAAGGTTATAGGATTATAGTCGTTGACTCATTCTTTATATTTCGCTTACTATTAGAATCATAAAAATGCAATATTAGTTAACATGAATATCAGCCATAATACAATAACGATAAACATCAATATTTCATGGAGTTTGATGCAGAGAAGCGTCGTTCTTAAATTCTGGAAGAACGTCAAGCTCACTAAAAAAACAAAGAACGGTTACTTCCTCATAATGTGTCTCGGATAAGGCTAAAAACCGTGCAAAATACTTTCTCACCTATACGAAGGACGGGTAACGAGCTAGTGTTTTGTAAAATGTATATGTATATTTGCTTGTAGCATATTTATTTTGTTTAATCATTAATGGTGTTGATTCATTATTTATAGTAAAATTGTTATCTACAAAATAAAATAGTATTGTATACTCTACAATAAATAGGGTTAATTACACAGTAAAGTACTTGTTATAAATTTTGCTTAAAATCCTTCATTCGTTGCTAATTAAGCCTATATAAAACGTCAGGCTTTATGCATCAAATCTCGTCTTAATATCGCAGGCCTACACGATTTACAAAATACTGCATTTATAAACATATAAGTCCACTTATTTTAACAATATAGCTTTGTTTTGTATATACAATTGTAAGCCAATTTAGAATTCTAGTTTACGTTTTGAATTACACACATGAAAACTGTTTTTGTAACAATATTAATTAGGCTGTAGAGTGGTAGTGCAAATTTTTAATGTAGCATTCTAAAGCACTTTAAATAAATAAATAAATATGAGTGCTGACACGTATTGTGAATGTTAGATGGTAATGCACAATCACAATTTAGTTTTTTTTCAGTTCACATAACATTTATACTAAGTAAATGGAAATATTTACTGCTTGTGCGTAGTATGTGAATTATTCAAAGTAGCGTGCAGTAAATTCTATTATTCAGCTTATAAAGAGCGTAATTTTATTTCGATTAAGAAGTAATACAAGTTGTCTTAAATTTCCCATTTTGAAATTAATCCCCCCTCCCAAAACTGGTACTTTTAAGAAAATTATTTATCGTAACTCTTCCTACAACAACTGTAGGCTGCCTCAATATAAAGATTACCATGATAAAACAATATTATACAGTATTGTAACGACTTTGAAGGAGGAATAAAAATAATAATATCAAACACTATAGATAATAACACATGTCAGATTGTAATACACAGATATTAATGGCCAAATGAGTGATTGCTATGGAGCCCTTCAATGATGAAAGAGTAATGATCTCCAGCACCTTTTTGATTCCGGTAGATCGAACTTTCTGCTGATGTCAACCAGGAAACGAGGTATATTTCCATGTGCCCCGGCCATTAAACCAATGACTGAATAGAATGTAAGTGGTATTCCTCTGGAATTCCCAAATCAAGCATATATGTAAAAAAGGCTTTTTCTATCATGCTTGCTCTAAAACGACTAAAAAACTTCCTTCCTACTAGAATAAAGCAAACCCTAATACAGACCCTAGTGATGCCTTATTTCGACTACTGCGACATCTTGTATGGAGATCTGAGTGTTGAATTGTCACAGAAACTCCAACGTGTTCATAATACTTGTGTTCGTTTTATCTTACAGCGCGCCAGTGAGACGTGAAGAAATTAGTAGTAGTAGTAGTAGTAGTAGTATTAGTTGTAAATCCTCGAAATCTCGTGAACGCAATTCAACTGCGGCCCGTTCTGCATGTTGAAACCAGCTTACACGCCATACAGTCAAGCTTGAGCATGACGTCACACCCTACGAGAGATGTGCTGTTTGCAAAATGCATTCAGGAGGCGGAAAAGATAATATTCACATTACAGACTTTGATTCTCCAACATAACAGCTAAGGAATTCTCACGTGGACGCGCCAAGTTCAAAATCTAAGTAAAAGAAAATATAGTATTGCGTTTGAAAATAACATTATACGACGAGCAGAAAACAAGCTGTGTGCTGTAGCACTGCAGCACTATAGTAGAATCCGCCACTGGCCCCAACAAAACATAATATTAGTTTTTTTACTCTTGTTGAGTATCCATTGTTGTAATTACACTTCTCTCCTACCGTAACTCGCCTCAACTCATCAGATTAATTTCTTTGTTTGCATTCTTCATTTACAAAGTTAATCCAATCCGAGAAAAGTATCTATCTCATTTCCGCTTTTGTAGGTTTGGTTTTGTGGAGTGAACCCATATTGCATGGTATGTCATTCCTATCAGCAACATCTGGTAGGCCTATTACATACGGACACTTCAGAGATGTGTGTTTATTAACATCATTGACAGTTTTCTTTACAAGACTTTGCCTCCACTCAAATGTTTTCTTGTCGTACTTCCTCTTATAAACCCAGTCTCCACATGATATAGAAAATTCCACTGAAGCCACCCACGACTTTTTTTCCTTGATGGAATTGTGGTCAATAGTCTAGTGCAGGGGAAGACAGAAGCTTGCTCTGTGACGTCACTGCCTACTGCTCTACTGCTCGCGTTATATCTCTGCGAGGAGCATGTGAAATGTAGGCATCAGTGAACAGGGGGGAAGAGAGGGGCTTTAGTATTGCGGGCAGCGGGAATTTAGGGGGTTAGAACTTACGTAATACGTGTTTCCGAGTTAATGAAACATCAACCGATTTTTTTGATAGTTTATCGGTTAATTACAGCGCAGCAGTTTAACATATTATAAATAATTCTATTTTTATATTCTGTGAGAACAATTGCCTTTCCACAAAATCTATGCTCTTTGACAAAAATAGACAATAGGCTACTATCATTTGAATTAACATAATTCACTACAGTAAAAATGATAAAAAAAAATGAACTGAATTAATTACCATACAAGCTCGTCTGCACCTTAGATGATACAAGATTACAGTAACAATATTCTGACTTTCCTGTCTCTTTTTCTTTAACAAGTGTATCAATGTTGGGACGTAATGTTTGAGCAATATTTAATCGAAGACTACATTTAGGTTGTGATTTAACAATGTACTTCTTGATTTGAGCTTTGCACATTTCATTAGTGAAAAAAATTGTTCGGCCACATATGTCGATCCAAAATTACATAATATTCGTGCGGCAAGTCTCGGGAATCTGGTTTCAGAGAAATTTCTGTAAAAGTTACCCAAGACCACTTTACGTTCGTATTTGTCCTTTAACAGATCGTCGCATTGTAAGTTTAGCAGTTCCAATTGATACCGACAAGGAACGTCTTTGACATTAACTGAATATGGGGTAGCAAAAAGTTTAAACATTGGAGAAAGGTTTTCCACATCCTGAAACCTCGATTCGAACTGAAGAAGAATGTTTTGCAGAACTAACACATGTTCTGCAGAGGGAACACTATCAGGATCGCATACTTGCAATAACTTTGAAAAATGCTCCGTATTTCCAACCAGAAGTTGTTCTACCCACAGAGCTAAAGTGAATAGGTCCTCTAGTACCTAGCTCTAGCGTACTCTAAACACCCCTACTACCGTGCGCTCTTGCTGACGTCACACACAAGGGATCCGCATGCTCTTGCTCCACAAACGTCATCACAAGCCGTAGTTGACTTCCCCTGGTCTAGTGGTTAAGGGTCTGAACTATGCATTTTTACTTTAAAAGGTCCCACTTCGCACACATCTTCCTTGACCCCAGTGGAGTATTTTTGGAAGAAGCGCCAACGCAAATTTTGCTGTGGAGGGGGGAGAGGGGGATTCAAAATGGCGGCTGTTACTCACTTACTAAATCGCCTCTAGCACCTATCCCTATTATCCGATTTCAATGTTCTTTTTGAAGTAAAACTTCTTTAGCGACGGTGGGGGTAAATCGGGAACTTGTGTCACGCTAAAACCGTCACACTCAAAACCGTCACGAAATTAATAGGGTGTTTCGGAGCGGACTGCACAGAAAACAATCAACTCAATGATTAGGAGTAATCAAAGGAAATTTGTCAGACCTAGTACGAGGACCTGCAAATGGGAATAGTAGTAATAGCAATAATAATAATAATAATAATAATAATAATAATAATAATAATAATAATAATAATAATAATAATAATAATGGAGAGTTCTGCCCTACATCATAGCATATGCTATACTGATAACAATCACACGCCACTAAACCTCTCAAATAGGCTTGATCAGCAAGCAGAAAGAATTGTTTCGGTCCAAGAGAGGATAGACCAGTGGAAGGCTATGAACCTACATGGTCGACACCCTAATGACCTTAGTAGCCCTGAAGTCGACAAAGAGGCGTCGAACGCTTGGCTCCGGCATGGGGAACTCTTCCCTGAGACTGAGGGATTCATTACCGCCATACAGGATCAGGTTATTAGCACAAAAAACTATCAAAAGTATATAATGAAAAATAGGGCTGTGATTGATGACGAGTGTAGAAGGTGTAGAGCTGCTCCGGAGACTATACAGCATATAACTGGGGCTTGTAGCTCTCTCACCCAGTTTGAGTACCTTCACCGCCATAACCAGGTGGCAAGGATAGTACATCAGGCGCTCGCCTTCAAATGCAAACTAGCAGAGACAACTGTCCCATATTACAAATATGAACCTAGTCCGGTGCTTGAATCAATGGAATATAAAATATATTATGATCGGTCAATAATCACCGATCGAACTATACCCAATAATAGACCAGACATAGTTCTTCAGAACAAGCAAGCCAATACAGCTTATATCATAGACATTACAATCCCAAATACCCACAATCTACAGAGAGCTAATCAAGAGAAATTCTATAAATATTCGGAGTTGAGATTTGAGTTGATGAGACTGTGGTCTTTGACTAATGTTGACATAGTTCCAATTGTAATATCAACTACAGGAGTTATCCCTGTATCCCTTCATAGTAATATCAAGAAGTTAGATCTAGATAAAAATATTTACATTAAAATGCAAAAAGCGGTGCTTATTAATACCGCCCGTATTGTTAGGAAGTTTTTGGGCAAGTGAGTGTGCTTGGTTGACCCGTACCTCACTTAGTGCCAGTCTTAAAAGCTGAGATTTATAAATGAATAAAAGATAATAATAATAATAATAATAATAATAATAATAATAATAATAATAATACTTACTTGCTCAATGGCAATAAACAATTCCTAAGTAATCTAAAGGTATATTATCTATTTTATGGAACCTGGAAGTTCATTACCGCGCTTAAAAAATCCAAACAATAAAAAAATCAAAGATCCAAAATTTTAAAAATCCAAAATACCAAAATAAAAAAATCAAAGATCCAAAATTAAAAAGTCCAAAAATGCAAAATTTAAAAAATAAGAAACCCAAAATTAAAAATCCAAATAACAAAATTGATAAAATAAAAAAGTAAAAAAAGCAAAATTCAAAAATTCAAAATCCAAAAATTCAAAATCCAAAAATTCAAAATTGAGAATTTAAAAGTCTAAAATACCAAAATTAAAAAATCTAAAAATAAAAATTAAAAAATTAAAAATCCAAAAAATTAAAAATTAAAAAATCCAAAATTAAAAAATTCAAAGATCCAAAATTTAAAAATCCCAAAATCCAAACTTTAAACAATTAAAAAAATCTAAATTTTCAATATTTAATAAATAAAAAATTTAAATAATAATAAAATCCAAAATTTTAAAATCCTTTAAAAAATAAATAGTAAAAAATTCAAAGATAAAAATTTTTAAAAATCCAAAATTAAAAATTCAAAGAATCAAAATTTAAAAAATCCAAAATTAAAAAAGTCAAAAAACTCAATATTAAAAAGTCCAATAATGGAAAATTGAAAAATCCAATAATCAAAAATTGAAAAAATTAAAATTGAAAAAATAAAAATTAAAACAATTTTACTTTTTTCGCGTGGCGTTCCACGCACACTTTTTTAAATTAAAGTTAAAACTAAGTGGTATAAGGTACTGCAATGATATTTTAGATAAGTAAAGTAAAGTAAAGTAAAGTAAAGTAAAAAGTTAAAAATTAAAACAAATGTCACAGTTTTTCAGAAAGTGAGTTTCGTAATTTTTTCTCAAACGAAAAAAGAAAGAACGTTTCTTAAGCTTTAATTTGATACCATAAAGCACCCATTTTCTTGTACAATTAAACCTACAGCGACCGTAGAAAAATACAGGTACAATGGCGCGACTCATTTTCGGCCACGAGTCTGCTAGCGTAGTGCTACCAAATCATGTTAAACCGGCCTGCTTACACCGAAACGTGGTTCGGAATAGATCGTTTCGCTTGTGTTGGTAGTATCTTATTGTTATCAAATTATCTGTGTGTTTTACGTCCTATCATTCTACAAATACGCCAATACCAGTAAATGTTATAAAATTGCATGGAACCTTTTGTAATTCTGAGCAAATGTGTAATTGCCCTTGTTTAAAAGAATCTTCTGAAGTTAAATACTTAGGAATTATTATTGATTGACATCTCAATTGGGATAAGCATATTACATTTATTACCAATAAAATACTCAAGACTACAAATTTGTTATTCTTCGAAGTTTACTTCCAATTTCTACATTACGGTCAATATATCTAGCACTAGTTGAATCGTTAATCCATTATTAACTGGGGTAGCGTTTCTAAGCCCATTTGTACAAAATTAATTTTACTTCAAAAGAGAATAATAAAAATTTGTTTAAATAAACCTATTGATTACCCATCAATTAAATGTTGTGGAAATCGAACAGCTGTATAGATTAAAATTATTAATATATTACCATACAAACATAACTAAATTTATTTCCTATAGTCATTGTCAAAATACAAGAAGAAACGCCATCTTTCGTTTCGCTGAATCAAAATGTAAGACGACCAAGGGGCAATTACATGGTAAAAACCATGGTTTGAAATTGTATAACAATTTTATTGCTGAGTTCCCTGAATATGTAAATTGCAATCTTAAACATTTTAAGAGGGAAAAAATTATTATTATTTAATATTAATAGCACAATTTCAATTTTGTTTGGTCTTTCAATGTTTCAATCGAATTTATTCTATTTTTTGTTGTGTAAATGCTATTTTAAACCGCCAATTAATACTGGAAAATTATTTTTATATACCGTACATTGTACTCATAAATTTATAATTTTTCGCTTGTAGTATACTATGTATTGATATGTAATTGTATTTATATTAATCTATTATACCCCTAAACACGAGCTTTGCTCATATAGTGGTATGTTTGGTTTTATTTGTTTTTACTTGTATGAAACTAGCAGGTGCCCGTGGCTTCGCCCACGATAATTAATTGAAAAATAAAAATTAAGAGTATAATAATTATTAAAGCATTGTATTTATTAACACTTGCATGCAAATCATTCATAAACTAAGCCATTAATTCCGGCTTTAGAGTACATTCCACGATATGAAAGCACCGCCTGGGAAAACGATCTCAGATTCGATTATACAGTTCCAAAGCGACCTGTTAACACCGATAATACGTATTGTTTCTCAACTTTTTGTTGACATATGAATATGATGTGAATTTTATTTGATAAATTCAGTATAATTTTCAGAAATTATATAATTTTTCAATGGAAGGAGTTATTTTGTTTGGACTTTTATTGTCCGCGATACTGCCCACGGCTTCGCCCGCCATTATTAATTGACTCCAGGATTTTTAAGGAATTTACACTGGCAGTTTATTAAAAATGTTTGTGGTTCAGAGCTATGAAAATTGTAAGTAAAAATAAAATTAGAATATTTGTTAATTGTATTCATTTCACTTAGGCCTTATATAATAAAGAAACTGTTTTCCTAATTTTGTACTCTTCGTGAAAGTTTAGACTGTGAGACGAACATCGCCGAGTATACCCGATGTCTCACGAAGTGGGCGAGCGAGTGAGCACGCTATTTAGGGCCGTTGAATTGTATAAGAGTAGATGTGTAATAATAATAATGTAAGTAAGTAGTGTTAATAAAAATGTTAAAAAATAAGTATAATAAAAACATGTTAACTATTAAAAAAACTATAATATCGGTATCCACTGACTGGATCTTGTCCTTCTTAAACAGGGAATGTGCTAATTCCCAGTGAGAGGAACTTGAAGAAAGACTTCTTGTTTTTAGAATCTTTTAAAACAACATACAATCGTGACAGTGATGACATTTGATGTGAAACATATGGAATGTTTTGTACAAAGGTATGTGCTCCTGTATGAGGTAATATGTGAATGACTGCAGATAGATATAAGATTTTAACATCAACTTTCACCCAGCCCAAATGCATTGTCCACCCTGATACTATTTCGATTTAAGAATGGAGTGTAATGAAGACCTTTAATTGCGTTTGGTTTAAATATCATGCCATCACAAAACTAAAGCGACTGTAATACTTCGACTGGGATGTTGAAATACGGATTTGCATCATGCCAGTCTTATTTACTGGGCTTCTAGTCTTTTCCACTAGCTTGACACATGTCTTATCTGTTAATCTGATTTTACTATAGCTAACCTATCTGCGACTGCCTCAGTATCTATCCCCGCCCGTGGTACTAACAGCATAATGACGAATTACCGTGGCTCTCGATGGCTATGTTCAAGGCTATGGTTGCTACTTTCTAACATAACTGACTTCTTAAAAACTTATAATCGATTTCGTTGTGTTTTGAAATTGTATATAATTGCCACAAACTGCACAACATATTTCTTGTCATGAGCACCACAGGCAAAGTAAAATACGTTGGGTTGTCATCAATGCTAGTATTGGCCGTCTCCAGATTTACAGTAGTGTGTAGATATCTAAAATTGTCAGTGGTAATTTTATTTAATGTTTTAAATATAATGGATAGAGTGTTGTTTCAAACAAGGTATTAAATACGATTAGGTGAAATCTAACAACACTTGTTTCGGAAATCACTTTGAACGAAAATATTAAATAATTATTATGAAAATGAACACTTTTTAAAAAAATATCCATTACTGCATCAGTTTAAGTCTTATCAGAAATTCTCTGTTGGTAAGTATTTTGAGGACCTGGAAAAACAGCCAGAGGAGATGACAGAGGAGATACTGATGAACTTGACGATGGCCAGGAGCTGCAGGTAGCGGCGACTTTATACAGGACGTTCCCTCATCCCAGACAGCTGCAACTTCCATCATCTCCCAAGAACGGAACCATATCGCTCCCACAACGGAACCACAGCAGAGACCAACAGGGCTGTTGACCAAAGTGTCCACGCGGCTATGCTTACTGTCGTCAGGCCAGGGCAAGGCCATTAGCCACAAGCGAATCAGTTGTACTCTGTGAACACAAAATTCTGAACTGTACCTTTGTAAAGAACAAATCATATACTATGATACAGATCCATTCGCTTAAAGTGATACCGCGTTTCCTGACTAATATAAATGACGAGAAAACTTTATTTCTGTATATAAATACCAAAGCCAGATCTCTTTATACCATAGGTTTTGACCTAGGAATAATGTTTGTTTAGACTTGCATTAATTTCTCAATACAATATTATGCAAACCTTGGAGAAAATCCTAAGAAAAAGCTCACAGCAAAGAAACCACTTAAGAACGGTCAGCTCTCAGGATTCCGGACCCCAGAGAACTGCCGCAATAAAGTGTAAAATTTCAAACTCTGATTTAGATTTAGTAAACCTACCGAAGACGCATACCTAAATTGGGCAATCTTCTCACGTCAAAGTAAAAGGAAACGTGTAGGTACACACCCACGGCACTAACTCCCTCTTTCTTTACAACAGTCACTTTGCACATTGCTCACAGCATTAAGAAAAGCTTATAAACTACTTTCATTATGTGTGGGGACTCCATGACAAGATTGGATTTTGGTAATGAGGTTCTGAAATATCAGGGTCTGAAATTAACAGAGCACTCTTATCACGTGTAAAAAAGACACAATTTTGAATAAATAATAAGAGGTACTTAGAAAAATCAAATCAAAGTTTAGAGTACTCTTCAAGCAAACAATCTGAGATGCCATCTCAAGGCAACATTTTTCCCAAATGAGCTTAAGCAAAAAAATTTTCTGAAAAATATGATTAATGGCGAAAATTCTTTGAAGGGAAATTCCACATTCCAGCTTCCCGGGGATACTTGGTCCATTCTGTTTTAAGAAATAACCTTTGGCTAAAACATGAAATCTCGAAATACAAACAAAACTCCGCCATTATTATCGTTACCCAAAAATACCAAGAAATTGGAATGAATCTTTTTTCATTTATCAGCACAGTCCAGGCCAGCCCTTTACAAAAGGAAACTAAAAATACACAGTACTGATAATTAGCCCAACGGGAACCGTCTGCGTTCGTCCTGCTAGCTGGCTACTAGTCCCAAACCAACAGCCCACACGCACACACCAAAAATGGAACCTTCTCAAAATTAGCAGCCCGTAATGGAAGCCGCGAACCGAAATCACTAGGGCCTCCCGAGTCGAAGTAAAAAGGGTGATCCCAGACTCAAATAACCACAATGATGAATTATAAAATTACGGGAATCTGAAAGGGCATCCACCTATAATTATTCCAAACTATTCCACTAAAACCAACATGACTGTCAACCTAATTAGGCGGTACCTCTGTGGCATTTTTCCCAGAGCCTTTTAGGTGAGATACATGGACCCTCCTTTCCTGCCCAGTAACCACATGATGCAAAAGAACAGTACCAGGGGTCAAATAACTCACAATTATATAAGGTCCGACAAAACGAGGAGCTAACTTTGCCGCGAATCTATCAGTAGCATGACTTAGGGGAAAGTTTTTGACCCAAACCTACTCATCAGTTTTAAATTCTACAGGTTTTCTTCCCTTATACCTACGCAAGGTACGACCATGAGAAATCTGTAGATTCTCTGCGGCCCGCCTGCAGAGGTCATTTACTTGGTAAGCACTGCTAGGTTCTGGCAGGAGATCATGGATGGACCAGAGGTTAGCCAAAGGGTTATTTGGCCGAAACGCAAGCATCAAAGATATTGGAGTACACTGATGCGCCTCGTGCCGGGCGGAATTAACAAGTTCTGGTCCCAGGAAGGATGGTCATCAGAATGGAATGCTATCAAAGCCGCCCTCAGGTTTTCGTTAAAACGCTCGACATGAGAGGGTTGGGGATAATATGGTGAGGTGGTACAATGATTAACCCTAAGTTCAAAGCAGAAACGCCGGAAAACCTTAGATACAAAGTAACTAGTGTTATCGGACACAATACTATGAGGAAAAACCACCACAGAAAACACGCGTTTAAGGCAGTCAATGGTAGTTATAGTGGTAACCATTCTAACAGGGAATAGCCAAACGAATTTTGTGAAGGAATCGATGACTAAAAATGTAACAATTCCCTTCCCTGGACCTAGGTAATTATCCAATGTATCTATGAGGAATCACTATAACGCCGCTGTGGGCACCTGTGAAGTTAAAAACCCGATGTTGCTGCCTTGAGATAGTTTAGCAGTGATACAGACATGACAGGCTCGCACTCTGGCATGTCTATCTGCCTCCATGCCAGGCCACACGAAATACTGCTTGATACTGGCTTGGGTCTTAAAAACGCCAAAATGCCCACCTACTGGAGCTTCGTGGAAGTACCGGAAAACCATGTCAATCAATATGGAGGATAACATGATCCGAGCTGCTACACGTTTGGTCGGCAAACTATACAAAACGCCATTTTTGAAGAAGAATCGAGAATGCGCCTTACCTGTTTCCAGGTCACGAACGATAAGCCAAACATTGGATCTTGAGATTGGTAGTGTTGTATTGACTTAAACGCCAAAGGGAGTTCGGATAAAATACCAGCAACAATACCACCCGGGTGCAGTTCACTAATTACAGATATTTCTTCACCGAAAGAGGACGTGTTTAATGTAGACTCGATGGGGCAAGAGTCCAAAACATTTGGTTCAACGCTGTCTGGTGGCATGCGTGATAATGCGTCAGCTACAGAGTTTTCTGTACCTCGAATATGTCTAACACAGAACTTAAACGCTGAGATCCTAACAGCCCACCTAGCGAGCCTGTCTGTAGACCTGGGTTGGCCAGAACCCAGCTCAGGGCTTGGCAATCTGTCTCGAGATTAAATTTAACATGTTCGAGGTACATTCTAAACTTCTCGACGGCGAACAGGACGGCCAACGCCTCCCGTTCGTACGCAGGGTATATACGTTCTTGTGTGGCCACTTGCATTAGCTTTGTTTTTTCATAACCAGTATGTCAATGCATGTGAGTGAAGCTCTGAAGATTTGATGACATAAAATATGTTCTGTAAATTTCCAATAAACGGCCGAAAATGGCAGTTGATCATGAACCTATCTTTAACGCGAAACCCATTAACTAATTAATTACGGAAGAACAAATGGAAGAAACAACCGAATGAAATTAATAATTTACTAGCTGAAATGAATAAACTAAGCAGAAAAATCTAGATTAAACCCAAACCCACAACTAAACGAAATTATGAAAACAACCCATAATTAATAATCACAAAACACGAATGGTGGAGACCAATTTCAAAGTCCAGAACAGAATTTCACAAAAGGGCCAGAACCTAACCATACCGAAATTTAGATGACCGAAAATACAAATTTAGAAGCCAAAAATGGTGAGCACACAAATTAATTTTATATTTACAAAAAACAAATAAGATATATGGTGCTCACCGAATCCGATCCCAAGTCGCTGGTCGTACAAACACACTCACTGTCAAAATTCAAATGCCAAGAGTCTAACCAAGATGGCCGCCTCTTTCAGCCATCGCGGGCGTTACACATGCGCACTGTATTTACTAATTCAACCTCATACAGAGCCCTATTTACTAAATTTACATAATAACAACGCTATCTTTTCAAATTTTTCCTGTCTATTCTACCCATGGCGGCTATTCAATTATTTTCAGGTACAAATAATGCGTCAACATGGCACACAATATATTATTGTAACTTTCCCATACTGGCAAGCAAATAACTTAACCTTTTATGTTGAAACCTTACCCAGTTGAATAGACTAGAACAGATTTATTTGCCAAAGACATTATGCAATGTATTAGCAATCATCTTTCTATAAACATGCCCTAACCATCTCACTTTCCTTGCTTTGATTTCACTAACAACATCATGTTCCTTGAACAGTTTGTATAGCTCCTGGTTGTACCTTATTCGCCAGCAGCCATGATCATTAACTGCTCCATAAATCTTCCGCAACACCTTCCTCTCAAATATGCCCAATCTTTTCATGTAAGTGGTTCCAAAAGCCCATGTTTCAGAGCCATACAGAAACATTGGTCTTACTAAGGTCTTATACATTTTGCACTTAGAACTACGGCTGTCGTGACGTGATGTTACCTTTCCTTTAAGTACACGTCTATTCGCTGTTACTAGTCTATTGTGGATTTCTGCACTAACTTTGTTGTCTGATGTCATCAGCGAGCCTAAATACTTAAATTCATTCACCTTTCGAAAAATATAGTCACCAATCTCAAGACACTTCTACTTGATGGGTTTTCTGACACCACCATATATTTTATCTTTTCCTCATTTACCGTGAGTCCCATCCATTTGGATTCAGCCTCCAACCGAGTAAATTTCTTTCTTTATTTTATACAAATATTATACAAATACAAAAATACAAATACAATATTATACAAGTGATAAACACCCGAAAGAGCAGAATGCTCGGGCTCGGGTGCAGTTCAGTTTTAAAACGTACAGCAATATCATACACACACACACATGCAAACATCACAAAACAAAACTAACATAAATCACAAGAGAACATAAAACGTAAAATTTAATTACTGTTAACATTTACTTATAAAATACATCAAGAAAATAAGACGAACTATTTTAGAAAAACTATGTTATAACATATCTTATTCTATTCCTAAAACTATTCACATTCATGTTATTTATATCTGGATGCTTTCTTAATACATTATTGTGTAGTCTTACTCCAAAATTAAACCCATGTTTCAGCGCAGCTGATGTATTACACTTAATTTCAATTAAGGGTGAGGAGGCAATTCGTCTTGTGTTATGAGGGTGAAAATGTGTTTTAAAATTAGATTTATGTTTATGGATAAAAATAAGTAAATTTCTTTTATATAAATTCAAAATATCTAATACATTAAATTCAGGGAAGATAAGTTGCGTAGGGTAATCCAATAGTTTCTTTAAGCAAATCTTTATTATACGTTTTTACAGTAATAATTAGGGCCCGGATTTTTATGTGCTAAAAAACTTAAAAATATTTATTTTTTATGTGCTAAAAATGTTAAAAATATGTGCTATAATTTTAAAAATATGTGCTATAACTAAAAAAAAAATTCTGAAAAAAGAAACAAAAACACCAGAATGTTCGTAACTTATTAGAACAAATTATATTGAAACTCGCCAACATCAGATGTAAAATGCTGACAGGAGTTGCAGTGCACAACAAATGTCATCTCCAGATTATGGATCACAAATCCTTGTCTGTTATCCGAGAATAATGCCTTATATTGAGAAAAGGAATGTTCTACATCATACGATGTTAACCTTGCATATTTAAAGAGGGGTATATCTCTAACACACACACACAATCAATTCAATTATGTTTTGGCCTGCCAAAACTTGAGCGACTTTGCCACCATTTTTCCCAATCATACCTTTGAATGTTGTTCTTAGAACTTCTATTTTCGAACCTGAGATAGTGTTAAGTTGCCTTTCAACGTATTGTATTTCTTTAAGTGAATTACGCAATGTTGAGATTGGGTTAGGTTCTATTCTTCCCTGATAATCACTCTCACCTCATTACAAGTGAAGCATTTGTGTTGAATTCTTTCGAGATACAATTTTTTTTTGTAAAATGTTAACAGAGAATGAGGAAAAGTACTAAAATATTTATTTATGGAGAATATATCGAAAATATTTATTCACATAACTTTTTTGTAAAACATGTGTTTTTATGTAAAATAAAATTTGGAATTTGCGGTTGTCCGATCTTGATATGAGCATCAGGAAAAAAAAGTTACATAAAAAATCCGAAAAAGTACTAAAAGTATTTATGGAGAAAATATCGAAAATATTTATTCACATAACTTTTTTTGTAAAATATGTGTTTTTATGTAAAATAAAATTTATAATTTGCGTTTGTCGGACCTCGATTTGGATATTAAACTTTGTTTTAGGAATGTACGCATGAGGAAAAAAAAAACATTTTTTTACATACAAATCCAGGCCCTAGTAATAATAAAGGAGTAACAATAGATTTAGAAGTGCCTCCCCAACCAATTATTCCGTACTGTATTACAGATTGTATTAAAGCTAAGTATACAGACCGTAAACCATACGTAGGCATATAAGAGCGCAAGATCACAAATTTATAGATACTTTTACGAAGTCTGTTAGTTATGTATGCTATGTGTTTATCCCATTTTAAATTTTGGTCAATAATTATTCCTAAATACTTTACCTCTGTACTAGTACGTATGGAAGAGCAAAAACAATTTTGAGTTATGGGACAACCAGAATTGTGCAATTTGATAGAATTTTGAAAAGATTCCTGATCTTGAATGCCTGTTTTGTTTAAAGAAAAATGTAATAAAGATGTTTTAGCGATATTTAAAGAAAGCATATTTATATCCAGCCAGTTTTTTATAATGCTTAGCCCCTTATTAGCATTTTCGTATGTATTGTTCCAATTTGAACCAGAAAAAATCAATATTGTGTCATCAGCATAGGAGTAGCTGGATCCAGATATTGCATCTAGTTTGATTTTCAGTAGATCATTTATATATACAAGGAATAAATAGGTCCTAAAATTGTTCCGTGTGGAACTCCAATATTTATGTTCTTTGCTTCACTGAGTTGATTATTAACTTTTACAATTTGATTCCTGTCATTTAAATATGATGCAAAAAATTTTAGAACGACTCCATTTATACCTAGCGCTTGTAGTTTTTTAAAAAGAATTTTATGGTTGACAGTATCGAAAGCCTTTTGTAGGTCTAAAAAGATCCCTAAACATTTGTTTCCTTTGTCTAGATTATTAATAATTTGCCACGTAACCTGCATTATAGCATTTTCTGTGCCTAAGTTATTTCGGAAGCCAAATTGATTTTCAGATAGTAAATTGTTTTTTTTTCTAAATATGAAATTAATCGATTTTTAATACATTTTTCGAAAATCTTAGTCAAACTAGGTATCAGAGATATAGGTCTATAGTTATTTATCATATTTTTATCACCTGATTTATACAGAGGCACAACAATGGCACACTTTAGATCTTTAGGGAAAACGCCCTGATGAAAACATAAATTAAAAATATAAGTTAATGGAATCGATATAGGTTCAATAATTTTTTTGAGAGTTTCTGAAGAAATTCCATCTAATCCAGGTGCTACATTATTTTTCAGTGTTTTGGTGATGGTTTGTAATTCATTTTCAGAAACGGGGTAAATAAACATGGATGCAGAAGATGGATTGGTTTGGGAAAAACTAGATATGTTTGACGTGTTAATTATTTTGCTTGCAATGATATGTCCTATATTAGGAAAATAGTTATTAAACTCGTTTGCAATTTTAGTATTATCTGTAATAATTACACTGTCTTTGTTTTCTATTTCCTTAATGCAATTTTTTTTATTGATTTCTACATTAGTTGCTTCATTTATGGCTTGCCAGAATTTTCTGGGATCGCCCTTAACACTATCAAATTTGGATGAAAAGTAATTAATCTTCAAATTTCTTATGACAGATGTAAGGATATTCCTATAACGTTTATATTTCCTTTGTAACTCCGTGTTAGAAGGATCGTTTCTTACCTGCTTGGCTAGTTTATCTCTTGTGCGAATAGATTTGACTATCCCGCTAGTTATCCGAGGTTTTATTTTCTTATATTTACTAGGTATGTGAAGAGGTACCATAGTTGTATTTTTAGCTATTAAATTGCGCAAGATGCTATAAAATAGTTGAAAACTAATTTCAGCATCTCCGCAATTTAGTACTGAGGTTCAGTGTTCATTATTTAAATCTGTTAATAGTGCAGGGTAGTTAATACATTGTTTATGAGGATTGTTGATAAAAACTGGGTCGTTGTTTATTTATTTTGAAAGCATATGAGAGAGAAGATTAAGTAGTGATCTGTAATTTCAGTGGTGTATACACCCGGTTTGAAACTAAAAATATTGTTAGAAGATTTGATAAATATATGATCAAGACAAGATTTAGAAGAAGGACGAGTCACAGCTTGCAAGTAATTCAAGAAACCATATTCTTGCATAATGTCCATGTATTTACTACCATCATGATCTAAATTGTTTTCGAGGATTTGTATGTTAATGTCGCCAATGAGAATATGATTCTTATTATTTTTACATGACATCAAAAATTCTTCATACCTATTAAGAAAATCATCCTTGTTTAGATTAGGAGATCTATAAATAGCTGACAGCATTAAAGAGTTATCATTATAATCCAGATTTAGATGTAGAGAATTACATTGATCATTTTCAATATCAATGGAGTGAATTTTAAGACAATTTTTGTAGTATACTACAATACCATCGCATTTGTTATATTTATTGAGTTTTACAATTTTGTTGTATCCATGTATATCAAAACCTGAGTCGTGATTAAGCCAACTTTCCGTCAGTATTATAATATCAAAATCCTGTGTGAAATTTTCTAATAAAATGCAAAACTCCGAAAAATTTCTGTTAATACTGCGAATATTTAAGTGACATAATATTAAATCGGAAGGGGTAGAGTTTATGTAGTTGTTGCATAATGAGATATCATCATATACTATTGTTGGAGTTTGATTGTTATGACAAGAACTGTTTAATGCTGAGAGATAATCTTTACTCATGACAGCAGATAAATTAGTAGGTACTGATTTTTGTTTACTTAAAGTTTACCAATGTCATATGAAGAATTGATTTTACTCACAGGGCTTCTTTAACATCTCTTTCAGATCTTCACTGGTAGTTTCCTATCATCTTTTCTACATAGTGCAGTAAACTCATGAATAATATGTTGGAAAATATATTATTTCCTATATTCAACAAAATGATACCCCTATAGTTAGAACAGTCCAGTGGATCCCATTTCTTATGTATTGGGCAAATCAGTCCCTCTTCCCATCCTCTAGTTCAACCTTCTTTTTCCCATATTTGAGAAATGACACTGTGAAGCCTATGCAGGAGAGCTGGTTTTGCCATTTTAATTAACTCCGCGTTTATATCATCAGGCTCAGGTGCCTTGTTATTCTTCAGCCTATCGATAGCGAGTTCTACTTCTTCTATTATAGGCAGATCCATTTCTCCGTTCTATTATAGGCAGATCCATTTCTCCGTTATCTATTCCTGTTGGTTTAGTTCCCTGTGTTACCTCTTTATCACTATGAACACCATTCTCTACCCCTTCAAGTTGTTCTTGGAAGTACTGATTCCATCTTTCCAGAGCCTCCTCCATGTTGCTTGTCAATTACCCATTGGTCTTCCTGCAATTTTATATTCTTGGTGTAAATCCTTTTCTCATAGTGTTGATTAAGTGATGGGTGGTCAATATATCTAGTTACCCCATACTTTTACATAACTTTATAAGAATACTATATAATAGATATTATATAATATAGTATAAGGTAGTATGGATTCAACAGCAACCAGGATGGTCCATATTTACGCATCCAGAAGGTGACCACCTATATTTTCGTGGCACAAAATGATGCTTCGCCATGACCTGTGCGATATTTTACGAAGCACATTTCTGTTGATTGTTTTATCAAAGGCAGTCCTAATAGCGTCCTTGAATTGTTCTGTTGTTTGGTATCCTTGTGATACCTTCTCCTTGATAAGACCCCAGAGGGCATTGTCACAAGACGAGAGATCAGGGCTTCTGGGAGGCCAATCCAGAGGCGCCGGAAGATGTACCGATCAGCGTCCTATCCACTTATTGGGAAACACTTCATTTAAATATTCCCTGACAGTGATGGCATAGTGGGGCGGTGCTGCATCCTGTTGGAACCAGGAACGATCCAGGAGATTCATTCTTTGGAGCTCTGGAACAAAAAAATGGCGAGATAGGACTTTTGATTGACTCGTCATCAAAGAAATAGGGACCTATCAAGTGTTTAGTGGACATATCAACCCAGATCATCACTTGTAGGTAGTTATGTTCCAGCTCTTCTTAATATAGTCCAGTCATTTGGTGCTCATAAAGGGGGTTACCTGGAAAGTTTTCCGGGAGTTTTGAAAATTGGTGATTTTATAGATTTTGACGTGCTCTTTTCGAATTTTCACTTTGCTACCTCGTATCTTTGCCGCTCGCGCCGCCATATTGGAAAAATGGCGCCCAAAAAAGTTTTTTGACAATATCTCCTTTCCGACTCATTTTACGATGAAAATAGTTATGTAATAAATTAAACCAGAGAAAATTTCCTATAATTTATGTAGTAACGATTTTTTTGTAAAATGAATAGTTTCACCGTACGAGCGCCGAAAAGTCCACTCCGACTCGCGTTTTGGCCAAAGCCACGGAAGATGCGGATACGCTAATAATAATCAATACGGCAATCAACACTTCATCTACATTTGATTCCGTAATATTTGTCGGCGAAGATGTAGATCTTCTTATTCATTTGACGGCTCTTTCAACGCTTTCAAACATATATATATACATATTATCACACCAGGAAAAGGGAAAATTTCGCAACGAATATATATTCAACAAAAAGTATCATAGATAAAACAGCCGCAGATAACATAATATTATTTCTGCACGCCTTCAGTGGCTGTGATACAACATCAGCACTCTTTAAACAAAGAAAAATAAAATGTGCTAATGTATTAAAAAGACAGAATTAAACGAGCTTGTCTTGGTATTCAAAAACCAAAATGCTGACCCAGAGAGCATTGCTGAAGCTTCCTCCTTTCATTGTACGGTTACAGTAGCGTGAAAAGTATGTTGTTAAACGACTATAGATATACATGCTTCACAAAATCAGCATATGAAAATAAATTTAATAACTTATTGCATCACTGCCACCAACAGAAGCAGTAGGACGACAACATTCGTTCCGAACTTATCACCAGGTTCAGCAGTGGTATGGAGTTGAATATATTCGTTGCGAAATTTTTCCTATTCCTGGTTTGAGATTATATATGTTTGAACGCGTAGATAGAGCCGTCAAAAGAATAAGAAGATCTACATCTTCGCCGACAACTATTACGGAATCGAATGTAGATGAAATGCTGATTGCCGCAGACTAATTATATCAGCCTGGAAAAAAGACGAAAATTTCTGCGGTAAAAACGAAAATAGGTGTAATTGATTAACTTCGCTGTGCTGAATTTGAAAATGCATTTCGTTTTTCTCTATCACATCTGGTTAATTGAAAATTGTGAAAAATGTTATTTTGCCATTTTGTATAATAAAATAACTGTAAGTTTATGCAGCTTTGATAGTGCATTTTGAAACTTTTTTCTTTGAGGTAAGTGGTGTGATAGGTGATCTTAACTAATTTTGGGTCACTGAACATGAAACCGTTGACCGTTTCTACGTAACACGTCATGTTGTCTTGCGATAGGTACTTCAAAATGAGATATGTAAGTTATTGCTTAGACTAGCCTACAGGATAAAAAATATTTAAAAATTAGGATAATTTTGATAATATTTATGGAGAAAAATCAAATAATATTTTCAAACAGTCCAAGTCCAAATTTGTTAGATCTTACACCTAACCTGGAAATGCAAGGGTCTAGTGTAGAAGCTAACCAAAGACAATCACACGTACTATTAGTTGGTGAGGATAGAAATTACTCGAGTTTTCCAAACATTAGACAAAATATTTTATACCAAATTCATGTGAGTCCTGATTTCAAGTTTAAAGTGTTGGAACTGGCCAACCCAGTAGAAAATTTAATTAGACAATTGCCGGATTTTGAGATTGGTAATTCTGAACAAGCCTTTTCATTTCTTAAACATTTAGTCACCTTTCGTAAACAAGTTATTCCGTTTCGAATGCAAGATACAAGTTTTGAAAATAATTTCGTCCCATCTTAGAGGCCAGCTTGTTACTCTCATTGCTAAAGCTATTAATGATCACGCAACTGTTAGAGAATTTCAGGACTAGGTTATTAAATATTACATACCCGGGAGGACCTTGCATAAACTCATTGAGGAACATTATTATCGCACTCAGCCTTCTCGTGAGAGATTCCTTGAATATGCTGAGGATGTGGAACTTGTTTCTGAGGCGCTATTGTTACCTTATTCCGAAAGGGACTCGGTGGCTATGGTAGGTGCTGGGGCTCTACTTCCTGAGGTTCGGGGCTTATTTCTCAGTCTATCGCCTCTGGTTTCTTGGGCTCAGTTGAATGAGTTAGCACCCCGTCTTAATGATGCTGCCGCAGCATATCAATCGACTGTGGGAATAAGTAGCGACAAACAACAACCTCCAAACAGAAATGCCTACTATCGAGGTAATGATTCTCGAGTTCATGAAAGTAACCTGACTAGCCAGGGGTCTCCATGATTTGGGCATGGATATTTGGGAGCTGACGTTCCCGGCTTCCCGAGTCTTAGGTCTTTTTTTCGGGTTTTTCTATTCATTATCTGTAATTAATATAGTAAATTATTCTGTCTAATCTTCTTTGTACAGTTTTGGTATTTTTTTAAAAAGATTTTGCTTTATTTTGGTATGAAAATTAAAATTCAAAATATCAAAATATATATATTGTAAAGTTTCTTCCTTATGCCATTAGAGGTTAAAAGTTTGAATTAAAATTTTGGGGATTTTCTGGGGTTTGGTTTCTTATTCAAAATTTTAGGCCCAAGCTGTTTAAAGTATGAATATGCGAGTTTTATTGTTTTTCTACATTTAGTATTGATCCAAGTTGTGGATATCTTTTATTAATACTGCATTGTGTATTTTGCTAATAGTGTTGTTTTTTACTTAGCATATTCATACTTATTCGGCATTGTTATTTTTGCGGGGTTGCTACATATACATACGTATATTAAGTCACTTTCTGGATAAAATGGGTTTATTTTTCTATTGCTTCCTTTCGCCATTTTCATTCTGCTACAATTACAGTTCTACAGTTATTCTTGCCGTTCTCCGTCTCTGCTTACATGCTTCTTCTCTAGGAAGTTGGTCGTTCCTCTCTTGTTTCTTTTTTGCTTTTTTTGTTGTTGTTTATTTTTGTTTAGTTTCCTTCTTCTTTCTGCATACTTGTATCTCCATTTTGTTTCTATCCATCTCCTGCAAATTAAATAGCAGTTTTCAATCCAACTAAAATTCATTATTTTCTACTACAATTTCAAGTGAAGAGAGTAAAAAGAAAAAAAACTATTAGAGACGAAATATTCCAAGATGCAGACTCAAAAATACAGGCACTTTACTGTAAAACTTGAAAATAAAAATCCAATAAGCAAGAAATTCCCTATAAATGATCACTGTAGATATATTATAAATACTATACAGCATAATATCAGATGTAAAATTTGAATAAGTCTAGATTTTAAAAAAAAGAAAATAAGCAATTAGAAAGATCTTAATTCATTAAGAAGGAAATTTATTATAAATTATTATATTCTATAAAATTTCAGCCAGCATACTATACAACATAATATTAAATAAATTATTTATCAGAAAAATTGACTAAGCCTATTAAAAAAACAAAGCAAAAAGATTAAAAGTATCCTTTAAATTACTTCTGCGAGGAGTTTGAAAAAATCTTCAATGTTTTTCGTAGAAAGTATATTCCTTTGAAGAATCTTTCATAATATAAAAAAGAACTAATTAAATTTGTGTACAAACCCTCAAAACGAGAAACTGTGCTTGTACCCACATGCTCTGTCGATTTAGTGAAACATGTAATGATTTTTGTTCAAGAAATCGACCATTTGGCTATATTTTCTTGCGACGTTGAGTTCGTAAAAAAAGTATATATATATAATGAATGATAAAGATGTAAAAAAAAATATAAGCAAATATGAATATGTAGCTAACCTGACAAAATAGAGGTTTGAGAAGAGATTAAAAATCACTCCCGGATTTTTCTTATTGCAGCACATATCTCTTATTATGAGCTACTATATATTGGATTGTAATCATTAATGACTTAATTTTGACTTTCACATTTTGGTATTTAGTGTCGGTTGTGCGGTTGTTTTCGTCGTGGCTTTATTGACTGTCTTTCACTCCTCCACGGGAGGACGTCTCAGCTTTCCGTTCGCAGCTCGCGGGGGCGTCTGCTAATTTCTTGGAGGAGGTCTCATTTTTTATCTGTGCTGTCCACAGATATATAGAGATAGATCGGCAATGGTGTATGCTGAACTATTGGCGGCAGTGAAGCCACGCTGAGCAGCTGTTACAGTATAGTAATATGGCGGTCCGCGCATCAACGCCAGACACTTGTTTTGTAAGATACTTACAAATAACATTTCTAATATGTTTTGATGGACTGAAAACAAATTAAATCAAAATAAAAAACAGTAGAGGTAATATTTTGCAGTCCGGTAATAACCTATGCAACCAGTATGAGTAGTTCTTATTGTACTCTTTTCTGTCCTCTTCAATTACAGTGTTCCTAATATTAATGAAAATAAATTGTGGAAAATATGTTACACAAGATATTATGAGTGGGTGTACACATCAGTCAATAAATTTTCTTTGTCTAAATAATTAATGTATTTGACAAAATTGCCCATAATGAAATAACTGTATTTGAGCGAAGAATGTTCACAAGAAAGATTAAGCATTTTTAGAATCATATTATTCCACAATAAATAACTCTGAAACAGGTAGGCAACTGTGAAATCGTCTAACATGACCAAGATCGCCAACTTTTCTTATAGGGGAATAGAGAAACTTGTGTTTTACCAGTATATTTTCTTTTACATTTTATATCCAGGTGATAGAATTAGGTAGTCCTATATATAGGTAGTCATATTTATATGACTCGAGTTCCTATTGATATCAACATTATTCTACACGTCAAATTGTATGGCACAAAAACCCAATTTTAGCGTGTATTTCAAACCAATACTTAAAAATACTAATAAGAGGGGATGCTTTTTAATGTTTTTTTCATTATGTTTCACTGGTGGATGCAAAATTTCCAATAGAAACTGTGAAAATATAATTTAATCTAAGTTCTCTTAACAGTTTCTTATTGAATTACGTGTAGTATAATGGATATTATAGTGAGCCAAGATGGCAGCTGAGCGCAAGGCTAGGCTTCACCGCCGAGACCCAGATTGCCGGGCTGTGGTGCTGCCCGGCGGCTTTGTTTATCGGGTTCTTACAGAGCGGGGCGTCAGCATTGGTTTCCGTTTCCGCCCCATGTGGGTGAGGTTTTATTTGCTTTTTCTTCCAGACTCCCAACTCGACAAACTACTTTGCTGAGGGTATCTATCGCTATATAGAGGCATAGGCCTAGCGATGCGTCGCCCTCCGTCCCAGAGCAGTGAACGAGGCGAGCGAGCGACGAAGAAATACCTCCTAGAATCAAGGTTCCTTTCCAACTCACTCCGTTCTCCGTGACACCAAATCAAAGTTCCATTCAATTTTCACAGGCCTTGAATCTAGATCCCTTCATTTCTTCACTTCACATAGATCATTTCATTTCATCAATCATACTTCATACATAAATCATTTAATAATAATAATAATAATAATAATAACTTTTATATAAAACATGTTCCATCAAGTTGTTATTATTAATGTTTGTGATGGAATTATTGTTATAAATATTGTTCATCATACTATTTATTATAGCCTATTATTAATTTTAAAATTTTAAAATTATATTAAGTCAATTAAAATATTGTCCCTTCAGGACTTCTGATGGTAAATTATTTCAAAATTCATTCTTGTGGTAAATAATTTTGTGAAGCACTTGCTACTGCTTCTTAACTTGTTACTGTTTATCTTCACTGTATTTTCTTATTTATTTAACTATTGTAAAGATTTCATTCTTTTACTTAATCTAAAATGTTGTCCCTTCAGGACATGCAAATATTTATTCTTTATATTCAGAAAAGGGGGAATTACTAATATATTAAAAGCTCTTAAAGCATTGTTCATCATGCAATGTTGTTAGTACCTGAATTCTAATGTGTGTTATTATCATTCCAGTTTGTTGTTCTGTTGTCGCACGCACTTCTCCGTGGCCCAGAATCAATACAATTCTTCGCACTGTGAACGCAGTCTTCTGCTTTCTACGCTATTCTGGCCACCACTTCTTCTTCTGGCTTGCTATTCTGGTTAATGTGTGCGGGGACGCCCGCCGTTTCTGGAATAGTCTGAAACATATCAACAACAAGATATATCAACATGCCCTACTTCTGCTGTTGATAAACAAGCTCCAGTATGCAAACACCTGCTTCTGCATTCCTACCATCTACAACATCAACATTACAGCAATTTCAAAGCTACGGACATAAGACTGTCTTCACTAATTCCGCCTATCTACAATATATTATTCTGCTGCTTCACGATATTGGACATTGTGATGCCATCATATAGCTAGTTCCAGTACAGTTTTCAGACAACTCAGTATTTTTGTGGTGGACCTGTGTGTGAGCAAGAATTTTAGTAAACAGTGCTTTTAAAAAAATAAAAATAAATATTTCAAGATGGACATTTCAAGATTTTTGCTCTGGGCAGCGGGAGATTTGTGCCGTGGCTACGACACATTTGGTTATTTTTACACATGTATTATTTAAATTTAGTTACTTACGGTTTCTTGGGCCATTCCATCTTGTTTGTTTTGTTTTGTTTTCGTTTGGTTTAAATACTTTTTTTTGAGATGGAATGACCCAAAACCCTTTTTTTCGTATGGACAGAGTTCAATCATTTATAGTGGTTTTAACCTAATTCATACTACTCTTGTTACACATTCTGAGATTTAATAAATGTTATGGCAAATGATCCTGGTTTTTCAATGAAATGGCATTAATTCTTTCCTCTGTTTTAATTAGTTTCATTTTTGGGTAACCACACCAGCACACTTGTCTTAAGATATCATGGGCAGTAGCAGTTTACACTCTTTTAAATCAGCGCTTATTAAACAATTTTATTATTGCCCTCTGAACAGAACTAGCCCTTTGTAGTCATTCCATCTCTTATTGTACATAGCATTATTTAATCTTCTGTTGTTTACCTTATATCTTACCTATAAGGCAGCGTTCACACTGAGGCGATAAGCGATAAGCGATAAGCGATATATCGCAAGGACGATGTTGCGGTGATATAGGCCTACTGCGAGCGATAAATCGGCGTGACCTGGGCAATAAAAATATGGTGGAACACAATCCTCACTACTTCAGTTACAATTATGAGCTCAAGTGAGGAAGACGTTGTAGTGGCTTATTGGTTCAGGCGTAGAATGAGAAGAAAAAGAAAATATTGGGTACATCCCTACAATCTTACCAACGTGCACCATAGCTCGGCTGTTGTTTCTCGACAGCTGTCTCAACATGAATCAAAATTCAGGGAGTTTTATCGAATAAACCCTGAAAACTTATTTCGAAAATTTATTAAGTGCCAGTATGGTACTTTATGAGATTGTGTGGGGGACGAAAAATGTCTGTCCGTCTGTCTGTCCGTCCGTCCGTGTGTCTGTACGCGCTCTAACTCAAATACGCTTTTTCGGATTTTCATGAAACTTGGAAAACACATTTATAATGTCAATGGGAAGAACCCTATTGATATTGAACCAAATCGGTTTACCGGTACCGGAGTAATGCCCAATTTAGTGCCTATTTTAATAGATTATGGCGCCTTTCTAATAGAAAGGCGCCATAATTCAAATACGCTGTATCGGATTTCCATTAAACTTGGTATACGCATTTATGACGTCCATGAAAAGTACTCTGTTAAATTTGAACCTAATCTGTTGACCGGTACCGGAGTAAAACCCAATTTAGTGTATATTTTAAAGGCGCAATAGCTCAAATACGCCTTATCGGATATTTATGAAACTTCGTATACGCATTTATACTATCCATGGAAAGACGTCTGTTGATGTTCAACCAAATCGGTTGGCCAGTACCGGAATAATGCCCAATTTATTGCCTTTTATGTTAATATATGAGAAGTCGCGATAACTCAAATATGCTTTATTGGATTTTCCTGAAACTTTGTATACCCATTTATAATGTACATGGGAATATGTCTACCGATATTGGACCAAATCGGTTGACCGGTACCGGAGTAAAACCCAATTTAGTGTCTATTTTAAAAACGCGGTAACTCAAATACGCTTTACCGGATTTTTATGGAATTTGGTATACACATTTATAGTGTTCATGGGAAGACGTCTACTGATACTGGATGAAATCGGTTCACCTGTTTCGGAGTAATGCTCAATTTGGTGCCTATTTTATGATAATATACGTATTCGAAAGAATTTGTATAAAAAGAAAAGCAAATCATTTATCATGACAACATAGTCAATTGTTTAACTGTTATATTATACGGCTTTGGAAATTAAAATAGAGATAGCTATGACCAAAAACACTATTGTTTTACATGCGCTTATCCAACTAGACCGTTAAACTGACCCAGGTGACCGAGATGGTAACTTTTTGGCCTCACGTTATGGAGTTCCATGGTTCAAATCCCGAAAGCAGCCAATTTCACTTTCTTTTTCGTATTTTTATGTGAGTGTGCGATTGTCAAGATATCAAAAATCTGTACAGTTCAGCTGATGCTGGAAGATTTTAATCTGATTAAAAAGAAAACTAGACCTTTGTTCTTCCCTAAGCCCTGCTTAATGAATAAATCTGGAGCTTAACTTGTAAATCAATTAAAAAAACATATTCTGCATATCATAATTGCAGTCATAACTGATTAAAAAAAACACACTGGCACTTTTTTACATCAGTTTACCTGATTTTATTTGTTTGTAGAAACTCTGTTTTGGATGTTGAACAAATAAAGTGTGCGTGGAACACCACGCAACAGAAGTGAAACTTGTTTTAATTTTTTATTGTTTAAATGTTTGATTATTGGATTTTTCAATTTCGCCTTATTGAACTTTTTAAAATTGGGGTTTTGGACTTTTTAATTTTTAATTTTGGATTGTTTAATTTTAAATCTTTGAATTTTTTAATGTTGAATTGTTAATATGTTCGATCTTTGAAGTTTTTATTTTTTGATCTTTAAATTTTGGAGATGTGTCGGTTTACAATACCCAGCCATTTAGTACAACAAATACTTTATATACCTGTAGCCTATATGCTTGGGGAAAAAAGAATACCAAAGTTTAAAAGTTTAATAAGTGTAAGTAATAATGGAAAATTCATTGGTCTTTAAAAAAAATTCCTTGTCATTGTTTCACTATTTTAGGTAATAAATGCATTTTTCTATTTTGCATTTTTTCATTATTTTATGGTCATTAAATGCCTTTCCCTACTCATTAGTAAGTAACTGGATACATTTGGCAGGAGTCATTGGTTTTAAGTGGGAAAGATTCTCCCTTGACAAGCACCGCTTGCAGTTTCGTTAGCTAAGCAGGTGTTAAGTTTCGTGTCAATTGTTGAAAGATTATAAATAGTAAGAAGTAAATAGAGCTAGCGATTCTTGAATGATAAACAATCCTGAGAAGAGCATGACAATATAATTATGACATCCCCGGGATTCTGAAAATTTCATTTCCTCAGGCACATATGGCTATGCAAAATATACTCCCCATGTTAATTCTGTCAAATTGTATTATAATGAGGGCCCGGATTCTGATGACCTAAAATTGTTTGAAAAATGACCCTAAATTTAAAGAAAATGACTTAATAATTATAACAAAATTACCTAAAAACTGACATTTTATTTATAACAAATTATTATTGTACACACAAAGTTATAGACTAGTTTGTACATAATTATAAAAACTGTAAATAACTGTAATGTTGTGAATGTTCTTTTCTCACGGAAATTTATACTGGCACTGAGGCACTGGCGAGTCAAAATTCGCCATTTCCTTTTGTGGTCTGCTGGATTATGTTATTTAATTGAGGGTAAACAGTAGTTTGCACTCTCAAATCCAAGCAGGTGACTATGGTGCCTAAGTCAATCTAATAACAATAGTAATATAATACAAAATTTTGGAGTTTCTTTGATTCTCATTTCCGACTGAGACATGACAACACTTAACGCCGAATGTTTCCTTCTTGCATTAAACAAACAACACTTCAAAGACAGCACTGCTAGCGATGAAAAAAAGTTAATACACTCAATGTAAATACAGTACATGAAAATGACTAAATAAGGAAGCAAATGACACGAAAATGACAAAATAATGACCTAAAATTGAAATAAATGCCCTAAAAATATAAGATTGCATAAAATGACAAAAAATGACCTAGTAAAAATGCATTCCTATAATCTAGAGGTCATGATTAGGATTTATCCACAAGTTGGCAATGCCTATGTAGCATCAATAAAAAGGTGACATGTCATTAGAATCCGGGCCATGATGATCCCTGAATTATAATTAAATTACTTATTTATTGTGTCAGAGTTTCGAAATATTTACATTATGAGTAAATAATATAACAATTTGATTACTTACTTGTCTTACACAATAAATAATTAAATAATGTATTTACCTGTGTCTTTTACTTCTGCTGCAATTTGCTACATGCGGCACTCGTCACATCTGTCTTACATTTTGTTTTATTTTTTATTTTTATATCCTTACAACTAGTGTTGTGGCATCGAATCTTATGATCCCTACCACACATGAAACTGTTTACACATCTAGGATATTATTACACATAATTAATTAATCCACCACTCACAAATTCTTACTATATGCGGCAATGGAATAGTTCCAGATGCACTCACGAGCTTTCACTAAATGAATTCAATGAATAAATTACAGAATTGTCTTCTCTTCTTCCCGACACGTTCACTGCTCGAAATATCGTAAGCAACAAATCGCTCAGGCGACCAGCATGCTGCACTTCTTTGCGATATATCGCTTTTGCGATATATCGCTATCGCGTGAGTGTGAACCTTTTTTATCGCCTCCCTTTAGATTTCAAGTATCTGTCCGTGCGTGTCGCGTATCGTATATCGCTCACGATATATCGCTTATCGCTTATCGCCTGAGTGTGAACCCTGCCTGAACCTTTTTTTATCGCCTCCCTGTAGATTTCAAGTATATGTCAGTGCGTGTCGCGTATCGTATATCGCTTATCGCCTCAGTGTGAACGCTGCCTAACAGCTTATATCTTGATTTCACGAACTTAAAGTTTCATTCTAACTTAATTTGACACTTTCCTAGTTTTGCTTGTAGGATATTTTTTCTTCAATCAAACTTGTGCTTTTTAATTAATTAATTAATTAATTATTATGATTAGTGTTAACCTTAGTCATAGTATTAAGCATTAGTCTCTTATCCATTACTATGTTATTCACGTAAATCTAACATTTTATATTATTTTTAACCGGTTGAGTGGAAGAGAAAGCCTCATGGCCTTAACTCTGCCAGGCAAAATCATTTACTACTACTAGTACTATCACTACTGCTACTACTTCTACTACTACTACTACTACTACTACTACTACTACTACTACTACTACTACTACTACTTCTACTACTACTACTACTACTACTTCTACTTCTAGTATTATTCCTAATGTACGTATACGCGAGAAAGTGAGCTGTTTGCTTTATGCAAGTTGCCTTGAATCACTGCTGTTCAGTCATACTTTGACAATTCTACCATGATTCTAGTTTTGCTACAGAAACCTCAACGCATTATCTCAATAATAGTACTTAGCTGTGTTTTATAAGACCCCAGAAGATACTAAGAGCCAAGTGTACGTGACTCGTGTCGAATCTAATGTGGACCTGGATGCTAGGATTGTAACAGCCGCTGATGTTATGAGTCAATCTCCTGGGATGCTAGAGCGTGTGCCGACAGTCCATGTGGCGTCACTGTGAAGTTTTTTCGTGATCATGGGGGTCGATATTTGGAACAATTTAAACAGCGTGTAGTTTGGGTCGTACAAAGGTAGTTATGTCAGAAATGAAAGCAATGCATTTACACCGGAGACCGTGGGTTCCTCATGTGAAAATCACTCAGAAAACATCCCTCAACAACTTGTGAAACTTTGTCGATAGAGTTCTGATTCACTCTGTGTAGAAAAGGCAATTTTTAGGAAACAAAGTTCTCAGATGGGAGGAGATTTAAAGAGCAATGTAACCGCAAGTGAGGCAATTTCCGTCACTAACAAAGGCTGTAAGAATTTGTTACCCGTCAATTTATTTCAGTTGTTAGTATAAATTGTTACAAAAAATGTGACGAAAACTTACCGAAATTTCACCCATCCCTTCTCTCAATATCGCTGAAATAGACGACATTATGATTAATTATATTTTCTGGAAAAACGGAGGTATTCTAAGAACAATATTGCAATAAGCTGTATCCAATTACGTCATTAAATCCATTCCAGAATCATGTAGAGAATATACAGGGTTCTAAAAAAATAAAGTATTTCTAATGAATTGTTTTACTATTGTGACAGATGGCGTTGAAGAAGACTGCATGGACTTCCAGGGCAATATGGTCCCTCATGGCACTCTCTACGTCCCGGGCCCCAGCGTTTGTTCGCTATGTGTTTGTTACCACAGTGAACCTATGTGGTGCAAGGCCATATACTGCGATCCACCTTACGTGAGTAACATTGTGTTTTCTTCTTTAGTTAATACAGCATGCAGTGCACTTCCTTCTCAGTATGCTTTTCCTTTCTCGACCACAGGTGCCATATGTAGAGAAAGGATTGTGTTCGACTCTGAAATTCGTTGCGAGTTTCTAGTATTAATACAAATTTCGAGATCGCATGAGTTCCAAAATGCTATTTTCATATACATGTATGTATGTAAACAGCTAGTTCGAAAATAAAAACTCTTATGAAAACGAATTTTACATTTGGGTTATGTATTTGGAGCATTATGTATTATGTATTTTGGGTTATGTATTTCTTTCACCCCTTAATGTCACTTAACGTGAAGACAAATGCGTTTTTCATGATTTGCCGGAAAAATTTATCCAACGATATTGTTAAATTTTGTGTAGTAACTGCATATACAGTACAAACATTTAAAACATTATTTAATTTATTTTGTACAAAGTATCTGAACTGTTTGTACGTGTCTCAAATGTTCCACCTTAACCACAAAACATTTAAGTTGCAGTAGCACAATCTGGATACACGGAGTCTAATATATTAATAGCTATATTTTTATGTACTCTTAGAAACATACAAGTCAAACTGACAATATTTAAAAACTAGCAACTAATTGTCGCCTTAGTCTATATATATCTATTAAGACTTTAAAAGCAATAAGTTTTAAAATGCTATTAAAATTTGTTATACCCTAAAAATAAAATACTTTACATGTTTTTCATGTGTTCATATCTTACTATGTCCAATAATCAAATTCTTCTTTCAAGTGGTCTAATACTTTCAAGTAATTTACCCATAAATAACACTGCACACTGTTCACTGTTTATGTCTTGAGAATATTATGTACAATAGTCAGATTCTTTTTACAAGTAGTCTAATACTTTCAAGTGAATTAACTATAAATATCACTGTACACTGTTTTTCTTGAAGATATCTTATTAAATTAAACATATATGCCTCACTGAAACGTGTATCCTGAATAGCCTGTAATTAATATCAAGGTCACTGTTTCTAACTATGTTCTTTTTTTTACATGCCGTGTATCTAGCTATTCTATATGCAAATTTTCTTATTGGAGATGCGCATTTCGGCCTTCATTTGGCCATCTTCAGTCCTGGGAATTAGAAGCTGCGTGATGAGCTCCCAACTTCATGAGTATTAACCTGATACTGTCAGGTCATCTAGCATACTGTCATCTAGCTATTCTATCTGCAAACTTTCTTATTGGAGATGCGCATTTTGGCCTTCATTTGGCCATCTTCGGTCCTGGGAATTAGAAGCTGCGTGATGAGCCCCCAACTTCATGAGTATTAACCTGACAGTATCAGGTTAATACTCATGAAATTGGGAGCTCATCACGCAGCTTCTAATTCCCAGGACTGAAGATGGCCAAATGAAGGCCAAAATGCGCATCTCCAATAAGAAAGATTGCAGATAGAATAGATACACGGCATGTAAAAAAAGAACATAGTTAGAAACAGTGACCTTGATATTAATTACAGACTATTCAGGATACACGTTTCAGTGAGGCAAAAATGTTTAATTTAATAAGATATCTTCAAGAAAAACAGTGTACAGTGATATTTATAGTTAATTCACTTGAAAGTATTAGACTACTTGTAAAAAGAATCTGACTATTGTACATAATATCCTCAAGACATAAACAGTGAACAGTGTGCAGTGTTATTTATGGGTAAATTACTTGAAAGTATTAGACAACTTGAAAGAAGAATTTGATTAATGGACATAGTAAGATATGAATACATGAAAAACATGTAATAGCTATTTATGCATCAAGTACGCAAAATAACGCTTTAGCAGACGAATCTAGTATAGCGGCCGAGGCGAAAGCCGAGGCTGAAATACTGGATGAGTCCGCTAAAGTTTTTGCGTACGTGGTGCGTACAATATTTTTTAGTAAAAGCTATATAAATTATATGAAATAAAACAAAAATACCGTATAATTAATTATAATGAAAGGCAGTCAACCATTTGCTAAAGTTATATTCTCATGGCCGTCTGAATCATAAAACAACAATGACCGTACGTATCAATACCAAATGTGGTAGTATAGATGCATAATATATGAGTCCCTTGTTTGTAAACAATATTGCATACCAACTAGTATTTATGAAAAGCTTGTGAAAATATAAATGATAATACCGAGGAAATTTCAATCCAAGCCAGAAACATTGAATATTGGAGCTGCTGCCAGCAACTTCACGGCAGAAGTAGAATATGAGAAAGGATATGTAGTTATTTATTATACTACCAATAACACTTCAGTGGTGACCCCGATGCATCGGCACCTCAGTGGTGACCCGAATGAAGAAGTACAGCAGACTACAGCTGGAACTGCTCAGGAAAGCCAAGAAACCGTAGTAGCCCGCGTATCTATCAAAGTTCCGCCGTTTTGGAAGCCTGATCCGAGGATATGGTTCATTCAACTTGAAGCACAATTCCGTAACTCGAAGATCACCCAGGACCAAACTAAATATGACACTGTGGTGAGTTCAATTGACTCAGAAATTCTGACACAAGTGGCCGATATTCTCACGAATCCTTCGTCTTCCGGTAAATATGATGCAATCAAAAAGCGTCTTATTTCAACTTTCGAAGATAGTGAAACGCAACGAACACAGCGACTATTGACAGACTTGGAACTCGGGGATCGTAAACCGTCGCAATTATTTTGTGAAGTGAGAAATTTAGCTTCAGACAAGGTAAGCGAGAATTTTCTTAAAACTTTATGGTTACAGCGGCTATCAAGAGAAATGCATGCTATCCTGTCAGTGAGTAGTGACGATCTGACGAAACTGTTGAGCATGGCAGACAAGATTTGGGAGCTAAAACCCACAAGCTCGTACCATGTTGCTCCTATTGCTGTTACGCAACCAATGAACAACTCAATAGAGGAACTGAGGAAGCAAGTTTCTGAGCTCTCACTCCATGTTGCAGAGTTGAGTAAGCATGTTTTCGCCGACCGCCGCCGACAGGGTAGACCAAAGTCTAGGTCCAGATCCAGAGGTAGGAATGCAGAAACAGGACAGACAACAAAGGTAGGGAAATGTTACTACCACACTAAATTTGGCGAGGAGGCATACAGATGTCTACAGCCATGCAGCATGTCTCTCCGAGCTACACCTCACAATGGACCGGAAAACTAGTTCCCCAACTCTCCACGGCGACAGGGAGCCAGGGGTTAGAGCTGAGTCGCCTTTTTATTAGTGACAAAGAGACAGCAACCCAGTTCCTGATTGATACCGGTGCAGATGTCTCTGTAGTGCCACCAACACACAGTGAAAAGAAGTCACCAAATAAACTTGAACTTTTTGCAGCGAATGGTACTAGGATCCAGACGTATGGTCAACGACTTATGACACTTGACCTTGGTTTACGTCGAACATTCAATTGGCCATTCATAATCGCAGAACTAGGTAAACCTATAATAGGAGTCGATTTCCTGTCGCATTTCAATTTACTCGTCGACAGTTCTAAACATCGCTTAATAGACCGGAACACACACTTGACCGCGTATGGTACCTCTTCTCACAACTACAAACTTCAGGTCCAGCTAACGGAAATTAATAACCGATATCAGCGGATTATACATGAATTTCCTGACATTCTGCGACCTAACATTCTCAACACAAAAATCGCAAGCCACCACATTGAACATTTAATCGAAAAGAAAGGCCCACCAGTGTTTTCCAAAACTAGAAGACTCTCAGCTGAAAAACTCTTAGCAGCCCGTAAGGAATTTGGCTTCATGCTCAAGCAAGGGTTATGTAGACCCTCGAAAAGTTGTTGGGCTAGTCCTCTGCACTTAACTCAGAAAAAATCTGGTGATTGGAGGCCTTGCGGAGATTATAGGAAACTCAATCATATCACAGTACCCGACAGATACCCTATACCTTTTTTAACCGACTGCAACCACATCCTGCATGGAGCTTCCATATTTTCATCCATTGACCTTGTACGTGCGTACCAACAGATACCGGTGCAAGAAGCGGACATACCGAAGACGGCCATCACAACACCTTTTGGACTATTTGAATTTCCATTCATGCCTTTCGGACTAAGAAACGCAGCACAGACCTTTCAAAGATTTATGGACATGGCACTCAAAGGGTTAGATTTTGTCTTTTGTTACTTAGACGATATCCTGGTTGCTTCTCGAGACGATAAAATGCACCTTCAGCATATCCGCATCCTCTGTGAACGACTAAATGAATACGGCTTATGCATCAATGTTGCCAAATGCATTTTCGGTGTGCAGCAGATCAAATTCTTAGGGTACGAAATCAGTCCTCAAGGTCTGAAGCCTCTACCTGAGAAAGTTAGTGCCATTAAGAATTTTCCAGAGCCACAGTCAGACACTGGATTGCGCCAATTGTTGGGGATGGTAAATTTCTACCACAGATTCATCCCAGAATGCGCCAAGCTGCAACAGCCCCTCTCAAAATTACTTAGCGGACACAAGAAAAACAGCACAAAACTGTTGGACTGGAACGAAGAAGCACAAACCTCTTTTGCTGCAATGAAGGAAGCCCTCTGCAACACAGCGGCCCTGGTACATCCTATTCCCGGTGCTCCACTCTCCTTGGTAACAGATGCGTCGGACGTCGCAATAGGAGGAGTTCTTCAACAGGATACTGACGGCGCAGCCCGACCTCTCAGTTTCTTCTCACGAACTCTCACTAAAGCACAGTCCAGATACAGTGCTTATGATCGCGAACTATTAGCAATATATAGCGCCATTAAACATTTCAAGCATCTTTTAGAAGGCCAGTCCTTTGTAATTTTCACGGACCATAAACCCTTGGTGTATGCTTTTCAACAGGATTTGGACAAGGCATCACCCAGACAGGCTCGTCAATTACAGTATATTGCACAGTTTACGACAACAATAAAATACGTTGCTGGCCAAGACAATATCGTGGCTGACACATTGTCACGTTTAGCCACCATAGAATCTCCCTCACCTCTAAATTATGATCATTTGGCAGATGTACAATCGGATGAAGACCTCGAATCACTGCAACAGAATCCCAGAATGAAAATAGTAAAACTCAGTCTGCCGGATAGTAGAAAGCAATTATACTGTGACATATCAACAAAGCATATACGCCCGTATATTCCACGCAACTTTCGACAAGCAGCCTTTTTATCTGTTCATCGTCTTTCTCACCCAGGAATCAGAGCAACAACCAAAATGATCACTGAACGATTTATCTGGCCCAATATGAAGAAAGACTGTCAACAGTGGACACGAGCATGTATCGACTGCCAAAGATAAAAAATTTATCGACACACTAGATCTCCAGTTGGACAAACCCAAGTTCCCAACGACAGATTCAAACACATAAATGTCGACATCGTTGGACCTCTACCTGTGTGCCAAGGATTCAGATATCTCCTCACGGCTATAGACAGATACTCTAGATGGATGGGAGCTGTACCAATAGTAAACCAAACAGCTGACTTTGTTGCACAGGCTCTTATAACCACTTGGTTTTCACGATTTGGTATTCCTGTAAGAATAACTACTGATCAGGGTCGACAGTTTGAAAGCCAATTATTCAAATCCCTAAGCAAGTACCTAGGTTTCCAGAGCATCAGGACAACCGCATACCATCCACAAAGTAATGATCTTATCGAACGACAACACCGCACTATGAAAGCAGCACTCAAATGCCATCTACTACAATCCTCATCGTGGGTAGACTCATTGCCTCTAGTCTTATTGGGCATGCGATCTGTGGTAAAAGAAGACTTGGGTCACTCAGCCGCCGAGCTGGTCTATGGTACACCGCTCCGTCTTCCACGAGAACTGTTCACCGACCAGCCTACCGTATCACAGTCTGACTTCGTGAGACATCTCCAAGAGACAGTAAGAGGACTTAAACCAAGTCAGACATCAACCCATGGCAAGAAACCTGTTTTTGTGTCCAAAAATCTCGCCGACTGCTCTCATGTTTTCGTACATCATGGACCTCCATTATCCACACTCCAACCTGCTTACGACGGTCCCTACCCAGTAAAGAGTCGAACTGATAAGTTCTTCGAGATTAATATCGGAGGGTTAATAAAGCGAATCTCAGTGGACCGCCTGAAACCAGCTTTTCTATTGGAAGAAGGTCCCCATAGTGTTACTAACCCTCAACAAGAAACTCGTACTGATGTGACTGGACATTTCACCAGATCGGGACGCAAGGTCCACTTCCCTGCTCGTTTCTAGGACACTATCGCTGTCACTAGGGGGGGAGTGTGTAGTGTATTGTGTAATATACTCTCATAAAGGAAACAGAAATTTATAATGAAAACTCAGCCCTCAGTGTTCTGTTTCCCTCTTTTGTTTTTTTCTCTGTTGACATTGTTAAATAAAGTTACGGCGAAGATAGTCGCAGTAGTCTGAATACGAAAGAACACAAATAAATGTGAGTGTAAAACTTTAGTAGTTATTTATTATACTACCAATAACACTTCAGATATATTACGGCATTTAAATGCTGTTGCGTCCATGGTAAGGAATGTTTATCATATGAACCAAAATGTGAAAAGTTGTTGGCTTATATTTGTTGTCATGTGATGAAGTGGGCTACCGTGTTTTGCGAAAAATCCTGGTAAAATTTCTGATTATCACAAAGAACGTGTTGGCTTAAATTTGTTGTTTTATGATCAATTATATGCGTAAATCCATGTTAAAGTTGGTGAGACTGGTCAATGCCATCTGGGTTTTGTTTATAGATTGCCATGACGACTTTAAAGGACAAGGCATTTGAATGCAGTTTGAATGCACTTTTATGCAATTTTAGCGGCCTTGGTTGCTAAAATACAATTTGTCGGCGTGTTACCAGTCCGATTAGCAGCTGTTTTAGAGAGTGTGTACTAAAATAGCTATTATGTATCAAGTACGCAAAATAACGCTTTAGCGGACGAATCTAGTATAGCGGCCGAGGCGAAAGCCGAGGCTGAAATACTGGATGAGTCCGCTAAAGTTTTTGCGTACGTGGTGCATACAATATTTTTTAGTAAAAGTTCTATAAATTATATGAAATAAAACAAAAATACCGTATAATTAATTATAATGAAAGGCAGTCAGTCATTTCTTTAAGTTATATTGTCATGGCCATCTAGATCATAAAACAACAATGACCGTACGTACCAATAACAAATGTTGTAGTAAAGATGCATAATATATGAGTCCCTTGTTTGTAAACAATATTGCATACCAACTAGTATTTATGAAAAGCTTGTGAAAATATAAATGATAATACCGAGGAAATTTCAATCCAAGCCAGAAACATTGAATTGGAGCTGCTACCAGCAACTTCACGGCAGAAATAGGCTATGAGAAGGGATATATTACGGCATTTATATGCTGTTCGTCCATGGTAAGGAATGTTTTTCAAGTGAACCAAAATGTGAAAAGTTGTTGGCTTATATTTGTTGTCATGTGAAGAAGTGGGCTACCGCGTTTTGCGAAAAATCCTGGTAAAGTTTCTGATTATCATAAAGAAACGTGTTGGCTTAAATTTGTTGTTTTATGACCAATTATATGCGTAAATCCATGTTAAAGTTGGTGTGACTGGTCAATGCCGTCTGGGTTTTATTTATAGATTGCCATGACGACTTTAAAGGACAAGGCCGCTAAAATTGCATTTTGAATGCAGTTTGAATGCACTTTTATGCAATTTTAGCGGACTTGTCCTTTAAAGTGCAGCTTTTCGGCGTGTTACCAGTCCGATAAGCAGCTGTTTTAGAGAGCGTGTACTAAAAGGTATTTTATTTTTAGGGTATAACAAATTTTAATAGCATTTTAAAACTTATTGCTTTTAAAGTCTTAATAGATATATATAGACTAAGGCGACAATTAGTAGCTAGTTTTTAAATATTGTCAGTTTGACTTGTATGTTTCTAAGAGTACATAAAAATATAGCTATTAATATATTAGACTCCGTGTATCCAGATTATGCTACTGCAACTTAAATGTTTTGTGGTTAAGGTGGAACATTTGAGACACGTACATTAAGTTACCACAAACGGAAATGAAGTTTATCAATCTGAACTGTAGTTATGAGCTAGTCATCACTTCGTTTCTCTCCTCTTACAGACTCTTACAGACTCTTACAGGAACGTAGCCAGGAAGGGGGTCCGAGGGGCCCGCCCACGAAATGAAAATAACTTAGACCTATGAAAATATAGTTGAATAGGCAAATATTTAAGTTTTGAAATAGGGTTGCTAAGTTTATTATTATACAAAGAACAGAACAACCAACAACAAAATTTTAAGGTTAATTTTACAAAATATCGAAAAATCTCCCCCAGCCCTTCTGGTGAGCCCCTTCCGAACCAAAATTCTGGCTATGTCCCTGCCTCTGACGCTGTAAGTCCTGACTTACGAACAATACGACTTTTCATGAGTCTGATACATCTGAATGCACGTATGACGCAATGCAGACGCGTACTCTTATATGGGAATTTGAAGCGACAGAATTGCATTGTCTATTCGGTTAAAGAAAGCTGTGCAAATATTATCACATCGCACCTTTTTACGATTATTAAGTGCCAGAATGGTACTTTCTAAGATTATATGGTAAACGGGAAAATGTCTGTACGTCTGCCTGTCTGTCTGTCAGTCTGTCCGTCCGTGTGTCTGTACGCGTGATAACTCGAATACTGTGTATAAGATTTTCATGAAACTTAGTAGGCCTATACGCACTTGTAACGTCCATAGAACGAACATTTTGATTTTGGACCAAATCGGATGGCCGGTAGGCTACTGGAGTAACAACCAATTAACGGTTTGAAAATATTAATAATCACTGCCGCGTCAAGTCTGGTCAAATGAATGTAGAAACCATGGCCTCAGTAGCTTTAATTCCTTTTTTTACTGAATACTGAGAGCCTTGACTACAATGCAGTCAGATGTTTGTAAATTTACTATATCAGGCCCTGCTTTAGATATGCAGTGGCGGCTAGAGGCCGGAAAATTAGGTGAAGAGAAAAAAATGCCACATGCTTATGTTAATAACGGAATTCACCTATGTCTTGTATACCAAAACAATCCTTCGGTAGCCCTTTAAGGCTGCAAACTTGTCGGTGATATCACTGTAGAATGGCTGCTTCTCTTCTAGCTGCAGTAGAAGTTCTTTCTGAATTGAAATATTCGCTAAACAAGATACTTGTCAGATTAGTATCTGGCAACATTTTTATTCTTCATTTAGTATGCCTACGTCATTTAGTAGGCTTGGCACAATGATTATTTGATATAAAACAATGCGGGTAAGAATGTAGTTATTATTTATAAAATCTGATACATTTTATTCATGGAATACTCTTAATAAATCCCACTCGGGATTATGAGTTTCATGAAATAAATTCGATCCTGCTTCTCCGCCGCGAATCTATCGATATTTAACGTAATTATTATTCTCCTAATCAGATTATTCAGAATATTCCATTCTTGCGATGCGGACTTGATATTGACTAATAATCTTTAGGAATGCCTCGGATATCGACCAATGACTGTTGTTTATCTTATAAGTTAATATGCTTGCAAGGGTCGGAAAGATGCAATTTTATCTGATAAACTTCAGCTCGTTACTAGATACCTCAAGGCATTAATATGCAGTGATTAATATGTCACACGTCGTATGATTACCTGTGAAAAAATATGCATTGTAGGAATGAAACGTCGTGATCCACGTTCTCTTCGGAGTATAAACTGGCAAATGGATTGGGATTGGAAGAACAATTACAGTGTAATTATATTTGTAGTGTTCAATGTTTTAACATCAATGCTGTGATGGATAATATATGTGCTTTATGAACCCTGTATTTAAGTGCAAACGTGCCCACCTGTTTCTCCGAGCTGATAGTGTGAGGTACTGGCGAAGAAAATGTCTGAACAAGGGGGACTGCTTCACGGGTAGTCTGTTCTCGTCAGCTTGGGGATGTGGGATAAGCGATAAAACTGCTGCTTGGCATCCTCATTTTGAGTGAAACAGACTACCCATGCAACGGTGGGAATGGTATAACCAGTTCAGCTTCACCTCGGCCGACTTGAAGCACGCTGCGCTCGACCACTTGCAGGATCTCAGTGTCTCCTAGCTTTGACACCAGATGGTGGCGTGGCGGGCACTTCAAAAAATACAGATACATTTATAGTAAAAACCAACATTCATGATATGGAAAATAAACTTTAAAAATACTTATTGTAAAGGAAAAATACTAGTGAAGTGCTACTTCACCTACTTCCTCTGAATAGCCGCCACTGGATCTAAGGCATTTGTTGTAATTTATAATTATTATAGTTATCCCACTTGTTACGTCATGTAATACCTTCTTTCTTGCTTGACATAAATTTACTTCAGATGACTTTGATTTTTTCATTTGTCTTTATAGGCTTACAGTTCAATCAATTCAATGCATGTCTTGGCAATTGTTATTTTAATCTCAACTCCAAAATGATTTATTTATTTTTTAAATAACTACTAATTTATCAATTCTGTTTTTATTTTATTTATTATTATATTTAGCATAGTGCGTTTTAATGTATTGATTAATTAATCTTATTTTTAAGTCAAGCTATTATCATTGGGTTAGCGATTTTTTATTGTTTTCAACCTTCAGTTGTCCTTATTATTCACTTCAACTTCCTTCTTCAAAAAAATGGACAACGATTTGATTGTTCCATTCTCTTTCTCAAGGGCAATGTGCTCTATTCAACAAATCATTTAGCACGTCATACAATGCTAAATTTCGGGCGAAAAGCCTTTTATCTTCATTTTGTGTTGGATTAAGAAATCCAATTATCTTGCATCGTTCAACATAATTTCAACATCACAAGGATTCATCTAGACATCGCTAAAAGTGCTTCGTTTTATCTCTGGACATTGTACCATCAAAAGGAGATATCAATCATTTCAATCCTGTGAGTAATATAATTCACATACCAAAGGTACGTTTTTCCAAGGACTACGATTAGTCTTTTAATTCGGTGAGATTTAACAGTCATAAAGAGATTTTATGCAACTACGAATTGTTAAATAAATACAGACATTTATCCTTGGAAATAAAGTGTTGATAGCTTATTTATACAATCTTGCTTTTGAACTAGTGCTCTGAATAGTTTTAAAATTCAGCATTCAATACAATCTTCTAGCTTCGAAATAACAATTTCTACAAGCTATATTTATCATGTCAACAAATGGTCCTCCGAATAATACAGTCTACCAGTGCATCTATATGTGTACATGGATACATCTAGAACTGCAGAATTCAAGAATTGCATCTATTCCAGACCATCAAGTTTATGTTAATCGAGCAACGTCATCGCCCACGTGTGCATAATTCTTGTATGTTAATTTACCCATTTGAAGATTGGAAATGCAACCCAATTCTTCTCCTCAATTTTTCTCTCCCCCGCATGTTATCGCCGGGAATCGAACCCACAAATAGTTTTCAATACGGTCCACTACCAGAGGAAGGGTCGCCTGGCGGTAACATGTTGTTGGTCCTCCGGGCCGTTGATATTACTAACATGTTGTTGGTCCACCGGGCCGTTGATATTACTAACATGTTGAAGGTCCATCGGGCCGTTGATATTACTAACATGTTTAGATATTACTGGCTGCTCCGAACCTGAATTATAATCAGTGCATATTCTTGATTATCATAAATAATTCATCATATACTGTATAATACATTAAGTCTCTCCAGGCATTTACAAGCATGTTTGAATTCATGCAAAGTATTGCATTTAGCAACAATATAAGTGTTGTTTCATAAACATTTGCATCACTATTATTATCAAGTTTTAATAATATCAAGCATATCTCCGTGTCCTCAACACGTTTGAGATCTAGGTACGGAGCTACCTGACTATCATATTGTAATACTTGTCAATCTGTAAAATATTGTACAATCTCACAGACAACAATACAAACACCTGATACAGATTCTACACAATTTCAAGTGTATTTAACTGTTTTGTCTGTTTATCTCAATCATGACCATTGTAAACGTCTATGCGTAATTCCCGAAACGCGGGCAATTGATTTAACACTGAACAATTATTTAGTGTAAAAGACTTTGCAAATCTCATCAAATATGACTAATCCGGGCCCTTAAGGCTAAACGAACCCCTGTTAAGAGTCGTATTACCCGCCAAGCCAATATAATAGCTGATCTCATTAGTTCTAGTGAAGTTTCTATTCAAGATCTGCTTATGCGCAAAGATACTATGACAAAACTTAGTAATGATTTTCAAGACATACAATCTCAGATCGACCAGATAGAATTTTCTGATGCCGAAATGGCTTATAGGGAGGAAGTCGAAGAAACCGTTTTCCAAGCCCTCTCTCACTTAAACAATTTAATCGCCCAGCAGGAAGCTGAGGCTAAGTCAGTTGCGGCCCAGCAGGAAGCTGAGGCTAAGTTAGTTGCGGCCCAGCGGGAAGCTGAGGCTAAGTTAGTTGCGGCCCAGCAAGAATCTCAGGCTAAGCTAGCTAGTGTCGAGTTTATAAAGACACGATTCCTCAATTATGTTCAGGCTATCCAAGCACTTGTTATAGAAGACAGACAGTCTTATTGCAAGGCTCTGAGTCTGCGCACATCCTTTGAGAAAATATTCAGTGAATACGAGACTGAATATTCACGTATTAGCGTACTGGAGCTTAATGAATCTATAAACTTCAAGGGCTTCAAGTCGAATCTGCCTTTCATGAAACCATTGGTATTCTTCGAAGTTCAATTGATGAAACCAAGGATCATTATGAGCCCAACCAAGCTATCCTTGCTAATCAATCATCGCCTCAATTTGTCCCCTCTCTCCCTAAACTTCCAGAAATTAGCCTTCCCCATTTCACTGGCGACCCAGCAACCTGGATTGAGTTTAGGGACACTTTCAATTCACTAATCATAGAGCATAAACACATATCTAACATGGACAAATTTCAATATTTGAAGTCCTGTCTAGCACCAGAAGTTATGACAGTGATTCAAAACATTCCTGTCTCTGCTGCTACGTTTGATGTAGCATGGAGCACGCTGTCGGCTAGGTTTGATAATGACCGACTTATCGCTAATACCCACTTAGAGAAGTTATTTTCACCTCCTGTCTTAGAAAGGAATTCCGCTGAATCCCTTCAGAAGTTCGTTGACCATTTTATAAGCACTGTTCATGCTTTGAACTCGCTTAATGTTGGTGTAGAACTGTCTGACTTGATTATAGCAAAGATTGTACTCGACAAGCTTCCTCCATTCTTGATAAAGGAATGGGAATCCTCTCTCGCTCCAGGTAAAATGCCTAGTCTCAAAGACTTATTCACATTTTTAGAATCCAGGATACGGGTTTTTCAAATGACTGACTCAGATTTAAGGAGTCAGCCAGTAAAGCCTATTGTATCTAACACAACCATTCCTAAAGGCAAGGTTGCCTCCTCCAAGCCTAAATGCCTCTGTTGTAACAATGGATTCCATGAGCTGCAACATTGTGAAGTTTTCAAAGCCATGGATTTCTCTAATAGAGACAATTTTGTCAAAACACAACGATTATGTCAAGTGTGCTATTACTCTAAGGGTCACGCCCCCTATTGTAGCACTTATACTTGCAAGATTTGTAAGGGAAACATGGCACTTACCTTCATAATCCAGCACATATTAACGGCAACCAAGCTGCCAATACTGCTGGGGTAATGTCAGTCTTCCAACCTCAACCAAGCTGTTTGCTCCCTACCGCCACTGTTCTAGTCATGCACAGGGATGGCCATTCTGTTGAAGCCACCGCATTGCTTGACAGTGGTTCTGATTGTAACCTCATGTCTAATAGGTTATTCAACCACTTAAAATTATCGCCTCATCACCAGCGCACTACTTTAGCTGGTATATTGTCATCTAAGGCAGACAGTCTTAAGATGACGTCGATTTCAATTAAGTCTGTCACTACTTCATGGCATTGCAACACCAACGTCTTAATCGTACCGGAAATTTCAACTTCGAAATTTCCACGCAAGCCTGTCAATACTACAAATTGGAATATTCCACCAAATCTTTCATTGGCTGACGCCAGTTTCAATATTCCTAAGTACGTAGACTTGTTATTAGGTGTTGAAATATATTCACAGATTGTCTGTGCAGGTCAGATATCTGCTCCGAATATGCCTGTAATTCAGAACTCGCATTTGGGTTGGTATTTTGCTGGTAAATTACCACAACCCGCCAGGTCTGAACATAACATGGCTTTGCAAAATATGCACAACCGCCATCCTAATTCAAGGCCTACTAATAAGGTTTCTAAGGAACCCGACCATTCTAGCGGGTCTCCCACACATTATTCTGCCTTCCTCACTGCTGATCAAGACATTAGCAGGCAACTTTCTCAGTTTTGGGAATTAGAAAAAATTTCTAATTCTGATTCCATTCTCGACGACTCTATATGCGAAAAGCATTTCGTAGATAATACTCAACGGGACTCAGAAGGAAGATATGTGGTAAAACTTCCTTTCTTGTCTGATCCTCAGACCCTGGGCAGCACAAAACTCCACGCTTATAAAAGATTCTCCTCATTGGAGAAACGCCTCAATTCTAATCCCACTCTCAGTGAAGATAATTGTAAGTTCAAGGATGAATATATCGCTCTAGATCATATGGAGCCCGACTTGCTTCCAGAAACTAGAGTATTGTCCCTAATGGAGGCCACTACCTCTAACTTAAACTCTTGTCTTTTCAAATTCGAATATTTGAAAACTATTCGTGTTATGTCTTACGTATTGAGATTCATACATAACTCTCGTAAGATTTATAACCCTATAAAAGGCCCCTTAATGCCTTCTGAACTCAACAAGGCCCTTCAATGCTGTGTTAGGCTAATACAGCAAGAGGTTTATGCATCAGAGATCCGTGATTTATTGTCAAATCATGACGTCACTTCTTCAAGCAAATTGAAGCAATTAGACCCGTTTCTTGACAAGGATTCTGTAATTCGGGTAGGCGGACGTCTTGAACGATCCAGCATACCTTTCGAAGCCAAACATCAGATGTTGTTACCAGCTGATCATGCCTTCACTAAGCAGCTTATTTATTTCAATCATATCAAGTTGAATCATGCTGGATCCCAACTTGTTATTTCTCACTTAAGAGAAAGATTTTGGATACCATCTATTAACAAGGTGGTACGTAGTGTTCTAAGAAAATGCACTACATGTTTTCGCTTCAACATTCAAACCTTTCAGCAAAAAATGGCTGATTTGCCTGTTTATAGAGTAAATCCCATTTCTCCTTTCACCAACGTAAGCATAGATTATGCGGGTCCTTATCCAATCAAATTTGGAGGTCCTCGCTCCAAGATCACTATCAAGGCTTACCTCGCCATATTTGTATGCATGTCCACTAAGGCCATTCATATTGAATTGGTCACCAACCTCACATCTCGAGCTTTCCTTGCCGCATTCTCACGATTCACAGGACGTAGAGGCCTTCCAAGTTCAGTGACCTCAGACAATGGCACTAACTTCGTAGGCGCTCAGACTGACCTCAAGCAGTTAGCTTTGCTATTGCAGTCTCCTGAGCATCATTCTGTGGTTCAAGATGCCACATCCCATTTGAATATACATTGGCATTTTCTTCCTCCAAATGCCCCCCACATGGGAGGTCTTCACGAGGCCGCAGTCAAATCGGTCAAGTTTCATCTAAAAAGGATGCTACCCTCTTTTAACTTTACCTTTGAAGAGATGCTTACTATGCTGATTCAAGTGGAAGCTATCTTAAATTCACGTCCACTCATTCCATTGAATGAGGACGTTAACGACATTAGTTACCTTTCACCTGGTCATTTTCTGATTGGGAAAGCCATCATTTCCTTACCAAGCCCTGACTTGTCTGGTGGTTACACCACACGTTCTCGTTGGAATACTCTCCAACAAATTAAAAATAATTTATGGAAGAAATGGTCTACTGACTATCTCCACACATTACAAAGACGTTCTAAGTGGACCAAAGTCCTTTCTGACATTCCTTTGGGTACGCCAGTCTTAATCATTGAGGACAATCTCCCACCTCAAAGGTGGTCCCTAGGTATTGCTCATCAAATTCATCCTGGCCCTGACGGTCTTATTCGTGTTGTTACTGTGCGTACTGCCACAGGCTTATTCAAGAGGCCCATTGTAAACTGGCTCCTCTTCCCAATTCTGAGGCTAATGATTAACCCTATCATGTCTTTGGTGTTGTTGCCTTATGGTTAGCAACCCTCAATTCATTTCTTAGTTTTTAAGTTCATTTTTCTTATTCTACTTACTCCCCTTCCTCATATCATAATTCTTTAGGTATCACATGACTTCACATCACTTTAGATTATTTCACAAGTAAAATAATCGCGGGCAATATGTTACGTCATGTAATACCTTCTTTCTTGCTTGCCATAAATTTACTTCAGATGGCTTTGATTTTTTCATTTGTCTTTATAGGCTTACAGTTCAATCAATTCAATGTATGTCTTGGCAATTGTTATTTTAATCTCCACTCCAAAATGATTTATTTATTTTTCAAATAACTACTAATTTATCAATTCTGTTTTTATTTTATTTATTATTATATTTAGCATATTGCGTTTTAATGTATTGATTAATTAATCTTATTTTTAAGTCAAGCTATTATCATTGGGTTAGCGATTTTTTATTGTTTTCAACCTTCAGTTGTCCTTATTATTCACTTCAACTTCCTTCTTCAAAAAAATGGACAACGATTTGAATGTTCCATTATCTTTCTCAAGGGCAATGTGCTCTATTCAACAAATCATTTAGCACGTCATACAATGCTAAATTTCGGGCGAAAAGCCTTTTATCTTCATTTTGTGTTGGATTAAGAAATCCAATTATCTTGCATCGTTCAACATAATTTCAACATCACAAGGATTCATGTAGACGTCGCTAAAAGTGCTTCGTTTTATCTCTGGACATTGTACCATCAAAAGGAGATATCAATCATTTCAATCCTGTGAGTAATATAATTCACATACCAAAGGTACGTTTTTCCAAGGACTACGATTTGTCTTTTAATTCGGTGAGATTTAATAGTCATAAAGAGATTTTATGCAACTACGAATTGTTAAATAAATACAGACATTTATCCTTGGAAATAAAGTGTTGATAGCTTATTTATACAATCTTGCTTTTAAACTAGTGCTCTGAATAGTTTTAAAATTCAGCATTCAATACAATCTTCTAGCTTCGAAATAACAATTTCTACAAGCTATATTTATCACGTCAACAAATGGTCCTCCGAATAATACAGTCTACCAGTGCATCTATATGTGTACATGGATACAACTAGAACTGCAGAATTCAAGAATTGCATCTATTCCAGACCATCAAGTTTATGTTAATCGAGCAACGTCATCGCCCACGTGTGCATAATTCTTGTATGCTAATTTACCCATTTGAAGATTGGAAATGCAACCCAATTCTTCTCCTCAATTTTTCTCTCCCCCGCATGTTATTGCCGGGAATCGAACCCACAAATAGTTTTCAATACGGTCCACTACCAGAGGAAGGGTTGCCTGGCGGTAACACACTTATTCCTTCACATATGCTTATCAAACTTTCTCAAGAAACTGTTGTCTGAAACTCATTAGTTTATGAAATATAGCATTGTGGCACTTTGTTCTAACAGTTTACCTGATTTTTTTTATTAATGTCCATGTTGGACATTCCTTTGTTCACATAATTGAGAGAGTTATTTCCATGCTAAGTATAATACTGTTGATTCTTTCCCCTGGTTAGACAAAATGGATTGGGAATTGTTACTCATTGCATTGGGGAGGTGTGGTAGAAGCGGGTATTGCTTCCATTTAGGGCAGTAGAATTAAAACCCAAATCGGAAATAAAAGGTTTTATTGTTTTAATGGCTATTTGTTTCCCAATATGACTATCCTAAGTTTCCCCCCCGGCGGAGTTGTGCTTAAGTGGTGGGGGTAAAAATGTGACCCCCAAAGGGGTATGTTTGCTGTTTTACGGTTATACCTCGTAAAGAACTCATGATATCGAAAACATGGTCCTATGAAAAGTTCTAGGGAATTAAAGTTTGCATTGAATGAGACTAAACACATATTTTTTGGACAACCCGTTTCCATACTACTGCTCATCAAAGTTGGACAAATTTTAAATATTTATGAAAAATTTTCGTTTTAACTTCTGCTTTTTGGTAATATCATCTAACCTAACCCATGTATCAATCAAGTGGTCCGTACAAAAGTAATAAAGGAATAAATTCTGCGTTCGATGAGATTAAAAGTTAATTTGTTGGACCACCTGTTTCTGTAAAGTTCTACCTTTCAAATCAAAGTTTGACCAACTCACATTGATTGTTCGATGCAGTTGGAATGAGGAAGACTCCCAAGTCAGTGTTATATGACTTCTTCACACCACTGAATGAGGTAAACCTGGAAGAAGCAGATTTTGTCATTGATGGTGGATTTCTTCTCCACCGTGTTGTGTGGAAGAATGGTGAAACATTCCACTTGATCCTAACCAGATACGTTGACTACCTAAACAGACACTACAACTGAAGTGCGAAAAGTGTGGTGTTTGATGGCTACCCAGAAGACCTGCCCACCACGAGCATCAAATCTGATGAGTGCCTCCGCCGAAGCAAAAGACATACTACTCCTGAGGTCATCTTTACCGAGTTAATGGTGGTGACCATAACTCAGGAGCAATTCCTTTCCAACGACAGAAATAAAGCACGTCTTATTACCTTGCTTACTGAGAGTCTTGAAGGTGAAGGCTTCTCAGTAAAGCAAGCTAATGAAGACACAGACTACCTGATTATTGCCACGGCCCTTGAGGTATCACAGGAGCATGAGAAGGTTGTGGTAGTTTGTGAAGATACAGACCTCCTCATCATGCTCATTGCCCTAGTCAAACCATCAGCAAACATATATTTCCCAAAATCTGGAAGAGGAACGAGTCCATCAAAGTCCCAACAGCTTGAAACTGGCATACAACATCAGAAGGCCACTCATATTTCTCCACAGAATAAGTGGATGTGACACAACTTCGGCACTCTTCAGGCAAGGCAAGAAGAAGGTGGTCAAGCTGTTGGTCGAAAATAGATGTCTTCTCGAAGAAATCAACCTTTCTTCGATCATGACACTCAAACTGAAGCTATTGCCGAAGCTGGCCTACGATTTTTAACAACCCTCTACGGAGGTAGGGCATGAGGTACTTTAGATAAATTGCTATTCGACCTGTTTTCCAAAGCCCTTGTGAAATCCAAATTCAACCTGGCATCCCTACCACCAACATTGCTTGAGAACTTACCTACAAGTATAAATGTGGTTAGGACACCAGATGGATCTGCACCTCTGGGGATGGCAGGCTTCAAAGTTTGGTCTTGACCCCGTTCCTACCTCCAAGGAACCAGCTCCACAGTCTCTTCTCTCCACAATTTTCTGCAAATGCAACTAGGGTTGTGCAAGTAGTTGTGATTGTCGGAAGGTTGGGATTAATTGCTCATTGATTTGTGCAAACTGCAAGGGGAACTCCTGCACTAACTCCTTTCAACCAGAAGCAACTGAAGAACCAGATGTTGACGAAGACCTGGACTGCAACGACTGGCGACGACAATTACAGACTTTTAGGAGCTGAGTGATGGGGCGACGGTCTCCTAATCGACTCCTTATTGGAAATTACAGACTTTGAGGAGCCGAGTGGCCCAACGACAATGAAACGTCGACATCTGTAAAATTTGTGTACCTACCTATTTTTCCCCCTTTTCACCTTCATACAGACATCGTATTATATCTCTGTCGGTCTGTCACGTGACTATTTCCTGGTAGAAGAAGAGAGAGAGGCTCGATTCTACTAGCGTGCACAAAAACATTTCTTTAATTTACAACGGGCAGCAGATGTGAACAGATTTGAGCTCGAACAAGCACTGACTATGAAGGGAACTGGATGTTTTTTGTATTGGAATACACGGACTACCTGCTCCCGCACAAGCACTTGTAACAAAATTCCAACGGTCGGCGAGAGGCACAGATATAAAACGACAGCTGTACCTTTAACTGCAATTTTTGTTATGAAATAAGATCATCACTACTTTATTTGAATAATTGTGTTTCTGTTCTACAATTTTAATATTTTATATATTTACTAAGTACAAGACTAGTTCAATGGAGTGCTATAGTACTATGTTTACACATCTCTATTACGATATTCTTGGCCAATTTGCTTCATTTTTTTAACGACTGGTATTCAAGCACAGATATGTTATCGGGCATTGGATATCACCAAACTACCACCATTCTCGAGATACAGATATTCTGTAACTTTGAGAGGCGATATCTCAGGCTCTAATTAACGTGCGCAGCTGGTGATAGGCTAAGAAAACTCACCAAAACAGCTCTTTAACATGCCGAATTGATCACTCAAATCAGTTGAGTGAGAGGAAAGTTATGCACGGACAATCGATTTCTATAAAACTGAAGAGGAGAAAAAAAGAGTGATTTTTAATAATAACAACAAAAAAGAAATAGTGTTGGGGTGCAAGAATTTCATCTACTTTTCTTAATTTTTTTAGAGATATTTTTAGTTTAAAAAAAGTGATGGGGCTAGACATTTTCTTCTTCTTCTTTTTTTTTCAGAAATGTTGCAGAGCAGCACGGGTCCACTAGTTTTTCATAAATATATAAAATTTGTCCAACTTTGATGAGCATTAGTATTGAAACGGGTTGTCCAAAAACTATGTGTATAGTCTCATTCAATGCAAAATTTAATGCCCTACAACTTTTAATAGGACCATGTTTTCGATATCATGAGTCCTTTACGAGATATAACCGTAAAACCTCAAAATTACCCCTTTGAGGGTCACATTTTTACCTCCCTCCACTTAAGCACAACTCTGCCGGGGGGAAAACCTAGGATATTCATATTAGGCAACAAATGAAGCCATTAAAACAATAAAACCTTTTGTAGAAATTATTTCCGATTAGTCTAATTTTTTGGTTTTACGCTATTGGACTAATACAGAAGCTAACAGTTCAGTTACAGAACATTCTTTGCTTTGAAGTTTGAACAGGTGGCTTGCTTACCACTACGCCTATACACACATCGCAAAGACTTGTACACGCTTCGAATGTTGTACAACTAACGCATCGCCCTTTAATTTAGCTGTTTTTGTAACATGGGCCCAATCTAGACGACTGCACATATTGTTGAGACCGTCCATCATGAGAACCCAAACAGTAGCTACTGTAGTTACCGGTAATATGATCTGGACCACTAAACTGGACTTCAATCAATTTCTCCTTTCACATAGCCCTACTCACTCTCCTCGTGTAAATTGTTTTGAGTGTAAGAAATTTAAATTTCACATTATTTTCATTGACATATTTTTTAATACATTATTAGCATTTTTAAAGTGGGTTTCCACAAAAATAAACATTCTTCCCCTTCACCAATACATATTTTTTTTGTAGTTTTACTTCCTCTGCCCGTACCATAAGTACTATAAGTAGGAAGTACTATAGGTATCGACCCCAAAATTCGAACTTGAGTTTGTAACATAAATACACGTTTTGAGGTCGCCTGAATTAAAAAAAAATCAGAAACATGTCTATGTTGCTTTCTAGGGTTGACCGCCTGCATGGTGTGGAAGTTAGAGTTGCTGTCTACGGATCTGCAGGCCCGGGTTCAATCCCTAGTTTACCTTTCTTGATATTCTTAGTTGACGAGGTAAGGAATGGATGAACTGAGCCTCATGAGGACAAATGAAAAGTTACTTGATTAAGAAAAGGCGGCTGAAATGGCGCTGTGGCTGGGTGGTGATAGCTTTCTTTCCACTGGTTATTCCTATTAATGCATTCTAAACTGACATAGCTACGATAGAGAAGCTGATTCTTCTCTACTTTACTTGTCACAAGATATTTATTTTCTTCCAATTTTCATTTTCTATACAATGACAGAATGTCATACTGAAACCATTGTTAGGCCTATTTATGAACTGAGGATTAGGCTGGAAATTGACAGACGAAGGGACAGGGACAGATATTTAGCACCGAACCCAGAGAGTTATTGTGTTGCTCCCCCAAATATGGATATGGATTATAATAATGGGAGTACCCTGCGATAAGGATACGCACAACAGTGGCGTAACGTTGCTTTCTGCCGCCTGGGGCAGATGCCATTTATGCCACCACTCTCCCCACAAAACATGATATTATTATGAAGATAAACTTTTCTAGAACGAAGAAATTGTTAAGCTGTAAGAGATTTTTCCCTCCAAAATTTAAAATTCTTATAAGGTAGAAAACAAAATTTAATTGCGAAAATTCGTTTTGCATGTTAATATTAACAAATTATTCTCTAAAACAGTATTATTATTTTAAGGAAATTTGTTAATTGGATGGCTCAGTGCCAGAGGTGACTAAGTGCCATCAAGAAAAGTGCTAATATTTGTGTGTATTGACCAGCAAAGATCGTATTTTATCTACGCCAAACATGACTAGCAGCCATTACTGTGTCTTTAACTGATACAGCAAGGCTGTTTGTCATGTTTGGCTTAGATAGAATACGATCTTTGCTGGTCAATACACACAAATATTAGCACTTTTCTTGATGGCACTTAGTCACCTCTGGCACTGAGTCATCCAATTGAGAATTATAATAGTCTAAATATTACTAAAAAACTTTTTAATTGAAGAAAATAATGTTTTACATGAACTAAAAAAAATATATGCATATTTTTAAAATATAAATAAAAGTGGGTAATAACAATACATGGAGAGTATTGGGGCATATACTTCGCTCAGTCGCAGTAGGTAACAAATACAAACTAATTAATACAGGCACCTCGCTTTAAGCGGAAGAACGCTACACTAGCGCTGCCAACGGATGCGATCACAGAACTCAGATAATATATACTCTCTACCGAGTGGAGACATTGGCTGAATGTAGATTTAATTGCAATTTACACTCAGCAGTGATGTGACCGTAGCGTGACAGGCTCGTGCTTCTACCGGCGATCCTGAAAATATTCTTCTATGAAATTTTGTGGTGCTGTTCACACTCGCCCGGCGCCTGGCCGTGACAGTGCAGTCAGTGCTCCTGCAGTCGCCTTACAGAGACACTCAGACTAGTCCCCACCGATACTTTTCTCATTTCACGACCCTGCCACTGGCTTTTCAAAGTTAAAATTAAATTATTACTATAGAAAACACTGACTGGTACCGATCATAACTCGTTACAGTGTGAATGGGAATCACTGTGAGTTCACGTGGGATTACGTACCGGTCATGTCACGTTCACCTCACTGCAAAGTGTAAATAGTGTAAATAGGCGGGAGCACTGACTGCACTGTCACTGCAGAGTATGAACACCACCACTTAATTTCCTAAAATAATATTTTCAGGATCGCCGGCAGAAGCACGTGCCTGTTACGCCACGGTCACGTCACTGCTGAGGGTAAATTGGCCTTTTATTGGCCTTTATTCGGAAAGCTGTTTCGATTAACGACGAGAAGTATATTTCCTGCGGAGCTGGATCTCCACTAGCCTCCCTAATATTAATTCAACGCCCGGGACAGATGCCATCTTTGTCCCCCCTACGCTACGCCACTAATACCCTGACTTCCTTCCGACATCCCTCCAGGAGCATCTTCAGGAAGGGGGGGGGGATCAAACTCAACATAATTGCAAACACAATGGTTCTTATTTACAAGGTTAAATTATGCAGTAATCTATTGCATAACAATAAGAACTAATTTACTATCGTGAACATTATTAGTGGGTTTACGACAATAATTACGATAATAATTAAAGTGTAATGTCAGGTAATTCCTAATTGAAGTTAATCTACGTACAAGTGATGCCGATGATATTTTATTATGATCGACTGAAAATCAATTTCGGACTTCAATTTCAAATGATTAGGCTAAATACATTAATATTCGCATGTTTCCCGGACCAGCTGAAAAGACTGCAAAGTTATTAACTCAACAGATTACGTTCTTTTGAGCAACAGCCTTTGTGACTGATTATTATAAATACACTGAGGCAGTTATAATTATAATAAAAATTAATACTGGCTAAACTCATAAAACATTCATATATTTTTTTAATTCTCCAGTCAACAACATCACTGCAAGTTGACAAGGAGTACTAATATAACTTATAAATAAATCCATAAGGTATCCTAAAAGGGGCAGTTCCCCCCTTGCCCCCATGTCGATGCCCATGCATCCCTCATGGCTTAGTATTGACAAGTCTTCTCCAATTGGATTAGCCACTCCTCCACGTGGGTTTGTAGATTCCCGTCCCCAGCAAACTGAATCCGCCGCTTATGTCCAGCCGACTGTCTGGAGAGTTCGCAGTCAAGTTGCCCGCCCCATCATGCAGAGGCTGATGCACCGGTCAATTTTCCGAACAGAACCTCTTAAATGGGGAAACCGGTGGATGAGAACCGCATAGAGCCATTTGAAATTTTATCTGCGGTTACCAGCCGGACATATGATTAAAGGTGAATGGTGAACGAAATGAAGAAGGAAGTGAAGAAGGGAGTGAAAAGCATTGGTGGATTTAAATTTAGGAATTAGGAGAAACCCGAGAAAAGCCGAACTTCGTCCTTCATGAATACGGCTCCAGCTTCACTGAGATTTGAACTTAGAACCCTGATCACCGAACCTGGGCTCTAGCATGGATCCGCTGTACCAACTTACCAACGTTATTTTAGCAATTCTTATAAATCTTGTAGCTGATTTTCTAATCTCAAATATTCTGCCATAAGGAATCTAGGTTAATGGTAAATCGTTTCTAGTACATGCAATTACAGACACAAACAATTTGCGTGACAAGAAGCTATTAATCACAAGATGTTATCGCTAGTGAATATATGGAGAGCTTTGTTGCTAATTGAAGCTTGGTAGAGCGTTTTCCGATATCGTGGGGTAGCAAATCAATCGCAACGGATACGTACGCAAGATATAAAATGACTTTCTGTCAAAATCTGACAGTTTGATAGCACCACCAGTTCCCGAAGCCTGTTGGGTTTCACCAAAATATAAAAATGAACACGCTACATGAAATCACTCAATCTATGCTTATTAAGGATGCATGAAGCAATGTAGCCAGAAAAATAACTGCACTGGCATGCGAGAGCTAAATATACCTCACTTCATTGGACGAACTAATGAATATTTAAATAAGAGAAAATAAGTTACAACTGCCAATGAATAATCACATTTTCTTTTTCTTCAGAATAAATTATTTGGAGCTACGCAGATAGAAGACAAAAAGAAGCATTAAAAACGGTGTTAAAATAAAATAGTATAAACACATTTACAGCTTTACGTATTATTTACAATCTAAAAGGACAAGTTTCCCTCTTCATTTGGCTTCCTTGGAAGGATTCAAGGAAGGTAACAAGAAACCACCACCATGAATATCCTTCCCTGGTAAGGACGTATCCGCTCCGAGGCTTAGTGGTTATCCTTTGTGTGACTGCCAACGTCTTCTAAAGTTATGATACCCTAAATAGAAGAAGAAGAAAAAAAAGAAAAGAAGAGGAATATGTTCATGAAAATAGTTTTTTAACATATTAAACCAGCTGTCGAAAAGATAAACTACTATCGTTATCATTTACTCAGCAAAGGCGATTTAATATGTGCTCAAAACAATGGGCCAAATATCTCTGATCCAAGCATACGTAATGTGTCTGTATCTGTACATGACAGAGGGGAGAAAGAGACATAAAGTTTCTATATAACTAAATAATACCTAAAAAAATGCCTACTCAGAGCTTATGTGGAACTATCGTCATACTAATCATGAAAGTGGAATAATAGTATTTTTGCACGAATAGAAAGGGATGATTTCACCACGGTCGATCTTTTTCCCCACCCTCTATTGCCAATTATTTCTTTGGGATTTCCAAGAATTGTTACGGCCGACAAGTTCGGAGATATCCTTTCATATGAGCATACGTATAATGTTGTATTGATTGCAGAGTTACGTGAATAAAATGGGAAACCTATCTGAAGAACTGGACATTTACCGCGCAATCAAGCCTCTGTATCATCTGTCAAGTGTTTTGGGACTTGCTCCGTTCACGATACCAGATAACGCTACAAAATGCAAATTATCATATAGGAGAAAAGGATGGACAGGGATATGCGGAGGAGTACATTTGGCATCTTTGATAACAGTGATGTCATGGTCTATAATGGTGGACTATCCAAAATACCCACTGAATGTGGTACTACCAGATGGGTTGGCATTACTGTTACTGTATTGCAGTACATTCTGCGCTCTGTTCCATGGGGCACTTGTCCACGCGCCGAGCATGGTACTGATACTAGAGAAGATGGCTATGGTTGACACGCTGCTCAGAAGTGATTACAAGAGGACACGCGATTGTTTAGTACTAGAGCTAACGGGAGTAGTCACTGTACTGCTGGCTTTCTACTCATACAATACATTCGTATGGGGAGAAAGCTGGTCTTGTGTTTACTTCGCCCTTCAGAATTTTGCCAGTTTCACTACCACTGTCTTCACCATGCAATTCCTGCATATAATACTGTTCATCAAACACAAGGCTTTGCAACTGAACAAGACTTTACAAGAGATACATTATTCCGCCATGTCTCGGTCGCCCATCGTGGTTCACGAGCATGGTGTGCACTCACGGATCCATACATGTCGGAGAGTACACATAAAACTGTGCGAATTGACTGAGTTGGTCAACTCAACATATGGGTTCACTCTGCTGGCTCTTATCACATACCAGTTTGTGTACCTTGTATCTTCACTGCACTACGCACTGAGCAAGATGTCTGATCCGGATCACGTGCTCGAGGTGGCTTCTGACCTGACATGGTTCGTCATTTTCCTCATCACTATGTTGGCCATCACTGGATCCTGCCACTTCGCCAGCACAGAGTCGGCAAGGGCTGCTGAAGCAGTCCAAATGTTGTTGTTAGGCCAGTCTCGCGATCCTGAAGAATCACTTGAACTTCAGCTCTTCACAATGCATCTCATCAGCAATAAAGTAGATTTCACTGCAGCTGGGTTCTTCCCACTAGACTTGTCTCTACTATGCACCATCACTGGAGCAACAGCTACATACATCGTCATTCTTTTCCAGCTCAAGTGATCCGAAGGAGTTGGCAGACAGAACAGACTCTTAATAATTTACTTTGTAGATCTGGCCAGGGTGCACTGTGACGTGTCCTTGTGTGTACCCTTTTGTTTACACTTTACTTGGATGATTAAATGATCACTCATGAAAATAGCTTCTCCTTCCTTCGAAGATCAGCAAAATCACGAAACGATGACCACTTGATTCATAGAAGCAATTTCAATATATATAAGTGACCCCTCTTCAACAAGGACTCTCATTATAACTCTGTATCTTAACATAATACATTAATTGAAAGAACAATCTTATACACATTGAGCTCCTTTTTGACAATAAAACTTACTAAATCCTGAGGCTGAATTAAGGAATTCCCGAAGACAAAATACCGGGCTATAAATGCAGTAAAATTTTGTAAAATGATACTAAGCGTTGAGCGAAGAGGCGTGTTGGTTTTAATAATAATAATAATAATAATAATAATAATAATAATAATAATAATAATAATAATAATAATAATAATAATAATAATAATAATAAATATTTCATTGTCATTAAACTTGTGCAGTAATAGACAACGTCATTCGTAGAATTACATTTATCACATACAGTACTGATACACTACACCTGTTGGTATAATAATATGTCTATGAGTTTATAAATGAGAGACAATTAAATGACTTCATAAGAAAAGTTATTCAAAATTCCTTTTCCAATTACATTCTTTGAATAAAATAGTAATATAAAATCTTTGTTATAAAAAACATATCTTCATAAACCTAAACTTAAGACACTAAAATGTTTTCACATTCAAAATATTCTGTTACAGAGTAAAAAGGTGTCTTAATTAACCAACTGTATAGTTTATGTTTAAATAATTTTATCGATAACACTATAGATATAATGGCAGTTTATTGATCATTTTTAAGCCTAGTATTTCAAAACTGTTTAATGATTTTGAGAGTCTTTGAAAAGGCACAGCAATTCTTTTACTGTTCCGAGTATTATGAGTATGTACATCCTTCCTACAATAATAATCTGGTAATCTGTTTTTATTGTACACCAAAACATCGTATATGTATAAGTTACTGTTAAGCATCCAAACCTAATAAATAATGGCTTACAATGTTCTAGTTTTTCCGAATCTGTAACAATCCTAACAACCTTTTTTGTAGCACAAGAATCTTTTGAATGTAATTGCTGTTTCCCCAAAGTAAAATTCCATATGAAATAATACTTTGGAAAAAGGCGAAATAGTCTGATCTTACGTAACTGTCAGGCACACAGTTTTTAAAATTTCTTAATAAATATACGACCCTTGATAGTTTATTAATGTGAGGTTGCCATGATAACTTACAATCCATATGTAAGCCTAAAAACTTAACTGATACATCTAAGTGGTACATCTCTAAGACTAAACCATATTTTCTGTGTCTTACTGTCGTTAAGCAAAAACCCATTTGCTCTAAACAATCGTGATGCTTGTGATAAAGTATTTTCAGATAAATTCAATAGGTTATTAAAGTCAGTACTACAGTTAAAGAAGGAAGTATCATCTGCATACAATAACATATCCGTGACAACACAAGATGGTAAATCGTTAATCATTAAAATTAACAATAGTGGATCCTGTACGGACCCCTGTGGTATTCCATATTTAAGTTGAACTATGTTTGATCTCTCCTTGCCAACACAAACAATTTGCTTTCTATTCTTCAGAAATGATTCAATTAGTCTGATGTAGACACCTGTAATTCCATAAAATTTTAATTTACCTAAAAGCCTTGCTGAGGTCACAGAACGTAACCTCAGCAAAACACCTGTTTTCGAATGCATTCAGGATTTTCTTCACAAGTGACTCCATGACATCAATTGTCGATCTTCCTTTTGTGAAACCATACTGTTCATTACAAATTATGTTATACTGGTTCAACAGATTCAAATATCTTTGACATAATTGGTGTTACTGATACAGGCCGATAACTGATAACTTCCTTTTTGTACACTGGCAGAACTCTAGACAATTTCAGTACGTTTGGAAAAAGAAAAACCTTTACTTATGCATCTGTTTATCAGATGGGTTAGTATTGTCTGAATACAATCTATTATTTGTTTTAGTAAGTTACGGGGAAAACGGTAAATATCAACACTATTTGACCTCTTCATGGTTTTTACTATCCTTAAAATTACATCAGCATTAACTTCTTTGAAACTAAAACTAATTGACAAATTTCTTGAATCATAGTTAGGCCTAAAGTTCTTAATTGGATACATAGAGTCAGTATCAGGTCTAATTATGTTACTGCATATATTTTCATGTACCAATTGTAAACAGTAACTATTATATTAGTTTCCATTTATCGCAGGATAGTCTATTCTATTCTTCCTTGTAACAGAGCTTATCACATCCCATGCTTTTTTACACTTATTTTGAGCCCTATCTATCGATCTGTAATTACAGGGTTTTTTTAGCTTCATATATCGCATATTGGTATTCCTTTCTGACCTTATCATACATTCCTGACCTTATCATTCTCAGTCCTGTTCTTTGTTTATAAATCATGAAACAACCGTACTTTATTTTAAAATTCAGCTAGATAATGCTTTTATGGTTACTTCTACTGTGAGTCCCACGCAAGAGTTGGCTAATCATGCGGGTTTCTGCGTCGCGGCGGGCACAGCTCCAATTCCCGAGCGATCGGGTGAAATATCTACGCAAATAAAGCCGCGAGCGGTGTAATGGTTCAGGTTCTCACATTTAAAGTTGGAATTACAATGAAAATAACCACGTACCTCATCACAAGATATGTTGGAAATGTCCTCCTCTTGCATTCACACAACACTGGCACCTTTTTAGGACATTTTCTTTCACGCGCATAAATTCAGCTTCCGAGACATTATGCAACTATTATTTATGGGCAAACTTGAAAAATAAAGTGTATAGGTCAATTTCCCATACATTAGAAGAACTTAAAAAATATCACGAGAGAAATTAACTCTATCTCGGAAGCTGAACTTACGTGCGTGAAAGAAAATTTCTTGAAAAGATGCCAGTGTTGTGTGGATGCAAGAGGAGGACATTTCCAACATATCTTGTGATGAGATACGGAGTTATTTTCATTGTAATTCAAACTGTAAATGTGATAACCTGAACCATTACATCGTTCGCGGCTTTATTTGCGTAAATATTTCACCCGATCGCTCGGGAGTTCGAGCTGTGTCCGCCGCGACGCAGAAACCCGCATGATTGGCCAACTCTTGCGTTTGAATCACTGTATATGCATTCCCATTAACCTTGCATTTCATCTGCGGTATGTGTAACTCAAAAAGCTTCAGTATTATTAAAAAGAATTTGTCAAACATGACTTCCGTGGAGTGTATATGATCATTTTCAATTAGTTTTACCCAGTTTACACTATTCAGTGCCAGTTTAAAATTTACAATTTTATCCTCAGCCTTGCAATTACAAAATCAACCTTACCATTACAAATATTATTACCTGACTTACAACCATTTAGCTTTATCGTTAGTTCATTGTGATCTGAGTAAGGAAAAGTGATAACCTGAGTAGAAAGCATTGCCATATCGACATTTTTGTAAAGATATCTAGGTATGCTAAGCCTCTAGTGAGTAAGATGTTAACAAAATTGAAATTGAACTGCCTTAGCAGATTTTTAAGCTCATTCACGGTTTCCTTATTTTCCTTCTCATCGAAATTTGCATTAACATCTCCTCTAATGACTATATTAATTCTATTCCATTTAGGTCTAAGAAAATAGTTAAGCAACTCCTCAAATTTAGTAAGAAAAATATATGGATCACCTTTTGGTGACCTATACAACACCACAACTGCAATTTTAAAGTTTTCCAGGATTAATCCAGTAACTTCAAAGTCTACAAAGGAATCCAAGGTCAATCTTAACACTACTAATCTCAAAAGATCTGTTAAGGTATATTGCTATACCCCCATGAATACATTTCTCTTTACAGTAACTATTACCTCAAAAAAATCATCTAGCACAACGTTTCTCAACCTATGGTCCGCGGAAGATGGTGCAGATGGTCCGCAGACATAATTAAAGTAAAGAAGTAAAGAAGTAAAAATTGTTCAAATAAAATGGACACTAGATATCAAAGTTTTTAAAATCTTCGAAAATACAGCTGTCCTATTGCAAGTTTTCAACAACCTATCTTTGTGAGAAGGGATTTTCATCGCTCGTTCAACTAAAAACAAAATACAGAAACCTAAATGGCCGAGTGCACCAACCTCGGTATTCAGAATACCGCGGTAAAGTTGCTTAGTTTACCCCGGTAATCTCATACTTTCGTTGCACCGTGCTCGGTTTCGACTTTTATCGCGGTAAGATGCAAACCGGCCGTGAAGGAGCTGTAAAGTGAGAAAACCGCTGTTTTCTTTCCAAGATGGAGATCAGCGTAATGTATCATATTTACGATATCTAGGCCAAAAGCTAATTGAACATAAAGAATAATGAGAGACAGGTGGGGTCTATTTGAAGAATGAACGATGGTGCATATCTTTGCAAATACTGTGCTGTAACATCGCTAGAAATGACTTTTCTCTCTTACCTCAACCAAACCAGGTCATCGAGTAGGCTAGTGGGCGTAACCACGATTAGTATGATTAGTACAGTATTTATGGTGTTTGAAATCAGTTTGAATTCAAACGACATATATATGCAATATAATATTCCATTTTATCCTTATAAACTTTTATTACTGAACAAAAAGGCAACAAATAAATGAAATATGGAAAACCAGTGGTCCTAGGCCAAATTTAAGTGAATGACTGCATGCATCACGATATAGTCTGTGTATCGGTATATAGGGTATGTAAATCAATTTATCATACCTGCACGTACACGAACATAATTATAACAGCCCTTTCATGGCTATGCACATGATTTTGCACCTAAAATTTCTACTAGTCGTACGGGAATAAAAGCGAGGCTATGTCGAACTCAGAGCAGAGATTTCGTGGTGTTGCTTTGCCTAGGATTGCAAACGTGTGAGAATTATTCTTTAAAACATCAATGATATTTTATTTAAATGTACAGACAGGTGGGATCTATTTGAAGAATGAACGATGGTACATATCTTTGCAAATACTGTGCTGTAACATCGATTGAAATGAGCTTCCTTTCTCACCTCAACCAGAGCGAAAGCAACTCATTTCACGTTTGGTACAGTATCTATGGTGCTTGAATTCAAAGTTGGAATTCAGACGACATATGTACGCAATATAATATTTCCTTTTATCCTTATGAACATCTTTTTATTGAATAATAAGGCAACAAATACATTGAATTTGGAAAACCAGTAGGCTACTAGGGAGCCACCGTGACTGGCAGACGTGCAGAGAGAGAGAGAGAGAGAGAGAGAGAGAGAGAGAGAGAGAACCTAGCGGCCATGGAAGAAACCATCAATGGAAAAATGGATTCGGAGCAGAGTAACCGTAATATTTCCAAGCATTAGCAAACCGCGGTATTTTCGCAATGGTGCACAGAGATTTTGAGAATACCCCGGTATTACGTTTACCGCGGTAATGAAACGGCTGAGAAAACCGGAGAATGGTGCACTCGGCCATTAATGTATCTGCTGATCTTCGACTAAATTTGACTAATATTGAGCCAGATATCCAGGACCTCTGCAAGAGGCGACAAGTTCAACCATCTTATTAAAAGGAGTAATAACATAATACCTAATTATATTATCAAATTGGTAATAAATATTAAAGTATGTTCAAAATATAATTTTACTGTCAATAGTTTACTTCCAATTCAATAACTTTGTTTCCGTCAAATTAAAAAATGCATTTAGATTTATTTCGTTATAATTACCTATAATTAATACCCCAAATATTAAGAATGCATATAGCCTAATTTTAAAAATGGGATGTGAAATTAGGGGTCCTTAATTTTTTTTTAGACATTTTAGAGGTCCTCGGGTTCAAAAAGGTTGAAAAACGCTGATCTAGCATATCGAAGACAATCTCATCATATTTACACCAGTGCTCACTCAAGCACAAAATATATAATCTGTTATAATTGGCAAATTCATTTAATAGTAGGCCTTTTCTACTCAAGCCTTGAATATTAAGGTACCCTACATGTAAGTCTAACGGACTTATTTTTGCTTTGTTATTAATTTTGTCCTTAACAATATGCCTATTTTGCTCATGTTCTGTATCCATAAGATAGTTATTTATAAAAAATCAGTACTCAATTTTTGGGGTGGTCTTCTATTTCGTGTTGAAGCTCTTGTGCCTATCTTGTCATTCCCCACCTCTAAACTATCTGTTCCCAGAATTACCTGGGTATTGTCATTCATTCTAATATCACCATTGCCTACACAATGCTGATTGTCTTGTACACTATTCATATCTCCCAGTTCTGCTATGATGTCTTCCTCTTGAAGCTTGCTCCTCTTTACCATCTTTTCTTTGTGATGTGACGACCTCATTCTCCAATAAGTTGTTCTTCTTTTGATCATGTTTACCACCATTCCCTATTTTGTCTTTATTATGGTCATGCTGACCATCATTCTCTATTTTCCACTTCTTGATCATGTTGACCATCTTGTTGCATCTCTGGTTTTAACTGTTCTAATGGAATAGGCACATTTACTGCTACTGTCTCTAGATTCTTTGCTATCTTTTTGGCCAGAACCTCCTTTCCATATCTGTTCACAAGTCTTCCATGTTTAGTAAAGCAATTTAATGGGATATTCATATCAATTATCTGTGTAGTTCTTTTGGAGTCAAACATTCTCTTGAGTCTTTGGTTATGTTTTTTTGTTTCCTTGTTCACACATGACCATACAGGTAGGTCATGCTTGAGTGGTGAAGCCATTATGATAATATTGGTCTGCCCATTATCTTTCACACAACTATTCAAATACTTCAGGCTCCTGAATGAGTTATTCTTGTTCAAGTCATTGCTTCCACAAAATAGAAGGTGTACAAATCTCGATTTTAGCTTGCCCAAACCCGCTTGAACGCCAGGCAAGCAAGTTGCCAGCGTCATAGCTAGGAAGCAGGCAGGTTTCTTTAAGCCTGATGGGTCAGGTCAAACCCAGCCTAGGCAAGTCAGAATAAGCTTGCGACATTCCTATCAGCTAAACAACTGTAGTTGCTGAGTGTAGGTAATACTTTCTTGCTTTTCTACATGCTGGTAGAAGAAATTCACCATGCAGATAAATAAAAGGTGGATAAAGTATTAAAATCCTTTTAGCGTCTTAACACTATTTTTAGGTAGATTTCGAAGAAAAATCTACCTATTGCAATGGATACCATGTCATGATTTTCGAAAAATTCTTTCATATTTTTACGTTTCATGCTCCCCTAAGTACGAAACAACCGCCCGTTCAAAATTTTTTTTTTATAGATATATATATATATCTTTACACGATAGCGGCCGTAATTTTGAAGATATGTGAACCAAATTTTAATATGTTATTTCTAGGCCCAATAGTTTGGACAAGTTCGTTAATGATCAAAATTGGCCCAAGGGGGTGGTCGGGGGAGGGGGTTGAAGTTTTAAAACATTTATATCTCGGCCCCTATGAAGTATAGAGGGAAACTTTGTTTGAATAAATTAGAGTACTCCCTATGGAGTTCACAGTGACACCAACGATTCGGGGGTTCGAGTGAGGGTGGGGGTGGGGGTGGGGGATGAAAATTCGAAACTTTTGAAACCACGTCTTGTGGGGTATCGTTGAAAAGCTCTTGATGAGTACTCTACAAATCAATAAATAGTTTCTTGATAGCTCTCATATGACGCGAGATTTTAATGTTTGAAAATAATAACACTTGAAAGAATTATTATAATATCATAATTTTGTCTTGTTTAGCGGCTTTGCTAATTTTATTCATTGCTGATCTTGTGCACGGCCTCCCAGAATATTATATCCTATTATTGTTGTCAAAACAATTGATTGTAGGCTCTTCCTCTTTACTGCAGGTTTGCCATGCCAAGGCTAAAGAAGAAGAGTGCTATGCAGCGACAATAAATTAAACCAAAAGCACTTCGAAATCTACCTCCGCCTGTAGGCCTGCCTAAAGGGATTTTTATTATTAGGTAGATTTCGAAGAAAAATCTAATCTACCTAATCTACCTAATGACTTTCAAAAAATTCGTTCATATCTTTACGTTTCATGCCTCCCTAAGTACGAAACCACCGCCTGTTAAAAAAATTGAGATATTTATATTAAATACAGTATATGTATATGTATATGTATATATATATTTATATATATATATATATTTATATATATATATATATCTATATATATTTATATATATATATATATTTATATATATATATATATCTTTACACGCTAGCGGCCGTAATTTTCAAGATATTTGAATCAAATTTTATTATGTTATTTCTAGGCCCAATAGTTCAGACAAGTTCGTTAATGAGCAAAATTGGCGCAAGAGGGTGGTCGGGGGAGGGGGTTGAAATTTTAAAACATTTATATCTCGGCCCCTATGAAGTATAGAGGGAAACTTTGATTGAATAAATTAGAGTACTCCTTATGGAGTTCACAGTGACACCAACGATTCGGGGGTTTTGGGAGTACGAGTGGGGGTGGGGGTATGGGGATGGAAATTCGAAATTTTCGAAACTACGTCTTGTGGGGTATCGTTGAAAAGCTCTTGATGAGTACTCTACAAATCAATAACTAGTTTCTTGATAGTTCTCATATAAGGCGAGATTTGAATGTTTGAAAAGTTCTCTTTCCTCTTTTTTTGCAGTTTTTATTGCGGGTTTATCATGCCAAGGCTAAAGAAGAAGAATGCTAGGCAGCGACAGTAAATTAAAACAAAAGCATTTCGAAATCTACCTCAGCTTGTAGGCTTGCCTAAAGGGATTTTTGTTATTGTTATTAATGATTTTATGATGTTTTCTCGAAAATGTTTGAAAATTTTTCCCATTCCGGACTAGTACTACCTTTGTTCATTGATAATTCAAACTGTCCACATTTTAGTTTCTCCTCGGCTTCCTTCAGGGTAAAATTCTCTAAACACATCTGAAGTTCCTCAACTACGTAACTGCACGACTTACCAGTGCACTGCTATACCCAGTTTCATATTCTTTCCGCCAGGCCTTGCAGTTTCCTTAGGTCCTGTGCAACCCATCAGGTTATGAAGAGCTTGTGACTCATAGCGACAGCATTTCTTATCATCGTTGTAATCTGGCTTGCTTTCAAGTCAAGCAAGTTAAAAGCTGTGACTGGTTGCAGAATTTCAAAGGGGCAGGCAAGCTAAAATCAGAATATGTACACCTCTGGTGTACTACTTGTTCAGTTTCAGCTCCAGGCACAACATAACAAGGGGCGACTTACATTTGATTAACGGATTATATAAATAACAATTACTTGTTTGCTTTGTAGTTTAATGAATATTCTGTCAGCTGTGAGATCACGGCATACTATGAATGAACAATTGATGAATGAGTTACCAGATTGTAACCAATGCTGCCAATAGTGCGTATGAGAAACAGTTTACCTAATTCAGATAAGCTAACATCTGAAAAGAATAAAAGCACACGAACTGGCTTGCACCGAGTAAAAAATCAATACACATTATTTCAATTCCCAAACAAGTTGTGTTGTATAAAATAATGTGTTTTTAATATGTTCGTTGGCAGCATGTTATGTATTATTAGTTAACGCATATTGGATATCTTAAGTGCCCAGTAACGACCTGGTTTTGTCAGATAAAATCGCTTACTTTTGTTCCTTGCAAGCATATTATAAAATAGACGACCGTGTTTGGTCCATATCCTATTCATTGCTAAACATTATTGTATATTGATCATTATCAAATACGCGTCCTATGATTGGAATAGTCAACATAAAACTGCTTTTTTCTTCTTCTTCTTCTTCTTCTTCTTCTTCTTCATCTTCTTATTCTTCAAGTTTATTTAGTCGTTCGAGGCAAAATATTCTGTCCTCTTTCTTTCGGTGTCAGGTCAGATGCGCCCAAGGCTTAGTACATGCATAGCGCTTCAGAACGCAATGAAAATGCAGGAAAAGGCTTGTACTGAATCAAAATTATGTTTTAGTTATGGTATAAAATAATGTATTGTTATCCTGATCACTGGCAGCATTAGACGTATTAATATGACTTGACATGCCCAGTAACCACCTGATATTTTATCAGATAAAATTGCATCCTTCCGACCGTATCAAGCATATTATAAGATAAAGGGTTCTGAGTTGTTGATGTCCGAGGCATTGCTAAACGTTATTGGTCAGTATCAAATACGCTTCGTATAAGTGAAATAGTCATTAACAGTAGCAATTACGTAACATAATCTGCTATAATAATAACAATAATAATAGCAATAATAATAACAATAATAAAATACAAATAATATTGTACATTTCGTGGATCACACGGCAATAGAACGGTTGTTTGTGAAAATAGAAAAAAATAATTTTAATAAGTTTATAGTACTTTATATAGTGCGTTATATAACATCAGATGGTTTCTTCCTGTGGTACAGCTCCAGAGAGGTTACTCAAATGTGAATTCCTAAGTATTTTCAATAGCTCTTTTCGTTTCTTGCAATTTGCTTTGTCAGCTGATTTTTTTGCATACATTAATACTTATTTTTATGAATAAATTGTCACTGTTTCATATGAAGGTTCTACGTTCAGTGTTTATGGTTTCATGAGTGTAGGTCACAGCATTGACTCAGTTCATATTTTCAGCTAATGGCTCCTGCCCACTTCTTCCTCCGAGCCTTGACAGCTACGACAGTGTATGTGATGTAGGCTTGTAAGATTACAGTACTTCGCAATTCTTCTCCTCGAGTATAAATTGACTTAATTTGGAAGACATCCTACTTAAATACAGAACACATTTCACATGATGTTGAGGTCAGTGGATAAATACACTAACAACGTGGACCTCATTAATTCCACAACATAGAATCATTGTACTAGTCATGGATGAGATGGTATTAGTAAGGGCGTTAAGAGATTTTACCATGAATTTTATACAGTAAGATATGGGCAGCGATTTTGAGCCCGGATTTTTGCAATTTTTCGATTTTGGAGCTGTGAGGCACCAGTAACTATTATTTGTCTATTTATGATACGAGTGGTAAAAGAGAGATATTATTTTGTGAGTAGATATGAGTAGTATGGGGGCGTCTATAGGTAGTGGCCAACCTGTGGTCCGCAACCCAAGGACCATGGATGGCTCGCGACACCAATGTAGTTATGCCCTTTTGCCAACGACGCCTGCAAACGCATTCTTACGCAGGCCTTTATACCAATGTAGTTATGCCCTTTTGCCAACGACGCCTGCAAACGCACTCTTACGCAAGGCTTTTTAACTATGTTGTTAAGCCCTTATGCCAAAACGTCTGGATATGCACTATTACGCAAGGCTTTTACCAATTTGTTACGCCCTTATGCCATGGACGTCTGGACACCCACTCTTATGCAAGGGCTTTAATTGATCCCCCAACGTTATGTTATGACCTTTTGACAGCTGTAGGGACACTATCCCAGGACTTCCATATGACGTCATCAGCATATAGCTTTCTTATGCATGTTCATTTTATATTTATTTAATAAAATCTTGTCATAGAGATGGATTCGAACCACTCAAGTTATGATTACCGACCAGTCGTTTTAAACCGCATGACCACAGCGAGATTTGTTATTTCACTTGCAAGGGTTGTCTCATAAGAAAGTTAGGTTTCTCGGTGACGTCATGCTTATTCAATCTTGTGTTTCCCATGTTGTTTACCAGGTGTCGGGTATGTACCAAGCTGTTTGCTAGATGGCGCCAGCGTTTTCAAATATTCCAATGATAAACAGTCGTTACTTCAATCATGAATATATTATTAACATGAACTCCTTTCTGTAAAGGATTCTATTATTAACACATTTCTGACATTTAATTCGAGTCAAGACTTGATGTGAAATAGTTTGGTACATGAAAATCTTATTTGCAGTTGTTTGATTTAAATGTTAACTAATAATTTGAATTACAAATATCTTAGTTAAATCTAATGTACAAATACGTTCTTCTGGATACGCACTCTTACGCAAGGGTTTTTAACCTAATATTGTTAGTATATGTGTTCTTATGCAAGGGTTTTCTCTGGATATGCACTCTTGTATGAATTTTTAAATCCTGTTGAAGTTACTCCTTTTTTGCCAAGGACATCTGATATGTGTCTTCTACACTCTAACCCTTGTTTGTAACCCCAATGTGACGTCATCATCCTGTAGGATATCACGTTCTTATGCATGTTGGTTTTAAATTTATTTATTATTCTAATAAAATCTTGTCATACAGGTCGGTTTAATCCACTCAAGTTGCTATTACCAGTTAGTTGTTTTCAACCATGTGGCTAAAGTGAGACTTTCTACTGTCGATACAAGGGATGTCTCATATAACTCATCGTCTCCTTAGGAACGTCAAGGCTGTTCTTACGTAAGATTTTGTTTACTAATTTATTACAAACTAGACGACGCATACTAGGTTCAACAAAATTAAAAACCTGAAAAGACGCATGTAAATGTTCTACTCCCTCCGCAACCCCTGGATGGCTCACGACCAAAAAAGGGGAATGTTCCAACTTGGATAGTTTTGTCTTCTTACGCTATGATATTGCTGTACTCTGCCCGCAACCCGCGGATGGCTCGCGACAACATCTTTCAGCTTCTTGCATTAATTTTTTTATCACGACCCACCCATGGCTTACGACTAAACCTATAGTAGGTTTTAGACTTCTTATGCCATTATAACACTACACTCACATAGCTTCCACAACCCTGAATGGCTCGTGACAAAATTACGGTGTCTTCTTGTATTATGAAATTTTACCACGACCCACCCAGGGCTCGAGACTACCTTGTGCATTCATTTATTTTTGCAACGACTCTTCTAGGTATGAAATAAATGTTTTAAACCTCACCTTCATGTGTTAAGAAATTTTACCACAAACTACCAAAGCTTGGTACGGTGCGAGAAATATATGTCTTCTCGTAACAGTTTAACTAGAAGGAGGTTTGTCATGGGCAATGCTTAACTATCGGGGGAAGGTTTCAATAATCCTCAACTCAAAGAATATGCACGTGATATTCCGAGGACATCTTTTAGAATGCATGGGATAGTACATAGCTTAAACGAGAGGATCGCCGTTTTTCAGCTTAGGGAAAGATGTCGTGTTATCTGATTACAAATACGCTAAATGTTTTGGATAAGTAATGAGAACAACACAATCAAAGAGTGTCTTGTCCTTGGAAATAAAGAACGCTATACTCAGAATAATAATTCATTTATTGACTATATATATATATATATATATATATATATATATATATATATACAAACTTCAACTATGTTTATACAAACATAAAGAATGAACAGATCCACTCTTAGTTCTTACAATAAATACATTTCCATTAAACAGTTTTGTTAAATATGTATTACTCTAAAGTTTTCATTTGAAACAACAGCAAATCAGCAATAAAAAACTTACTTTGCCCAAGCCTATGACAACTGTGAAAAAATAATGCTATGCTAACAGTCTAAAGTTTTTAACACATTAAATAAAAACTGTTCTTCATATTGAAGCAGATCCCTCACACATTTTTCTCTGTCAACGATAAATTGTATTCACATGCCATCGATATCCAGTTTTAAAACCACTGACATATTTTTCTAAACACCAATAAATTGTACTAATATTTTTTTTACTACTATCACACAGAAAATAATTTTAAGTTTGACCTGCATATGTACTTAGCCTTTAGTTGTTTATCAGTGATAAAGTTATGTACTGTTAGCTTTCTGTCCTGTTGACTACCTGTTTGAAAGAAGAAGGAGAGGGCAATAGGAAAGGTTTCTATTGAGTCAATTTTGATTTGAATATGTAATATCCGTTTACATTACATTTTCTCCACAATATTGATTTTTAAAAGAAATATAGAAAGTTTATGTTTTATTTTATAAACTCATATCACTAAACACAGAATATTTCGTCACAACGTCTGTAAATATCATAATGGCTGGAACAAGTTATGTCCTATATATAATGGTCTCTCGGGCTTCCAACCGGGTTAAAGTATGGTTTGCTTCCGAGCTTTCGGCTGCTGTCAGCTCTGCAGCCATCTTATGTCCTATTTAAAAAAATATATATATATACGAACACATAATTATATTGTCCATATCCATTGTCTTAAGCACACGCCCATCGTTCTGGGATAGAATCCAACCTAATGTTGTTAGGATATGTGTTCTGCACTCTTGTGCGATGTTTTTATCCTGTTGAAGTTATGTCCTTATGCCCAGGATGTCTGGATATGTGTCCTCCACACTCTAACCCTTGTTTGTAACCCTATGTGACGTCATCCTATTGCGTTTTTATGCATGTTGGTTTTAAATTAATTTATTATTCTAATAAAATCTTGTAATATGGGTGGACGATACGTTTTTTTTTCCACCAACGAAGTTTCAAAGCTGCAACTCAACCTCAGGCGATTCCTGTTAGGACTTGAATACTTTCACCAGATTGCAAGAATTTGATAGCGATGTCATGTAGGAATTTGTTGGTAAAAGAAACTGATGTCTGAATGTTAGTGTAATAAACATATTACGGATCGACTACAAAGTACCGATTGTGGAAAGAGTTTACCCTTCATTCCTGATTACTAGACAATGACTGCAAACACGTTATAGCATGAGTTAATATTTCTTTCATGTCCCTCCGTACAGTATGAAGTACAATGATTTGTCTGGTGTTACGAAGATAAACATCTTCAGGTATAATTAAAAGGGTGTTGGATTTAATACGTTTATGATTAATAGAATGCAAAAGAGTGACATAAAGTAGCTTTGAATATATCATTAGTACGGGTTCATTTTAACTCGCTATATTTTGGCTTTTGAAATAAGGTTCCCTGCAATTCCTCCTTGCGATACAGGTAATTTTCAGAGTTATCTAAGTGTTACAAATATTGATGAAAAAATTATGCAGAATACTACGTGACATTTCATTTATGCACTGTAAGTTATCGTCCGATTGACAGCTAGTTTGAAAAAGAAATATCGTGAGCATTAAAAACTTACATTAGTTATCTTAAAGATATGGCAACGAATCGTGTCTCTACTTGCATAGAACATTGCCCTATGCCTATGACAACTGTGAACAAACATTGCTGTGGTAACAGTCTAAAGTTTTTTAACACATTAAATAAAATTACAGATATTTATATTATTTCGGTAACAACTGTTCTCAATATTGAAACAGATCACTCACACATTTTCTTCCTAGTGTAGATATGAACATATTTTCACAGTAGTGTCTGCAAGTGCCATGTCGATGATTTAAACATTTTCGTATCCAATATATCGTTATTTAACTGTTCATTGTCTTCGAATAAAACCTGTATCCGACGTTTTCGGTCTATTGGTACAGAGCACACGCATTTCATACATAGATAAGAAACCAGATTAATGTTCCTGAAAAAAATATGACGTAGGAGCAAATCTTTGCTGTTTCTTCGTCTTGTAAACTTCGAATCTCTACAATTTATTTTGAAAGCAGTCGAAAATACGCATTAGAGATATGTTCTCCCCCCCTAAAAAAGACACCTAGAGGTCTTGAACGTGAAATGTAGAAGGAAATGCCCAATATTCTACAGGCTCCAACAAATTGTAAGTATTAGTAGGGTAATTTACGTACATATATGTGTTTTAGTAAAGTAATAAAAAAACCAATCCAACATTTCTGCATTTCGCGACAGTGTTTATGTCATCTTTAGGCAACAAAAGGTCGCAGACACCAATTCCCTATGCTATATGTTTACATATTATAAAAATAACTGATTCTACACAATAATTTGGTATACAAACAGAAATAAAACTAAGAAACTGAAGGAACATGTAATAATTTCCTAAAAATTTAGATTTTAATGACAAAATAAACCTATAAGGTTGTAAGGTCTTATGTGAAGTATTATAAGTTACGATAGGGTGTCGTTTGTGTGATTTCCTGATAATAATAATAATCATTATTTTACGATAACGTAAAAACAAGATATGTTTTAAAAATGTGTAAACAATGCAGGGATAGGAAATAAAGATCCGTGTGTTTGAACAACTTAATAATAATACCTGTATGATTTTAACGAATAAACTTTCACTGATGAAGTTAAAACTATTTATTTATACACTATAGTAAACATTCACTTTATTTGACATTGTCCTTCGTCACGTAAATAGAATTGCACTCATACTGCACACAGTCACACAGACCGTGAATACATCTGAAAATATTAACAAGCATAAAGATTTCAAACGAATTGTCCGTAAACTATTAAAGAAATAGGAAAACTCATCTGCACACAAAGATAATATATAGAACATGATTCATAGAAGAGGAAAATATGACAATTGTGCATAAAAAATGAAAATTACGTAAAAATTCACAAATCATGTTTGAACATATACAATGACAGAGGAAACGAAGTCATTTATACATTATAATGTGAAATGTTTATCTAATTCTACACAACAGTACAAAGGCAAGTCCAATAGTCTTAACAATTCAATCAATGTGGATGTAAATTAACATAGAGAATATTTAAAACACGGCTGGCTGGAGAGGAAAATAATGTCAATTTTGCGTAAAAAAAATTAAAATATTATGAAATAAACAACAAATCATAATTGAACATGTCCTTTGACGCAGAAAATGAAGTCATTTGTACATTTAAAATTACGAAAAGTACACCTCTCACTAAACAAATGACATAGGTTGTTCCAAATGCCTTATCATTTAATACAAGCTTGTTGTCAGTTATCAAAGAAATAGGGAAATAATATGTTAAACAAAGAGAATATTTACAATTTCAGTAATTATAAAAAAAAAAATTTACTAAATTAATCCACAAATCATGATTGACATCGACACAAGAAATGAAATCATTTATACATTTAAAATTACGTATGTACACCTCTCACTAAATAAAAAAAAAGACATAGGTTGTTCCAAATGCCTTATCAATTAATACAATCTTGTCAACTATCAAAGAAATGGGTAAAAAGCATATTAAACAAAGAGAATGTTTAGGACATGACTAGATGGAGAGGAAAATAATGTAAATTGTGCGTAAAAGAAAAATTGAAAAATTATGAAATAAATTCACAACGTATGATTGAACTTCAACACATGACAGGAAATAAAGTAATTGATACACTTAAATTGTGAAAATTTTACCTATTACTAAACAATATAACAGAGGCATCTCTAAAAGCCTTAACAATTCAAACAATGTGTATGCAAATTAATAAAGAAATTGAGAAAAATTATCTGTAAACAAAAGGAATATACAAAATATGATAAGCTAGAGAGGAAAATAATGTCAGTTGCGCATGAAGAAATGAAGATTACGTAAAAAAAAAAGCCACAAATCATGATTGAACACGTCTAATTAACAAACGAAATGAAGTCATTTATACATTTCAAATGTGAAATGTTTGAGTAATAAGGCAAACACAACTCTAAGAGACTTGACATTTGAAACAATGTGATTTATACTTTAAAACGACATAGGCTATCGAAAAGGTGCCAGTGCGTATGTCTAGGTGTTGGTTTTCGAAATGTAAAGGCAATAGGTTAGGAAAGGTTAGGTTATGTTATGTTAGGTTAGGTTATGTGCAGTAAGTTGCGCGTACGGATCTCAGAGGAAATTAAAAAACTCGGCGCAACAAAATTGGTAAGAAAAAAAAAAAACTTGCGTAAGAGTGCATAAGGGCGTAACAATATTGGTCAAAAGCTTTGCGTAAGAGTGCGTATCCAGACGTCTTTGCCATAAGGGCTTAACAACATTGGTAAAAAGCCTTGCGTAAGAGTGCGTTTGCAGGCATCTTTGGAAAAACGGCTTAACAACATTGGGTAAAAAGCCTTGCGTAAGAGTGCGTTTCCAGGCGTCGTTTTCAAATCCGACGCCCGGGGTCTGTTTGCGTACGTACGCGTCTGCAGTTATGTCCTTTTGCCAACGACGCCTGGAAACGCACTCTTACGCAAGGCTTTTTACCCAATGTTGTTAAGCCGTTTTTCCAAAGATGCCTGCAAACGCACTCTTACGCAAGGCTTTTTACCAATGTTGTTAAGCCCTTATGGCAAAGACGTCTGGATACGCACTCTTACGCAAAGCTTTTGACCAATATTGTTACGCCCTTATGCACTCTTACGCAAGTTTTTTTTTTTCTTACCAATTTTGTTGCGCCGAGTTTTTTAATTTCCTCTGAGATCCGTACCCGCAACTTACTGCACATAACCTAACCTAACATAACATAACCTAACCTTTCCTAACCTATTGCCTTTACATTTCGAAAACCAACACCTAGACATACGCACTGGCACCTTTTCGATAGCCTATGTCGTTTTAAAGTATAAATCACATTGTTTCAAATGTCAAGTCTCTTAGAGTTGTGTTTGCCTTATTACTCAAACATTTCACATTTGAAATGTATAAATGACTTCATTTCGTTTGTTAATTAGACGTGTTCAATCATGATTTGTGGCTTTTTTTTTACGTAATCTTCATTTCTTCATGCGCAACTGACATTATTTTCCTCTCTAGCTTATCATATTTTGTATATTCCTTTTGTTTACAGATAATTTTTCTCAATTTCTTTATTAATTTGCATACACATTGTTTGAATTGTTAAGGCTTTTAGAGATGCCTCTGTTATATTGTTTAGTAATAGGTAAAATTTTCACAATTTAAGTGTATCAATTACTTTATTTCCTGTCATGTGTTGAAGTTCAATCATACGTTGTGAATTTATTTCATAATTTTTCAATTTTTCTTTTACGCACAATTTACATTATTTTCCTCTCCATCTAGTCATGTCCTAAACATTCTCTTTGTTTAATATGCTTTTTACCCATTTCTTTGATAGTTGACAAGATTGTATTAATTGATAAGGCATTTGGAACAACCTATGTCTTTTTTTTTATTTAGTGAGAGGTGTACATACGTAATTTTAAATGTATAAATGATTTCATTTCTTGTGTCGATGTCAATCATGATTTGTGGATTAATTTAGTAAATTTTTTTTTTATAATTACTGAAATTGTAAATATTCTCTTTGTTTAACATATTATTTCCCTATTTCTTTGATAACTGACAACAAGCTTGTATTAAATGATAAGGCATTTGGAACAACCTATGTCATTTGTTTAGTGAGAGGTGTACTTTTCGTAATTTTAAATGTACAAATGACTTCATTTTCTGCGTCAAAGGACATGTTCAATTATGATTTGTTGTTTATTTCATAATATTTTAATTTTTTTTACGCAAAATTGACATTATTTTCCTCTCCAGCCAGCCGTGTTTTAAATATTCTCTATGTTAATTTACATCCACATTGATTGAATTGTTAAGACTATTGGACTTGCCTTTGTACTGTTGTGTAGAATTAGATAAACATTTCACATTATAATGTATAAATGACTTCGTTTCCTCTGTCATTGTATATGTTCAAACATGATTTGTGAATTTTTACGTAATTTTCATTTTTTATGCACAATTGTCATATTTTCCTCTTCTATGAATCATGTTCTATATATTATCTTTGTGTGCAGATGAGTTTTCCTATTTCTTTAATAGTTTACGGACAATTCGTTTGAAATCTTTATGCTTGTTAATATTTTCAGATGTATTCACGGTCTGTGTGACTGTGTGCAGTATGAGTGCAATTCTATTTACGTGACGAAGGACAATGTCAAATAAAGTGAATGTTTACTATAGTGTATAAATAAATAGTTTTAACTTCATCAGTGAAAGTTTATTCGTTAAAATCATACAGGTATTATTATTAAGTTGTTCAAACACACGGATCTTTATTTCCTATCCCTGCATTGTTTACACATTTTTAAAACATATCTTGTTTTTACGTTATCGTAAAATAATGATTATTATTATTATCAGGAAATCACACAAACGACACCCTATCGTAACTTATAATACTTCACATAAGACCTTACAACCTTATAGGTTTATTTTGTCATTAAAATCTAAATTTTTAGGAAATTATTACATGTTCCTTCAGTTTCTTAGTTTTATTTCTGTTTGTATACCAAATTATTGTGTAGAATCAGTTATTTTTATAATATGTAAACATATAGCATAGGGAATTGGTGTCTGCGACCTTTTGTTGCCTAAAGATGACATAAACACTGTCGCGAAATGCAGAAATGTTGGATTGGTTTTTTTATTACTTTACTAAAACACATATATGTACGTAAATTACCCTACTAATACTTACAATTTGTTGGAGCCTGTAGAATATTGGGCATTTCCTTCTACATTTCACGTTCAAGACCTCTAGGTGTCTTTTTTAGGGGGGGAGAACATATCTCTAATGCGTATTTTCGACTGCTTTCAAAATAAATTGTAGAGATTCGAAGTTTACAAGACGAAGAAACAGCAAAGATTTGCTCCTACGTCATATTTTTTTCAGGAACATTAATCTGGTTTCTTATCTATGTATGAAATGCGTGTGCTCTGTACCAATAGACCGAAAACGTCGGATACAGGTTTTATTCGAAGACAATGAACAGTTAAATAACGATATATTGGATACGAAAATGTTTAAATCATCGACATGGCACTTGCAGACACTACTGTGAAAATATGTTCATATCTACACTAGGAAGAAAATGTGTGAGTGATCTGTTTCAATATTGAGAACAGTTGTTACCGAAATAATATAAATATCTGTAATTTTATTTAATGTGTTAAAAAACTTTAGACTGTTACCACAGCAATGTTTGTTCACAGTTGTCATAGGCATAGGGCAATGTTCTATGCAAGTAGAGACACGATTCGTTGCCATATCTTTAAGATAACTAATGTAAGTTTTTAATGCTCACGATATTTCTTTTTCAAACTAGCTGTCAATCGGACGATAACTTACAGTGCATAAATGAAATGTCACGTAGTATTCTGCATAATTTTTTCATCAATATTTGTAACACTTAGATAACTCTGAAAATTACCTGTATCGCAAGGAGGAATTGCAGGGAACCTTATTTCAAAAGCCAAAATATAGCGAGTTAAAATGAACCCGTACTAATGATATATTCAAAGCTACTTTATGTCACTCTTTTGCATTCTATTAATCATAAACGTATTAAATCCAACACCCTTTTAATTATACCTGAAGATGTTTATCTTCGTAACACCAGACAAATCATTGTACTTCATACTGTACGGAGGGACATGAAAGAAATATTAACTCATGCTATAACGTGTTTGCAGTCATTGTCTAGTAATCAGGAATGAAGGGTAAACTCTTTCCACAATCGGTACTTTGTAGTCGATCCGTAATATGTTTATTACACTAACATTCAGACATCAGTTTCTTTTACCAACAAATTCCTACATGACATCGCTATCAAATTCTTGCAATCTGGTGAAAGTATTCAAGTCCTAACAGGAATCGCCTGAGGTTGAGTTGCAGCTTTGAAACTTCGTTGGTGGAAAAAAAAACGTATCGTCCACCCATATTACAAGATTTTATTAGAATAATAAATTAATTTAAAACCAACATGCATAAAAACGCAATAGGATGACGTCACATAGGGTTACAAACAAGGGTTAGAGTGTGGAGGACACATATCCAGACATCCTGGGCATAAGGACATAACTTCAACAGGATAAAAACATCGCACAAGAGTGCAGAACACATATCCTAACAACATTAGGTTGGATTCTATCCCAGAACGATGGGCGTGTGCTTAAGACAATGGATATGGACAATATAATTATGTGTTCGTATATATATATATGTTTTTAAATAGGACATAAGATGGCTGCAGAGCTGACAGCAGCCGAAAGCTCGGAAGCAAACCATACTTTAACCCGGTTGGAAGCCCGAGAGACCATTATATATAGGACATAACTTGTTCCAGCCATTATGATATTTACAGACGTTGTGACGAAATATTCTGTGTTTAGTGATATGAGTTTATAAAATAAAACATAAACTTTCTATATTTCTTTTAAAAATCAATATTGTGGAGAAAATGTAATGTAAACGGATATTACATATTCAAATCAAAATTGACTCAATAGAAACCTTTCCTATTGCCCTCTCCTTCTTCTTTCAAACAGGTAGTCAACAGGACAGAAAGCTAACAGTACATAACTTTATCACTGATAAACAACTAAAGGCTAAGTACATATGCAGGTCAAACTTAAAATTATTTTCTGTGTGATAGTAGTAAAAAAATATTAGTACAATTTATTGGTGTTTAGAAAAATATGTCAGTGGTTTTAAAACTGGATATCGATGGCATGTGAATACAATTTATCGTTGACAGAGAAAAATGTGTGAGGGATCTGCTTCAATATGAAGAACAGTTTTTATTTAATGTGTTAAAAACTTTAGACTGTTAGCATAGCATTATTTTTTCACAGTTGTCATAGGCTTGGGCAAAGTAAGTTTTTTATTGCTGATTTGCTGTTGTTTCAAATGAAAACTTTAGAGTAATACATATTTAACAAAACTGTTTAATGGAAATGTATTTATTGTAAGAACTAAGAGTGGATCTGTTCATTCTTTATGTTTGTATAAACATAGTTGAAGTTTGTATATATATATATATATATATATATATATAGTCAATAAATGAATTATTATTCTGAGTATAGCGTTCTTTATTTCCAAGGACAAGACACTCTTTGATTGTGTTGTTCTCATTACTTATCCAAAACATTTAGCGTATTTGTAATCAGATAACACGACATCTTTCCCTAAGCTGAAAAACGGCGATCCTCTCGTTTAAGCTATGTACTATCCCATGCATTCTAAAAGATGTCCTCGGAATATCACGTGCATATTCTTTGAGTTGAGGATTATTGAAACCTTCCCCCGATAGTTAAGCATTGCCCATGACAAACCTCCTTCTAGTTAAACTGTTACGAGAAGACATATATTTCTCGCACCGTACCAAGCTTTGGTAGTTTGTGGTAAAATTTCTTAACACATGAAGGTGAGGTTTAAAACATTTATTTCATACCTAGAAGAGTCGTTGCAAAAATAAATGAATGCACAAGGTAGTCTCGAGCCCTGGGTGGGTCGTGGTAAAATTTCATAATACAAGAAGACACCGTAATTTTGTCACGAGCCATTCAGGGTTGTGGAAGCTATGTGAGTGTAGTGTTATAATGGCATAAGAAGTCTAAAACCTACTATAGGTTTAGTCGTAAGCCATGGGTGGGTCGTGATAAAAAAATAAATGCAAGAAGCTGAAAGATGTTGTCGCGAGCCATCCGCGGGTTGCGGGCAGAGTACAGCAATATCATAGCGTAAGAAGACAAAACTATCCAAGTTGGAACATTCCCCTTTTTTGGTCGTGAGCCATCCAGGGGTTGCGGAGGGAGTAGAACATTTACATGCGTCTTTTCAGGTTTTTAATTTTGTTGAACCTAGTATGCGTCGTCTAGTTTGTAATAAATTAGTAAACAAAATCTTACGTAAGAACAGCCTTGACGTTCCTAAGGAGACGATGAGTTATATGAGACATCCCTTGTATCGACAGTAGAAAGTCTCACTTTAGCCACATGGTTGAAAACAACTAACTGGTAATAGCAACTTGAGTGGATTAAACCGACCTGTATGACAAGATTTTATTAGAATAATAAATAAATTTAAAACCAACATGCATAAGAACGTGATATCCTACAGGATGATGACGTCACATTGGGGTTACAAACAAGGGTTAGAGTGTAGAAGACACATATCAGATGTCCTTGGCAAAAAAGGAGTAACTTCAACAGGATTTAAAAATTCATACAAGAGTGCATATCCAGAGAAAACCCTTGCATAAGAACACATATACTAACAATATTAGGTTAAAAACCCTTGCGTAAGAGTGCGTATCCAGAAGAACGTATTTGTACATTAGATTTAACTAAGATATTTGTAATTCAAATTATTAGTTAACATTTAAATCAAACAACTGCAAATAAGATTTTCATGTACCAAACTATTTCACATCAAGTCTTGACTCGAATTAAATGTCAGAAATGTGTTAATAATAGAATCCTTTACAGAAAGGAGTTCATGTTAATAATATATTCATGATTGAAGTAACGACTGTTTATCATTGGAATATTTGAAAACGCTGGCGCCATCTAGCAAACAGCTTGGTACATACCCGACACCTGGTAAACAACATGGGAAACACAAGATTGAATAAGCATGACGTCACCGAGAAACCTAACTTTCTTATGAGACAACCCTTGCAAGTGAAATAACAAATCTCGCTGTGGTCATGCGGTTTAAAACGACTGGTCGGTAATCATAACTTGAGTGGTTCGAATCCATCTCTATGACAAGATTTTATTAAATAAATATAAAATGAACATGCATAAGAAAGCTATATGCTGATGACGTCATATGGAAGTCCTGGGATAGTGTCCCTACAGCTGTCAAAAGGTCATAACATAACGTTGGGGGATCAATTAAAGCCCTTGCATAAGAGTGGGTGTCCAGACGTCCATGGCATAAGGGCGTAACAAATTGGTAAAAGCCTTGCGTAATAGTGCATATCCAGACGTTTTGGCATAAGGGCTTAACAACATAGTTAAAAAGCCTTGCGTAAGAGTGCGTTTGCAGGCGTCGTTGGCAAAAGGGCATAACTACATTGGTGTCGCGAGCCATCCATGGTCCTTGGGTTGCGGACCACAGGTTGGCCACTACCTATAGACGCCCCCATACTACTGATATGATCAAAATAAAATCATTTTATTATGTGTATCATACACTACTTTTTAGACAGGCGTACCATGGAGCTATATTGGAACCTTGACCTTCTTTGCCATCTAGTGCCGCATATACACATGCGTAGGTTGTTAATTTTTGGTGCATGGCTGCCAATGGAGTAGAGAACACTTTCCAACCACGAAGTATGACGATTTTTGCGATCACTGTAAGAAATTTAAGATTTGAAAAGGCGTAATGAATTTTAACATCTTCAGTTTTTCAAACAGTCTATTTAATATTTACATAAAAATATATTCTTAACTAAAAGAGCATTTTCATGCAATTGAAACCAAAGCTGGTTGCAATGGATATTTTAGACAGTCGAAGGTGAAAGAAGTACATTTAACGGTAGATAATATTAATTGAAAAGATAATATTATGTCACTGAGTGGTATAAAATTACAACACTCCAGGGTAACGAACTTTGATTGATTCTAATGAGATATTGTCATACTCATTTTTCTGCAAACAAGCTGTTCTAGTACTTAAACTATGAATTCTAATGTCGGACGTTTGCGCATATTACTTTTGTAAAACTGGTGGGACTTAAGGTACCTGCTGGTTTTGTGGTATTTAAAAAATATAAATATAGACAAATATTCGAAAAATCTTTTGTAACGTTTATTATTAATGAATCTCATTTCTGCGATTAATATAGTAGTTAGAGAATTCAAGTTTTTCAGCCTTAAGCACTAGTATATAGTAAGAACTCAACAAGATATTAGAGCTGAACACGTAGAGTGTTTATAGGTTATGGCGGTTTCTCCTATATGCTGCAGTGCTGCAGCACACAGTTTGTTTTCTGCTCGTCGTATAATGTTATTTTCAAACGCAATATTATATTTTCTTTTGCGTAGATTCTGAACTTGGCGCGTCCACGCGAGAATTTCTTAGCTGGTAGTTTGGGAGTCAAGAGTCGGTAATGTGAATATTATCTTTTCCGCCTCGTGAATACATCTTGCGAACAGCGCAGCGTTCGTAGGGTGTGACGTCATGCTCGACCTTGACTGCATGGCGTATATGGGAGTTTTAACCTGCATAATGCGCTGCGGCAGCGGCAGCCCAGAGTGGGATTCTCACCGTCTCACCGGCGGGCGCGCTGTGAGAAGATCTTCCACCATCTGACGGTAGGGGACCGTGATGTAGCGAGTAAGCAATGCTTTTCATCTTCACCGCCAAATTCGAATGTGTTAAATTCAGAAAAACCCGGATTCCACAACCCCGATTAAGTATTCTGTCGCACTGGGAACACTAAGCGACTTCCTCTACCTCGATCATTAAAAATACTATTTTCTCGTCTCTTATTCCATTTCGGGGAACTCTCACGCGATTTTCCCTGCCCTAATTATTATTATTATTATTATTTATTAATATTATTATTATCATCATTATTATTATTGTTATTATTAATTTTTATTTTTATTTTTGCTATTTTCACTCGTCACACAACTCACACAACGTTCGATGAGACGAGAGAAATTAGCAAAAAAATAATTAGGGCAGAGAAAATCGTGTGAGAGTTCCCAGAGATGGATTAAGAGACGAGCAGTTTAGATAGGCCTACTAATAATTCTTTAAACTATTTTAAGTTTGCTGTATGAAATAGTATTTGCAGCACACTTTCGTTTTGAGCCACGAGCCGCTACTGATGATACAGTTTGTAACTGACTTTGTTATACAAATTAGTTGCAAGAATAAATTACATCATATCACAACATACACAGCTTACTATCTTGCTTCAAACTGTCCTTGTTAATGGTAAAGTCATAAGTATAAATCATTATTATATCATAACATAATAGTTTACTAATAAATCGTCATAAGAAGTTATTTATATTGATAAAATATATTACACATTTATATCAATAAGTCCTGTATTAAAACTTTAAAATTACAATCTTATATATTTTGTTCACAATTAATGATAATTTATCAAAAAGTAGTCATAAGAATTTTTTTATATTGATAAAATATATTACACATTTATATCAATAAGTCCTGTATTGAAACTTTAAAATTACAATCTTATATGTTATGTTCACAATTAATGATAATTTATCAAAAAGTAGTTGTTTAACAACTAATTATTAAATTTAAAGTTAGTTATTATTTTAAAAATATTGTGAAAACCAGGTCTCATCAAATTATGAGTATAGCCATTTACTTGGTTTTTTATGTATACACTTTCTTTTTCACAATTGTGGTATACTACTATAGAAGTTTAATATTCGTTTAAAAATTAGTATCTTTAATGCTTTTGTTGATACTTATGTTTTCGTATTTTATCACTTGCAATAATTATGGTAATGGATTCATTAGGAATTCCATTGTGATAAAATTGTTTATTTTTTTATTTTTTGATATCACTCTTCACTATTGAATTGATTGTATAGTAGTATAATTCTTGTTGTTAGGTTAAAATATACAATTAAGATGGCTAACAAGAGCTCAAGATATATATATTTTTTTTATAGTCAGTAATAGGCGTAGACAGTATATGCTTATATTAACTTGAAATTGTTGTGCTTATAATTATTTTTTCTTCGTTCTCAGCTCAATAGCTCAATACAGACGTCCAAAGAATCAACATATATTATCATTGTGCAAAATGTTACATTCTGCAAAAGTCCTCTTTAGCCCGTAGTTTTTCAGCAAAAGTCCTCTTTAGTCCCTAGTTTTTCTGCAAAAGTCCTCTTCAGCTCCTAGTTTCCAGCAAAAATCTTCCTTAGCCCCTTTTAGACCCTTCAGTCCGATTTAGTCCTTTTTTAGATTCTATAATATTCACAATATTCGGAAGAAAGGGGCATGAAACGGAAAAATACGTTAAAATGTTCTAATTAGGAATGATTTTATCTGTATGAACCAATTTAATCTGTATGTACCAAAATTAGTCTTCTGAAAATTAATATTTTAAATCCCGAACGTTAGTGAGGCTTACAGTTGAATCCAAAAGGATTTCTGCTTCTACTTTTAAAAAATAGCAATTATTTTTCTTCAAGAATAATCCGTTTCAGGTTAACTTTTTAATTCCGTGTCCCCGTTATACGACAGGATAATGCCTATAAAATAAACACATAAAACATAAATAAGCAGTTTATTGATATATAATCAATTTTATTTTAGAGTAAATTTAGAGTGCCAGCCCCGGCTGCCCCCTCTCTTTGGGTCTGTATATATATAATATATATATACACATTTCAGAGGGTATCCCTTAAATTTAAATTTTTTACTTTTTATACACTAACTGACAAATGTCTACACACATCTACTCTTATATTCTAATTTTATTTTTACTTACAATTTTCATAGCTCTGAACCACAAACATTTTTAATACGCCATCAGTATAAATTTCTTAAAAATCCTGGAGTCAATTAATAATGACGGGCGAAACCGCGGGCACATACTGTAAAATATTGATGGTTTAACCCTTGAAATATCGCTGATAATAAAAATAAAAAAACAAACCATTCCTTCCCTTGAAACATTACATAATTTCTTAAAATTGCACAGAATTGATCAAATAAAATTCTCATCATATTCATCTGTCAACAAACAGTTGAGAAACAATCAGGGCCGTAGCCAGGCGGTGGCGAGGTGGGCCCCCGCCAAGGGCGCAGGTATAAAGAGGGCGCAAAATTAACCACGAAAAATCCCGCCTTTTTTATACTGGTGCAATTTATCAAGCAATAAAAATTCCACGTTAATGGAAGAAATATTTCAGGTTATTAAAAATTACTGCACGTGAACTATCTGTAGTATTAAGACGATTGTCTACAAACAAAAAGCAGTCATGCAACGTTCTTTAATTAACACGTTTCTTATAGACAGAGTATGATAACATAAATCATGAACCGTATGGAAAGATATAACGAAAATAAAAATCGAGGAGCTACCGGGGATCGAACCCGGGCCTACAGATCGATTTAACTATTAATGCATTTTTTCATTTTCTCATTGCATGTTGCAGAAGCTGTTTTAAAAAGTCTCTATTCGAAAAAGATACTTTTACCTATATTAATGTGTTAAAAATTTTAGTAGGCCTCATTATGTACTTTACTTTTGATACTAGATTTTATGATTTAATTATTTTTTAAGTAGTTCAATCGTCTGAAAAAAAGGTTTTAGTACCTTAATAGTCCAACACTTAGTTCATTTTCAAATTGAGGTTTAGGTTTTCTTCATCGGCGTACGGTGGGGGAGGGTTGAGGGGGTTGAAACCCCTCCCGAAATATCTGCGATTTTTAAGGATTATAACAATGTTACGAAATAAATAAATAAATGGTTTCATTGTTACGTATATTTTGTTACATAACACAACAATATTAAAATAACTCTTGTAAATGTTAATTTCTAATTAATTACTGAATTAATTAAAGTTCTGCACGTGCCATTCTATTTCTGGCTACTCTGCAGTTGTTTTTCATGTGTTAATTTATAAGTGCCCTTGTGAAAATGACTCCGCTTACATACATGTCAGACGATCAGCAATATCCCACAGTATTTCGAGGTTGGTCGCAAACCTGTCAGGTCCCAACTCTCGAAAATAGAGGTATTGCTACTTTTCATTTTAAATTTAACATCTTCTGGTGAAAGGTGTAAGAAACCCTGTGATCGTATCACAGAGTAAATTGCAGCTTACGGGAAGAATAAATATGTAGGAACTGAATCCAAAGGACTTAAATTCGTATAACATGATGCATATTGTGTGATTCCACTTTCATTCTAAATATGTGAGTAAGTTTGGCAATGTTCCGTCAAGTCAAAAGTTAGAGTACTCCTTAAATAGTTTTTATAAAAAAAAGTACTGACCACAATACAACTGTTTAGTTACTAAAAATAGTGTGTTACGTTACAATGTGTGCAAGTACATGGAGCTGAGACAACATTATATTCAACCCCCTCCGAACAGAATTTCACCGTACGCCCATGGTTTTCTTTGATATGAACAGTGTTTTTATATTCAATTAATAAACAGTTTTACAGAAATTTAAAAAACTTGTTCAGACCCCCCCGTATTGGAGGGCGCAGATTTGTCAAACTCGCCAAGGGCGCAGAAGGACCTTGCTACGGCCCTGGAAACAATACGTATTATCAGTGTTTAGGTGGCTTTGGGACTGCATAAAACTTATGATATAATTAATTTCTGTAATCTACATACTGATAGGAACGTATTTTGAAGGAAAAAGTGTAAGATATCCAGATAAGGAAGCATTAAAACATGGTTGACCATAATGCCTGCGTTCCTTCCAAGAGGCCAAGATTAAATATTGGGGAATCGATTATAGAACAGAATGAAAAAGAGGAACAGAAAAGAGCTGCAGATACTGGCCTGCCATTTAAACTTACAAGAAGGCAGTTTCCTGTAAGGGTAGCCTTAGCAATGGCAATTAATAAGTCCCAAGGACAGACTTTAGATAAGGTCGGAATTTATTTGCCTGAACCAGTGCTTAAGCATGGACAACTATATGTAGCATTTTCGAGAGTGAGGCGTTCAGAGGATGTAAGAGTTAAGGTGGAAAACACATCAGAACAGGGGAAGTTACTCGACTATTCTGATGCAGTTTTCACAAAAAATGTACTATACGATGATATATTTAAAATAAAAATTGATGAAGCCAGCGCTGACTTTTGTAAATGTATTGTCAGTGCCTTCAGGATTGTAGTAGACCTGTAAGTTTCTTATTTAAGCATCATTTTAACCGTGGCAAAGCCACGGGCTATTTCCTAGTATGGATACCTTTACGGAGACCACACATGGATTACAGGCCCAGGTTCAATCCCCTCTACCTCCTCAGATTTTTCTGAGGTAGGGAGGTCTGAAACAGGGTGCACTCAGCCTTGTGATTCAATCTGAGGAGCTACTTTCATTTCATTTTCATTTCAATTTATTCACCAGAAGAATCTTGTTACAAAATTCATGGTTTCGTCACTTAAGTCTAATACAATATATGATACAACTTGTTAACACTGAGATATAAAATACTTATATTAGGATTAAGAGGAAATCTCTCCTTCAAAGAGCATAACTAAGCATAACTAAATTGGTAAGTCTACCATCTGTATATCAAGAAATTCATGGACAGAAAAGGGTTGATACAATAACAGGATTTTTTTAACTTTATTTTTAAAAGCATTGTTAGAAAGAGCTTTAAACCCATCGGGTAACTTATTATAAATATTTATTCCTTGATATATTATACTATTTAGGCATTTTGTGAGCCTATGTTTATTTAGATGAAGATGATTAGCTATTCTGGTATTATGAGTATGATATTCTGAGTTTTTTGTGAAAGATTCTTTAATCTTATGTACGAAACATACAGTTTCTAAAATATAGATACTGGGTACTGGTAAAATTTTCAACTTTTTAAAAACTTCTCTACTAGGAGTGCGGACTGGCACTTTCAACATAATTTTTGCTATTTTCTTTTGTAATTTGAAAATGGTTGTTATTTTTGATGATGTACCCCAGATACAGATACCATAAGTAATTTGTGAGTATATAAGTCCAAAGTATACAGATTTAATAGTTTCGAGAGAGACTACTCTAGCAAGAATACGGAAGGTAAAGTAAAGTCTACTCAGTTTATTTGCTATGTAGTCTATATGCGTATTCCAAGAAAGATTTGATTCAAACCAAATTCCCAGAAATTTGGTATTTATACTTTCCTCAAGGGTTGTTCCGTTAATATGAATAGCAAAAGGGTTGTCAAGTTTCTTTCGGTGGAATCGCATTAGTATTGCTTTTTTTTACGTTGAGGTGGAGTTTGTTATCTTTTAGCCATGACTGTAAGTGTGAAATTGTCAAATCCACTTTTTTAGAAGTGTAGTTGAGTCAGCGTCATTAAAAACCAGGTTAGTGTCGTCTGCAAATAATATTGTATGAGCATGAGGTAATTCAGAAGGAAGATCATTTATGTATATTAAAAAAAGCAGAGGCCCTAGAATACTGCCTTGAGGAACTCCATCTTTGAGAAGCATGGCAGTTGACTTAGCTGATTTACTTCATTTAGAAGTAGTGGATCTTGTCACAGAAACCATCATTTACAGCCGTGGGTGTCAGCATGCTGTCAACATGCTCTCCCCCAATCCTATCATCTGCCTATGGTAGCTGACGCAGCAGTCGGATAGTAGACCTAGTCCCCTCAGGGATACAATGCCATGGAGTTTAATTTTAGAAAGTTTAAATTTTTATAGCTTGTATACAACATTATACAACATTATTATAATGAATGTGATAGCTCATTGGCTCATAAGTTGTCTGTTGAGCTGAGTTTTTATGTACACGGCAGAGAATTCGTGTGAGGTATGTTGTATATTTAGAAAACTGCTTTAATCAAGTTCACTTGCAGGACAAATAGTTTATATCCTTTTTCCATGTTGTGAAAATCATAGTAAAGAAATGTTTTTGTGTAGTTTGCCTAGAAAAGGACAAATTAGTGTCAGATAAAGGACACTTAATTAAAACCCACACTGTCGGGTATTTTGTTTCTACTCAAGCCTTTATGCTCATTGAAATGTAAAGACTTTCTGACCAGCCAAACTAAAATAATAGTTTGCTACTAATGAGAATTACCATATATTGATATATACCATATATACATTGTTTTGTAATGATTTATTCTTTACAGTTCTGCAAGAGATTCCGGGTAGGAGAGAGATGCTGTGAATTTGAGTGCCTGGATGACCCGGATGCTACAGATGTAATAGGAGTTATGCCAATGAACTCAGCTCTTAATGCAACACCTTCTTCAGCAGTTCTTACTGTTGTCATGGGAGCTGTACTCCTTTGGAAAGCACATTAAGTTTCACACTTCTAATTAGAGAGGTATTTTGAAGATGCTAAAGTGAAAAAGTGTTTGGTATGAAGTGTTTGGTGAAAGAAATTTTATATTGGTATTTGATACAGTGATTCAATATCAATTCCAGATCACTAAGCATGCAGTAGCATGCAATAGTAAGTGCAAGCATTTACTATTAAAAATAGTTTGCTACTAATGAGAATTACCACATATTGACATATACCATACATACATTTAATATTTAAATACAATAACTGCTTCCTGTATTTTGCAGGCTACCAACTGTGGACAGAGCAGGCAGGAGGCAATTACAGAGTTGAAATTTAAGAATAATAATATCGATTTAGATTAAAACAATAGGGAACATAAAATTCTTATGAACAATCAATACACCAGCTGAAACAAAGGAAATAAGGGTGAGGTTATGCTATCAAACTATTAAAAAATAGTTTCTTTTTAAGGTGGCATAGAATAACATTATTGGTTATTATAAAATGATGGCAAAGCAGAAATATAGATCCTTGCAGAACCATGATGGTGATGCCCTTCATTGTAGCTTGGAGAAATTAGAGAAATCAAGTCATTCTGATTACAGTCCTTATTATCATGCAATTTATGATACAGTAATGAAAATGTTTCCTAGAGAATCCACAGGATGTGCTAGCCCCAATCTGATGACAAATAAAACATCTGGTTAGTATATTGAAATAAATCTGAATATGGTAAGTGGTTTTTCAGAACTGAATTCAATTTCAATCCGATATGATCCCACTTTTTAAATTAGTCTTGAGAAAGTCAATCTGAATCCCCACTCAATTCAATAAAATAAGTATATTCAGATCAATTTGAATTTTCTATGAAACTTATATACCTTATACACGTACTGGTGGGGTTACCAGATGTCCAGATTTTGCCAGACATGTCCTGCTTTTTTTGGCTTTGACTGGCATTCAGCATCATGATAGCTCAGATTTTTAGGTGCTAAAGCTTAAGAAATATTTATTGTTTATGTGCTAAAATTGTCAAAAATATGACCTGAAATGTAAACAAAAATGTTAAAAATTAAAATATTTAGTAGCATCTTAATGGCTAAATTAATAGGAATTGTCCATGTTACTCATCAGAAAAAAAAAATGTAGAAAATAAAAAATTGCCCTGCTTTTTAATGCTACTGGACACATTAAAACAAATTTTCATACGAAACATGTTTTTACATAAGTGATGCTTTACAGTTTATCCTAAATAGATTTCCAATACTCTTATATGATGTGAGTCATGATGGCCAATGACCAAAGAGTATCAGGCATGATAAAGCAACTTAAATTAATAAGTTAGCATATTTCCACAACATCTGTTTTCTGTAAGGATACGAATTGCAGACTCATGTGGTGAACTTCTTTAGGGTATGTGATTTATTTACTGTATCCTTTTAATATTGTGTAATCTTCATTTCTTTTAAGATGTTGAAGGTTGGTAGATGTAGCAAAAAGAAAGTGCAAATTTTATGAAATTTGAAATGGGTAGTCACAGAAGCAGTTCTACAAACAAAGAAAAATTAAAAAGTATATTCATGATCTACATAGTACGTAGATATATATTAATTAATATTATTTGTGGTAGTCTAGTACCAATTCTATTATACACCATGTTTAATAAATTGTATTCATTTTATACCAGTATGTATTATTAAAATTAGTTTCACGTTCAGCTTTTTGTGAAAATTATGCTTTCTTAGAGAAAATGTCCTGCTTTTAGTGTTTTACACCTGGTAACCTTACCTACTGGCTACTGACTATCACAATGCAGGTTTTAAATAATTTTAAGCCTACTTAACACGTGATTCACTGACCATTTGGTATTGATTTTTTTATTTCTTAGAACAATATTTTTATAACTAATTTTTGTAACCTATAGACCTATAAAGGGCTCGGATTTTTAGGTGCTAAGGCTTAAGAAATATTTATTTTTTGTGATAAAAATGTGAAAAATGTGTCCTGAAATGTAAAGAAAGTGCTAAAAATTAAAAATATTTAGTAGCATCTTAATGGCTAAGTCAATAAAAATTTTACGTGGTACCGATACTCAGCAGACATCATTCCTGAAAGGAGTCTCCAAGTATTGAAGAGTTACAGTATACAACAAGATGCTTCCTCCATTTGTCCATCATGAAAAAGTGATTTGATTTTGGAAAATGATCGCTCTACGTCACAAGAAGTAAGTCTCGTATATGCGTTATAGTTTCTTTGTAACTCTTGGAAAGGTAATTTTTCCACCACATTGATTCATCAGGTGTGTCAGTATTTGAATGATTCATCAGGATTTTTTTTAAAATTGAGGTTGGCTCACTTTCAAAAGGGATACATCCACTGAAACTAATGCTCTGCAAAATTCCTCACAGTACACTGAGGGTGTGGGAATTCCCAACTCCTGCTAATATCATGATTCACCTGGGTTATTGTGGCAATTGCCTCTTCCTGCTTGAGCAAAGCAGGATGTTTATATTTTCTTTCTTCTGGGGGGGGGGGATACTATAGCTGATATTTCAATTCTTGCACTTCTTAATAAGAAATTGCAAAATCTGGCATACAGGTATGTTTGAACATTCATTAGGCTGTAATATGTAATTATGTAGGCCTAATGAGTATAATGTAACACTTAACTTCACTGTGTTAACATCCAATACAATTTAATATTCAATAGGTTTGGCGAATTGTTAAAAAAATATTTAATAAAGGCTGCTTTTATGTGAATTTTATGTTAAAAAATTTAAGACACACAGACAAGAAAAAAGACAAATACATCACACTCACATACTTCAACACACATACATAGAAAATCGCCCAACAGTTCAGAAAACAAGGATACAAAATAGCATTCAGAACGAAGAACAAAACAATCAACAAAATACAACCCACAGACAACAAACAACACAGAAATAAATACAGTAACCCAGGAGTCTACAAACTAAAATGCAATGACTGCCCAAAATTCTACATAGGACAAACAGGCCGAAGTTTCAAAACACAATACACAGAACACATACGGGCTCTCAAACAAAACATAGACTCTGCCTATGCAAACCATATAATAATCACAGGCCACGAATACGCAGACATCAATAGAGACATGGAAATCCTACACATTAACCACAAAGGTCATATGCCCAACACACTGGAAAAATATGAAATATACAAACACACCGCACAAGACAACACCAACATCTTAGATGAACAATTACAGTTCAAATCACACGCGCTCTATGACACAGTCATCCAGAAATCTCTTCCCAACCACAACGATGGCATCATGGGAGTCAGTTGCTGAAGATGGCCACTCCACGTGGTTGAAAGCGCTCTAACAGGTAATTAAATACCACAGTAGTGAGTTCCAGTGGAAAAGCTTTATGCTGTATATAAATCATTAAGATTTACATCACTACAAAATGGACAAAACTCAAGAAAAAATTTAAATTAAAAAATCAGAAAATGTGTGTTTTTAAATTGAAAAGATCTAAAATACATGCTCTGGTGTGAATATCCAGAACATAAAACTCAGCTTGAAGTTTGTATTACAACAAAAACAAAATATGTAGCCTATTTAGTTAAGAATCTGAACCCTACTTAGGTGTATAGGCCTACTTTGTCATTTGGCAGCCCTTGGCGGGGGGAAGTTGTTAAATAAATATATTTCTCATATTGCAGTTGAAGAAATTACAATCCTGATATGAAATCTCAGGTTATCACAGTAGGGACACTTATGTGCAGGGCTGCTGTGGGTATTTTGGTGCACTAGGTAAGAAATAATTTCAGTGCCCCCTGCAAAATTCCACTTCAATCAGTCCACTTTTTACTATTTTACCAAACATGGAATTTCACATTCTCTAGCCTGGTATTAGTAAGTGGTTAAATGAAATTTATTTGAATTAGCCTAATTTGAGTAGCTTCTATTTATCTTGATAATATGGGGTTAAATAAAAAAAAAAATTAATTGAAAAGGTTATAACTTTTTATATGTGCACTAAATAAAGAAACTACATCTTATATAATTTTTTTTCCAGGAGTTTAAAAAAGGCTTAAAATCCTCAAGGTACTTTTCTTGCTTTAATTTTGGAAACTTCTTTGACAATATCTTTTTTGTCCATCTTTTTAACTCATTTTCGGTGGAATTGGTAGCGAGACATGAAAGTCTTTCCTTGCTCATTGATATGTTTTAAATTAGTTTTATTTTCAAAAAACTCCATTCTGTGCTTGCCACAAGTTGAGTTGAGATACTACCCTGGCAGGTACAAATTTATGTTTTTAATGAAGCTAGTAAATATGTTGACACAATGTACTGAATTTATTTCTATAATTTTCTGTGTTTTTACTCTTACTCTACAGTTATTATTTTTTTTAATTCTAACTCTTTGAGGCACCGTTGTACAAACAATGTACCACCAAATTTTAACATCTCCATGCATGGTGGTACATGTACTAGTGCCACCTATTTTTATTGCAGTATCAATTATAACTTGCTGGGATTAATTCCAGAACCTCTTTGAAGGGGCTTGTAATGTAGCTTAAATTCACACAACAATTAGCAGGAATTTTATAGTAAAAATCTTTGTAGAATAATAGATGTCATTTTTTAGCTAAAAAGAATAAATATTTCTCTGGGCAGTAGCAATAGGTTCATTACAGACATATGATAGCTTTAATGGTTTTCATTCCTTTAATTGTTATTGGTCCTATAGTCACATTTGAAATAACTCCATTTTAAGGTAAAAGAGGGGTATGGTCCTCCCCTGGAAACATTATAGTGTAACAGGGGAAAGATACCAAAATAACAGTAGAAGTCAACAAACTTACACAGAAGAAGAAATACCTCTGCAAAGAGTGAAAAACTCATTTTGTATATGCATTTTTATTTTTAAATGACGACGTCCAGTTTTTCTTTTATTCACCTCTATTTATAACATGTTCGACAGAAACTTGGATATCAATAAGAACAAGACCAGTTAGGTAATCTTCAGTCATTCTTGCTCTCATCCGATTCTTCAAGTGCCTGAGCATGGAAATGTCCGATTTGCTGTGGCTGTTGAAAATGGGATACATTTGTAATTAACACAATATAATGAAATATAAAATTAATGATATTTTAGTAAGTTGCAATGAAGTGTTTATTATTTTATTTACCATACTTAATTCAGTTTTACTTAGTTTATGTTTGAGATTTGAGATTTATTTCTTCATAGTCTGTATTATTTTATTGCTTTTTCTTTTTCTGTCTCGCTCACGTCCCCCATGCCCCTCTCTGGATTCTCCCCTGGTGTAGTATAGATATTGACACTTAGAACTTTTTTAACCTTCCAGCAGGTGCAGCTATTGTTGGGACATGAGTGGGTGCACAATGTACATTTAACAAGAAAAATTTTACGTAATAAGAAGACGCTGCTGTAGGAAAACTTGTGAATGTAATGAAAGAAGCATTTTATATTAGTTTTATAGTATTAACATATCAGTACCAATATCACTTTTTAAAGCATATTAGTGTGAAACGAAGTTAAACCAAAATTCCCCTCTTTTGTCATACTTTACAAACACAGTTTGCTTTTTGGTGAAGATTTGTTACACCGAAATAACATAAAATAATACACTGAAAATAAATAATTGAAATAATTTTATAAATTGGTACTTATTGTAATATTTACATTATATTTATAATTTTTCATGCATATTTGTATAATTCCGTTTTATTTTAAAACTTTTTCTCTATTATCACACTTATCACACACAATTTGCTTGTTGGTAGGCTCTTTGCAAGCAACATTGTTAACATTATTATTATTATTATTGTTACTGTTACTATTGTTGTTGTTATTGTTATTGTTGTTATTGTTATTATCATTATTATTATATAATTATTATTATTATTATTATTATTTAAAATCGAAATGGGAGAATTTTTTGACAACCACCCGTGTTCCATGTATCTTTGCCATAGGTCCAGGAATCTAGTCTTGCACATTTCGTTGCATGTCATGTCTTTACATCTAGAAGAATGTTTTTGCCCTTTGTTTTCTAAGCCTTAGTACACTCAGTTCAGTGGCGTAGGAAGGGGGGTGCGGGGGGTGCGGGCCGCCCCGGGTGCCATCACCCGGGGGGTGACAAAATAAAAATGTGTTTTTGTAAGTAAAAAATCGCTCAAGGGAATTTAAAGAAAATAATATTATTTAAAACAATTAAATAAGCTTAACAACTTTCTACAAGTCAACATGCGTATTGAAACTTCTTTAAGTTTTAAATGCAGTCAGCAAAGGTATAATAATGAAACGCGGCTAACTGGCCGCTGTGCAGATACGAAGAATAATATTATGGTTAGGGGGAGGGGTGTTTAATTCTGCCGATGCTTGTATCTGCAGTTTTATTAATTTAAATGAGACTTCAACAATCGGTGATATTTTATATCACTCAAGCCGCAACCAATTCTACCCGCTGCGGCAGTCATGACTTTGACGAAAATAAACTTGGAATGTGAGTTCACTCCGAAGTCTCCGGCAATGTAGATTTCGGACTGGTATGTGCGCATATTTAAGAATAGATTATTAATAATACAGTTCCGTAAAATAGATACATTACTTGTTTATGAAATTTATTAGGATCAACCCATAAAAAAATGACGTATAATTCACATAACTTCCTCTGCCCAAATAAGTTAGCCTCCCCTTAAAAATAATAGAAAGTCGTCACCAATCTTTGTGTCACGTCCCCAAAAGGTACCAAACTCAAATACACAATTTTGTTTTCGTACGATTATCCGTTGCAAGAGGCCGTATTGCAAAGAGCGCATATTCTGAGTGGGTGGCTTATAACTACCCTTCAGATAATTATTTCGAAAAAGTGTTTCAAATAAAAGTTTTAGGTCTTAGTATAAGCAACCCACGTGCAAAATTTAAAGAAAATAGTTAGAGCCGTTTTCGAGAAAACTTTCTTTATGTAAAAATAAGGAAAACCTGTCTCCAATCTTCGGTTCACATCTTGAAAGGTACCAGACATAAATACAAAATTTTGTCCTTTTGTCAAAATTCATCTTGCCAAAATTCGAGATTTCGCTTGGAAAACAAAATAAAAAACATTTAAAATTCACTCCAGAAATAAAACTTTGCACAATTTTGGGAGTGTATTTTGGCCTAGATGTTCGTTTTATTAACGGTAACACCCACAATTCGTGAATCTGTCGCTCGCGAAAACAATGTATATCTGTCTGTCTATAACGTAGGCTACTTTAGATTAATAATAATAACAATAATAATAATAATAATAGTAATAGTAATAATATTAATAATAATAATAGCATTTATTGTCGTATAACAGTAGGCTACAATGTACAATGTACAGCATAACTTAACGTGCTTTATATGTATGTCTTTCCTTAATCCTAACAAAATTGGCTGAATTAGGTTAACTATGTCTTATATGCACCATTGGTAGCACTGGTTACAAGATGGCGACAACATGGTAACTGGAATCGCTTTATGGATGGTTGATTCATACTATGCCATGATTTCGGAGCTTCGTTTTGTTTTTATATAACAAAGTAATTATTACTAATTTTGCATAACTTAATCCGTTGAGTTTATGAGTTATATCAGATAAATTCGTTGCAGCTGCATCTATCGATAAACTCTTAAACTCTCGTGGGATTACCTTTGACTATCCAACAAATAACACGTGGAACTGTTCCATCTTTTAATAATTCAAATGGGGGCGGAGGGGTGACAAGAAATTTTCCGCACCGGATACCACCTAAGCTTGCTACGCCACTGACTCAGTTTTACACCACTGTGTATATTTCTCTTTTCCAATGAAACATTCTTGCATTCCTTTAAAAGCATCACAATCATTATTAGTAGCCCCCTCCTGTTCAAATATGCTAGTGTAATCTTCCATTTTGATGTTTCATCATTTTTAATCACTTAATTCTCAATCACTTTCCTCAAGCTTTGCAAATCTTGATAATTTTTTCTTCAATAATTTGTGTATGTCTTTTGATCTTGAAAAAGGTTGAAAAATAAATAAAAATTTTGCATGAAATTATCACCATACATACAAATTAAAATTTACAATTAAGTTAACTTAATTTTTTTTATTGTATTTAAATACTTACTATGGCATATTTCAGACTTCTAGTACTGAATTTGACCGCGGTGTGGTCTTGCGGCTAGCGTCGCTGACTACAGATCCGTCGGCCCGGGTTCGATCCTGGTATCTTCTTGGATTTTTCTGAGGTAGGGAAGTTTGGAATGGGGTGCACTCAGCCTCGTGATTCAAATTGAGGAGCTACTTGATAGGGAAGTAGCGGCTCCTGTCATGGAAACTACCGTTAACGGCCGTGGGTATCGGCATGCTGACCACATGCCCCCAATCCTGCCATCAGCCTATGGTAGATGACGGAGCAGTCGGGTGGTAGGCTTGTCCCTTCAGGGATGCAGTGCCATGGAGTTTAGTTTTTTAATACTGAGCCCAGATATGTCACAAGAGCAGGCATGTGTTGTACTTTTTATAACATTCTACACTTCTCTTCTAAAGGCTAGTAGCCACATGAGAGCTGAGAGTGCAACAAACTATGGAGAGTAATCTCAGGTGGTTTATCTAGTAGAGAGCGCTAGTCCAGTCCTGAGAATAGCTGAGAGTAAAACTCGCGACATTACTCTTGGAACCGTGTCCACTTAAAACAAATATCATGGGAATTTTCGTTTTGCATTTGCTGACAAGATGGACCAATAACAATGTATTATTCAATGTTAATATTAACGTAAGTATATTACGAGAGCTTGCTGAATGCTGTTAAATGAATCCATTCACTCAATTATTATGAGTTTAGAAGAATTTAACAATTTAATATTGTCAGGATATCAACAGAACATCATGAAGTATTAGTGAATTCGATAGGCCCACAAATTTACTAGAAAGACATTGAAATGTGATATGAGATTCTTATTAAATATTAACTAATGGTGACTCTGCTTTTCTGTTATCAATCGTGTGATTTTTAATTAATAGCTTGTCAAATCTAGTGGAGTGATTCTATTAAACTGTGAATCTAAGCTCCATGCATCTAGATGGATGAATAGGTCTACACCGTCTACTATTTAACTTCTGTGTCCACGAAGACCAAGAGCCAACAAATACTCCTTGTTGGTTGGTCCTTTACCACTATAACAAAAGGATTCTGTGTGTCACATTTACATGTCTCTACTTTTATATGCAATAGACTAATGCACGTCATCTTGATCCTCTCAAAAGAGTACAAAGACAAGCACCAAGACTGATTACAGGTGCTGGGTTTCTAAACTTCAATTTGGAAATACCCAACATAACAGAATATGTGGAATCGTATGTAGTCTGCACCAATATTGTGTTTGTTTATATGATTACTTAAGACGGGGTTGCACTGCAACTCAGGCCTATGACTCTCACTGCTGTTCCGGAATTTTGTCCCACATTAGATCCCTACATGCCTCTAATCTACAAACATGAAGGTTACTGCACCCGATAAAGCCTTACGTGCCTCAGAATATTCTTGGTCGAGGAATTCATAAACTAAATGATTAATAATTATAATGAAACAGCTAAAAATCCAGCTTTGGAGTGCATTCTATTATTAGAAAGTGCTGTCTCGGAAAAGACTGCCTCAGATTTGAGTTCTCTGGCTCAGATAACCCCTGCGTTGTGAATTCCATCCAAATTGATCAATGTTTGCCCATTTAGGCCTAAATTCATTATCCCTCTTCTGTCTAGATCAGTGATTCCCAAAGTGGGGTCCCCGATGGTTTTTCAGGGGGTCCGCAGGCGGTTCAAGAAGAAATAGGATATCCCGTAATTTTCTCAAATTACATATCTTCTAAAGCAGCTTCACTGTTCACATTAAGGAGTAAACTCTGTTTGTTATCATTGATAGTGTTATTTTGTCTATTGAATTAAATACATTTGAATCAAAGCATTTATTCAGTTTTTTTTTCTTCAAAACCCAGAGGGGGTCCACGAAATTTTAATTTTTTTCAAGGGGTCCACGGACTGAAAAGTTTGGGAACCTCTGGTCTAGATTGAAAATTTCAGATGTCTGTATGCCTTGACATTATAGCCTAAACAAATGAATCGACCAGGGTGGGCTAACAATATTGAAGTGATCGATAATTGCATGCGATGTTGGAAAAATCGTGATGCTCTTATTTCCAAGTTAAGTTACGTAAAAAAAAAGCAAAGCCACCTTCAATTGATCACACAATTGAAATGTAATATCGAAAGCCGATGCTTCGATAGTGCTACAAATCACGTTTTCTGCCAGTTTTTCCCTCATAACTCGCAAACAAAAACTAAAATTAAAAATCCGATTTCAAGGTTCATTTGGCCATGCTTCAGTCCATCTGTTTTTAAAATTTCAGATCTCTGCATGCAGTAGATTTTGCTGGGCATCGCGCACAGACAGACAAAGAGACAAACACTTCCTCTTATTATTATTATTCTTATTATTATTAATTAACATAGGCTTCAGGACATATTCCTTTTGAACTTTGATAACTGTTATATTTCTATCCTACAATTTCAGGGTATCCATTTGTTTTGAACCTACTGTAAGAGAATCCGTCCATCATAACATTTGAATGCAGAAGGCGATAAACCCTCTAAAATCTAAAAATTGGGTAATGGTGTTGCTTGCATAGCTGTAGGTTATTCCTGTGATAATTGCATTGAAATGAATACTAACTGGAACGACTTCTGAATGAGAGGAAAGTGAGGCTTCTTGTGTGACTAGTCATGTCTGGTCTCGCATGGTAGAAACCAAGCGCCTGCACGCTAAAACCCATTAAGGATCTTCTCGATTTCATTGGCTTTTTTGAAGTGAAACTTCTTTAGCCGCGGTAGGAGTAAATCGAGATCATGCGTTACGCTCAAAATTGTCACAAAATTAGTGTTACGCTCAAAATCGTCACGAAATTAGAAGGGTGTAACGGAACGGACTGCACAGAAAACAATCAACTCAATGATTAGGCTTATCCAAAATTTAAAGAATAAAAAAATTAAATACCGGTATGAAAAAATTGAAAATCCAAAATTTTTAAAAATCTAAAAATCCAAAATTCAAAAATTCAAAATCCAAAATTTAAAAATTCAAAGATCCAAAATTTAAAAAATTCAAAATTAAAAAATCCAAAATAAAAATTCAAAGATCCAAAAATAAAAAATCCAAAATTTAAAAAATAAAAAATTCAAAATTTAAAAATTTAAAATTTAAAAAATAATAAATCCAAAATTTAAAAATCCAAACATCCAAAATTTAAAAAATCGAAGATCCAAAATTTAAAAAAATTCAAAATTCAAAATGTTTAATATACAAAATTTAAAAAATCCAAGATTTAAAAAATCCAAAATTTAAACATTCTAAATTAAAAAATCTAAACATCCAAAATTAAAAAATCGAATATCCAAAATTTAAAAAACCGAAATAAAAAATTAAAATATCCAAAAAATAAAAAATTTAAAGATCTAAAATTTAAAAATGCAATATAAAAAATCCAAAGTTATTAATTAAAAAATTAAAAGAATCCAAATACCAAAATTAAAAAAGTCCAAAATTGAAAAAATCCTATAATTCAAAATTGAAAAAATCCATAAATTAAAATAAGTTTCACTTCTGTTACGTGGCGTTCCACGCACACTTTTTTTTAAATGTTAGAACTGTTCATCCTTTTCATTGCAAAAAATAAATCAATAAATAACCGAGCAAATTATTTAAATGTTTAATTTCCCCCCTACACATATTCCCTGTTGCAACATAGCAGCTTACTGCTTTCAAAATTAGGCCTATTGTATTCTTTGTAGGCTGATAGAAGTTTATGCAATTAATTACAACGTGTTTCTCATATCAATATACATGAAAAATAAATTAACGTATTTATTTGTGTATTTTTATCAGTGGTAGCTGTTTGGATATTTGCGGGGATAATGTGGTAATTTTTTTCAACCAGTAGATAAATATAAAATGAAAAGGGGGAAATTAAACATTTAAATAATTTTCTCGGTTGTTTATTGATTTATTTTTTGTAATGAAAGGGATGAACAGGTCTAACATTGTTTTAAAATGTCAATGAAATCGAGAAGATCCTACTAACTTAATGGTCTTTAGCGTGCACGTGCTTGGTTTCTACCATGCAAGACCAGACGCAACTAGTCGCACAGACAGGACACACATTTGGCAGAGACTTTACAATGGTAGCAGTCATTCCAGTTAGTATACAATTCAATGGATAATTGGAAAGCAACCAACATACATCTGTCCAGTGCTGTAATCTATAGGTGAAAAAGTCAACCACAAAGTGCCATTCTTACATTCTCAGCCTGCAGAAAGTGTCCAAAAATCACAAATTCAATTGAAGTATAAAAGATAAACGATTCTTATTCTGTGTTGATTTCAACTTGCTTTATTGTTGCTCCAAAACTAATTATAGTCCATTCAATGAATGCTGTAAAAGGGGTTGTAGAGGACATGGAGAGGGGAGAATTTTTTTCTTCGGGAATGTGTTGGGGGTAGTTAGGAGGTAAACATACTAAAAGTCCCCGCCCCTACCCCTTACGCTTCATGGGAGTAGGGGGTGGGAAAGGTCCACTTTTTTGGTTTTTCGCTTATAATTTGAAAATGGTGGGTCGTAGGAAACATTTTTCATATAAAAAATTTAAACTGACCTAATTTTCTACAAGTTGGTTTATACACACTTTTGTCTTAACTATAACTGTTTTCGAGATATGGGCTGCTGGATGTAACTAATTTTCCCAAAACTAATATTTGCCTCACTTTTTTCGTTAAATTTGTCTTTCTAACTCATCAGGGTTACGTTTTACAGCAAAGTTGTGAGGAAAACAGTCGTAGAGCATTAACTTTACTTTAAATATGTATATAGATATTTAATTTATCTTCAACAAAACAAAAGTTACAACAATTTGAAATTGTCGGGTAAAGTTTAAGATTTCTGAAGAAAATAGTACATTTATTTCCCAATTAAAGAACTATAACGATATACCTATGTAGGGCCTATATACTTATAAACACATTTACATTCTATATATATACACACACACAATATATATATATATATATGTATAGGAATCTACATTTAGGAATCTACATTTAAGAATCCCCGACATCTTCCATCACTTTTTTTATATAGGATTTAGAGTCTGCAGGGGATGTGTGGAGGGTCTCCATTTCTTAAGGCTTGTGGTGCTGCAGAGTCTTTGATCAGCACTGAAGCAAGATGATTTTACTTGCGTTACCCCACGACTCTGGGGGTAATGGCTTCCTAACCAGAGCTGCACCTGGTGGTATGTCCGAAATGGATGTTCTTTTGTTGCCCCTTGCTTGGTGGAAGTGACGAGAGATCATAGTCATAGATTTTAGAAACGAATGGTAACGGTAGGTGTTAAGGGAGCTCTCCATTGCTGGGGCGCCGTACCTTCTTAACATGCATGTTCATCCAGCTTCCTCAACATCAGTTTGTGAGGAGGAGGGGTTGTAAAATACTTCGGCTGCTCTGTGAATATCTGCATGTTTTTGGTAAAGTTTGGCAAAACCAAGTTTACTCTTTCGGAATGTTGCAGAAGTTGAATCGCGTCCATAAAAGCATGCAGGGACAGAATTTGTTTCACTCCCAGCTGCTGCATTTGGTGGGTACAGTAAACACTGGTTAGACCTTTTCCGCTCCCCGGTTTGATGAGTAAATTTTGTTATCAGGGGGAGTATTGGCGGTAAATATCAATGCGAGATCAACATCTCCAATGACAGCCACATTAATGTTTCTATCGTCGATTGTTCAATAGGTGTACTTAAAATCAGCATGTCAGCATCGTCTGATACTTGGTGCGTTGCAATGGCCTCTTCCTCGAGTTTAGACCTCAGTAGGTTGATCACTCTGTCTTTATTATGCGGACTGGGGAGGAATAGTTCTTCACGCACTGTTTTTTCGTTGCCCATATTGAAATAGATATCTACGGACTTTCTTATTATGTAGCGTCTTCCCAGTTCGGCCTTAGTGCTGTTTGGTGAGTTGATGTTTCCATCATCTCTTCCTCCCGGGTAGTGGGTCTTGACAAATTTCACGTATTCATTCATTTCTAAAGCCTATGACCAATGTACGACCTGATCTCTCGTCACTTCTACCAAGCAAGGGGGTAACAAAAGAACATCCCTTTCGGACATATCACCAGGAGTTCTCTGGTGAGGAAGCCAATTACCCCCAGGGTCGTCGGGTAACGGAAGTAAAATCATCTTGCTCCAGTGTTGACCAAAGACCCTGCAGCACCACAAGGCATTTCAAGCAATATTTTTTGTAAGTGCACGAAGAATTGCAGCAGCCTTAAATGTGACTGCAAGAAAGTTTCGTTGAACTGTTCCTCTTTATGCTGAAACTGCCAGGAGAGCCGTTTAAACAAGATACCTGTAATGAATGAAGAGGACCAAGAGGAAGAAATGGAGCCCTCCACACATCCCCTGCAGACGCTGAATCCGAAATAAAAAAAGTGTGAAGATGTCGGGGATTCTTAAATGTAGATTCCTAAATGTAGATTCCTATATATATATATATGTATATTGTGTGTGTATATATAATATGTAAATGTGTTTATAAGTATATACATAGATATATCGTTATAGTTATTTAATTGGGAAATAAATGTACTATTTTCTTCAGAAATCTTAAACTTTACCCGACAATTTCAAATTGTTGTAACTTTTGTTTTGTTGAAGATAAATTAAATATCAATATACATATTTAAAGTAAATTTAATGCTCTACAACTGTTTTCCTTACAACTTTGCTGTAAAACGTAAGGCTGATGAGTTGGAAAGACAAATTTAACGAAAAACGTGAGGCAAAAATTAGTTTTGGGAAAATCAGTGATATCCAGCAGCCCATATCTCGAAAACAGTTATAGATACGACAAAAGTGTATGTGATTCAACTTGTAGAGAATTGTGTCAGTTTTAATTTATTATGTGACAAAGTTTCCCTACGACGCACCATTTTCAAATTATAAGCGAAAAACCAAAAAAAGTGGACCTTTCCCACCTCCTACCCCCATGAAGCGTAAGGGGTAGGGGCGGGGACTTTTAGTATGTTTACCTCCTAACTACCCCAACACATTCCCGAGGAAAAAATTCTCCCCTTCTCCATGTCCTCTACAACCCCATCGTTGACTGGACTATAATGATATTTTAAAAGTTTCAGATTCATTGATTCAGGCATTTTAACTTTTGTGGCTTGGATGTTAAGATTGATACCATTTTGTATGCCTTACTTGGATTTTTTACCCGAAATGTCTCATACACAATGATCAAAGGATGGTTTCTTCAGTTTACCACAACAACACTTAATGTCATCTGATTTTCTACAATAGAAATTTATTTTCAATCAACTTTTCTATGTAAGATAATGTAATTGTCATTTATATATGATATTTGTAAATTATAGGGAATAAGTTTTAAACATGTAGTTTTTATTACCTTATGCTAACTTACTCAGTTGCGGCTCATGACTTAAATCGAGGGTGTGCTGCATATACCATTTCATAAGCCTATATTTAAAATAAAGAAAATATTTTTAAGTCTACTTATATAATGACCGTACGCCTTAGCGTAATGGTTGAGGCACTGTGCTACAAACCGGAAGGTCACGGGTTCGATTCCCGATTAGGTCGTTGGAGTTTTTCAATTGGCCTAATCCTTCTGGTGGCACCATGGCCTTGGGGTCGACTCAGCCTCTAACAGAAATGAGTACCAGGAGCAATCCTGGGGGTAAAGGTGGCTGGTGCAAAAGGCTGACAACCTTACCACCTTCACGCGCTGAATGTCCAAAATCTGGGAGCCTCAACCTCCTGGAACCCTCTAGACCTCCATGGCCTGTATAGGGATCACTTTACGTTTTTTACTTTTTACTTATACGGTGAGTCCCACGCAAGAGTTGGCCAATGACGCGGGTTCGTGCGTCGCGGCGGGCACAGCTCCAACTCCCGAGCGATCGGGTGAAATATCTACGCTAATAAAGCCGCGATCGATGTAATGATTCAGGTTCTCACATTTACAGTTAAAATTGAATTGAAAATAAACACGTACCTCATCACAAGAGATGTTGGAAATGTTCTCCTCTTGCATCCACACAATACTGGCCCCTTTTTAGGAAATTTTCATTCACGCGCTTAAGTTCAGCTTCCGAGATAGAGTTGATTTCTCTTGTGCTATTGCTTTTGAGTTCTTCTAATGTGTGGGATATTGACCCATACACTTTATTTTTCAAGTTTCCACATAAATAATAATCACATACTGTTAGAAGAACTTAAAGACAATATCACATGGGAGTTGGAGCTGTGTCCGCCGCGCCGCAGGGACCCGCGTGATTCGTCAACTCTTGCGTGGGACTCACTGTATAATGAGGAGGGTAGAAGTATAATTTATATATTTGAAGGAAATCCGGTTCGAGAGGAACAAAACATGTGGGGTAATTAGGAAATAATTACAATAAAAGGAATAAAACACTCTGGATAGGTGGAGGACCATAAAATAATTGATTTTTAGGAGTTTGTAGAACAATGGACTTATCGAAGTCACTGGGCACAGAGATCCACGAATCTAAATAGAATTACAATCAAAACATGTTATAAAACAATGCAACTTTAATCACACGTGAACTAATAAATGATTGTATAATATAATTGAAATAAATGAATGTAATGCTTCTTAAACTGGAATTATAAATGATGTAATATTGGCAGGAAAATGCTCCGCACGTGTCTAGAAATATATGTAATTAATAGATATAATTTATATATTAAAAGACTTGAAATAATCACTGTAGTTTGTTGATTTGTGTTAAATAACAAACTTCTGAATGTTACATGTAAATTTCACTGTAAGATGATGCACTGGAAACCAGGTATTTCACAATGGCATTCAATCTTATACAGCGTAACACGGATGTTAGCTGTGATGAATATAATACTGCTGCAATTGTCGAATTAATTGCAGATGATACACAAAACTTGAGAGTTATAGTTTTGCAGCAATTGGGAGTATATCGAGCACTTGAACAAAGCTTTCAATGTCGAAAACCGCGCGAATTGGAGTGATGCCTCCATACGTCTACTAGCAATGAAATCTGGCAAAGCACTGACTAATCGGCGTGGCTTGGTGACGCGCGATGACAAGGATTACATCAACTCAAGGCGCGAAAAACCTATTGCACAATACCATGAAATTCTTATGTTAGCGCGGCAGCAGAAGGTGGCTATTTGAATAGGATAAAGCGCTAAACATATTCCTTGCACTGACAATATTCAATTAAAATTAAAAGATCCAACAAAATTTACCTTCTAAATATAACACAACTAAATGTTGGTAGGTATGCAAAGCAAGGCTTTAACGGACGAATCTAGTAATTCAGATGGGTTGTAACTGAGTCTGAGATATATGATGTGAACTTGACTTGGTGTGGATTGTTCTTTTCCTGAAAAAAAAACGCATTTAAAGACAGCATTAAAGATAATAATGTTGATTAATTAAACTAAATATATTTACTTCAATTGAAATTACACGTCATTATTATCATATTTTCCACAACAAAACTTATGGCTTGTTAAAAGAAGCAATTGTACAAGAGGCTGATCTGAACTGGTTTTTTCAACTAGCACTCGTGGTCTAGGGGACTATGCTTTGGCACAGTAGTGCAAGTTCCGAGGACATTTCTTGTCATAAAAAGATATAAAAAGTAATTTATGTCAAATTTATTTATTAAATTCAAGATTTCTAAATGACAAGGATTACATTGCAATGAACAATAAAACCCCTTAACATATGAAATTGAACTTACACTGTAGAGAAATCTAGGTGCCTTAGTTGGAACTACGTCTGCTAGAGGTTACTAGGGCAACTTTAGCAACTCAGACCGAGTTGATATTTTAGATAAGGTTTTATAAGTACTAATTACTTTAGCAGCCTAGACCAATAAATTACTAGCGTGTTAGCAGTCTGAGAAGCTGCCCCTTTAGAGAGCATGTACGAAAAATGTTCTTTTTTCTTGCTTAGCTTGTAACAAAAGCAGGCTACAGTTTTACACATTTTCCCAAAACCAAGATATGTTAAGAAAGGTTCTGTTGAACATAATTTAGGAACTTATGGTACATTCCCAACCATGTTTTTGAACAAGGTACCGGTAAGTTTTAATTTGATTTGTCTCTACAAATTCATATTTAAATCTCCAAGTTCACGAATTCAAATCTATTTAGTTATGCATAAATGCAACAGTCCAATATTTATAAATTTACGGCATGTAACATAACGTCTGGGAAGGTTTTATAAGTACATTATTAGAATACAACCTCATTAAGTAAGACAAAAATGGATGCATAAACTATCCAGAAGAGTGGGGCTGGAGAAGAACGGTCTTGTGTCTACTAGGTTATGGTAGCATGTGGCTAAGACCAAACACTGCCGTCTCAAGAATTACACTGAATGTCCTATGCTTTATTTTAACCCAAAGCAAATCCATGACTCCTTGAGAAATGATTTACGGTAATGTGTAAGGTATTGCCGCAATTGCGGTAGGTTCTGCCATCTGTACCGTCGCCGCGTATGCAAAACTAGCCTCATAGGACAGGCAGTGTGTACACGAGTAATACAGTCTAGAAGGCAGTGAGACCAAAACTACAGCTTCATTTTCATTCCTACAGATGTCACAATAAGTTTTTTCTGTGTTAAGATTTCAGATAATGAACAGGACGAACAGAATTAACACAGCATGCAGGTGAAACATCAATTAAGTGAAGAGGACTGAAGCCTCATAGTCTGGTGGTTACGGGTCTGAACTATGCATTTTTACTTTAAAAGGTCCCACTTCGCACACATCTTCCTTGACCCCTGTGGAGTATTTTTGGAAGGAGCGCCAACGCAAATTGTGTGGCGGAGGGGAGAGAGGGGGTTCAAAATGGCGGCTGCACTCACTTACTAAATCGCCTCTAGCTCCTATCCCCATGATCCGATTTCAATGTTCTTTTTTTAAAAATTAAAGGTAAAACTAAGTGGTATAAGATACTGTAATGATATTTTAGATAAGTAAAGTGAAAACGCTTTAAAAAGTTAAAAATGATAAAACATGTTTTTCTTTTCGCTTTTATTTTTATCACAGTTTTTCAGAAAGTGAATTTTCGTAATTTTTTCTCAAATAAAAAAGAAAGTAAGTTTCTTAAGCTTTAATTTGATACCATAAAACACCCATTTCCATGTATAACTAAGCCCACAGCGGCCGTTAGAAAGATACAGTTACAATGGCGCGGCTCGTTTTCGGCCACGAGTCTTCTAGCGTAGTGCTACCAAAGCATGTTAAAACGGCCTGCCTATAGCGAAACGTGGTTCGGAACAGATCGTTTCGCGTGTGTTGGTAGTATCCTATTGTTATCAAATTATCTGTGTTTTACGTCCTAGCGTTCTAAAAATACGCCAATACTAGTAAATGTTATTACGGTATGTTCTGTTGAGCTGCGCTTTTCTAAGGATAATGATATGTTTTCATTACAGTAAGGTTAATCTCAAATAGTAGAAGCATTTATGTCAAGAATCGTATTCAATTCATGGAATTGGATCATTTTTATAACTTCGAATGTTGAGACATAAAATTTTCGCTTATACGTTTAACGCCCTCTTAATGTAGGCCTACTACTGTGTAATTTTGAACAAAAATATATTAACTTTGTGCTGGTGTGGTCACTCATAATTAAATAACTAAGCTAGAGGAAACAAATAACGCCATGTCATTGAAATACCTGATTCATATACCATAACATTTATTAGACTTCAAAGTATATAACAAGAGTATCCTGAGTTAGGTTAAAAGCAACAGATGTCATAGGATTCTGTTCATACTGAAAATGGGAGTTTTGGGTCGTTCCATCTCAAAAATATATTTGAACCAAACGAAAAACTAAACAATAGATTATTTGCAAACTGAACAAAACCTGGTGGGCGTCAACCATTAACAAAAAAACACAATATGAAAAGACAGAATAATTTAACTAAAGAGACGAGCCACCAGGAAAAACGTGCATAAGGCACAGACTAACTAAAGAAACATACCTGCAGAAACAGAAAGAAGAAAGAAGTCCAGTCTAGAGAAGACGATGTTACTCTTACAAATCCCGATGGCAGACTGGCTTACCGGAGCACGGGAATTCGCTGAGGTAGTGCCATAGAAAGTTACAAATTTGAACTCGCCCACAGCGAACCATTACACATGAATGCAACGAGAATAGAAACACAAACAAAAGACGAGAGAAACGCGAGAAAACCAAAACAAAACAAGATGGAACGACCCAAGAGACACAGTAAGTAACTGAATGTACTTGAACTGAAATAATAATTAATTTAAATAATAATGTGTCGTAACCACGGCACAATCACCCGCTGCCCCAAACAACGAAATCATGAAATGTCCGTCTTGAAAGATTTTTTTAAAAAGCACTGTTTACCAAAGTTCTTGCTCACACACAGGTCCACCACAGAAATATTGAATTGTCTGAAATTTACTGGCACTGGCTATATAATGGCATCACAATGTCCAATATCGTGAAGTATCAGAATAATATAACTATATACATAGGCAGAATTAGTGAAGACAGTCTTATGTCAGTAACTGTAGAATTTGCTGAATGTTGATGTTGTAGCTGGTAGGAATGCAGTGTATACATACTGGATCTTGTTTATCAGCAGCAGAAGTAGGGCATGTTGATATATCTTGTTGTTGATATATTTTTTGGCTATTCCAGTAACGGCGAGCGTCCCCGCACACATTGACCAGAACAGCGAGCCAGAAGAAGAAGTGGTGGCCAGAATAGCGTAGAGAGCATAAGACTGCGTTGAAAGTGCGAAGAATAGTATTGATTCTTGGCCACGGAGAAGTGCGTACGACAACACAACAAACTGAAATGACATTAACACATTTTAGAATTCAGGTACTTACAACATTACAGAATAAATAATGCTTGAAGAGCTTTTAATATATTATTAATTCCCCCTTTTTTCTGTATATAAAGAATAAATATTAACTCGCCCTGAAGGGACAAAATTTTAGTTTAGTAGAAGCATTATATATATATACAAATTTTAAATAACTAATAAAATGCATTTAAGTTAAATAACAAAGCGTTTGGGAAACAATTGTTTTTCTTCTTTTCAAAGAATGATTGGTAACACAATGTTTTCAACATATTTACCAAAATAAATCCTGAAGGGACCATATTTTAATTAATAGAATTTACAAATTTTAAAAGTATTAATATTTAAAAGATCATAATAATTTTATTAGTATGTTTGTTGATAGTAAATCCATCACAAACTTTAATAAAAGTTAACAAACAACTATTTGATGGAATTGACAGAATTTTGTTGAAGTTTTTTTTGTTGTTGAAATGATTAATGCATGATGTATTGATGTATGATAAATGAAATGAAGTGATCTATGTAAGGTGAAGAAATGAAGGGATCTAGATCCGACTTGTGAAAAATGGATAATGGAACATTGGATTTGGTGTCACGGAGGGCGGAGTGAGATGGAAAGGAACTTTGATTCTTGGAGGCATTTCCTCGTCGCTCGCTCGCCTCGTCCACTGCTCTGGGACGGAGAGCGACGCATCGCTAGGCCTATGTCTCTATATAGCAATAGATACCCTCAGCAAAATAGTTTGTCGAGTTGGGAGTCTGGAACAAAAAGCAAATAAAACCCCACCCACATGGGGCGGAAACGGAAACCAATGCTGACGCCCAGCTCTGTAATAACCCGATATACAAAGCCGCCCGGCAGCACAGATCAAAAATGGCACCCCCTCCACGAAATTAGCAGACGCCTCCGCGTGCTGCGAACGGAAAGCTGAGGCGTCCTCCCGAGAAATAGTCAGAGACAGTCAACAAAACAACGACAAAAACACCCGCACAACCGACACTAAAATACCAAAAACATGAGAGTCAAAATTAAGTCATTAGTAATTACAATGAAATATATAGTAGCTCATAAAAATAGATATGTGCTGCAATGAGACCAATCCGGGAGTGATTTTTAATCTTTTATTTCTTAAACCTCTATTTTGTCAGATTAGTTATATATATTCATTATTTATTTATTTATTTATTTTTTGACACCTTAATCTTTCATCATATACAGTATATATATATATATATATTACAAACTCAACGTCGCAAGAAAACATGGAAAATTGTCGATTTCTTGAACAAAAATCATTACATCTTTTATAAAACCGACAGAGGATGTGGGTATAAGCATTGTTTCTCGTTCTGAGGTTTTTTACACAGAATTAATTAGTTTCTTATTATTATGAAGATTCTTCAAAGGAATGAACTAACTCTGCGAAAAACATTGAAGTTTTTTTTTCTAAAAACTCTGCGCAGAAATTATTTAAAGAATACCTTTAATCTTTTTCTTTTTTAAATAGACTTGGTCAATTTTTTCCTGATGAATCATTTGTCTGATATTATATTTGATAGTATACCGGCTGAAATTTTATAGAATATAATAATTTATAATAAATTCCCTTCTTAAAGAATTAAGATCTTTCTAATTGCTTTCTTTTTAAATTTAGACTTATTCAAATTTTATATCTGATAGGCCTGCTGTAGGCCTGTAGTATTTATCCTATCTGCAGTTTGAAATGTTATAGAATGTCATAATTTATAGGAGTTTTTTTTTGCTTAATAGAATTTTTTCAGGTTTTCCAGTAAAGTGCCTGTATTTTGGAGTCTGCATCTTGGAAAATTTCGTCTCTAATGGTTTTTTTCTCTTCTCTCGAGAAAAGGAATATTTTGTTGAGATTGTAGTAGAAAATAATGAAAATTTAGTTGTATTGAAATCTGTCTATTTAATTTTGAGAAAATTAATGGAAAGAAAATGAAGATGGAGGTATGCATAGAGAAGAAGAAACCTAAACAAAACACACCAAAACAAAAGCAAAAAAAAAAAGAGAGGAACGCCCAACTACCTAGAGACGAAGCATGTAAGCAGAGACGGAGTACGGCAAGAATAACTATAGAACTGTAATTATAGCACAATGAAAATGGCGAAAGGAAGCAGTAGAAAAATAAACCCATATTATGTGTAGGCTAGTGTGCCTAACAGAATTTGCAATAGGATTTTTCGGAGGACCACTGGGAAAACCCAGAAAATATGTGTGCTTAGCAGGAATAATGGAGAGAGAGTATTGTTGCTTTATTCTTCTTTTCTTGAAGACTATTGCTTCTCCTTGTATTTGGTATAGACCAATATTGAATAGTGCTTGCTATTTTCACTAGGTATACTTCAGGAATGACTTAAGGTTCATTTGCTGTGAGAATACACCATGCTTTGTGATCTACAACAATAATATAAGTTTTTTATTTCAATCTAAAAAATTACAAACTTCAGGAATAATTGAGTTGTATTGACTCAAAATACTACTGCAGTATACTCTATCTGCCAGTAGGAAAAGAGAAGCTGCAATTATTTGCCAAAACTTCTTAACTTTATAAAAGCTGAATTACTTTTGTAAAAAACACTAGTTAGCTAGACCAATCCTTGGTCTTTAAGAAATATTATAGTTTATTCAAACTACTACGGCAGCATATTTGGCTTGCACGTAGAGGAAAAGAGGAGCTGCAAGGACGCCAAAACTCCCTACAATTATACAAGCAGAAATTACTTTAGTTGCAAAAACTTGTTAAGCCTTATTTGGCTTTTAGGGTTAATACATGGTTTAGTTTGATTTACTTAACTTGTGTTTCGACTACGTCTGATGAGAATGTGACTGCATTTAGCCGGACTGTAGTTAAGGGATGTACAGTTATTGAAGCTGAAGTTCTATGTTGCTGTAGATCATCCTGAATGGTGGCCAGTAGCGAGTCCTTCCATGGCTACAAGCTACGCTCCACGAAGTTCCAGGGCTGCTGCAATTCCAGTCTCCAAACTGGCTATTTGTTGAATATCTGCCTTGTTTCCATGCGGTAGTCTCGTAGGTGCTATAGTGTAACTGTACTACTAATATGCAGACTTGTGGTCTGTTGCTAAATTTGGGCTGTGCCCTTACGAAGCGACGATCGGTGAGGGAATGAGAAAAGTCTAACGGCCAAAATGCGTTCACATAATCATCTTACAAAGAGTCAGGTTCTAGAATCTCATGGAAGGCTCTTCTTGAAGTTTCGAGTAGCTTCCATCCAGAATAAGAGTATTCTTAAAGCTAATAACATGCTGTAATTATTCTGTAACATAAAGAATCTGCATGTGAACATTTACATTCTAATTGTAATGTATAATTACACAGAAATTTGATAATTTTAATGCGGTAAATAATCGATCTGTTCATAAAGCTGCTCCTACAACCAAGTACAATGATCGATAGGACGCTTCTAAGTGAGCTAATGTATTCTGTCTGTAGCGCCAAGTAAATGTTAATGAGCTGTCACTCGACTTATCGATATTAGTTCGATGTCGGCAATGCAGCTTTCTATTGCTAATTAACATTAATTACTGTATTTACTGCTAATAGCCAATAATAACTGGAATAAATATGTAGAATTATTCCTCAGATAATAATATTATGGCCCATAATAGATATTTGTTTTATCTGAATGTAGATAAATGAATATAAGTGTGCTAAGAATTCTGTTTGCTAGTAACTGGCATCAGTGCCATCTAGTGACTTGTGTTAATACTTCATTACTAATATTTGCTATAAAAGTATAGTAAATAGGTTCTAAGCTCTACGAGCTTACATTATGCAAAAAGTTACTTTTAATATTTGTATAGTAGCAACCCCGCAAAAATAACAATGCCGAATAAGTATGAATATGCTAAGTCGAAAGCTACACTATTAGCAAAAATTACACAATACAATATTAATAAAGATATCCACAACTTGGGTGAATACTAAATTTTGAAAAACAATTAAAACTCGCATATTCATACTTAAAACAGCTTGGGCCTAAAATTTTGAATAAAGAAACAAATCCCAGAAAAACCCCTAAATTTTGATTAAAACTTTTAAGCTATAGTGGCATAAGGAACAAGCTTTGCAATATATATATATATATATATATATATATATATATATATATATATATTGATATATGAATTTTAATTTTAATTTTTTTACCAAAATAAAGCAAAATCTTTCAAAAACATAAAAATAGAGAGAAGATTAAACAGAATAATTTACTATATTAATTACAGAAAGTGAAATAGAAAAGCCGAAAAGAAGCCCTAAGATTCGGGAAGCCGGGAACGTCAGCTCCCGAATATCCATTCCCAAATCATGGATACCCCTGGCCTGTACATCCTTAAGCCATTTTCAATTGAGAAACGTGGGCGAGGCAATGCTTTCCTTTTTCATCCCTCAAATCAACAGAAACAGGGGAAGTAAATCTTTCAATGAAATAGGGACACCAGAAACGGTGGGCCAATTTTGCGGAAAATCCATTTATCGCCTTGCTGATAGGGTGATTTTTAAGGAAAATTTTATCACCAGGTTTGAACGGAATGGGGGCCTTATCCCTGTTGTATCTTTCTTGGGTTTTGGCATGGCTTCTTTTCAAATACTCCACCTATCCTTCAAGTCCTGCGGTTAAACTGGTCAGGGAGTAATTCATTCAGCGCCCACAGATTAGACAAGGGACAATTAGGCTGATACCCCATCATAAGAGCAAAAGGGGTGGATTTATGAGCCTCGTTAATAGCCGTATTAAAGGCGTAGGCTAACCACTCTTAAGTTTGCATCCCAACGGCTATGATTGTGGAGTGAAAAGCGATAAGGGCAGACCGAGTATTTCTATTTACCCGCTCAGCCAATGATGGGTTCGGATAAAAGGGCGTCGTAGTAACATGAGATATGCCTTGGTCAAAGCAGAATTTATGGAAACTGTTGGAAGTAAACTGTGTGGAATTATCCGAAACAATATGACTAGGAGGGCCAAAACTGGAACAAATCTGAGAGAGACAAGCAATAGTAACGACTGAAGTAGCTTCTCGCACTGGAAAGTACCACACAAACTTCGTAAAGGCGTCTACGCAATCTAGCAAGAAGGTGTTGCCTTTGTTAGTCCTCGGCAAACGTCCCACGCAATCAATGAAGTGTTTTTCCATTGGGCGTGTCGCTGTTTGAGAAGCAAGATAACCATAATGGACTTTCTGAGCCGGTTTACTTTGTTTACAAACATCACAGGACTTGACTCTGACTTGATTATCCTCGTCTAAACCTTTCCAGATAAAATGTTCTCTTATTTTACATATTGTTTTATACAAGCCCAGATGACCCCCTACAGGAGATACATGGAAATACTGAAAGAGTAAAGGAACTAAGGCGTCAGGGACCACCACTTTGAATTTACCGTCCCTACTAGCTTTACAGACCAATACCCCGTCCTTAACAGAATATGGAGTAACTTGAGTACCTTTATCCAGGTCTTCCAGAATACGGCTAAGTTTGAATACGACTAAGTTTAGGATCTTGAGTCTGAGCTTCTCTTATGGTGAGAAAGGAAGTAGGTAAGTCTGAAAGAAGGGCGCTTAAGAAAACCTCATTCTCTTGTTCACCTGCGGAATCAGCACAACTGCGTTCCTCCTCTGGATAACCCTCGAACATGCGAGACAATATGTCAGTTACCACGTTCGTCGAGCTACGGATATGCTTAACTTAAAACTTAAATGCGGATATACGCAACGCCCAACGAGCAATTTTACCAGTTTTCCTCGGACGGGCCAAAACCGAACTAAGCGCTTGGTTATCCGTTTCCAAGAGAAACTCAACATGCTCTAAGTACACTCTGTATTTCTCCATGCCAAAAAGAACAGCTAAAGCCTCGAGTTCATACATTGAGAGTTTTCTCTCCTGATCAGTCAAAGTACGGGAGGCAAAAGCGATGGAACGTCTCCCTTCAGGAATCTCTTGTAGCAAAACCGCCGCAAGAGCATGCCCACATGCATCCGTTTGCAAACTGAAATTCCTGGAGAAATCTGCAATCGCTAACACAGGAGGATTACTTATCTTTAGCTTCAGCAAATCAAAGGCTCTCTGCTGATCCTCTCCCCACTGAAATTTAGTATTCTTTTTGCGTAGAGCATTCAGAGGAGCACAAATCTAGGCAAAGTTAGGTATGAACTTAGAGAAGTAGTTTACCATACCCACAAACCTACCAACAGCCTTTTGATTGCGAGGGGGAGGAAAATTCCTCATATTTACAGTACGATCAGGATCAACAGATAGGCCTACTCCGTTAGGACTGATCAAATGGCCTAGAAAAGATAGTCCTTGTGCCAAAAAGTTCACCTTAGCTGGTTTTACAGTTAGATGGACCTGCTTCGAACGACGGAAAACCTCATGCAAATGCTTTATGTGCTCCTGAGAAGTATTTGAATACACAATAAGTTCGTCGAGGTAGTTAAAGACGTACTGGAATTTGATGTCTGAAAATATTTGATCAAGAAGACGAGTTAACACTTGAGCCCTACAGCGATCCCGAAAGGTACGCGGGTATTCTCGTACAAATTCCAGTCTGTATTAAATGCATAGACATCTCAGAGAGAAGAATTTGATGGTAAACGCTACTTAAGTTGAGGCTAGTGAAGGACTTCGCACTACTAAACCAATGGAAACTGTTGTGAACATCGGGTAGAGGAACTGACTAAATGGCGATCTTACTATTTAATATCCTATAATCTACCACAAGTAGAAAGTCGTTGTCAGGTTTTGGTACCAAAAAGATGGGACTGGAGTAGGGAGATTTAGAGGACCTAATTATTCCCTGCTGCAACATTGAGTCTATTTTGGCCTTCAAAATTTGCATACGAGGTTGAGAGAGTCGATAAGGCGGGAGCCTAATTGGTTTATCACCTTTCAAAACTATATCGTATTGTATGAGGTTAGTGAGGCCCAATTCGTTGGTCAGAACATCCGGGTAATGCCTGACCAATCGAAGAATATCGTCAGCTCTTTCGGGAGAAAGATGTGACAATTTTAGATCTACCATCCACCATCCAAAACAATGGATCTATTGTAGCATCAAGAACACCATAGTCGATATTGCGACAAGAAAAGGTGAGTTGCACAGTGGCTTGCGGGTTAAAACCAAAGCGCAGCACACCTTTACTCAATTCCAGGACAGCAGTAACCGGTAGTGACTTTACCAAGAAAAAATCAAAGTTCCAAGTGAAATCTAACAAATTTACTCTGAGTTTAGTTCTACCGACAATATTAACCGGTGACTGGTCAATACTAGAGCAAAAAAAGTGTATTGGATCAACTACAAATCCATGCTGAGTGGCAAATTCACTGGAAACAAGGGAGAAAGTACTCCCCGAATTCACTAAAGCTGGGCAGTGTATATTGCTTAAACTGATATTCACCATAGGTACATTACTAGATATCCTGGCGACAATTGGAAATTTAAACTTACTCTGAGCGCCATAGATGTCAGATGCTAGTCAGGATCGATCATGATGATTTGGTGGACGATAGGTCGATGCAAAACCCTCACGTGAGGATCTACTGCCACCAAGTCTCGCACAGCATCTATCATGTGTTTGCCCCGTTCGTTTACACCACGAGCAAAACAGAGGATTTCTTGCCCCCTTTCTAGTCAGGTTAATTTCAGGAACTCGAGAATCATTACCTCGATAGTAGGCATTTCTGTTTGGAGGTTGTTGCTCGCTACTTATTCCCACAGTCTGTTGATATGCTGCGGCAGCATCATTAAGGCGGGGTGCTAACTCCTTCAATTGTGCCCAAGAAACCGGACGCGATAGACTGAGAAATAAGCCCCGAACATCAGGGAGTAGAGCCCCAGCACCTACCATAGCCATGGAGTCCCTTTCAGAATAAGGTAACAATAACGCCTCAGAAACGAGTTCCACATCCTCGGCATATTCAAGGAATCTCTCACGAGAACGCTGAGTGCGATAATAATGTTCTTGAATGAGTTTATGCAAGGTCCTCCCGGGTATATAATATTTGTTAACCGAATCCTGAAATTCTCTAACGGTTTCGTGATCATTAATAGCTGTAGAAATAACAGTAACCAGTTGGTCTCTAACATGGGACAAAACTATTTGCAAAACTTGTGTATCTTGCAGTCTAAACGGCATAACTTGTTTGCGAAAGTCAACTAAATGTTTAAGAAAGGAAAAAGCTTGTTCAGCAATACTAATCTCAAAAGTCGGCAATTGTTTAGTGAAATTTTCCACTGGGTTGGCCAGTTCCAACACTTTAAACTTGAAATCAGGACTGGCATGATCTTGAACTAAAGTATTTTGACTAATGTTCGAAGGAGTCAAGAAATGTCTATCCTCACCCACTAATCGTACCTGTGGTTGTCTTTGGTTAGGTTCTATACTAGACCCTTGCACTTCCAGGTTAGCCGCAAGGTCTAACAAATTTACGGAAGGCAGATTTTTAGAGTCCTGCGATCTATAAGCAATTATATTAACATTATCTTTCATGACAAAAGTATTGGCACAACTAGACCTTGAGATTTTCAGTTTTTGGATTAATTCCGAAAAAAAACCTGTTCTCTTTTGCATTGCTCGGTCAAAATGTCAGTCTCTTGTGTAATCTGAGCTAAGAAAACGTTTCTATTTTTCAAATGCAATAACCTATGGGAAAGTCTGCGAAACAGTCGGTAATACCGGTAGTTCCAAATTCTTCAATATTCTTTATAAATTCTTTAAGTGCCCCTTGGATCTTATCAGATTCCGTGGATGGAAAGTCATAATTAAATCGCGTGACGGGAACCATGCTAAATAATTTTATTTCTTTGCATTTAGCAACTAATGCATGCAAATCCCAGTCTACGCCTACAGCAACACCGCGACGGAAAAACTCCGCACTTAACTCGTCCTTTCTGAGGGCATCTGGAGAAATAATGGTGTCTTCCATTTTTAAGATGCAGAAAAGAATAACAAAATAAGCCAATTGAATAAATATGGTCAATACATGGCGTAATAAACGGGGTGTGTGAACTAGCATGAGTATGGCGCAAAATATTTGGAAAATAATTTAGAAAAACTATAAATCAACTACGCTCTACTACCATTATGTGCTGGTTTGGTCACCCATAATTAAAGAATTAAGCCAGAGGAAACAAATAACGCCATGTCATTGAAAAACCTGATTCATATACCATAACATTTATTAGACTTCAAAGTATATAACAAGAGTATCCAGAATTAGGTTAAAAGCAACAGATGTCATAGAATTCGGTTCATACTGAAAATGGGAGTTTTGGGTCGTTCCATCTCAAAAATATATTTGAACCAAACGAAAAACTAAACAATAGATTATTAGCAAACTGAACAAAAGCTGGTAGGCGTCAACCTTTAACAAAAAAACACAATATGAAAAGACAGAATAATTTAACTAAAGAGACGAATCACCAGGAAAAACGTGCATAAGGCACAGACTAACTAAAGAAACATACCTGCAGAAACAGAAAGAAGAAAGAAGTCCAGTCTAGAGAAGACGATGTTACTCTTACAAATCCCGGATGCAGACTGGCTTACCGGAGCACGGGAATTCGCTGAAGTAGTGCCATAGAAAGTTAAACATTTGAACGCGCCAACAGCGAACCATTATACATGAATACAACGAGAATAGAAACACAAACAAAAGACGAGAGAAACGCGAGCAAACCAAAACAAAACAAGATGGAGCGACCCAGAGACACAGTAAGTATCTGAATATAGTTGAACTAAAATAATAATTAATTTAAATAATAATAAGGTGTCGTAACCACGGTACAACTTCATCAATTCATTTGAACGTGCTGCTAATGGAACTGTTAAAGCACGCTCATAATTCACTTTACAGACGAAAGCCTGGCATGTTTATGAGAATGAAGAAGATGATCCGATGACCTTCCAAGACTGGCACACCAAAATGCGCTCTGAACGACTTCTGTTTCTTTACTAGGAGATAAATTTAAAAAGAATTCTTATTATTCTCACCTATGTGCGTTCCATTCGAGAGGGAAATTTTTCTCTATATATTGAGTCGGTTGTTCGCCTTGCTCCATGTTTCTTTGCCCTTGATCATGCTAATTATGCACGATGGATTTCAGTACATGATCCTTCTGAAGGACAAGCCAAGCTCATAACCTACGTAAAATGAAATAGTGGACTGCATGTAAAATTACATTTGTATGAAGAAAAAAAAAGTTGTATATACATTAAGAGAAACCACCCTGAACTTACTGTTTAATATAGTATATATAGTATGTATGGTTTGGGTGCAATGCCTATTTATTACTCAATTAGACCCAATGTATATGAGAGATAGGCCTATCAGGAATATTAGTAATTATCCTTTTACTAATTAATGTTCTACTTTGTAAAACATTTCAATGTTTTTTTTTCTTTCTTTATACCTTAATAATGTTGGAACATACACGTGATAGCCCTAAACTGAACGTTTTTTGTGCATTGAACAAGAACAAAATGTACGGCCCCTTTTTTTTCAAGAGAGAACCATCAACGGGATAGTGTACCTGGATATGTTACAACATTTTCTGATACCACAGATCGATGAGGATGATCAAGAACGAATTGTTTATTTCATACAAGATGGCGCACCACCCCACTACCTGTCTCACGTCTGGGATTTTCTCAACAACTGCTATCCAGGTCAATGGATTGGCCGTGATGTGCCAGTTGCATGGCCCCCGCGTTCTCCGGACCTGACACTGCTAGATTTTTTGTTATGGGGATTCATCAAATATATCATGTATGTACCTCCTTTTTTCCAGCTTCTCTACCTGAACTTAGAGCAAGAATTTACGCTGCCGCTGAGCAAGTTACACCTGCAATGCTACAGCGAGTTTTTGAAGAAATTGACTATCGATGGGATATGTGCAGGATAACCAGGGGAAGCCACATAGAACATCGTTAGTTTGAGGAAAAAAATCTTGATGTGTTTTCCTTTAAAACAAGACTAAAACCGGCTTTGCAAGTTCTTTGAATAAATTTATATGAATTTTCAAAGTTATAAAGTCCTTTTTGAAACACCCTGTATAGATAAGTCTGGCCATGTTCCGTCAAGTCAAAAGTGAGAGTACCCATTAAATTCTTTTTAGAATAAAAGCACAGAATCTGCTTAGGGGAAACAACTTTTCTAGTCATTTCTTTTCAGTGGCGGACGCAGGGGGGGGATAGGGGGGTTACATCCCCCCCCCGAAATTTGAAAAAATGTACTCTAAGTGGCCAGTTTTATAAACTAATTGTATATGTAAGTTGATTAATTTTTTTAGTATTCTTTCTACCTATTCAAATCCCCCCCCCCGAAAAAAATTTCTGCGTCCGCCACTGTTTCTTTTAGTATATATTCTATTTATACAATAACATGGTTTTTAATGTTTAACAATGATTCATGCTCAACCCCGGTAGAAGTCCTTCCTCTCTTCCATTACTCGCACCAGAAAAACATATTTGCATTGCCATGTGTGATAATAATTACAAGTGCAGTCGTAGTCAACCAATTTTGAAAACTTGGAGAATCCTATCTATGGACCAAGGGTGCTGTGCATCTTAGAAAGGGGTGGTGCATTTGCAACATCAAGTATTCAATTATTATAAAAACTAAATATCTATATTTTGACCAAAATATCAGGTACGGTGTTTTATGGCTGGGCTCGTTAAAAGTTTAAAAAATGAAACAGACTTTAAAACAGGGAAGATAATATTACATTATACTTTATGTCAGAACGACAAATCTAGTACGCAACTCAGAACTAAGAGCTAGATCAAAATGAAAGACGTGAGAAATCAAGCACAAGAACTAAAGTGGAACTGGGGAGGGCTTGCTGCCAAATGTAACAGAATAGATGGGCTTACGCTACTATAGGGTGGGACGTCCAAACTGGTAAAAGGAGAAGAGGCCATCCTAAGTGCAGATAGGCAGATGACTTCTAGGCAGCAGCTTGAGTAGACTGAACAGGGATTGCCAGGGACAGAATGAAATGGAAAACCCAACGAGGAGAAGTAGCAAAGCGTAGGTACAGTGTAATGCAGTATCAATTTTAAAGAGGCATATCACTCTCACTCAAATGACTCCCCATTTGATAATAACAGAGCCACCCCTATGTAAGTAGGAGACCCTTGCCCATAAGGGATTTGATGGGCTTATTTATTATTATTATTATTATTATTATTATTATTATTATATGATGACTTGATGAGGTACACTTTAATTTTCAGTCTGTAACAATAATGAAATATTTTTATATTTAATATTCAACAAAGATACAAAAGAAATTTAAATGTTTTCATGTGATAAAAAAAAGTATTGCTTGGAATGAAGAAATATTTTGATTAAATTTGTTGTTTCTTTTTAAAATTACTATGACATATATTATTCTTCCTTTCTTGGAGAAATCACTGACTTAGCTAATCGTTACTTACATATATTGATGAGTTTCATTTCCTTAGTGCTGCACAAGAATATGAAAGAGGGTAAAATATTTTTCCACCTAATCACCACTAAATGTTTATAAATACACTAAAGCTGAACTTAACTCCATGGTGCTACATCCCTGAAGGGACTTGGCCTACCACCCAACCGCTGCGTCATCTACCGAAGGCAGATGGCAGGATTGGGGGCATGTGGTCAGCATGCCGACACCCACGGCCGTTAATGGTGGTTTTCATGACCGGAAGATGTTAATAAATACAATTCCAAAAAGGCACGTTGTAGAATTTTCAATAACTACATTGAATGGTAGTTAGGCTATTATCAGGGTTGTCGAAAATACACTCTTAAGCATTAATGCACATATCTGCATGAATACCTATCTACAATTCCACACCAGCTATAGTAAGAATAATGACTTTTAATAACTTCAAGATTTTGATATCATAACATTGCCACTAGTTCTATTATAGAATATCTATGGCAATCTGTTGCCAGACTTACCAGCATACATAGAATGACAGTGAAATCACACACAACATTGCATACGGTTATACGAATTAAATTCTTTTGAGGAGGAGTCAGTTTGTATACATCAACTCTACTCGTAAGCTAGACCCTAAGCTAGACCCTTGCACATTTCACCTAAAGACGCTAAATTTAAAATGAAAAGTAGCTACACTTGTATTTTCAAGAGTTGGGGCCTGACAGGTTTACGAGCAACCTCGGAACTACTGTGAGATATTGCTGATCATCTGACATGAATATAGGTGGAGTCATTTTCACAAGGGCACATATAATTTAACACATGAAAAACAACTGCAGAACAGTCAGAGACAGAATGGCATAATGTAGTAAATTCAATTTGAAGCCAAGAGGAAAGGGATACAATGAAGTCATGAGCATGTGCTAATGTTGAATAAGTAAATCAGCAGCAGTGCTGTAGCACTCACTTGCTTTCCTGATCGCAGCACTAATGACAGTCCCCACATCTCGAAAATCATAATGAACGTAACACTAAATACAGCTACTTTAATGCAGACATGCGTATAATCTCTTTTGCTATTTTGTTTGGCACAAATTTCTCCAGATTTCAAAATTGTGGAAGTTAATGATTTTCTCCTATATGAAACTGAAAAAATCTTTAAGGAGTACCCTTGCGTACCCCCAGAAAAAAAAGCACTGGGTTTATTGTCATATACAAGTGTACTCTATACAGTGAACGCCGCTTAATGTAATCGCGGATAATGTTATAAGTCGGGTAATGTTATCACCAGGGCCCGGATTCTAATGAAATGTCATCTTTTTATTGATGCTGCATAGACATTGCCAACTTGTAGATATATCCTAATCATGGCCTCTAGATTATAGAAATGCATTTTTATTAGGTCATTTTTTGTCATTTTACCCAATTTTATATTTTTAGGGCATTTATTTCAATTTTAGGTCATTATTTGGTCATTTTCATGTCATTTGCTTCCTTATTTAGTCATTTTCATGTATTTACATGGAGTGTATTAACTTTTTTTCGTCGCTAGCGGTGCTGTCTTTGAAGTGTTATTTGTTTAATGCAAGAAGGAAAAATTCGGCGTTAAAGTGTTAACATCTCTCAGTCGGAAATGAGAATAAAAGAAACTCCAAAATTTTGTATTATATTACTATTGTTATTAGATAGACTTGGCACCAGAGTCTGCCACCTGCTTGGATTTGAGAGTGCAAACTACTGTTTACCCTCAATAAACAACAATATAATCCAGCAGACCACAAATAAAAAGGAAATGCCGAATTTTGACTCACCAGTGCCTCAGTGCCAGTATAAATTTCCGTGAGAAAAGAAAATTCACAACATTACAGTTATTTACAGTTTTTACAATTATGTACAAACTAGTCTATAAGTTTGTATGTGCAATAATAATTTTTTTATAAATAAAATAGAAGTTTTTAGGTCATTTTTTATAATTATTAAGTCATTTTCTTTAAAATTTAGGGTCATTTTATAGGTCATTTTTCAGACAATTTTAGGTCATCAGAATCCGGGCCCTGGTTATCACTTTCGTTAAGTCCTGTACGGATTAATAATGATACATTTTAAAAATTCTGTTTATTGTGTTCAAAGGTTCGGTGTATGTTATCACCAGTGGCGTAACTATACCACTTGGGGCCTGGGGCGGATTTATTTTTGTGGCCCTTTCCACCCAGCAAAAGCTACCAACACGGCTATTTTTAACTTCTTTTTCTATGGCTATTTTTTTTTTTGTCTTTCAGTTCGTCCCCATGGGCTAATCTATACGAAAAAATAATAGACAGAATAAGGGAGCGAACTCATGCAGTATTTAATGTGCTTATTTATTATTATATTAGTACAATAATATTAAGTTAACTGATAAGCAAAATATAAATGTGTACATAATTGCAAGGTAATGAAATGGAAAAAGGTTAAGTTAACCCAATTTTAAGGTAACAAACAAGAGTTTTAATTTATTCGGAGAATCAGATAATAAATTAGCAAAATCTGTATTAGGCCTATATTAATTCAGAATATGTAATAGTCACTTTTAAAATTGTCTTTTTATAGCTTTTACATTAGAAAATTGTCTAATTGTCTCATGAAAGTTTATTTTCATAGCCATTGCTAGTCCATTTAGTCCGATCTGCCTCATTGTTGAGCGCAAATAGTTTTTGATTTCAGTTTTGAAAAACTTCTTTCACAAGTTTCAAGCGAAATGTAAATTGTTAAAAACAACTTTTCTCCTGATTTCTGTGTTTAATCGAAAGGGCCGTGTTTGTTTTGAAAAAATTCACTGCCTCGTTTTACAAAATCAGGTGGAACATTAATTTCTATGTAGGGTGGGGTATCAATAGGGGCCCCCATAGTAAGTGGGGCCCGGGGCGGACCGCCCCCATCGCCCCACTCTAGGATCGCCACTGGTTATCACATTTTCCTTCTTATGGATTTATTTCCAACTATTGTACATCATTCAAAATTTTGTTTTTAACGGTTTTGTTTCTAACTCAACTGAATTGTGTTGTACTGGAGGTAGCAATTCTGTTCTCAGCTCACAGGATGAAAAATTCAATTTTCAAACAAGTTATGTTGTATAAAACAATCTGTTTTCATACTGTTTAATGGCAACATCTGACGTATTAATCACTGCACACAGGTGCTTTCGTGTCCAGTAACGAGCAGACGGTTTTACCCAATAAAATGGGATCCTCGTGATTCATACAAGAATCTTGTATGATAAACGGCCGTGATTGGTCTATATCCGAGGAATTGCTACACGTTGTTATTGGTCAATATCAAATGGAATGAGTGGAATAGTCAAAGTATTATTTTTTAAATTTAAACTATGAAGAAGTGTCAAAATAATTCTTTCCCATTTGAGGTGAGAAGTCGACATAGAAACAACCATCAGTCATAAATGCTTACCATATTACTGACATAAATTGTAACCATATAAAATTGTAGAATTATTACCAATTATAAAAGCTTGTAGAAAAACATTCATTTATATATCCTGCAGTACAAGTGTGTTATGAAATGTGGATATAAACTTACGAGGCGTTATTTTAAAGTAAGTACTGATATTAAAAAATAAAAAATAACACAGCATTATTTTCCAAATACTTTATTTTCATTCGTTAACTTACACTTTACAGCAGTCTTGGATTTGTCAATAGGCCATATATTAGGCCAACATCTATTAAAATATGTTAAATCTCATTTTGTAAGACCCAATACTCATTCCTATCCTATGTTAGTTAGGTATGTTTATGTTACTGTGCGGCCGGTGAGGGTGGCAGTGAGTCGCGGGCGGATGATGTAACAACCACCCCCACTACCCACCCGTACGAGCGCACGCACCGAGCCACCCGAACCGGCCGCACAGTAACATAAACATACCTAACTAACATAGGATAGGAATTAATAATGGGCCTTACGAAATGAGATAGGAGAAACCTATCCCGCGAAATGATGCAAAAGGAATTCGCCTCAAATTAGAAAAACTTGAAACTGCATTTATGGTCGTGTTTTGGAACGCTATTTTGGAAAGGCTACATAAAATGAATGTTCAGATCCAGAGCTCATCTGTAGATGTACTGACGGTTTCTGATCTTTATGGATCTCTTCTCGAGTTTATAATAGCAGAGCGAGAAAACTTTGATTATTTCGAAGAAAAGGCAATTGAAATGAGTGCACTTAAGGAATATCAGCTTGACCTTAAGAGACACCCAAGGGAAAAAGATTTACAGACAAACCATAAAATGAGGAAATTGTGACAACCTCCAGAGATTCTTTCAGAGTAAACACCTTTTTGGTCATCCTGGATAAACTGAAAGCTGAATTAGAGAGAAGGCATAATGCATGAGGAGTGGACATTCAAACTACTGTTTATCCACAATTTTTCGAAAATGAGTTATTGCTGGCATATCATTGTATATGTATCTCTCTAAGTTATGAACGTGACTACAGCATCAGATTGCTGTTTTTCTCTTAGTTACAGAGGTCTGAAGTTAATAAGGACATTCAAAACGCTTGTTAGTCCTTTGCCGCTTGACAATCAATACATTTTTTCTGTCACTTTCATGCATTATAATGGAGACATAGTCATGTGGCAGGGGTAATATACCAAAGTTTTAATGTTGTCCACAACTGAATGTTAGTCAGTGCTGTGTTGTTTGGAATGGAAGGTGAAGGAGGAACATCTGTGATTGGTGACATTAATTGTGGCACTAGGAAAAAACAGAAAAGCACAGGCATGTATTGTATCAACACCTAATTTGTTAAACCTACTATTTTAAATAATTTTAATAAATAATAAATGCAGTAATAATAATGTTCTAGTAATGTTAAAAATAATTTGAATTCCCTTCGAGGTGCATAAAAGACAAGGTCACTACAACCACTAACAATCTCTTACTTGTCATCAGAATTGTAAGGCACACAGTGAAACTGGCATTGCTGAATGCAAAGTCAAATTACATTTGTTTGCAAGGATTTTCAGTAAATAGTTTAATATAGGTTTCGGGTCACCTACTAGTGACACTTGTATCATAAAACAGAAGCTTATTATCGCATTGTCAATAGATTACAGACATTTTGGTTCTTACTTAAAAGAGGTGCAAAATTTTGTCAGTTATACCTCCAAAAATGTACACCAGAAAACCATTATGTCCAGAAAATATCAAAGACGTAGAGAATCTATTGAAAAGTTTTGAACTAGCTTGGTATTGCTAATACTAAAACTGCACCAGTTATTGATGATGTAGACCAGCTTTGTGATTGTGAAGATTATAATCCGGTTTTAAAAGTTTAACTTATCGAAATGGACTAAAGAATATTCTATTGTTAATTTGCTACGTTTTAAATATTCAAATATGTAACTCTAAAATTAAAAATAAATAAATAAATAAAAATATGAAGAAGAGTCTTCTAGTTAATGTGTAATAAGAAGAATACTGAGAATTTAAAACAGTACTATAAATCTCAAATCCTTTTCATTTCCACATTCAAAATCCATTTTGTCTTATTTTCTCAAATAAAACGCAATTTGACCATGACATTTCCTGCCATATCATCCAAAATATAAAAGTAAGATTTTTCAAATATTGATTATTAATGTAATTATTTTTTCTCTAATTAACCATCAAAATATATTCATGTTCACATTTTTAGTTTTCGTACAGTAGTTTTTTGCGTTTTGTGACAAACAAAAAGCTAGGCAATAACTGCGTTTTGCAAGTCCACTCCTCATATGTAAACTTCAAAGAAAAATTTGCAGTTTTGACAACAATGGGTGAACTTTCAACATCAACTCAAAGAGTCACGGACAAAGCTCATTCCCTCTTGCAATATTATTGCAATGATTTAGAGGACGATTTGGTTCAAGAATGTATTCATTTACGCAGTCACGTTCCTCTAGTAGGCTAATAATACTGCAGAGAAACCTGAATAAACATCATTACTCAATCTCTCTATGTTTTTGAGGAACAAATCTCTGTGCAACGTTTACCCAAACTTGGATATAGCTCTTTGCATCGCGCTTTGCACTCCAGCCACAAATTGTTCCAGAGAAAGGAGTTTTTCTTGTTTAAAACTTCTAAAGAATTATCAAAGGTCTTCATTGTCTCGAGAAAAACTAAACTCTTTGTCTCTTCTATACATAGAGGCAGAGATAATGAACTCCATCAACTATGAAGATATTATAGATGATTTTGCCAATAAAAAAATCCCTTAAGAAATTGTAATTCTTCTTTTTACTTTTACTTTATGACTAATTAATTAGTTTATTTCACTTTTCAATACCTACGTAACCTATATTTAAATACTTATTGCCTTTATTACCTACTAAAGGCCTATGAATGAGTGATTATGATAGGTGAGAACTTCTAGGAAGGAGGAAGGGGCAGCACGAATAAAGTGGCCTATACTTATGAAAAGTATAAATCCGGCACTGCTTTACACTACTTCTCCACATTGTCACCGCATTATTCAGGCACTTGTCATAACAGGAAACCAATTTTTGTATGCCTTCATCGAAGAATGATGCCACCTATGATAAAAGCCAAGTCTGCACTTCTTGTTTCACATCATCATCATTGAAATGTTTTCCACCAAGGAATTTTTTCAGATGAAGAAACAGATGAAAATCAATTGGTGCCAAATCCAAACTATTGTTCCCAACCAAATGATGCAATCAGATCGTGAGTTTGTATGGCTATGTGTGGTGGGGCTTTGTCATGAACAAAAAGGGTTCCATGCAAAAGCATTACATCCTTTTTGTTCTGTACTGCATAATAGAACTTTCATAGTGTCACAGTGTTTGTTATCTTATGCAAAAGTTGAGGAGTGCAGCCATGTTTAATGTGCAACAGTGTTACACGCAGTGGAGTCATGGTGGTCAAACATTCCACAAGTGGAGACAAATTAACAACGTGTTGACATCCGCAAACACAAAGCAGTACAGCCAACCTACAAAAGATTAAACAAAAAGTGTGGATACTTATTGACTTACCCTCAAACATTAAGTGAAAGTGATTTTCAACATACAACTTTTTGACACAAGATAGTTCGCATATGTTTGAAGTATGTTTTGCACATAAACTCATTTTCAATGGAATCTTGACATAGCCTACGACCTTATGTAAACCAATAAACACATCACAATTTTAACTACCTTGATGTACAAGAGCTTAGTAAATATTTCTTATCAACTTTATGTGCAAGATTACTGTAAAGCTACAACATTTATATTATTAAGATAAAATTCTGTTTTAACTGTCATTTTCTCAACAAAAAGTGATTACAGTATAAATTTGTATCCACATGTAATGACAAACTTGTACTGTAGGGTATATAAATGAATGTTTTGCTACAAGTTTTATAATAGGTAATAATTCTACACTTTTATATGGTTACAATTTCTGTCAATAATAAGATAAGCATTTAATGACTCCAGACTCTTAAGGATGCATCAAAGGGGAAAAAATAGTTCATAGACCAGCCCAGTCAATGATGCATATACAAGCAGATGATGTAGGAGTGAAGAAGGCAACACAAGTAAGCAATTCTGCAGCTGAGGATCCATGGAAGAAGTTTGATACATGAAGTGTGGGAGAAAAAAATGCAGGCAAAGTAGCAGGGATTGGAACAAGAAGCAGATACATTTGCAATCTTTTAGCACAGATATTAATCATCAGTAAGCAGTGAGATCAAGAAAAGCAGATAAATTTAACGCAAAGAAACATGTGTCCGATTTTAATAACAGGTAGAGATCAGTGTGCAACAGTCAGTGTAATTAAAGCAGTGCAAACACAGTCCGAAATAATTAAATTAAAAGAATGTGCTAGTTAAAATAAATAGCGAGTGAAATGTTATGTAGCTTGGTTCAGTGGGTTATGCATAAAGAGCTTGAGTAGTGGCTAAAAGGTAAATATTCTAATAATATTGGTATGGTATGGCTTTTTTAAAAGACTAGTTCATGGATGTTGACTGCCATAAAAATGCAGTTTATTCATTTAGTAATTTTCCCTTATGATTACAGTAAGAGTAATGGAATATAAAATGGAGACCTGATATGAATAGGAAAACAGACATACAAACATACCTTAAAGCGAAGCAGAGATGAAAAGTATTTCTTTTCTTCAAACCTTTACCTTTAAAAAAGAACTCAGGGAAGGAAACCTGTTTATATTGTTTCGCAACCTTATGTTTATACACACCTCCACCAGTGGCGGCTCATGGCCGGACAATTAGGTGAAGAGAAAAAAATGCCACATGCTTATGTTAATAACGCAATTCACCTATGTCTTGTAAACCAAAACAATCCTTCGGTAGCACTTTAAGGTTGCAAACTCGTCGGTGATATCATCACAGAATGGCTGCTTTTCTTCTAGCTGCAGTAGAAGTTCTTTCTGAATTGAAACATTCGCTAAACAAGATAAGCTACTTGTCAGGTTAGTTAGCATCTGGCAACATTTTTTATTCTTCATTTAGTAGGCCTACGTCGTGATCTGACAGCTGGCACAATGATGATTTGATTTTAAACAATGCGGGTAAGAATGTAGTTATTATTTATAAAATCTGATACATTTTATTCATGGAATACACTTAATAAATTCCACTTGAGATTATGAGTTTTGTGAGATAAATTCGATCCTGCTTCTCCGCCGCGAATCTATCTATGTTTATTGTAATTATTACTCTCCTAATCAGATTATTCAGAATATTCCATTCATGCGATGTGGACTTGGTATTGACTAATAATCTTTAGCAATCGACCAATGACTGTTCTTTATCTTATAAGTTAATATGCTTGCGAGGGTCGGAAAGATGCAATTTTACCTGATAAACTTCAGCTTGTTACTGGATACTTCAAGGCATTAATATGCAGTGATTAATATGTTCCATGTCGTATGATTACCTATGAAAAATTATGCATTGTAGGAATGAAACGTCATGATCCACGTTCTCTTCGAAGTATAAACTGGCAAATGGATTGGGATTAGAAGAACAATTACAGTGTAATTATATTTGTAGTGTTCAACGTATTAACATCAAGGCTGTGATGGATAATATATGTGCTTTATGAACCCTGTATTCAAGTGCAAACGTGCCCACCTCTTTCTCCGAGCTGACAGTGTGAGGTCCTGGCGCAGCGAAGAAAATGCCTGAACAAGGGGGACTGCTTCATGGCTAGTCTGTTCTCGTCACCTAGTGGACGTGGGATAAGCGAGAAAACTGCTGCTTGCCATCCTTAGTGGATCCTTAGCCAATTTTAGAGGATCAGACTACCCATGCAGCCGAGGGAATGGTAAACCAGTTCCATTTCACCACGGCCGACTTGCAGCACTTGCAGGATCTCAGTGTCTCCTAGCTTTGACACCAGGTGGTAGCATGGCGGGCAATTAAAAAATACAGATACATTTATAGTAAAAACCAACGTTCGTGATATGGAAAATAAACTTTAAAAATACATATTGTAAAGGAAAAATACTGGTGAAGTGCTACTTCACCTACTTCCCCTGAATAGCCGCCACTGACCTCCACAAAAATGTATTATTGTGTTTTAAGATGTCTACTGGTTAAATGACAAACGTCAAACCCGGTAGACTGTTTTGTAACTTTTTTAGTAGGCCTACTATAAACATCATATCAATAAGATAACCATTTTTGACTGATGGTTGTTTCTATCTTGACTTCTCACCTCAAATAACTAAAAACATTTACTTTGACACCTCTTCATTGGTTTAATGAAAGATATCCATATCTTAAGTATGTAACTAATTTGTAATCTAATACCTTTTACAAATACAGGATAGTCATTTTCAAGTGAATGTAATCTATCCATTACAAAAACTGATATTTTAATATTTATTTTATACCTATTGCATTATAACACAAGCTGTATAAATGTATAGGGTATGCTTGTACTGTATATGACAATAAACCTATGTAATATTTAATAACTAATAGACATTTTTAAAGCAATTCCCAAACTAAACAATTTTTTAAGTTAACATTTATTACTCACCTGTATCCACCATAAGTTATAGGAGATATATAAGATTTTTTTTTTTTTAGGGAATAAGATGGATAAACATTTCAACATCTCATTAAATACTGAATCTATGGTAGAAAACACAGAATGGGGAATCCCCCACTTGCACCTAACCTTGTAATGTTTTCTAGCAAGTAGGCCTAACCATGGGCAGGGCCGCCACATGGGGGGGGGGGGCTGCCGGACCCAGGGGCCCGCTGGATCCCGGTGATGTATCATTTTATGGAAAAATGGAATAGATTGATAAATTGTTATGTTACATGAGTAACGAGAAGGAAGCTCCTCGGAGAAGGGAAGAGGACAACTAAATGAGGATGGTCGGCGGTCGGTGAGGGGCCCGCGACCAGTACTGGTCCTGGGCCCGACTGCAAGATGTGGCGGCCCTGACCATGGGTTAATTTCTAAAAGTAGAAACTCACACAAAAGGAATTTTTAAAGAAATGTTCATTTCTCTTATCTTCATTAAATACATGTATAAATAAATATCACTTTCTTGACAAACACTTGGTGCTCAGTATTCACACTCTGTCTTTCTTCATTTAAAATAGAATAATAAATAGTTTTTCTTTGTCTATAAAATTCTCAATGATTGTACTTTGCTTCATATCTTGTAATTCTTGGAGTTGGTAGCCTTCTTTGTATTCATGATTTGGTAATAAATTGTCTTGCATGTACGTTGTGTATTTATAAAATTTAAGTCATCATTCATTCCATTGCAATGCTGAGACCATTTCCTGCACTTCATGCCATGGAAATGGTGGCAGGTTCCCTGAAAATAAGGGTATTATATTATGTATATGTTCACATGGTTTTAGTAAATAAATAAATAAGTACATCAAAATAAATAAATAAATAAGAATATAGCAAAAAAATTGTACATTATCCTTAATACTTATTTTGAAATTTGAAGCAAGGATGAAATTAAATCTAAACTAAACTCCATGGCTCTACATCATCTTGAGGGCCTAGGCAGATGGCAGGATTGGGGACAAGTGGTCAGCATGCCAACTCCCATGGTCCTTATTAGTGGCTTACTGAACCGGATCTGCTATGACTTCATCAAGTAGCTCCTCAGTTTGTGTCACGTGGATGAGTGCACCCCATTCCAGAGCTCTCTACCTCAGAAAAATTTGAGGAGGTACCAGGGATTGAACCCAGGCCTGCAGATCCATGTTCAGCAATGCTAAACACTAGCAGGGCTCAATCTAGGTATTTTGGCATTCTAGGTGAGAAATAATTTCGGCGCCCACCCCCCCCCCCCCAAATTGCCACCTCATCATTTCATTTTTTACCATTCGATTAAACATTAGAATTTCATGTTCTCTACCCTGGTACAGGTAAGTGATTAAATAAAATTGATTTGAATTGGCCTAATATGAGAAAGCTTGTATTTATGAAGACGTTATAACTAGGGACCGGATTCTTAGGTTTTTACCTATTTTTTTCCTTGCTTCCAAAACAAAAAGCGCTCATACACTTTTTCGAATCATATCCATAGGATTCACCCACATTAATTATGTGGCACCTAAAAATACCTAAAAGGGGTATAAACACCTAAATATACCTAAAGGGATATAAAACCTAAAATATCTAATTTAGGCTACTTTTTTGTCTTTTTTGTTTGTCAGTTGAGAAATCGATATTCTGCGGAGAGAAAATAATAATTGTTGTCTGGTTTTATTAAACCACTAGCGTTTCGTTCAACCCATTGTCGTTTAGGATGGACAGTATCTAGATAGGAAGTGTAGAGTACCGGCGTATTCCTTTTAAAATATTCGTATGAACAACCATTGTTGCCGTGTATGAACAAGGATATAAATTTCTGTGTTTTAAAGTGTTTGTTTGTCTTAAGCCTTTAGTACTGTCTTGTTATTCACACTGAGTGGTCACACTGTGTTTTAAGAAGACGTGTTAATTATGTATTGAATCGTATGTAGCACATTCAAATTCATTAAACCAAATTATTCAACCCGAAAACGATATTTTGGACAAAACACCTAAAAAAAACTATTTCACCTGATGGAAAACCTAAAACAGTGTTTTTAAAAACCTATAAATCCGGTCCCTAGTTATAACTTATAACTTATTTTGATAGTATGGGGATTTAATAAAAAATACATGTAATTGAAAAGGTAATAACTTTTTATAATTACATTGCAGATAAGTTTTTTTTCTTCTAAAAGTTGCCACCTCTAAATGTTTCTAAAAATTTGACACCTTAGGCAGCTGTCTAGTTTGCCTATATAGACAAGCCAACCCTGACCACTAGTCCAAGCTGGTAGTCGAAGCAAGACAACATTAGAGTCTTTCTAATCCGCACCTTGCTTATCCGGACATCCGGTTAATTTGGATGGATATTTTGTACTGAACAATCAATACATTTTGAATTTTAATCACAAAGATGTTTTGTTTTGTTAATCCTACATCAGTTCGTACGGTTGGTTAAAAAGTTAGGTCTACTTACACAGTCCTATTAAGGTCCTATTAGTGGTATTACACTAGGTTTATTGCCAAGTGAGGTACTCTATATATACAATTTTTCCTATACTACAATGCAAGTTTGGTGGTTAAAATAATTTGGTTATGTTTCTCAAGTTCTATAACATGACACTGCTCCATCCACTCATGCTGACTTTGCTATTCTCCACTACTATTCAGCTGAATGGTCTCTCGTAATTGCATAGGAGATAAGTTTATACTGTGGTAACATTTACCCTTACATGCGCTACATATTAATGTAGTAAAAAGTTACAAATAAGGAATTTAATTTTTTTTATCTCCTTTTTATATCCTCTTTGTTTAGGTCCTATTTGGGATATTGTTTAAGATCTCAATATCGTGCACCTCTCTTCAACACGTGACTTATTTACCTTAATTGTGTACACTTAGGCTACTTACCTTGCACTTTCTGTTCCTAACCTAAGCCATGTGCAGCAAATTATGCCCTAAAAGGATTAATTTATACTTTTATGACATCTTTACCCTTTCATGACTGGGGGATTGGTCTATCTTTGCCTATAGTATCCTACTCCGTATTTCATAGTATACTTTTATTTTAGCACCCTTAGACCTGGGAAAATCACACCTAGACCTATTCTCGAAGCACTGAACCTATTTCTTCATTTTATTTGACAGAGAATCCGAAACAGTGAACCAGTTTCTTAAATTATATGGCTGATTAATACTTTTTGACCTTCCTCTATGCAAAAGGACCGAACTATTGCGAGGTGATGGAATGCTCTCAGCTTCCTTTTGTGCCCTCTCTAGATGTCTTACATCACCGGTTTTCTCTGCCGCCTCCCTTGTTTGCTGGTCTTGTACGTTGCTAATCGCTGATGTGGAGTAATTCCTGGTGCGATGAACTCATATTGTCAGGCTGTGTATGCTGTATAAGCGTTTCCCTGTTCTGTCTCCTTGATCATCGTATTTGCTGCATTCACTTCTATTACCGTAGTTTATGAGAATTTCAGTCCCTGTTGCTATGCCTATTTGGGACGAGTCCTTGGCTGTTTGCTTGGCCTGGTCAAAGTTATTTTTTTTTTTCTGCAGTAGTCAATGTCAAGGACCTTCTGGTCTATACGAAGCCTGTCCTTGACTAACACAGCAAATTTCCCTTCATTACAAGCCCGTATCATGCAAGGGAGTAGTTCCTTTCTTTTGGCCCTTACTACTCTGCTGTAATCTTGCGCAAACCTCACTCCTGTCCCTCTCAGCATCTTAGCTCTATTCACCTCACCTCACACATTATCGAGATGAAGTTCGGAAAGTTCCATTTGAAGTTCCTTGGTAAAAAGATTAAGCACCTGTCCACAAGTGTCACGTCTTCTCTTCTGGTAGCTTTCCTCTAATCCGAAAATAATGATGACCTTCATCCTTGCTTCTCTCTCAAGTCTCTGTGTTGTCCATTTAATTTCTTTTAGTGTGGCATTCTCATTTTTTAATTCGTTGTATCCCTTGTTAATCCATCCCTTCGAAATCTTCCAACTTACTATTGATCTTGTCGAATTTATTAATTAACTTCTCATCTAATTTGGTTGTCAAGTCCGTTAACACAGCTGCATTCCCACTATCCACACTATTTTCACCTCTCTTGCCTGAACTTGGGCCAGGATTTGCCTCGATGCCTCTAATTAGTAATAGTGCTACTATAATTAGGCCAAAAAACCAATTAATAACTGAGGGACCGTGTACCTGTTCGTTGATGTTAGATGATTCTGCTTCAAGCCTTCTGTGAAGGCCTATTCTTGCACGGTAAGTTGTTAGGTCAATGCCCATCATTTCTGTATTCAGCGCAACTCCGCATAAAGCGTCTAACCTTTGGTCTTGATACAAGACTGATACAAGACTGAACATAGAATAATATAATAAGTGGATTCTCCTCCAGATGGTCCAGCTTTAAATCAGAGAAAACTTGAAACTAAAAGCTTTGGAAATATAAGTGGTTGAATTTAGACAGGGGTGCCCCTCTTAGCTTCATGACTCACCCCCCCCCCCCCAGTTTCATAAAAAGTAACCCCCAATTTTGTACCACACCAACCTCATGAAAAGTAACTTCCCTCTCAAATAGTGGAATAACAGTAGGCCTACTGTAAAACTTCTTCCCAAGGAAAACTACAGTGACATTAAACTCATATGTCTTTCTTTCGATTTATTAACAACAACAAAAAATAGCGTCATTTGAAAAAGTATGTTTAATGAAGCTCCTTTACATGAAATGCAGGGTGTATCATAATTAATAGCACAAACTGAAACTGTTGAAAGTATAGAATAACAGAAGCCAAAAAGTTCCAGCAAACAGTGGGTCTGCAAACAAACCATTCGCGAGATTTATTATTGTGAATGTGTGGTTATGAGCTGCCACTGATGTCCTTAGTTGTGCTTCACTTGTTGTGCACTTAGAAGCTGTCTGCGATGTGCTCTTGTTTAGAAAACTGAACATTTCCACAAGGTGGAGTTGTAATCAAACCATACACAACAGACAATGAATACAGTAGACAGTTGAAGCAGTCAGATCACTTCTCTGAAGTGTCAGGTGTGCTGAACTCTACCAAAATGGAACCATACAGCAACAGCAAAGAACTGTAAGTGCTTGTCAAAAATTCCAAGATGGTCTGGGGATGTTTGAAAAATTTAAAAACTCACTGCAGAGAGAAGTGTAGTATTGCATCCGGGTGCAAGGACGACACTTTGAACACCTCATTTAGCAGGAAGAGTGTACAGTATTAATATGTAACATACTAAAGTAGAATTGTATTCCTTGTTAAGTTAAGATATGAGAGAATTGTGAGGCAACTTAGAATGGCAATTACACGAAAAGTTTACTTTTCAAATTAATTTGAACTAATTAGGACAATGTTTCTTAATGAAGTGAGTGGCGGCTCATAGCCACACATTCGTAATAATAAATCTTGCTAACTGCTTTTCTTGGACCTATGTTTGCTGGAACGTTTTTGCTTCTGTTATCATATACTTTCAACTGTTTCAGTTTGCGCTATTAATTATAATACACCCTAAATACGTAACTTATTACAGAACATATTCTAACACAGAGGCATTAACCTTAATTTTTTTTTTGGGGGGAGCAAGAATTTTTCAAAAATTTACCCCCCCCAGAAATTTTAATGACCCACTCTGTGTCTGTTGCCCCCTTGTGGGCACCCCTGATTTAGATGAAAAACATTGATATGATTTCTCACAAAGTTACTTTTTTGACATTGGTGGTACTGATATATTCCTCAATGGCCATTTGTTACACTTTAATTAATGTTTACTATATATCTTATTGTAATTCTTACATTAGTTTATAATAATATTATGCGTGTTTTTTTTTTATTGAGAATGATGCATATAGCCATAAATGACAGTATAAGAAAACAAGTGATTCCATTTCAAACTATATCGGTCATTTACATAGAATTCTGGGTTTTTAAGAGCACAAAAATGGTAGTTATCATGCAGGAGGAGAGAAAAAATTATACAAGTACTATCATTACGAAATGGATTATTATGCAATTATACATGAACTTACGAGTGGTTGCTCTAGTAAATCGTAAATGCTGTCCTCTTCTGTAGTTGACCTCAGAACACATCATTCCGTATGCTCGAATTCCTGGTACACTGGCATATGTAGGCTGATTGTGACTAATAGGACCCACTGCATCAATCAGAATACAGAGATGCAACATTTTAATTGCCAGCATATTAGGAAATATGTAAAATGACTCTTTACATTTTTTTTCTAAGAAATTGGGAGAAAAATTTCTCTGACATGAAGACTTGAACCCAGACTTTAGTAACCAAAGGAAATCGCATAACAAGTTTAATCAGGTTGGCTAGTACAAAGCATGAACTGGGAGACTCGACTGAATCAACTCTCTTGCTTGAGCAATACCTTATCCATATTGTATAAATTACTTTACTTAATAGCTCCATATCCATGCAGATGAAATATTTGAAATTTAAAAAATGAATTATTTGACTGATATTTTTTATTGCAGCTAGGCACCAGAGTTAGCTGGAAATAAATTACTTCAATAAAGTTCATTTTCAGTTTTTTCTTTTGCTTTTTACTTTCTTGCAAATATGTAGTATGGAGAAAGTAATGTGATCATGACAAAAAATCGAAATCAAGATAACACAGGAAATACATGTTTCACAATGCCTAGAAACCGAAAAAAGTGTTTTTGGAATGATGTGTGTCCATCTGTCTGTCTGTCCATCTGTCCATCTGTCCGTCTGTCCGTCTATCTGTGGACAAGCACAGCAGCTATACGGTTCATTGTATTTATTTAACTTTTTGAAATAAGGACTTTTTCGGAATTTTGTCAAACCGTCCAGAATTTGAGTTTTTTAACTCAAATATTAAGGGGAATTTTCATGAAAACTTTTTGAAAAATTTTTATTTTTTAAAAGTGGGCTCTAACGATTTTAATAGAATTTTAAAATTGGGAACTCTTATCTGTGACTAATAAAATGGCTATATCCGTTTCTATGCAAAAATGACTTAGGGGGTACTTTACTCGCATCCATTTTCAATTTTTCTACATTATCTCCATTACAGTAGGCGATACATGAAAAGTGCATGAAAAGGCTGTAAAGCTGTAGAGAAAATTAAAATGGAACATTTTTTGTAAAAAACACATTTATTCATACAATTAATATAATAGGTTTGAAGATAAAAATGAAATAAATAAGGCTTAATTGCAAATTTTAGAACATACATGTTAATTACAAAATGAATGAAATGTTGTTGCCCATAGTAACAAGAAAACTATAATGTAGGCCTACTTATTGTTGTGAAATGCAGTCAGTTTAGCTCAGTCGTAATGAACACACCAAAACCAATTACAGCGAGGTGATGTGGGCTAATAGGGAAGAGGTCCTGTGTTCAAATCAAACCACATGGCCACCAAAATTGACTCAGGTTTTTCATGGTTTCTTCATTCACAAAGGCAAGCCCCGGATTTGTAGGATTTGTTTATTTTCCATAACTGGATATTATAATCGTTTAAACTGAATATCAGAAATGGAGACATCACTGAACAGTAGAAACAGATGCACACAAATGAATTGTTACATTAGACTACTGGTTCACGCAAACATTCTAAATCATGATGTGATCTATATGCAGTTAAAGCATGCAATATAGCATAAGTAATAATAATAATAGTAATAATAATAATAATAATAATAATAATAATAATAATAATAATAATAATAACAACAATAATAACAACAACAACAATCTGCGGTTTTGCTATTGCTGCTTCGTGTGGTTATGCAGTCTGTCAGTTGTCTATGAATGAATGTACGATGCTGCCAACACCATTATTCATCTGCCATGCTGGCAATGCAGCTCACTGTTATACGGCACCTCCCACAATGGGAGGTGTCACATTAAAATTAATTCTACAACTCACTTTCTTAAATAACACATTTTACACAGAAAGTCTAAATAATGCATAATGACATTGGGATTTGAACCCAGGACCTTTGGCTATCCGTGCCACTGTTCTACCAACTGAGCTAAACTGGGATTTGTAGTGAACTCTGGCTTAGCTCAGTTGGTAGAGCAGTGGCACGGATAGCCAGAGGTTCAAATCCCAATGTCAGAGGAATTTTTCTCCTATAATATTCTCATGTAATGTCCAACAGAGACAATAATCTGTGGTTCATGAATGCATATATAAATTCATCTTTGTGTAACATGTTTTGCATCATTTATTTAATATTGCAGTCATGAAGAAATCATATGGAAATGTAAGTTACCTAGCACACTGGTAGGAGGACAGCGACAGATGACGAGGTAATGTGATTTTCCAGTGCGAATGTTTTGCAATGCAAGCAATGACCAGTCCTTTGGTACTCGGCATAGACGCATTTCACTCACAGGCTCACAGGTTTTAACAAGTGTCAGTGCCTGAAAAATAAAATAGATACTGCATTCATGGATTCTTCAGCATTTACATTACTCGTAAGTGCTATGTTATAGAACAAGCCATATGCAATAACTAAAGTTACGATATGTTGATCAAAACTTAATTTAATTTGTCAAAATCTATGGATATTTATCTTCCACTCATATCCTAAGATTGAATTTCTTTTGTTTAAAGATACACCTGAAAACAGGGATTCCCTTTTCCAAGAGTAGGCAAAGTATGAAGATACAGCAAAGGGAATTATATTACGATAATAAATTACTTTTTTATTTTAAAACCAAGAAATAAACATATATATGTTGTCAATGTCCCTTTTTCTCAACCAATACAAAGTCTACAGCAATGAATAAGGAATCAGTGGATAGTATTTTTTCACAGAAATCTAACATAGCATCATTTCACATTAAAATTTTCATATGATTTAAAAATGTTACACTGAACTCATCGTATGGAATTCATACTGTGTAGTAATGAAGCCAAAGTACAGTTTCCATGATAACATTACTTTTTGCAGAGCACATAGCTGGCTTGGAAAATCACATGACACTGGGATTTGTTGTAATCAATAGAATTAGAGAGGCTATCAATAAAATTCATTACCAGTTAAAGAAATCTATGTTAACAGGGGCGTTGCCAGGAATTTTATTAAGGGGAGCAAACTCAACATAATTCCAAACATAACAATTGTTGAGAATATGTGGATAACATGAACAAAATATCTACAACGATTCTTATTTATTAGACTGAAAGATGTGGCAAACCTTTCTTTAGCTCCTACCTTGTTCAGGGAAATGTTCTGCTCTCTGGTCAGTCCTAAGCCAAGAACATCTGCACCACATGGGCTCAGTCTATTTTAAATATTGATCCTTTGCAAGCGAAGTGCTGTTTGCTGTAACCTATTTATAATGGTAGGCCTACTTGTGGTTTTGAAATAAAAGTGTAAAATGCTATGTAGCCAATTGAGGGAATTTGTTGGCCCAGGGCCGCATTTACTAATGGGAAGACTGGGTAAATGACCAAGGATGCACGACCCTACAAAATGTTTAGAAATATGTGGTGTGGCAGCTCTTGGCACTGACGTTTTATGTGCAAAGCTTTAAGGAATATGTCTTGGGTAGTTTCAATTACAGTTTAAGGTTAACCTGGTGTGAATGAACGTCAGTTGCAAGGCTGTGTGACACCGTTTTTTAAGTTTTCAACACTGTACCAGCATTCAGCGGATCCATAGGTGATGGATAATGGAACAATCCTCGTTAGAAATAGGGTTAACGGTTAGAGGATGTGTCCCTCTTGAACCAAAACTGGCAATTAAGGGTGTATTAGGTGCACACTTCTCGTGTACTGGGTGGCACATTTACTATGATATGTGTTAACTGTATACATTCTTCATTTTGATATAAGACGTAAGCAGTGGTTTTTATTGTTTACAACTTTTTAAGTTAAGAGATTACGTTCTTTCATGCAACAGCCTTGGTGACTTTTTATTATGAATAAACTGATGCAGTAAACAATACTTGCTAAATGTGTTATAAAATATTTATGTCATTTATTCTCCCTGTGACAACTGCTGGTTGACACAAGAATAGATTAACAAAAAATTAATGATACCATAAAACATCCAGAATCCATAGGGGGGCATCTGCCCCCACTTGTTCTCCCCTGCTGATGCCCATGTAACTTATATAAGTGTATTTTCAGATGTCTCACCCTTACACAAAGGCAGGACTTAAAGCCTGAATGTGTGCAAATGATAAGTAGCAAGTAAGTTTTCTATGTCAGAAGTTGGTAAAAAATCATATCCACTGATACCATATTCAATGCTGTAGGCTTTGGTTTAGTTGAGAAAAGAATAAAACTTCTTTGGGGGTGGGATGTAGCTTGAATGTGTGAAATTTTCGCACGGGATAACTGGTAAAATATAGTTTGAACATTAGTTAAGTTATACAAAGAGCAGACAAAGATTTATTTTCATATGCTGACACATAAAATTTTTTTCCCAATATATGAGTAAGCAGAAACTCTTTACACTGAGTTTAATTTGATGTAAATTACACAGACTTAAATGGAAAAGCAGTAAACCACTTATACATCCTTCAATTTGCTGCATTAACCAGGATATGAGTTATTTTCTTTTCATTAGACAAGAATTTATAAGAAAATGAAGAAACATTGGCAAAGTTTGGAGATTTGGAAGCACAAACTTCATTTTCTTACTTGAGTAAGTCATTTAAGAAATGACGTTTGTCAAAAATTTCAACTTTTGAGAAATTACAGAAAACTGTATTACCGGTACTTATATATTTGTACATGTACAAGCTCAAGACACTTCACTTCGACCCTGATGCACTGTCAACACTAGTGAAAGCTGTTCATTGTTCTTTGTAGGAGAAAACAGCTATTGCAATTTTTAGTAGAGTGTGAATCCACAGAGACATTTTTTTGGTGGAAAAGTGACTTGTGTTGTTTCTGAAATGACTGGTTCAACTTGTGTTCTGTGTGCTTTCTGTAGTAGGCAAGATCAATTTCAATAAACTGTCTATAAGAAATGAAACTACCAAAAAGACTTAAAAACAGTGGAGTTTTGCTGGAAAATGTCCATTTTGTCAATAACCCATTCCTTCTAAGAACAAATATGCATATTTCCTGATTTAACTTTTTTTCTACATAAGACGATAATATTATGTAGTTTTGAATTCACAGTACGGACCGTTAAAGGGATTGAGAAATAAGCGAATGTGTGCTCTTTGAGTTACTCTGCAGACATCTAAACTGTATTCCACCTCTCACCAAGTGTTGTAATATTTGCAATGCATTACCTCAATTCTTGCAAAGTGTTAACTTTATGTTTGTACACAACACTCCTTACAAAGCCTCTTAAAAATTGTTCAGCAGGTCAGATCAGGTGACCTGGGTGGCCAGGCGATGGTCAACCTCTTCCAATCCACTAAGGGACTAAGTTTTCATCCAAGAAGGCATGCATATCTTCATAGTAAGTTGGTCAAGCTCCATTTTTCTGAAATCTGATCCTGGGGGCAGCTGATCAGTAACAAAGTTCTATACCATGTATAGGTACACATTTCCAGTGACTGTCTTCTTGATGAAGAAGAGTGGTCCAATGATGAATTTCTTTCAACCCAAATCAGATATCTACTTTGGGTATGTCTCTCATGTTCTTGTATTCCATCTCCGCCAGTTCCCACATGAATGGAAATTTGCTTGGTCACAGAAAATAATGTTGTCTGGATATGAGTTGCCATTGTCAATTCATTGAAGCATATCTGAAGCAAAATTTTCCCTAAGCAGATGGTTGTTGGACTTTACATTCCATGTAAGGTGACCTGGGCCCTATTTCATAAACATGATAACTCTATTGTCAAGTTTAAATGTCTGATAATCATACATTGCAACATATTGCTGTTTCCCAAAGCAACGTATATGTCAGAAAAATAGTGGCATGACAAGTTTTTACTTTTCTGCTTCACAAAATTTTACAATTAACATACGAAAATATGACAAAAAGGTAATGTCTTCCAACAATTTTCATTTATGAAACAACTAAATATGCAGTCTTTTGTTTACAATTATACATATTTTTAAAATTGTCATGTTTTAGTTGACACTTGATTCATTTTGACAATTGTTAAATCAGAAGAAAAACTGAAAAGTTGTAATTCTGTTATTGCAATAATAATTATAACATATAATATATAATAACATGTTTAAAAGTAGATTGTATAAATGGCTGGTAAAACATCCTTTTTATAAAGTGAGTGATTTTGACAATGTAATCAAAGATGACATTTAATTGTTAAATTGTGAAGTCTAGTAATACCTTTATTGTTATTATTATTTTGTCCTTCTATCTTTTATAAAATGAAAATGTTTTATATGTAAAATTTGACAAAGCCTATAGCGAGCTTATATTTTGCTCAAATGGTGAATATTAAACTAAAAAACTAACTAAAACTATATAAGACACATAGAGTAGTAGTAGCAATGAAAAAAAATTGATTGGAAAGTGAAATAATTTAGATTTTCAGGCATAAAATTAATTTATCACATAATCTGGATGATACTGTTTTCAAAGAAAAATTCCAAATCAACAAAATGAAAGACTAAAATAGGGAACAGAAGCCATAAACAGAAAGAAATATTTTCTGCTGATAGAACTTGGAACAAGTTTTTTTCATTACTACTACTTATTCCTGGCAATAAATTAAGGTTCGATCGTTTCATAAAGCACAGTAATCAATTGTTTTCATATTGCGACAATTGATTTGCATTCTGTGACAGACAAAATTATGCAACTGTCACTAATGAGAAAAAACCTTGACAATTTACAATTACTTACTTGTAAAGTGTGACTGTTTTTACATTTAAAACTAAAGACAATTGCCTATCAAAATGACATAATTGTCAAATTGTAGTGCCTGTCAGGTTTATGAAATATTGCCCTGGTGTTGAACACAAGTAACAGATTTTTCTTCTGCTAGCCACCATAGCACCCACTGAAGCTTCTGTAGTGGTGTCCACTCTACTGAATGGCACCAAGTTTGCTTCCATGTTGAGCATGAACACACACCTATTTGTTGCATAAACTCTGGCAGTTTCTGCATCTTGTCAAATGCAAATCAAAACAATACACGGGCATATCAAAGTTTGTTTTTTAGGACGGGGCTATGATAAACCTAACATACTATTATGACACACAATTATGTTATTGAACCTTCACACTTTAGAATAACATTAGTATACAACGATCCTGAAAGTATGGCAGGCTTATTTGTGATGTGTATGTCACAGTCACACCTTATTCTAAGTGAGGTAAAGGCATTAAAGCTGATGAGGGTCGAAGAACAAGCTGCTGAGGGTCTTATTTCATGAGTCGGGATGTGCAATTAAACTGTCTACTATCCGTAGAATTAAAATGTCCTTATGTGCCATGTATAAGCATGTCTGTTTTGGGGGGTTGGTTCTGTAGTTCAGCCCTTGCAACAATATTGTCCTCTGGTTTTAAATGGTGAACATATGTCTCTTCCCCTCTAAGCCAGGCATTGGGAACTGAAATCATAGGTGAAACGAGACTTCACCCTCTTTCCACTTTTTGTCCATGTAAACAGCATGACATCAATGCTCTGCAGTACTAGACACATTGCAATAGGTTTAAATCCATCAGTGACATTGCAGTTGCATTGTAAAATTTATATAGGCACTATCTGCAAGGAAGAGATGCCCACTTTTGTAAGTTGTACAGTATAAGTTATAATGATCAGAATATTGAAAAATTGTGAAATGAACTCCCAGAAAATAAAAATTGTTCTCTATACACAATGTTATAAATTTAATGTCATTGGCAGGGGTTCAAGTTTAATTGGTACTACTTACTAAACTAAACAATCTTTAACATTCTCCCCTATTGTGAATGGTTTCATTTTCTCTGCAATATATTTAGAAATGCGACAGTTAATGCGAACCAATTGTTTTGGTGTGAGTTGTTCAATTTTGTCTGAGTTTTGTGTGTTCAGGCTTTCTAACAACTGCTTCCTGTCATCTTCTATAATAGATAAGGAATAATTATAATGCTAATACAATTATAATGCTAATGCCTATGAAGATATTTTACATAAAAATGGGCTCAGAAAAAATTACAACAAATACAAAGAGGATTTCTTCTACGAATGATAAGAGGTTATCGTACAATTTCTACTGATGCTGCACAAATTATAGCTGCCATAGACCCCTTATATTTGAGTGGTCTCTTCTTGGCTAGTATAAATAATATTAAGAGAGGTCGAAAGATCCCCAATATTGTCTCCCATTTACAACTACAAACACCGGTGCATTGGAGTTTACTCGGCCATCCAGCACATTATAACACCAGTTTCATGCAATTGTGTTCTGAACTTATAGACCAACATTCTTACTACATTTATACAGATGGGTCATGTTACATTGATTGTGAAACTCAAGAAGTTATGGTGGGATGTGCTTTTGTGGTTTATGATAATAGTGTTTCTGAAATTTATTCTGCTTTGTATAAACTATCGTCACACTGTTCTGTGATTCAAGCGGAATTGTCCGCCATAAAAGAAGCTGTTAAATGGTGTACTGATGGTAGCAATAGTGCTTGCATAAACAGTGACTCACAATCGGCTTTACAAGCCATAGATGATAAATATAATAAGGATGCACTAGCCACAGACATTAGACATGCACTAAATACAAGCACAATTCATATTTGTTTAACCTGGGTCCGAGGACACATGGGAAATTTAGAAAATGAGAAAGCAGATGAATTAGCTAAGCTAGGTGCTTCTTCAAGTGTTAAAACTTCTTATAGTTTATGCCCTATATCCTTCATTAAGAAAACATTAAGAGAACATATGCACAGCCAATGGGATCGGATTTGGCAAGAAACGAATGACGGCAGCACAACGAAAGATTTGTTTTTCCCAAGAGTGCAAGATAGAATAGCTTGTACACTTTTGATTCCGGATTATATTATGACTCAATTCTTAACAGGGCATGGGAAATTTAGTGAATACTTACATAGATTTAAAATTTCTACCTCTGCAAATTGTAAATGTAAAGAGGAAAGCCAATCTGTTCGGCACCTCTTATTTCATTGTCCATTATTTACGCATGAACGTTATCAGTTAATATTATATTTAAATTCTCTAAATTTTGACTTTACTACACCAATCTACCGTCTCTTCTTAAATAAGCAAAGTTATAAAGTTGTTTTAAGTTTCGTGAATAGTGTTTTTGCAAAATTGTAATATATATATGTAGTTTACTGTATACTCTGTATATATGTTTAATCTGTAACCCTAATATGCCATCTGGTAAAATAGGGTTCTGTATTTTTTGGGAATTTAATAATAATAATAATGCTAATACAAAGTCACATTACATTTATTAGTGAACTGTCATTTGTCGCAGCTAAACATTAGGCTAATAGCTAATTTATTGCAGTTTATAAGTAAATATGTGAAATTATATTTTTTGCATTCTTGGCATGCTTTATATTAAAGCATCGTCTGATATTGAAATGCATAATAAAACGAATTGATGCACAATATATCAAAGAAAACGCATTTTCATTCTATTGAATACAAAAATAATCTAATTCCCAGTCCTTAAAAAAAGAATAGTTTTTCTTCTGCTGCTCCATACTCTTTAGCAGATAGCTAAAGGGGTGAGTCGGTAGCACGCCTGCCTTCCACTCCGGCGGCCCGGGTTCGATTCCCGGCCGGGTCGGGGATTTTTCAGTAGTGAAAGATCCCCTCCCCGGGTTCAGGACTGGGTGTTAGGTTAAGTCTTAGGTTAAGATAATGCACATTGTGCGCGATTCCTAAATTATTAAAAGTAACATACACCACTGACTGCTTCTAGGCTCTGTATGTTATGAAAGAGGTGCGCTGTATTCGAAAGGGTGGTAGAAAGAATAATGCAGGGGAATGCCTTAAGTACTCAATGAGTGCCAGCTCGCATACTCTGCTCTACAGAATATTGTGAATAAAGGTTATGTATTATTACATATATCTGTTCTTATGTTTAAATCTGCTATTAAAAATTAATGTAAATGAATAGAATCCTGATGTTTGTTTACTGGAAAATAAAAACTTGACTAGGTTACATATTATAAGCGTTCAGGAACTTCAGCACGATGTTAAACTTATTCTGAATTTCTTCCTCATTTGAAACTTACCTTGCCTCTTGGATCAGTTATTAGTTCTGTTGTGTGCAGATCATCTTTGTTCAGACTAGCTGAGCATGGATCTTGGTATCGGCTCGGGCAGGCACATAATGGTTGTGTGAAGTTGAAACGTATATATACAGCATTACACACCTGAAATGATGATTGAATATTGTAAAATATACATTTTCATTTAAATGCAAACTCCTTTTTTTGCACAGGTGCATATAGTTCTTTTAACTCTTTCATTCCTATTAACGTATAAATTTGTCGAAAGAATTCCATAAAAGCAGAACTACAAGATTACCAGAGTAATTTGTACTAAAATGTGAGGATTTTTGTCACATTTTATGATTGTCCTTAGTGCTTACTAGCTACAGTATTTCACTGAGATTTTCACATGATGAATACTTCTATTGATATATAAATTCAGGCAGTTGTACAAATTCAAGGTATAATGATGATGGTTCAGATCCGGAACGTAGCCATGGGATGATGACCAAGGCTCTTTCAGGAGTTACCCTGAGATTTGCCATTACCTCACAGGATGGATGAGCCAATATAACACTCTGAATGGAAAATATTCACTATTGAAAAATCCCCAACCCTAATGGTAGCAGATATTAATTACCAATGTAGGCTATTTATCGTTGTAAATTATAACAAACAACTACAGTGTTATTACTTACATAGGTACATACATTTTATACATCTGAGAAATATCGTCTGAAAGATTCTGCAGAATAAACATAAATGTTATAAACAAAGCAGGGCATCCTTTTACTTTCCCGCATAAGTAGTATAGAGAAAGTATTGTGATCGTGACGAAAAATCGAAATCGAGATAACACCAAAAAAACACGTTTCACGATACCTAGATGCCAAAAAAGTGTTTTTGGAATGACGTCTGTCCATCTGTCTGTCAGTCTGTCTGTCCGTCCGTCTATCTGTGAACAAGTATAGCGGGTAAACGGTTCATTGTATTTACTTTATTTTTTGAATTAAGGACTTTTTCGAAATTTCACCTAACTTACCTGAATTTGGTTTTTATAACCGAAATTTTAAGGGAGCTTTTCATGAAAACTTTTGTCACAATTTTTATTTTCGAAAAAAAAAATGGCTCTAACGATTTTAATAAAAATGTAAAATCTGAAAACTTTATATACGACTAATGAAATGGCTATATCTGTTTTTCTGTAAAGATGACTTAGGAGATACTTTACTCGTATCCATTTTCAATTTTTCTAGGCTATCTTCATTACATTGGGCAATACATGGAAACTTAGCACAGTCAAGTTGTAGAGGAAATTAAAAAGAACATTTTTTGCTAAATACATTTCTTTGTAAAATTAATAGGTATCTAGATAAAAACGAAATAGCATGACTTAAATGCGAATTTCAGAACATACATTTTGATTAAAATACGAATTATATTATTTTGTTGCCCATAGTAACAACAATACTATAATATAATTATTGTTGTGAAATGTAGTCAGTTTACCACAGTCGTAATGAACACACCAAAATCAATTAGAGCAAGGTGGTAGAGGGAAGAGGTCCTTGGTTCAAATCAAACCTCGTGGCAACCCAAATTTACTAGTAGGTTCTTGTAATAACTCATTCGTGCAGCCTTTGCTTCTATTGTTCGACTATATCTCAATGTATCCTGCATTTTTGCCTTTGAGATTGAGGATACCATACAAACCTCAAGTTATTATTATTATTGTTATTATGATTATTATTATTTCATGGTAAAAACATTGAACATAAAGATCGGCCCTGATGCTTTCCATTCTAGATACTTGTTAATTTTATGAAAATGTAATAAATTTAATTTAATTGTCTCTATAATTTACTCTTTCTGTGCTACCCTTTAACATATTGTCACAAAGCCCAGAAAAGACTCGCCTAGAAACTGCAAGACAAAGGATTCACCTAGAACCTGCGAGAAACGACGGAGTCTGGAAAGGTCGCGGCCTCCTAGTGGACGGGCGGCAGACGAGCGTTAGTGGGCGTGACAGCGGCGTATAGCGATTGGGCCACGCTTCGTGGGGGAAGACCTGTGGGGAGGAGCCACGCGCTAAGGGCTGTAACCGCGCACCGCGCAGCCATTCTAGACCATGCGCGGGCGGGGAACTTTCGAGACATCGGCTCTGGAATATTCGTCGGGCCTATATAAAGGGCCGCGAGCGAGCTGGGACAGTCAGTCAGTAAATCAGAGGAGAGAGAGTTCGTGAGTAGCAGAGAGACAGTCAACGAATGAGAGTAACAGCGACAGTCAGTCAGTAAGTCAGAGGGAGTCTGTCCGCGAGGAGTGATGAGCCAGTCAATGGGAGAACAGTCAGTCCGTAACCGTCAGTAACAGCGGGAGGGAGTCAGCGTCAGAGTGTGAACTGGACGGAGAGCATTGATCAGCGCGACCTCAAGTAAATGTGGCTTGAGGAGCTGAGGACCCGGACGGAGTGAACCGATCAGCGCAGCTGAGGACTTGGGAAGCTGAGGAGCCAGTGACTGGAGGGACTAGTCAACGGAGGGACCCACGAACGGAAGACCTAGTCAACGGGGAACTAGTGACCGGAGAGAAGGGTGAACGGAGGAACTAGTGAACGGAAGAGCTGGTGAGCTGATCTGGATTGGACTGGGACAGTGCTGTGACGTGGCAGTGAGCACCGGACAGAAGAGTGATTTGGAGAACATTCAGGAGTTTTCTGACTGTATTGACCATTGTTGATAGGAAATAAAGAATCCTCCATCCTTCAATTAGAAACTCGGTGTTCTGATTTCGAACCCCGACGAGCCCTTGTTACAATATATATGCGAGCAAGTTTGTGCAACATACTTTGCACCATTTATTTTTTATGTGATTAAGTAAAAAAATAAGTTGAGCCTTTATTATTCATTGCAGGACAAAACAAATGAAATGGAAGTTTATATTACCCATTTTGCAAATCTCAACATATCCCTTTGAGGACTAAGTTTTCTTTTTTGTGATTTTTATGAAAGTTTTACAAAATTTTGTTTGTTTAGTCACGTTGATGCTTGGAAATTTTTTAAAGAAATGTCTAAGTAGCATACTTACAGAACATGTAGGCTACCTTAACTAATGTGAGGATACTTGTAATAATTTTCAACAAAACACTCACTGTTTGTGTTATAAAAGCAATGGTGAATTGTCTACTGAATCACAACAATTTCCCTGGCATGGTGAAAACAGGTTACATAACAAAATTAATGGGTTACTAACTTAAAAGGCCCGACATCGCTCGGGTTTTGTATTTTGCATGGAATTCAAAATTAAATTATGGAGGACTTTTTATTTTCAAGCTGTAAGTTCTTATATAGGTATCTGGAGCTTGAACTGAAGAAGAACAACTTATCACACTCAAACTATTCCCTCAGATAACGCTAGATATGGCTTTATCGCTCATACAAGACTTACAATTTTGCAACCCACTGCTTTTACACACCATACTTGGTAGGGGTTGAAATAAGAAGAAACAGAAATTCTGGTAACATAACATTTTACTGCCTTTAAGGGATATTTTATTTCCCACTTTCATGTTGCTATACAATCATTTCAGGGCTAACATAAAAAGAAAATCAATATCACTTACACACGTTCTTCCCTAAAAAGCTGGAGCATAATAATTTACTGCACACATAGGACTAAAATATTCCATCCTATTTTGTCTCGTTTTACTTACTGGGGGCTTACAATAAACATCCCTATTTCTCAAGTAATACAAAGTCTACGGCGATGAGTAAGGTGTCAGTGGATAGAATTTTTTTACAGACTTCTGATATAGTATACTACTCACTACCCATCGTTGGCACAAACTCAGGCTGAGACAACTGAAAATGCTGTCCCTGCAATGTGACATCTTATTCTACATCAAAATGTGAAATGAAAAGATGATATTCTCATTGCCTAAGATGGAGAAAGTTATGTGATACATCACATCCTATATTTATTTACGTGGATTTCATTCTCCATTATTGATTTACATAAAGAAACTAGCTTAAAAGGCCCGGCGTCGCTCGGGTTTTGTATTTTGTAAATTCGAAAATAACTTATGAAGGACTTTCGATTTTCAAACTCTAGGTCTTTATATAGGTATTTAGAATTTGAAATAAGGAAGAACGACTTATCACACTCAAACTCTTCCCTCAGAAAACGCTAGATATAGCTTTTTATAGCTTATAGCAGATCCCCGCGGCTTCGCCCACGATAATTAATCGGAAGATTAAAAATTAAGAGCAAAATAATTAAAATATTATATTTATTAACACTTTGCACGCGAAACATTCATAGGTATAAACTAAACGATTGATAGGCCTAATTGATAAAACAGCTATAAATCCGTCGTTGAAGTTAATTCCACGATTAGAAAGCGCAGCATGGGATTCGAGTTTCCTGGCCCAGAAAACCCCTGCATAGTGAGTTTCGTCCAAATCGAGCATCGTTTGCCCATTATTTAGGCCTATATTCATTATCCTTCTTCTGTCTATGGTGAAAATTTCAGATGTCTGCGTGCCTTGATATTATAAAGAAATGAATCGACCAGCGTGGGCTTACAACATTCAAGCGATCGCGATAATTTTATTTCCAAGGTATGACAAAAGTAGGCAAAGCCACCTACAATTGATTTGACAAGTGAAATGTATTGTTGAAAACATGCTTCGAAAGCGCAAAAAAATGCACGTTTTCTTCCCGTTTTTCACTCATAACTCGCGAACGAAAGTTAAAATTAAAACTGTACCGTGCCAGAAACCTTCATGGGAGTGTACTCAACAAATTCCCAAAGTTTCATGGCGATCGGATGAACGGTGTAGTAATACATAATAGGCAAACAGACAAACAAATAGATTTTCTTAAAAGGATTATATTATATTTGTAACCGAGCGTGCCGAGCTTAAGGTTATCCGTTGACTAAACCTTCACTATTATTTTTTATTTCGGGATAACCTGGAGTTAACCTGCAACCATTAGGTCACAGCAAAGAGAGTGGAGGCGATACACTCAATCTTAAGAAGAAAGAAATAAAATTTATTAGCTCTCCGTCCTTCTATAGACAGACGATTACAGTAAAAAGCGTTTGCGATTTCATGACACACTTATAAGAACCTTAGAACCTTGTTTCGGCACTTAGTGCTCTGTTGCACTTAACTGGTACACTCGCATGAGCGCTATAGAGCTCTGCGCTTTTAAGATGGCCGCCGAGAATGAGGTATTATCCACTTCCGGTTATCTCAGAGGCCTGTGTTTAAAATACAGTTCTGTGCTTGTGTCTTGTTTTGGCAGTAATTATGCCGATTAACTGCTGTTTTCGGCTGTTCAGATGTTGCAAACAAAAATTTAGGACTTAGTTTTCCAAAAGAAAGGACTGTTTTTCAAGAATGGATGGTAAAATTACGCCATGGAAAAACACCTTCCCAGTATTCTCGTGTTTGCAGCTGTCACTTCACAGAAGATGATTTTAATGTTCCAATGAGCTGTTTTGGCGAGTATTTCATGCTTTTTTTTTTAGAGTGATTAAGATATTTTTGATATAGTAGATGTTGAGAAAAATATATAAGCCTATGAAATAATAAGTATACCTCGTTATACCTCGTGTAACCTCGTTTAAGCTCATAATCAAGGTTCATTTCCATGTTAAATTAGTATTTAATCTTTTCAGTGTAATTTTTGTTGCCAATTTATTTGGTGATTTATTTTGACATTTAAGAATGTCAATGCCAATCTAAATTTCTTCCGTAACCGATAAAATGGTCATTGTGTAGTGTAATTGAGTAAAAAACAAACTATATACAAATTTTTAGGAAAACATGGGTCCGGGCTTGATGATTTTTTAGAGTAGAATGTGGGCCTAGGCCTAAGGATAGCTTAAATGTATCTGAAAATGTCCAGATTTGTTGTATACCTGTAATAAAAACTCTTGTAACAAGTAGATCAAAACCTGATAAAGAAAAATGTAATCATAATAGGCCTATAGTTAATTATAACACTAATTTTGTAAATGTCATGTTTCTTAACATTCAAGGTTTTCTAGGTAAATAAGATATGTTATGTATTATGTCATCAGACAATAATTTGGAGGTAATTGGGATGGCGGAACACTGGCTGAGCCCAGAAAATATAAATTTGTCAAATACTCAAGATTTTAAAGTAGCCTCTTATTTTTGTCGTAGTCATAAAAAGCATGGTGGTTCAGCTATTTTTATTTAAAACAAATCAAAAGACAATAGCAACTGTACAGCTAATCATTTTTATTGGTATTTTGCAGAAGAGGCAAAAATACTGTTTGATAATAAACATTTACATTATGAAGTAGCCCCTCAGAAAATGCTTTGTTAAATTTTATGTGTTGAATAATGATGCCCTTCTTAGTCCAAATAACAAAGTCGCACCTGTGAATATCAGCCAGTAACATCTGTGCCTGTACTTGTGCATAATGTTTCTTATTCACTAACTTGAACTTGATGAATTTTCTAATTGCTAGAGTCCGGCTAGCTTTCATACTGCTGCCTGCCCTACGCTTTTCGAACCAAGTGGTTATGGAGTCTTCGTCAAAAAGTATAAATCGTTCTTTCTTGAATGAATTTATCTTGAAGAAATTTGTCGAAGGAAAGTCGTGGGTACTATCTGATTCTATAACCTCAAATTCGAATAAGGCAAAGTTCCTATCCGGATTTTTCTCTCACCTGAGCAAACTGCAACAAAACAAACAGCGTCGTATATTACACTGTGTGTTCAATAAGTTATGATACGAAAAAGTTCATGCATATTTGTAAAAAACATGAAAATAAATCGTGCAACAGCATACAAAAATATTTGAGACCGCAGGCATATTGCAAAATATTAGAACAGTTAGCGAACGTTTCAGAACACAGGTAGCTTTGATTTTTCACCTTGCAATCAACTCTTGCTTTGTTAACTATGAAATATATGTTGCACCATCTTCGGATAACATCCTTTTTAACTCCTTCACTGTAAAATTGCCGAACCGTCCCGAACTCATATTGAAAACACACAAGAATGAGGAAACCGGAAGTTGACAATACCTGAATGTGGAGAGCGGCGCGCTCAAGTGGCAGGAGGAAAAACTACAAAAGCCCAGAGCTCTATGACCAGACATATAAGGAAGTTCCAAATGTTAATCGTTGCAATATTTACTATCTCTGTGTCATCTCTGTCCAAACTACCTACCCATAAGGTATATTAAAAAAATTTGACACTTTACAATATTACAAAATAATTTCTTATTTGAAACCTTAAAACTTAAACAGCCTATTTATTACAATAACCTGACCCGAGATAGAAAATCTGATTCAAAATTTGGAAGTGTGATATTAAGTTACATGGATAAATTATGTTATAAAACTTACCTGTTGTATGGCACATTCTGGCAAATAATATATGTGTTGATTGTGAGGGTAGTAATGATATTTCATTGGTTTAGATTTTTTGAAATCTTCCGCAGCAGCTTCTATTCCTTCTGGCAAGATCAAGGTTTCCTGAAATATAATAAACAATGCTTTTAGTACCATAGAATAGATTGTGTTAGACCAGATTGCATTGGATTCAAATTGATAAAAATGACAAAAAAAATCCTAAAGTGCTACCGGTACTGATAATTCATTCTCGGGCTTGCACGGGATTTCAGACAAGCTTTCGGCAGCTAACCTCAGGGGATTAATCCAAATGGGACATTTTACATTAGATGGTGTTCGTCATTCCGATGAAATAAGATGAGAGTGTTGTCCATGAATCATGAGGCAGCACACTAATGAGTACTTGAGACAAATTTGTTATTAAATGAATATTTATAGTATAACTACCGAGAATTAAAAATGAGAATCCTGAAGAATGTAAACTAGCTTATTTATTTATAAGGAAACATTTCAAGAGATACCCTCCATAATATTAAGCGGTGAGCATTTTGATTAAGAATTTTGATGACCAATTTTAATCCCCGGTATCTTCTCATATTTTTCTGAACACTCAAGCGATTGAAAACATAGATCACAATATTCTTTCTCTACGACTTAACGATAAGGTGTCTGATAAAGCGAAATTGAATATATATAATACACACACACACATATGTATATATATATAATACACACAGTAATAAGAACAATAATTTCAATTTCAATTTCAATTATTTATTTAGAGAAGCTACATACAATTTTTACAAATTTTAAACAGTAGGCTTCTTATATAATATTGATTGATGATACAGGAATGATGATATTAATGATGATGAATAACAATGATGATGATATAGAATAATAATAGAAGACATACAAACAGGAATAACATAATTACATAACGATTCATAATAAGACATATGACTTGTAAGTATGTCTAGTCAGCTTTGTAAGCCTCATTGATCAATTTTGTGAGGTCAGCATGTTTAGACTAGTCATCACATTCCAAGTGGTGGAATGTCTCTGTTCATATGTTACAGATTTGATATGAAACCATTCTGGTTTAAGGAAACTAGGTCAGACACTTATATTTAAAAATATTTTAGCATTTTGGAATCACTGCTTGTGGAATATATCTGAATTTCTGAACATCGTATTAAAAACAATGGCCAATATGAAACAAGAAACTGTGTAAGGTTGTTGTACAACAAAATAATAATAATAATAATAATAATTATCATCATTGCATGTGGAATATATCAGAATTTTTAAATAAGGCATTGCAAGCAATAGCCATTCTGTTGGCAGGAATTGCATACGGTTGTTGTACAGCAAAAATTGTACGATTTCTTGTTCCTCGTGTAAGGGGTACAGATAGCCCTATGCTATCTAAAATTGATTTGCAATGTATTTCCCCACGAAAGACTTTAGCTATGAAATTAGCATCTGCAGAAACACGCCTATTATATAATGTTTCCAAATTTAATAACTTAAGTATATCATCGTAGTCCAGATTTCTGTTAAACTTACTACGTATAAGGGAGACAAATTTTCTTTGTATTCGTTCCAGCTTATTACTGTCAGATACTGTAATGCTGTTATATGCAACACTGCAATATTCTAAGCCACTGCGAATTAAAAATTTGTAAAGAGTAATTAATGACTCAATGCTTTTTAAATTATGAGAAATTAAACGAACTAATCCAAGAGTTTTAAGGCCTGTGTGAAAATATGGTCAATATGGACATGAAAGTATAATTTTGAGTCTAAATAAACACCGAGGTATTTTATATTTTCTGAACGTGCTATTATATTTTGGCCAAGACGATAATTGTATATTATTTGGTTAGTTTTTCTACTAAATATCATGCTCTGGGTCTTACTGGTGTTAATTATCATTAAATTTGATTTACACCACTGGTGTATGTAATCGATATTCCTTTGCAGTAATTTGCAGTCCGAAGCCGTAGATATTTTATTCCATATACATAGGTCGTCTGCGTATGCTATTTTCTTACATGTTAGCATATTAGATATGTCGTTAATAAAAACTAAGAACAAGAAGGGACCCAATACTGACCCCTGGGGTACACCATCTGGTATGTAAAAAGGCTCAGAAAAATAGTTAGATATTCTAACTCGAGCAGATCTATTTCTTAAATAACTTGAAAACCAATTGACATACTTGTTATGTAGACCTAAATTACTCAATTTTTTAACAAGAAGATCGTGATTTACTACATCAAATGCTCTGCTCAGGTCAAAAAATATGGCGTCTGATTGCGATTGTGAGCAATTTTCTTTAAGTATGTCATTGAGAAAAGTGATAATATTAGTTGCTGTAGACATGTCCTTGGTAAAACCATGCTGGAAATCATTTAATTTATTTTTACTGAAAAATGAAATATGTTTATGAATGATGGTTTCAAAAATTTTTGAAAATGTATTTAATATGGCTATGGGCCTAAAGTTCGCCACTTCTTTGCTTTTGCCTTTCTTATGTACCGGTCTGATAGCAGAAATTTTCCAAATTGAAGGAAAAGTTTCTGTTTCCAGCGAAAGGTTATACACATATGTAAGTACAGGTGTCAGTATTGGGGCACACCCCTTAACAATAAAGCTTGGTATCTGGTCGAGTCCCGAACTCTTAGATGGTTTCAAGTGTCGAATAGCTACCAAGACATCGGAATCTATGATAGTTGGAACATGTAGGCATTCAGATGTGACAGTTTGAGCATAGGGCCCCGGTACTGCATTAGTGGGCGTATTTATAATCTGAAAATGCTCTGCGAAAATATTCACTAGCTTTGATGGTTCTGAAACAATGGTATTGTTCATTTTAACATGCAATACGGGATCATTTTTATTTCGTAACTTCGAAACATAACTCCAGAATTTAGCAGGGTTTGACTTTAAATCTTGATCGATTGATTTGTACCATTTTTGTCTATCAATTTTAATAGTTACTTTTACCAATCTTCGGTAATCTGAGAAACATTGATAATACAAATCAGTCGAGTGTTTTTTGAAAAGTCGATGATAATGTTTCTTTTTCCTTATATATAATTTGAGCTCTCTTGAAAACCAAGCCGGATATTTTGGTTTAACAGCAAATGTTTTAGGGATTGACTTATTAATTGCATCACTAACTAAGTATGCAAGATTTTCAACAGCAGTGTCAGGTGATTTTTGATTATACACTGTGGACCAGTCAGATGAAGCTAATGTGTTGTATAGTTTATAATAGTCACCTTTGTGATAGCATAAACTTTCTGTTGAGAACTGAGTACCTTCGCTCACTTGGCTTATTAAATTCATAACAATAGGGGGATGATAATTATCTATATTCACCAGTGCATAATCCGGTATTGATACAGTGATCTCATCCAGACTTGTAAAAACTGAGTCTAATAAATTTTTACTAGGGACAGTGTCATTGATTTGAGACAAATTTAGAAAAGAGCATGTTTGGTGTACAATTTCACCTTTAATTTTATGATAGTGATATAAATTAGGTGCAACACCTGCCAGCCAATTGAAACCAGGGATATTAAAATCACCGAGTAAAATGACCTGAAAGTTGTTACAATCTAAATTATTTTCGAGAAAATTAAAATACTGCTGAAATGTAGCAATACTCGTATTGGACGCAAAATAATGGCATCCAATTAAAATAGACTGAGCATTTTTGAGAGTTAACTCAATCCACACACATTCATCTGTCTGTTCAAATTCAGGTCTACGTTTATGCCTGACACTGTTGCTGATGGCAATTAAGGATAATAATAATAATAATAATAATAATAATAATAATAATAATAATAATAATAATAATAATAATAATGCCAACAGGAAGCATGTTATGTTATCTGTCTAAAAAGCAATATTATTTTATAGTTCATCATTCATCAAGAAAAACGCTGAATCACGCATTCTAGTTCAGGAACAGAAGATAGGAATAAATTGTCATGGCAGACTTATAGTCTTCAACTTTCTACTGAAATTAGGTAATTTAAGTTTACAACCAATTTAAAATGTTTTATGGAGTGTATGAAACGTTGGAGCTCCTTCGATCGTTCATAAGCACTTGACATGTTGAAATGCACTGTAAAAAAGGGATTTACTTCCAATCAGATGGGTTTGCTTCGAATCACTCTGTAGTACATGCTTGCGTGTTCGTGTGCATTAGAAGGCGTCTTACAGCTTGTCACAACAATTTTCCACAGACTTAGTTTTTGATATCTCCTTAACCGGAACGATTCTATAGCCTCTTCATTCCTTCAAGGCTAGTTTGATATGAGGTTGGCCTATGTAAGAATGAAGAAGTAGAAGAAGGAACAGATCGGGAGGGAAAATCTCAAAAAGTACCTAGACCATCTCAGTACTTTTGAGGGTAAAAAAATGTTTTTAATAATTGTTTAGTTTATTTGCCCGTAACGTATCTAAGTGCATATTATAATTAGAGGAATTATTGTGTTCGATCCTGAGATTCGATGTCGAGTTTCATCATTAGACATTTTGAAGTAAATCCAAAAGTACGATTTTTAGAAATATTTCTGTGGAAAAAAATCTTATTTTGGACTGAATACCTTGTGAACATGTGACATGAAGATTGGTGACTACTTACTTTTACTACCACTTTCGATTAATAAAATTTGATTTTTCGCTTTTTTCACGACCTTTTTTTACGATCTTGTTAAAATGTTGTATGTAAGGTTGCTTATATCAAGAGCTAAAACTTTTATTTAAAAGATCGTAAAAGTTATCTGAAAGGTATTTATTATCTAGCCATCATTTACACAAAAATAAGCGACATGGCGGTCTCCATGGATCCATCTAGAGGCGATGTTTCGAATTATAGTCGTTAATAATGCTATTAATGGGGTACGCCGTAGCGTAGTGGTTGAGGCGCTGCGCTACAAACCGGAAGGTCGCGGGTTCAATTCCCGATGAGGTCGTTGGAGTTTTTCAATTGGCCTAATCTTTCTGGTGGCAATACGGCCCTGGGGTCGACTCAGCCTCTAACCGAAATGAGTACCAGGAGCAATCCTGGGGGTAAAGGCTGCCGGTGCGTAAGGTTGACAACCTTACCACCTTCACGTGCCGAATGTCCAAAATCTGGGAGCCTCAACCTCCTGGAACCCTCTGGGCCTCCATGGCCTGTATAGGGATCACTTTACCTTTTAATAATGCTATTAATAATAAGGTAGGATGTTCATATAATCTCTATATATAAAAGGCAATGTTCATATGTATGTCCGTTATAGACTAAAAAAAAATACTGGACCAAATTACACTTTTTTTTTTCAAAATGATCCGCGTTGTCCGGAGAAGGTTTAAAGCTATTGAAAGCCTATATGTGACCAGTAGAAAGAAAGTTATTGGCCTAATTTATGAAAATACTACACTGAATTCATCAAATGCAAATGCAATTCAGTTCTCATGAAAACAATATTGTTTGCAGTGTTCACATAGGACAGTGACAGTTGCTTTTTACTGGGTTTTGACAAATAATATATAATTATTTCTGACCGATGAGTAAAACATTTGGTAAAACTATTTTACAGGTTAGTGTTAGACTGTATAATATTACAATAATAATATCTTGTAGAGGTACCATGCTAAATCGGCTCCTTTAGCTTAAACACAATTCATAACAAAAGTTGTATTAACGCACATATATGAAGATAAATTAAATCTCTACAGGCCTATACATATTTAAAGAAAATTTAATGTTATACAGTTCTTTTCCTGACGACTTTGCTGTAAAACGATAGGCGGAGGGGTTAGAAAGACAAATTTAACGAAAAACGTGAGGTAAAAATTAGTTTTTTTTTTTAAAATTAGTGATATCCAGCAGCTTATATCTCGAAAACAATTATAGATACGACAAAAGTGTATATAAAGGAACTTGTAGAAAATTATGTCAGCTTTAATTTGGTATATAAACCTCTTCCTTACGGCGCACATTTTTCAAGTTATAAGCGAAAAAAAGGGCCTTTTCCACCCCTCCCCCATGAAGCGTAAGGGTTAGAGGCGGGGACTTTTAGTATTTTTACGTCCTAACTACCCCTAACACATTCCTGAAGAAAAGCATTATCCCTCTCTCCATGTCCTCTACAATCATTTCGTTGACTGGACTATTATCCGAAATGACATTGAAAATTTCCTCTGCAGTCTGGTGTAGGTAATTTTATCTATTCCGCACACATAGATGTTTCCTTGTCACTGTACGTCTAACTTTTATGTATTTTATCAAAAAGTGCATTTTTTTCTGATACCTTGTCATACAATTCAGCACGTTAGCATTAAAGTGTGTTTTGACAATGACCAAGGCTTTTGCTTTTGCAGTTTTCATTAATGTAGCGTAAAATTCACAGGCCAATAGGGATTACACAATCGCCTCCAATGGATTTTTGGGATAGCGCAGCGGGGTCATTTTGCAAAAAACTCGACTGACCTGGGAAATGCCAAAATAAATTGCTCTAGTTTAATCAAATTAATTCATGATACACATTTTTATACATTCAAGCTATCTTTCACCCTTCATATAAAAAAGATGCAAGATCATCAAATGCCTTGCCCTAATAATAATTACTTATTATTAAGTGCCAGTATGGTACTTTATGAGACTGTGTGTGTGAGGACGGGAAAATGCCTGTCCGTCTGTCCGTCCGTCTGTCCGTCCGTCCGTCCGTGTGTCTATACGCGCGATATCTCAAATACGCTTAATCGGATTTTAATGAAACTTGGTATACGCATTTATAATTATCATGGGAAGAACTCTTTTGATATTGGACCAAATCGGTTGACCGGTACCGGCGTAATTCCCAATTTAGTGCCTATTTTAATAATATTATATTAGAAAGGTGCCATAATTCAAATACGCTTATCGGATTTTCATGAAACTTGGTATACGCATTTATAATGCCATGGGAAGACGTCTATTGATATTGGATAAAATCGGTTGACCGGTATCGGAATAATGCTTAATTTAATGCCTATTTTATGGCAATATATTATAAAGGATTTAAAAAATACAAATCTGATACTCTGACAACGGCTTTGGAATTTGCAATAGTTAGTCATGACTAGACTTCGGATTTCAGTTGAAACCCTATTTTAAATTTAAGTGAAATATGGACGAAAACTTGTATATGCATGTTCCAAAATTGATACTTTTATAGGACCAAAAACAACATTTTTTTACGTTAGAGCCTAATATTGCCTTTTTTGCTTGTTTCTCCTCTAAATTTCAAAATAAGTTATTTTTGTGTTATAAATTCTAGCTTTTATTTTCAGTTCGTACTAAATTTTTAGCTCGGAATGTGCAGTACAAGACACATTTGTGACGTGGTTAAATAGTAAGGAATGTTTCGTCTACAGTAGAAAAATTCCTTGGAATTCCCAAGAAAATGTAGTGTTTTTCTCCCGACTCCTACATCCAGTAAAAAAAAAGTAGTTCTCTGATTCACTGAGGGATATAGAAATTAAAAATTAAAAATTAGAAAAAGTCACTGAATCCAGGGGTTGAAAATGCTAGCGTGCGTAGAATTTCTTCAAGAATCTGATTTTAAAAACTAGCATCGCTAAAATCTTAGGCCTATTCTAAGCACGAAATATTTAATAAATACGATTATTTTATAACTGATTTACAGTAATAATTACTGTATATTTATAATTTATATAATTTATATTTATAATTACTGTATAATAAATTATTTATTTTGATGCAAAAGTAGTAAAAGGGTTTCAATTTGTTTTCATTTCGTTTTTTGTAGGTAACCAGTGACAAAAAATCTCATTTAACTCAACATGTGCAAGGTGCTACACATCAGTGAAACGTGATGCAAAAACTAAAATCAAAACAGTCTCTTCTAACTCAACCAAACAGTTAAACAACCAAAAATGAATTTCACCCAGGCCTCTGCCGAGCCATCATTGCAGCAAACATCCCGTTTAATGCTCTTGACAATCCCCATTTGAAAGGTTCTTGCAAAAATATTGTCAGAGGAATATTCCTTCAGAATCCCCATCAGGAAAAAACTATGTGGACAGTGGCTCTTTGTAGGGGTCGTACCCTTTTGCGTCCCAAAGCGAGTGGTCGCTTCATCAAAACAACCCTCTTGCGTCCGGTGCAATTTGACGTAAACAACTCTCGTGCGTCCGGTGCAATTTGACGTAAACAACCGTCTTGAACAAGATCAATACATCTATCTGTGGGAAATATAACTATTGCGGCCTTCTTGGTAGAAAAAAACGGTAGAATATAGAACTGAACACTCAGCAGACTGGAATATGTGCGAACAACCACAAGAAAGTAAACTGGTAGCCAAAAGACAAAGAGTAACTTCATTCTCCGCTTCAATTTTTATTAATATTGACAGTAATGCAAGGATTAAAATTTTTAGGGTGTGAAGCAGTTCGCCTCCTCGCGGTGCACCCTGGGTCTGTATGGTACCAATTATTAATTTTACTTGTATTTCATGGGACGCATTTTGGTCATTGCTTTAGAGAGACCCGGAGGATCTGAGGATCTATGGACGCAAAAGTCCTAGTTTAGTGGTTTTTGGACGCCAAAAGTCCAGACCCCCTTTGTAGGATATGTTTAGACATTGGTGATTCACATATTATATGGCTTTCGGTAGATGAAACTACTGACCGTATGGGACGCTAAACAGCTCCTGTTACTTCAATAGATGTGGAGCGTTCATTTTGAGCCTATAAGTTAGTGTTGAGCGATAGGCGTCATTGTTTTGAACTAGAAAATCTAGAAAAAATACTAGTTGTTTATTGTGAAGCCAATTACGAACAAGAATTGTAAGGAATTGATCAATGTTGTTTACAGGTCCATTAATTCATTAACATTGCTTTCTAAATTTATATAGTAGGCCCTGTATGAAAGTTTGGTAGCCTATATCAGTGTTTTATAATGATTATTGATTAATGGTGACTTCAATAAATATAATATTCTGCATTGCAATTGAGAAAATTCAGAAAATTGGCAACTTAACGATTTTATAAGAGACTATTTTACGATTTTCAGATCCTATTTTCCAATTTTTAGAGCCTATTTTTGGTACCTAAAACAGCATTTAACGACCTAAATGTCCGAAGTATAGTCAAGACACATTGATTATCAAACTAGTCAGATGTTTACTTCGTTCATCAAGTTGAATACTGTTATATACAGAAGATATATTACTCTGAATTAATTAGGCCTGCATACATTAAGTACAGTTCTTCGCCATTGTATTTTGTGAAATGTTGTCATATTTTAAGAATGTCTTATATCAGTGTATACGAGTTTGAATTAAGGTTAATTATCAAACTTTATTTATTTGATATTGATATTGATAGCAGCCTTGATTGATTCGTTTCTTCATAACGATGTCAGCGTAGGCTAAATAATAACGTAAATAATGTAAATAAAATATATAAATCACTAGCCGTTGAATATTGATATTATGTTGTGCATTCTATGGATATGTCGACTACCGATTTTACGTTAAGCTATATTTTAATGTGAGTATTTTTCTTATTCGTTCCTGTGCATCAATATACCTAATGTGATTCCTGACAGATAGATTTCATATTGACTTTTTATTCATTCATAACCTTTAAGGCTGCTTTAAACTTGAAACAGAAATATCAGCGAATCGTAGGCCTATTGCATAATTATTATTATTGCCAGCGCATTTTGTTTTTGGAGTTTAACTACTAGCTTTCATCATTAGGCCTAATATTTTGTGTGCTGTCTTGCTTAGAAAACGAGTTTTGAAAAAAGTCCTCAATTGCAAAACTTGTCTACGGCTTAAATATCGAAACAAAACCATTTTTAAACAAGAGTTGAAAAGTGTGTAAACAGTGTTATTATTTATATTTTAAAACTTAACTTTTCCTGTACCTTTACTGGCGATAACTTTAATTTTCTCTCGCCGGTTACAAGAAAGCATAGATAACATCTTCTTCTTGCACTCTTCTCAGGACGTATTTATTTCCATTCCTATTTCCCTCCATGCATCCTCCTTTAAATTTTTTTGTAGTGATCCTTGTGTTTTGGGTTCCACAGTAGAGGTTTTGATTTGTAAATATGTATCATCTGCAGTATCTTCTCCTCGGACCACTCCATGATTGTATCACATACAAGCTAGCTCATTCAATCTTGACTAATGTCCTTCAGAGAGGGACCAGTGGGCTAGCTAGGCACGTCAGCAAAATAGCACATGTTACAATAAACAAACAGTCGAATTTCCTGTACTCTGTTTGGAGACGACAATTCACTGCTATATAATTCATGCAACACGGGTGCATGCAATTGTTTTAACGAATGCTATTTATTTAATAACGTGATAATCTCCTATACTGTCAAAACTAAAAGGGGAAACTCTACAGAGTCAAAGTAGCGAGATTATTGCTAATGTTTATGAATAGGCCTACATGAAGGAAGAAGCCAAACATAAAGATCGATTTTCTCCAGCGTATTTTAAAGAAATTATGAAAGTGCAAAGTAACGTACACAACATCTGACTCAGCTCCTGCTTCTGTATACCTATCCTTCCCCAAAAGGTGAGTAAGTGACTCGCATCAACCTCTCATATAATTTTTTCATTTGCCAATTGTACAGTAAAGCTTGAGGAGCGGAGCGCTGTGAAAATAATTTCAGCGAGATGCACGCGTGCAGCACGCAACTACCAAAAACACATCCCAATGTGAAAACAGAAATCCTTTGTGTTCGTCGAAAAAACCGACAGGAGACGGATCGTGGCGAGCGGCACGCGAGCGGTTCGCGTGCACCTCAAAATGCCGTACCAATCTGCGTGCCGAGCGGCACGTACCCTAGATCTGTTACAAAAATAACTTTTCTGCATGGGTCTATCATAATTGCGTTTATCGCTGATTAAAAAAAGCATACTGACACTTTGTTATAACAGTTTACCTGATTTTATTTTATTAAAAGTTTGTCTTGTATAAATAATAGACCTATTAAACAGACGTTAATATTTACAAACTGCTGAAACTTTTATAAACATTACAACATTACTAATCTCGCATGTACGAGGGAGAATCAAATGAAAAACGCAATTAATTTTTTTTTCCACTATTTTACTCCAGGAAGAATGTTTGCTTGTACGATATTTTTCTACACAGTCTCCTCCCAGTTCAATGCACTTATGCCATCAGATATTAAGTGCTTCGATTCCGCATGAGAAAAATTATTCTGACTGACACTGTAGGCACTCATGCACCTCCGATTGGATATCTTCATCAGACTTGAACTTCTGCCCTCCAAGGAGCTCCTTTAATGGACAAAAGATGTGGAAATCTGATGGTGCTAAACCTGGCAAGTATGGCAGATATGGGAGGCACTTGAAGCATAAGTCGTCGATGGTTTTCATGGTTGCAAGCAGGGCCGCCACATCTTGGGGTCGGGCCCAGGACCATTTACTGGTTGCGGTTGCGACCATCCTCATACAGTTGTCTGATTAAAGTAAATAAAAAAGGATAGTTTACTCTGACCATATTAATTGGTGTAAACACTGTATACATATGTTACGTTGGTGGTTAGTTATCAAATGACACTAGAAACCATATTTCCAACATTTTTTGTGACTTACTTACTTACTTAGGCCTACTTACTTACTCAATGGCAATAGACAATTCTTCAGCAAGCTAAAGGAATATTATCTATTTTATGGAACCCGATGGTTCATTGACGCGCTTATCTGAACCCGCTTCAACCCTATTCTGGTCTAACTCCATCCAATCATCCCCCACAAATCCTACTTCCCTTAAATATAGTCTTATACTGTCCTCTCCCTTACGTCAAGGTATTTCAAGTGGGCTCTGCCTTTCAGATCTAACAGTCAATATTTTTTAGATACGTATTTCCTCCCCCATGCGCGCAACATGTCCAGCCCATTTCATCCTCTGTGATTTAAATACCCTTACTATATCAGGTGAAGCGTACAGGTCATGAAGCTCATCGTTATGAAGTTCTCTCCAGTCCCCATTTTCATCCCTCTTAGGCCCAAACATTTTCCTAACCATCCTGTTTTTTTAAAACTTGCAGGTTATGTTCTTCCCGACCAGTAAGTGGCCATGTCTCACATCCATATAATACAACCTGCAGAATAACAGTCTTATAAATATTTACTTTAGATTTCTGGACGGAAGACGAGAAGATAAAGAGTTTCCGAACTGCATAAAAACAAGCATTTCCTTATTTGAGTCTACACTTAACTCCTGCCTTAGTATTATTTGTGTCTGTAATTATTGCTCCCAGGTATTTGAATTTTTCCACTTGTTCGAACGATTTACCTGCTATTCCAATATCTTGTGGACCATTATTTTCACGTCCCGTGACCATATAAGTTTACTTCGATAGGCATAAGAGAAGATTAAGTCGCCCCCTTACGCTCCAAACAATGCGTTGCTGTTCGCTTGTTATCTCGGAACACCCGATCGTCCCTTCTCTCCAAACTCCCGATCGTACCAAATACAAGCTACCAACCCATACACCAAAATGACAACCCTCTAGCTTACTCGGCACTCCCGACCAGACCACAATCACCTCTTCACATAATCTAAATAATGCAAAACACTAACCACATTAGATAAGTGCGCGAGCGGAGGCGGCAGCCGAAGCGAAGCGCCCTTGCATTTCCGAATAATGTACGATACACTGTTTGTCGGTTTCGAAAATGTGGCATATTATATCTTCCACACGTTAGTAAGCCTGTCAACTTTTGTTCATCTTTTGTTTACCGGTATGACGTCACACTACCAACGTCCAATCACGAGTTTCTATGTAATATGAGGACAGAAGAAGTGGTATAAAAGAAAGTGCATCGCGAGGGAGCGGTGGGTGGGAACATTCATCCAAGGTGCGACTTAATATTATTTTTTCCCCTTCGATATTTCTGTAAGTTATTAATTTCCAATCCAACATTCTTGCAGGCACCGAAAAGACTTTCTGCATGTCTCTCGATTGTGTTTATGTCATCGCCCAACAAGCAAACATCATCTGCGTAAGCTAAAATCGGATGACTGCCGTTTAATTCTAGGCCTACCTTGTTTCTCTGAACTTTCCTAATGGCATATTCCAAAGCGAAATTAAAAAGTAAAGGCAATAATGAATGCATCTCCTTGCTTCAAACCGCTTCTAATGGTAAACCTATCTGATATAAATTTTCCTACCTTGATTCTGCTATAATTTTCATTTCGACACATTTTGATCAATCTAACTTCATTGGTATCCCGAACTCAATGAGGATATTGTACAATTTGTCTCGCCTAACTGAATCATATACTATTTTAAAATCTATGTAAAGCTGGTGAACAGACTTACAGTATTATATTCTCACTTTTTCTCCAAGATTTGGCGAATACAAAATATATGAGTATAGGCCCATAAATCAGTATTTTTTTTATTACTAGGCCTTATAACAGTATTTGTTTTTTATTCTAAATTGTGTTTATCCTAATTAGTAAATCATTGTGTTGAAACGTCTAAATACAAAACACGACACTACTTTAAAATAAATATATATTGTCTTTTTACTACAATCAAATTAATTTAGAGGACTAGTCTATTGGAACCAAGCATGAACTAAAATTAATAAGGAGCGTAAATATTAAAAAAAATAAAAGCTTAAACATTACATCGATATTATATTATACCAATAGTTGAAAAATTAAAACAAAAGTGGGGCTATGTGCTAAAATATGTTACAAACATAATACCAACATAAATAATTAATATAGCACAAACTAAATCAGCATTTTAAATAAACGTAGTGCATGTTTCCAGCTATTGAGAAGCTTAGCCTGACTGCGGCCCTGCTCTCAGCAACCCCCTTCACTTTGTCACCATCAGATTTTCAAATCTTTGGTCCGTTAAAGGATCTCCTTGGAGGGCAGAAGTTCAAATCTGATGAAGACGTCCAATCGATGGTGCAGGAGTGGCTACAGCGTCAACCAAAATAATTTTTCTCATGCGGTATCGAAGCTCTTCCTATCCAATGGAGTAAGTGCATTGAACTGGGAGGGGCTATGTAGAAAATAATGTAGGCTACTGTACAAGCAAATATTCTTCCTGCAGTAAAATAGAGGGAAAAAATTAAATGCTGTTTTCATTTGATTCTCCCTGGTATGTAATTTTATGAACATTAGTTTAGTCTTGTTTGTAGGTCAACATGTATACGGAAGACAGTGACATTCCGGCATTGAATGTCCCTGAGAAAACTGTGCTTCATATTATTTTACTGATTAAAATAGTGCAAGATAATTCTCATGCAAACTGTTCGCAAGCATTATAGTAAAGGATACGAACTCCAAACAGCAGGTATTTGCTTAAATTCTCTAATTACTGGCATTGTTAGAGATGGGAAATAAAATCAGGTTTTGAAGAAAATATGAGGTGCTTGCTACAGAACTGAATACATTTTATTTTCTCAAGGAGAGTGTTGCGCTAATGAAAGGGTTCCGCAAAAAGTTGCAAGGAAACAAAATCTGAAAGTCAAGCTTGTGGCAGGAAGGGAATGTTCATGTGAGTCATTAGCTCATCACATCGCACACTGCACTGTTTTATTTAGCATTTTTACGCTCTAAGAATTACGAGTAGTATGAGGCGTCTGGCCTCCATGGCCGTGTCCGTGACAGTTTCTACATTGAATGTCCCTGTATGACTGTAAACTGTACAGTACATTTTTTCTTCCTGACACTGGCGAAACCCCTTCAAATGAAAATGTTTCGATATAGGCTCGACCAAGCTTCCGCACATTTCTGTGAGCAGGGTCAGTTAGAAAAAAAAATAATTGAACGATTGCGACAAGGACCCACAAACTCGGCACTCGATAACCCGGCAACCATGACGGGAAAATAAAAACTGATACAACCCCGGTTGTGGTGAAAGTTCAGTGGACATATTATTCATCTGCCGTCTAGGAGATTAAGCCGCGCACCGTGGACTCCAGTGCGAGAAACAAATGAGTATCAAACAGTTTTTGGCAAGAAATGGGGTAAACTATTTTGTTGTAATTTGTATGACAATTTTAGCGGTAGGCTACTTGTAGTCAATAAACAAGTTTTTAATGTTCGCAATTACAGTTTTCATTTTTAAGCCCTTATGCCAGGTAATTCGGTAATTCGGAAACTCTGCGCCCTTTCGGTTCATATTAGGCCGAGTTTGCGGGACTCTACTGTACAACTCCCCTTCAGATAGTTTTTGAAAAAAAGTGTTACAAATAAAAGCTATGCTTCTTAACATTACCAATTCGTGTACAAAATTTAAGCAGAATCGTTGTAATCTTCTTCGGAAAAATCGCGAAAATGAATTTTTATTCATATAATGGGGCCTTCGAAGCATACCTTTGTGAGAGTTTTTTGAGGCAGTGAATGGATTGTCCGCCCTAAAACCGGCTCGTCTCACTCTAGAGCATTACAACCATCTATGTAATAGTGAGGAAGACATAGGATACTTGTTTACTTCACTCTCACTCTAGAGCAGGGGAAGACAGAAGCTTGCTCTGTGACGTCACTGCTTGCTGCTCTGACTGCACGCGTTATATCTCTGCGAGGAGCATGTGAAATGTAGGCATCAGTGAACAGGGGGGAAGAGAGGGGCATTGGTATTGCGGGCAGCGGGAATTTAGGGGGTTAGAACTTACGTAATACGTGTTTCCGAGTTAATGAAACATCAACCGATTTTTTTGATAGTTTATCGGTTAATTACAGCGCAGCAGTTTAACATATTATAAATAATTCTATTTTTCTATTCTGTGAGAACAATTGCCTTTCCACAAAATCTATGCTCTTTGACAAAAATAGACAATAGGCTACTATCATTTGAATTAACATAATTCACTACAGTAAAAATGATAAAAAAAATGAACTGAATTAATTACCAAACAAGCTCGTCTGCACCTTAGATGATACAAGATTACAGTAACAATTTTCTGACTTTCCTGTCTCTTTTTCTTTAACAAGTTTATCAATGTTGGGACGTAATGTTTGAGCAATATTTAATCGAAGACTACATTTAGGTTGTGATTTAACAATGTACTTCTTGATTTGAGCTTTGCACATTTCATTAGTGAAAAAAATTGTTCGGCCACATATGTCGATCCAAAATTACATAATATTCGTGCGGCAAGTCTCGGGAATCTGGTTTCAGAGAAATTTCTGTAAAAGTTACCCAAGACCACTTTACGTTCGTATTTGTCCTTTAACAGATCGTCGTATTGTAAGTTTAGCAGTTCCAACTGATACCGGCAAGGAACGTCTTTGACATTAACTGAATATGGGGTAGCAAAAAGTTTAAACATTGGAGAAAGGTTTTCCACATCCTGAAACCTCGATTCGAACTGAAGAAGAATGTTTTGCAGAACTAACACATGTTCTGCAGAGAGAACACTATCAGGATCGCGTACTTGCAATAACTTTGAAAAATGTTCCGTATTTCCAACCAGAAGTTGTTCTACCCACAGAGCTAAAGTGAATAGGTCCTCTAGTACCTAGCCCCAGCGTACTCTAAACACCCCTACTACCGTGCGCTCTTGCTGACGTCACACACAAGGGATCCGCATGCTCTTGCTCCACAAGCGTCATCACAAGACGTAGTTGACTTCCCCTGCTCTAGAGCATTACTCCTATCTACGTAAGAGTGTTTACTTCAGGGCCGGTTCTAGAGCGGAAAACAATTACCCATTCAACTGTCTCAAAAAAATCTGACCAAAATGTAAGAGGAAGTCACCGTAAATCTTCTTGTCGCAGCCCCAGAAGATATCTAATCCAAATATAAAATTTTTCGTTCTCGAGCTATGTTGATCATACACACACACACACACATTCTGACATTTTTTCTGAAAATACAATTTTCATTCAGGGGCCTCAAAACATGTAGGCTATTTCTGTTGAAAACTTACCATCGAATTTCGGGGTCGAACACAATACTTTCTTTACTTATAGTAGGCCTACCTATGGCGCCGGTAGATTGAAGTCAAAATTAGAATAATCATAACAATTCTCATGTAATGTTCAGCAGAAACAATATTATGTGGTTTCCTTAATACAGATCTATATAGAACATTTAAAAAGAAATACGTTTTCAAATGTCTGGACGCAACAATAAATTATAGATACAAATAAAATTAAGGCAGAAGTTAAGTGTCGACTAAAATTAGGAAATGCTTGTTTTTATGCAATTCATAACATTAAATTCTCCAACTAACTCGCATGTTCCGGTACTGGCATGTTGCCATGACAACTCTATGATAGAGCAGCCGTACGGAGTGCCGAAGATCCTGGTTCAAATCCCGGCTACGGCATTGAATTTTTCAGTCTGACTCTACCTTTCCACCTTAGAATACACACGGCCAGTATGAAAGAATTATCATTCCATAATCTGAGAGTATTTGAAAACAGGGTGATTGGGAAAATATTCGGACCTAAGAGAAATCAAAACGGGGGACTGGAGAAAACTTCATAGTGGCGAACTTCTTAATCCGTACTCTTCAACAAATATAGTAGGCTAAGGGTAAATAAATCACGGAGGATGAAATGGGCTGGACATGTTGCCCATATGGGGAAGGAAACATATATCTAAAAATATTAACTGGTAGACCCGAAGGGAAAAGACCACTTGGATGACCTAGACGTAGGTGGGAGGACAATGTTAGAATACACTTAGGGAAGTAGGATTTGCGAGGGATGGTTGAATGGAGTTAGCACAGAATAGGGTTGAATGGCGGGTTCATTTAAGCGAGACAATGAACCTCCGGGTTTCATAAAATAGATAATATTCCTTTAGCTTGCTTAGGAGGCATTGTCTATTGCCATTGAGTAAGTAAGTATGTTGTATGTAGAGGAAAACGTTTTTCTAACTACATAATTACGACACTGGACGGTATAGTAATTCAGAGGAATGAAAACACGTCATTAGGACAACGTATCATTATCCTCATTATCCTGTACTGATACCTATAGAATATTTTAACGGTTATCATCCCAGTAGAATTCCAGTAATTCAAGTGTTGCATTTATTAACATGGTAGAACAAACATGGGATTTTTACTGCACTGGTTCCCATTATATTACGCGACCACAATTATTGTTGAACCTTCTAATCTTTCATAGTGTTCTTTATACAGTGACGATGAAGATACAAGATAAGAGCCGACGCAATTTATTTTGTATTGTAAAATAATGTACAGTATTTGCAGGATTACAGTTAAAGCCCGGAAGGTGTTGCTCTATCAGAAGATGAAATATGCATTCAAATATGCTCTGAAATTGACCAAATATGCTACGGAACCAATGAGGTATGCTCTGTCGTTTAAGTAATTTTAATACTTAACGTTTTTTGTTGTTAACCGATTACATTATATACCTGTATAACAAAAAATACTGCATTACAATGCTGCTTAGAAAACAAGGTCAATGCAACAAAGTTTAGTAAATTGAAAACTAATGAAGTTAAACGTCACTTTAATATTATACAATCAGTTCTGAAAACATTATTTTATGTACTGTCAATTATTGTACTGTCTGTTCTCAAAACATTCACTTAACCAAATATACAGTAAATGTTTTAATTAACACTGATATGCACAATAATAAAAATCTGCCAGAAATATGCCATTAAAATATGACAAATTAATAAAATATGCACAAATAATTTAACATAAAGCAAATATGATGCATTATCGCACAAACAAAATATGCAACATTTTCCATACAAAATGAAACCATCAATTTTCTGTTATTTATTTCATGTTTTATACACATTTTAACACGAGCATGCAATAGAATGCTGGTAATCCAACAGAGTTACGTGAGAAATATACTGGAACATAGCTGTAGAAAATTTTACACTCGAGAGTGCAAGTAGTCTTCAGAGTTGTAAGCCTATAGCATGATCAGTTTGGTTAGAATCTTAGAAAGAAGCTGAACATCACATGAAACAGAAACATTACAACGATTATCGGTCTGAGAGAGAATAAAAAATAAACATTCTTACACATACGTTGTTTTTATATTCTTAAAGGAACATTCATATAAAATTGGAAGGAAATCGAATAACGCGTTTGGTCGGAAGTACGTAACACACAAATTTACAGACACGAAATGCGGAACGGTCGGGTTAGAACAGAACATTACTTCGCTCTGTCAATTATGTTTTTCATTCACAAGCCTATACCCTCTTACGCATATATTACCTTTTATGTTCATACAGTCTTCCTTTACATTGCTTTCTAAACAGTGGAGTAATTTTTTGCAGCTGGGCCCCCTAAATAATTTTTTGGGGCCACAATTATTTTTTATACTTCTACTACCTGGAGTTTTGTTATCTTGGTATAGGACCATAGAGAAGGAATTAATCAAATTCTTTAAAGAAGAAGATTCTCTGGTTTATTATTGTGATATTGGGAGATTATTGAAGTTCTTTAACGTCGCTTACAATCCAAGTAAGTGGAAGTTATTTATAGATTCGTTCAAAAGTAGCCTCAAAAGTGTATTTTTAAATAATGGAAATTTATTTCGTTCAATATCCATTGCACATTCAGTACATATCAAGGATGAAAATCTCAAAGCTTTGATAACATACATGAACTATGAAAAACATTCTTGGACAATTTGTGGAGATTTAAAAATAGTTTCCAACAATCAACAATCCAGCTACACAAAAATGCCGTGTTTCACTTGTGAATGGGAGAGCCGAGCCAAAGACAAGCATTGGAAGAAGACAGACTGGCCCAAAAGAAAACCCCTCCAACGCAGTTCACAGAACATAATTAAAATACCACTTGTTCAACGAAGCAAGATATTATTACCTCCTCTGCACATCAAAACTTCCAAAAGAAGTTGACTGCTTCCAGTACTTGGTAACAAAATTTCCGAAAATATCTTATGAGAAACTGAAAGAAGGGATCTTTGTGGGACCGCAGATCAGAAAGTTAACGAAAGACAACTTGTTTGAAAGTACAATGAATCCTGTGGAAAAAAAGGGCCTGGGTTTCGTTTAAAGAAGTTGTGGCCAACTTTTTGGGCAACAACAAACATCCAAAGAACAAAACCATAGTTAATAAATGTTGCAGAGTTTTATGAAATTAGGATGTAACATGAGTGTGAAGGTTCATCTCGGCGATGTCAGTGAAGAACAAGCACATAAAGGACATGGAAAAGAGATACCAGAGAAGATAGCCAACTACTGTTTTATGCTTAAAAGAGACGGCACTGCTGAAAGAAGAGAAGTTTCAACCCGCGTCAGAAAGATCTTGAAGCGAAAAAGAGGAAGTAAATTGTCATATATGTGTTGAGTTTTCGTCACAATGATAGCATTTTGAAGTGAATATATATCATTGTCCATTGTAATGCAGTGCAGTGTCATTTTATACAGGGTTACAAAATACATAATTTTTAAACTGAAACAATATTTTTCCCTGTTCAAAAAATTATATTTAAAAAATCAAAATTGAATTCTATAAAAACCTTAGTGATATAGGAAAAGTAAAATCGCTTGAAATCAGCATGAAAAATACTTCTAAAATCACATTACAGTCTTAAAACATCACACCACACATTTTAAAATGTTGCATAGTGTTATCTGGTTATAGGTGACTGAAATGTGTTGAGTACAGGAATATGATTGGAGTTCAGTACTAAGAAACATTTCTGTTGTATTGGTTTGTTTATTGATTTTAGTAGACAGATGTATCAAGAACATCAGGATGTTGCAAAGTTGATCGTGGATACCGGGTTGGACTTTCTGGCCCCACAACAGCATAATGGTGTTTTGTTGAATGCTTCAATAAAAAGTCTTCTCTAGGTGTATTAACTCGTGAGTTCCAAGCTCGATGTTTGACATTAAGATCTCCATATATAATAAACTGGTTGTGAAGGTTTAGTATACTATCTAAGTCATGTTCAATAGATAGTTGGTGTGTCGAGTGGATAATAGGCAGCTGCTACTAACAATTCTGATTTCCCAGTATGTATGTAAACAGTAGTAGCTTCAAGAATACAAAATTCGGATAGATTTGCTACTCGTTGTGGGACAGTTGATTTAATTAATATTTTCGTGCCACCACCGGGTCTTTGATGTATGTCATTTCGGCAAACTGTATAGTTTTCTAATCGTGATTTTGCGTTTGGTTTTAAATGAGTTTCACTTATACATGTAATGTCTATATCATATATGAGCAGTAACTGTTGCAGTTCAGAAAATTGTTTAGTTATGTCATCACCGTTAAGTTTAATAATTTCAGGATTTTCCGTATAGAAAGCAGAGTTACGGTTAATTTTCGTCTTGAGTAGGTTTTGTGAAACCTTCGAAATGGAGTAATATTTTCGACAATGGATCAGGTGTAGCTTGTATTTGGCGTATAGTAGTACGGATTATTTGTACAATTCTTTGGATGTTCATACCTCGTATGAATGCAATTATGTCTTTAAATAAATCTGTTATTGATTCAGAAGAATCTAAAAGTTGTGTCTGATGACTCGTATTACATAAATTCTGGAGGTTTCTTGGAATTCGCAAAGAAGGGGAATATGAAGATATCCAGGTTGGAGTGCGAATATTAGGCTATCTGTTCTACTTTTTCGTCTGTTGTTTAGTTTTTCTAGTAAAACTGCTCTCTTTTGAATTTGTATTGGATATTATCAATTATCATTTATGAATGATCAATTATGTGGTTTCGAAAGCAGTCTGCAAATTTGGTCACATGGTCGGGCCCTTTCATTGGATATTCAGCAAACAAATGGTTTTTCCCACATTTAACGCAACGGGTTTGAATGTTACATCTGCGGGAAATGTGATTGAACCTGACATTTATGACACTGGATAACATGAGGGGCTGGTTTGTAAGATCTTATTTTAATCATATGATGGTTGATATCTTGCAACTGGTAGATAGTTCGTGAGTGGTTGTTATTAAGTGTCAGTATGGTACTTTATGAGATTGTGTGTGGGGACGGGAAAATGTCTGTCCGTCTGTCCGTCCGTCAGTTTGCCAGTACGCGCGATAACTCAAATAAGCTTAATCGGATTTCAATGAAACTTGGTATACCCATTTATAATGTTCATGGGAAGAACCATATTGATATAGGACCAAATCGGTTGACCGGTACCGGAGTAATTCCCAATTCAGTGCCTATTTTAATAGTATTATATTAGAAAGGCGCAATAATTCATATACGCTTTATCGGATTTTCATGAAATTTGGTCAACCCATTTATGACGTCTATGAGAAGTAACCTATTGAATTTGGACTTAATCGGTTGACCGGTACCGGAGTAAAACCCAATTTTGTGTCTATTTTAAAGACGCGGTAACTCAAATACGCTTTATCGGATTTTCATGAAACTTGGTATATGCATTTATAATGTCCATGGAAATACGTCTATTGATATTGGATAAAATCGGTTGACCGGTATCGGAGTAATGCCCAATTTAGTGCCTATTTTATGGTAATATATTATAACAAATTTAACAAATGCAAATCTGTTATTCTGACAACATATCGTTTTACGACCTTGGAATTTGCAATAGTGAGTCATGACACATTGATTATCAAACTAGTCAGATGTTTACTTCGTTCATCAAGTTGAATACTGTTATATACAGAAGATATATTACTCTGAAATAATTAGGCCTACATACATTAAGTGGAGTTCAGCGCCTGTGTATTTTGTGAAGTGTTAACATATTTTATGAATGTCTTATATCAGTGTATATGAGTTTGAATTAAGGTTAAGTATGAAACTTTAGACCTTTGATATTGATATTGATAGCAGCCTTGATTGATTCGTTTCTTCATAACGATGTCAGTGTAGGATAAATAATAACGTAAATAATGTAAATAAAAGAATTAAAACAACTAGCCATTGAATGCTAATATTATATTGTGCATTCTATGGATATGTAGACTATTGATATTTACATTAGGCTATATTTTAATGTGAGTATGTTTCTTATTCGTTCCTGTGCAGCAATATACCTAATGTAATTCCTGACAGATAGATTTCATATTGACTTTTTATTCATTTTAAGGCTGCTTTAAACTTGAAACAGACATATCAGCGAATCATAGGCCTATTGCATCATTATCATCAGGGCCCGGATTCTGATGACCTAAAATTGTTTGAAAAATGTGCTATTAAATGACCCTAAATTTTAAAGAAAATGACTTAATAATTATAAAAAAACCTGAAACCGATATTTTATTTATAAAAAAATTATTATTGTACACACAAAGTTATAGACTAGTTTGTACATAATTTTAAAAACTGTAAATAACTGTAATGTTGTGAATGTTCTTTTCTCATGGAAAATTATACTGGCACTGAGGCACTGGTGAGTCAAAATTCGGCATTTCCTTTTGTGGTCTGCCCGATTATATTATTGTTTATTGAGGGTAAACAGTAGTTTGCACTCTCAAATCCAAGCAGGTGCCAAGTCAATCTAATAGGCCTAACAATAGTAATATAATACAAAATTTTGGATTTTCTTTGATTCTCATTTCCGACCCAGACATGTCAACACTTTAACGCCGATTTTTTCCTTCTTGCATTAAACAAACAACACTTCAACGACAGCACAGCTAGCGACGAAAAAAGTTAATACACTCAGTGTAAATACATGAAAATGACTAAATAAGGAAGCAAATAACATGAAAATGACAAAATAATGACCTAAAGTTGAAATAAATGCCCTAAAAATACAAAATTGTATAAAATGACAAAAAATGACCTAATAAAAATGCATTTCTATAATCTATAGGCCATGATTAGGATTTATCCACAAGTTGGCAATGCCTATGAAGCATCAATAAAAATATGACATGTCATTTGAATCCGGGCCCTGATTATCATCATTGCCAGCACATTTTGTTCCTGGAGTTTAACTGGCAGATCTATTACAAAAATAACTTTTCTGCATTGGCCTATCATAATTGCGTTTATCACTGATTAAAAAAAGCATACTGGCATAGGCGCCGACTTGGGGGGGGGGGGGGCAAGGCACAAGTTAAAATGCCAGGGGCATCGCTCCCCCCAAAAAAATTCTGAAGGGGCCTGACCCCTCCAGAAAATTCCAAGATATTTAGAAAAATCAGTAATTATTGATATTAATTATTTAATAATTATTCCTAACTTGTTACGAAAGAACGATTCTTAAATGTGAATGTGACCGTTACCGTATTTTAAAAATAATATAAAATCAACTATCTTGTTACATTTAAAGAAACAAGTCCATTCTGACAGCTATCGCCAGCTACATATCGCCAGCGACATATTTTATCACTAATCACCAGGGCTAGGATTTATATGTAATTACATATTTCTTAATATCACATATAGACACATTTTTTTCACTTATCTCCATCTATTATGTTGTCCTCTATTCAAATTAAACAAATTTATTTTACATATTTTTCCATATTTCTGATATTAGTACATATTTATATGTAAAATAAATATTTGTCCATATTTAGTGATTTTAATGCAATATTTGCACATATTTCATTCTTAAGAGTAAAACTATATAAAATTGTCGTTTTCAGTGACAGAAAATATGGCAGCACTGGATAAGTTTACAGTTATGTACAGAAATGAATGTGTAAAAAATGATTTGTGTTACATTGAATCAAATTTTTGTAATATAACAAAAATAATTCAGAAACTACAAAATAATAATCTCACATTACCTGGAAATATTGACAATGTGAAAAACATGATTCATGAACTCAAATGTATACGTGGAAATTTAGCCGATCTTATCAAATGTAAAGTAGACAATGTGTCATCAATAAATCCAGGCTTTGAAGAAATGTGTAAAATCAGTGCAGTCTTAAGGGGCTCATCAAATGTAAAACTAGAATGAGTTAATTTTAAACACGCGCCAATCACTTCAGTAGAACGAAGCTTCAGCCAATACAAATCACTTTTGAAAATTTAAAACAACATTTTGTGGCATACTGTTATGGCAGCCGAAATAATCAATGAATGAATACAAATAAAGTGATCTGAAAAAAAAATTGAATAATTTAATTTATGAATCCAGTATTTGTAAAGCATTTTAGTAACAAAATGTAGTGTCTAGTGGTTAAATTTGTTTTGATGTCCATATTTTACAAAATATATTTGTATATATATATATATATATATATATATATATGTAGGTATTTTTACATTTTTAGTACATATATATGTACATATTTTGACATTTTATAGTGCATATATATGTACATATTTTGACATTTTTTAGTACATATAAATCCTAGCCCTGCTAATCACCGCATTCACTGGCGATTAACATAAATAAACCTGACACTTTAACAATACTCGTAGAGCAGTATGCCAACTAAGGAAAACAGCAAGGCAAGACTCAACAGACGTAACATTATATTTTACTTCAAACTTTAAATTAATCAAATACAGTATTTAAATTGTTTATTTATTTAATTTTCAAGCAATTCAAAGTATCTGTAGTGCACTAACATCAGTAATACCATTTACTCTAGGATAATATTTTATTGTGCAATCCTGCCCCTCCAAACTTTTAACGTGGACCGAATAGGCCAGCCAATATAATTAATGTACTGAAAACCATCTTGGGTTCTGACCTATCAGCTTCAAGCTTGCTTGCGTTAATATTATTCAGTAAAAACACTCTGCCGGGATCTACAAGACGAGCTGGTCGCTATCAAACGAGACGCATGGAGACAATTACAATAGTTTCGTCAATGTAATTAACACTTCTTTCTTTCTTTCTTTACCGTAGTTTCACCTCTCCCTTTTAGGATTTAAGCGACCCAAGCCGCCCGGGCCTTACAGGGCCGCGACCTGTCGGGAGAGGGATTATCTTTGGATCACATACGTACTTTTTTGACCAGACAAGGACATGGAGGGCCTCCCCGGATGAGTGATCAGCCCATTGCCGGGGCCACCTCCGAGACAACACGAACACATAGGACGATACACACCATTCACACACACACACTCACTCAGAACAAGGCGAGGATGGGATGAAGATGATAATGACGGCCAGATGATATCTGGGGACCACAAAGTTACCCGACATTTGTCTCAAAGGTGAGGAAATACCCCAGAAAAAACCTCACCTAGGTAACTTGTCCCGACCAGGAATCGAACCCGGGCCCGCTGCGTGAGAGGATTGAACGCATCCCCTGAGCCACAGCGGTGGACTAATTAACACTTCAAGTTACTAAAATCAAGCTTCGCCTATCGTATTAATTCACGTTTTCACACCAGTATAAACGATCAGTGTTTTATAAGTCCATGTAGATCTTTGTTAGTGGCGTGCAAGGCCACGTGTGTTAAAGTAGTTGAAATAAATACAATTTTAAAGTAAATTGTCCGATTGGCCCTGTTGGGTCTTTGGGTCTTACGACGGAACCTGATATCCTGGTAATTTCTCCATACCCGCTGAGCATATATTACAAATTTATCAATGTATTAAAATCACTGATTGGCGCTCAACACTTAGTCTTAGGCGGTAGTATTACTGGCGATCCTCCGAGTTCTTTGTTTATTCGTCCTACGACATTTCATCTTATTTGACCTTTAACATTATAGTCCTAAACTAGTTTCTTTTTCTAAATTAATTGTCTCATTATATTTAAATAATTATTTATAAGATATTAAATCATTTATTGACATCTAATAATACATAATAACTATTGACGGATGAATCAACCATTTTCATGTTCATAGGCACCAATGTAATATGAGCCGTCTTAATGACAAAATATCCGCCAGGAACCTGCCAGCATTTCGCAACGTGAACTACGGCGAGTGATGGATGGGTTCTTAAAGAAGTGCCAAAAATGTATGGCCAAAATGACAATGCCCAGTTTTAGCACCTCCTTTCATAAGGTTGGTAAGTAAAGTCTTTAAACATAGTTATGGAAATTCTTGTATGGTTGCATCATCGCCACTGTATGATAGCCGCAGCGGCAACGCGCCGCCATCGCGAACTGGGAAAGCATAGTGCAGTCGGTTCATAGTTCATTGGGCCCTGTACTAAACAAATGACTAATGTGGACACAAGCATATTATAAGGTAAGCAGCTCAGAAATAACTCTTCTCTTCTGCCAGCTTGCGCTGATCAATGTGATTGTACTTTTGATTATGTGATGTAAGGTGTAACTCACAGAGAGCTGAAATAGAAAATTAAAAATACATTTATCTTAACTTTAAGAAAGGAAATACAGCCAAGGACGCTTACAAATTACGCCTTTCTGTAGTAAATGAGCATGCCGCTTTCAAAGGAATGTTAATTGTACTTCTCTTTGCCATATCCAAGAGGCGTATTTGAGGTTAATACCATGCCATTACCCTTGAGGTTTGGTTCATTCTGTTTTTATACAGAATTTAATGATGCTTTTTACATTTTTCTGAGCTTGTAGCTTGGTTTAGTCATCTGGATGTATGTACAACGTCTGTGAAAGAGACTATAAATTCTTCAGAAATGTGTAAATAATAAAACTGCTAGACTATGAATTATATAAATTCTTTCAATAGCATTACCATATTACGTGGGTAAGTCAATAAATATCCGCACTTTTTGTTTAATCTTTTATAGGTTTGCTGTACCGCTTTGTGCTCGCTCACGTCGACATGTTGTCCATTTGTCTCCGCTTGTGGAACGTTGGACCGTTATGACTCCACTGAGGGTTGTGCTGTTGCACATTAAACATGGCTGCACCGCTCAGCGTCAAAGAAGAACAGCATGCAGTGATGCGAAGGTGATTTTTTAAAACAAATGGAGAAAAAGCTATACCAGAAGCTTCAAGGAGGAGAGGGAAAGGAAATTGACACATAACCTTTATAGTAAAGAGGTTTTTCATGTTTATACTTAGAGAAAAGCTTTTGGTAAAGTCGCATTGAAGGGTGGCCCACTTTCAAAACCAATTTTCTTGTCATAAAGCACCTAATATCACACGTATTTTGTTATAGATTGTTCTCTGGAGAGCTGATGTTGCTTCGACGAATGTTTGTGTAAAACCCACCCGCCCTAAACGTTACACTTGCTTTTATAACACGATCTAGCGAAAAGTGCCATGAATGACGCCATATTTTTTATAGAAACTCGTGATTGGACGTTACAGGTCTGATGTCTCACCAGCAGACCACATAGAATTCTGGGAATCAGATGCACCAATACAACGAACCTCGCGGGACAAACAACATGGCACATTTACGAAACGGGAGAAATCAGAACGCCTTACTAAATTAATATGACTGTCACTAATTAGTAATTTCGGGAGAATTCAGAATGCCCTACTAAATTAATATGACTGTTCCTAACCTAACAGAACCTGCCACTAATGTAGAATCTTTGATAACTGATAAGTAATGTACAAGAAGCGTCATGTTGGTTAACCTGTCTCCCTGGAAAACAAAACACACCACCCGTCCGTGGAAACCTGCGCATATCGCGAGGTGGGCCACCCTACATTGCGACTTTGCCAAGCTTTTTTTCATTGTAACTTTGATTTAGTTTTCATTTCTATAGTAAGTTCCGCTAATTTTCTAGTTTGTAACAAAATCATGTTGTGACGAAACTGAGGACGATAGAAAAAAATTGAGGTTAGATATTCAATCAGCAACAAAAATACCATAAGAATCACCTATTAACTTTTAAAAAGTTTTTAAAAAGCCTTTTTTTGTTGGCCTGTGTAATTATAAAACCAATCAAATACTTAAAGTAAACGAGTTCTTAACCTCATAACTGGCTACTGCAGCTATGAGTGTTTAATATAAATTTGAAATATTTTCGTTGAACACATGTTTCATAAATGATTAATAAAAATCATGACATGATTATTACTGAGGAGGCAATTGTTGATTTGTTATAATAATTACTGACATAATTGGAATTTCCAGTATAATTTGGCCAACATTTCTATAAATGTACATATATATGTTTTTCTTTTTCTTACATATCAAGGACTAGAATAAAGTCCTGGCTCTGGCAATTACACTTAATTTCTACCAAACAAGTCCAATTGCTTGTAAAAACTGACTGATAAAATTTATTTGGGCTCTCATTGCAAATAAGGAACATACAATATTTTCAACACTAATATTAAATGAAATAGGCCTAATCAAATTATAGAACAGGTTGGTAAATATTAGTAGGCCTAAACCAAAAAGTGTATAAAATATCATTTCATTAGCATCGTCTGATTTCAAAATATCGTCTAAATTCGAAAAAAAGATATGTATTGTGACCAACAATTGTCGTCATAGTAAAACTTGTAAGCTTATAATACACTTATCGAGACAGGAAATATATTTCGTTGGACTCATCTCGCATTTTATTTATAGAATAAATGAGTAACAAATATAAAGCGATCGACATGATCTGTTCTATCCTGGTGACTCTACTGACTTATTAGTTCAGAAACATCAGCGTGTCAAATATTCACGTAAGTAAATTTAGTTCCTTTTAACGAAACACGTTCAAGGTCAAAGTCGTATTGTCTCTTTAAAAGTGTTTGGACAATTTATTTGACTTATTTAGAAATTACTGTTCATATGCCATGCGTTTTGGTTATTGGAATAGTTACTATTTTATCCTCATTTTTACTATTTGTAATTTTCTCGGTTACAGTTATGATTGCAGCAACAGAAATAAAAAGTAGCCTACATAAACAATGAAACAGTTTTACTAGATTAAATTATTTAGACAGTATTGAGTGTAGTATTTTCCAAAATATGACGGCCTCGCCTCATTCCACCTCCCGAGGCCCGGGTGACTTTACAGAATTATTTTACGATGTTTCTCGTATTGTTCGCTAATCCTAGAATCATTGTATTTAGAGAGTACATATTCTTCTGATTTTGCGCCGATGTCCATTTTTACACCTGGGTCAGAAAAAATTATACCTTTAAAAGAATTGCATTGTTTAGAGCATTTAGGCCTTATACAACACGTATCAATGTTGTTAATATTCTAACATAGCACCGCTATACACTGTGGTCCTGAACAGAATATTTTAAACTAAATAAAACCCTACTCATTAAAATAATATAAAAATACCTTTAACATTACTTTGCGAGATCTGGCTCAATGGAAGATAAACTTAACTCATAAATCTGACCTGGCATCTAATCTCATTTTCATACCCACTTATAGTGGGTGGTCTGTATGAACTCCGGTATGGAGTATGGATTCCCACAAATATGCGGACACTTAAATATGGCAATATGCGTTGCACGACTTTTCGGGAAACCTCTCGACCCGATTGTAACCTCCAATCCATACATGCATTTACTGTAAGTAGCAAAACTACGAACTAGAAATTGGTCTCATACATTTCAAAAACAGCCTACCAGCCGCAAGAGTGGCTCGCAGATTTTATTCTCGAAAGGATCAACAGAAATGTAAACAAACTAGGGGCACTGAGAAATGTTTAAGTTAGACACTTAGAAAACAAGTTGTGTAAGTCTAGGAATTTCAAAATTGTAAAATGGGAGTTTAATTGTATCATGAGCGTAAATTGTTTTCAGAGAACAAGTGCAGTAAGTTCAAACTTCAACTATTTGAATTACATTCAACTATTCAACTATTTGAATAATTACTTAATAGGTAGATACCAACATGATAGGCTTATGAAGACAGAATTCTTTAAGGCCAAATACTTCAGAACGAATTACTATGTACCTACACCACTTGTATTGAGTGCCTCATGTATGAATATGGTTATATTTAGATAGGATATGCCGCATATATTCTGCTTACCCTGACTTGTTAGTGTCCTTGTTCTGTTCATTGGGTATACTTCCTGTAAGATTTGTAGCAAGTGTCATATCGATTAGTAAAAATATCAGTGTAGGTGAAACCCATGAGTCCATAGGTAAATGCCGCGCCTGCTACCGGAATAAGCAATATAAACAGCAGTGTCTCAATTTCTGTTATTTCTGCTAGGCCAGATTTCATCGACAGGGGTTAAGAATATACGAAAATTTTGTTTCGACAAGAATTAGTTTTAACACAGGGTTATGCCTGCGGTTAAGTTAACCCCTACATTCCCTTGGGTTAAAAGTCTAACTCGGCGCTAAAAATGGCTGCTGTAAATCAAGTATTTGATGTAGAATTGCTGTGTTTCCCTATCGTCCCGGAAATAAATAATGATTTAACGATAACATTGTTTATTAATAATAATATTACATATATTAGTAATAATAATAAACTAAACCAATACAGAGCGGTAGGCTATCTGTTATTTTCACCGGGTGCCAGTAGCTCCTTTTTGCGGCAGATCATTCAACGACTACGAGTGACTGGCGACCGTAGTTCGAAAAGAATTTAGACCTATACATACGCATTCCTCTTCCGTGAATCTGGCGTAATTCGATTCTGATGCTGTTCTTATTTATTCTATTTCATCAGTCTTTTCTGAAAGTATGCCTGCATGTTTTCAAGGGTATTTATTGAACACAGAACTTATTTTCTTAAAAAATTATTACGAGTTTACATTCACTGTCCGCCACTGCTCATAAGTGCATATGAGTAATGCGTTATAATGATACAGACATACTTGTTTACTTCAAGACCGGTTTTAGAGCGGACAGTATCTAGCCATCCCACTGTCTAAAACATTTGCGCACCGACTATATGATAGTTACTCTTTTCTAGCACATTTTGAGATAAACATATGAAAGCTTTTGAGAAACATCAGCATTCTTCGCGGTCTCCTTTCATCGTTCCCACGACCCCCAGATTCCGCGGACAACAGGTTGGGAACTGCTGTGTTAGAGGATTATCCTGTGGAATTAAAAAAATGAGATGAAAACAAACTCTTTAAATGAAAGCTCAGTTAGGATGAGGAAGTAGCACGCCGGTTGCGGATCACTGGAGTTAGCTGATTCACTACACCCACAATATGAACAGATGGGCAATGTCCCCCATACACCGTGCACCAATTTGTTGCCTGTGAGTAGCGTGTGTTGCAAATAAAACTCTGTAGAATGATGGCCTTAAAAGAAACAAATGAAATTGGGACCGAAGCAAAAAAGCACATTGAATAGAATGAATTATTTTATTTACCAGTGGCGCCAACTTATATGGGCCCGTGTGGTTCAAGCCCACCCAATAAACCGCCGTGTACCTTATGGCTAAAAATCGTACCTTAAGGCAAAACGAAAATCAGACTTTTGCTAACATAGGCCTACATAACATGCTCTCCCTTTGTTTCAGTTAACTCACGATCTCGTTCGTTAGAAACGTTTCCTGAATTATAGGCCAGTCAGTAGAGATATTGTATGATGCAAAAGGTGGTGTAGAAGCATTTATTTTTTAAACTTGTATATATGGATACAAGCATGTAAAAAACAAAAATGCTAATACGGGCGACCTTGGAAAAACTTTTGGCGGCAAAAAAACCTCGAAGTTTTTGGATTTTTTTTGTTTTTCTCCTATACCTCCTAAAGAAGGTTCTTAAAATACTAAAGTTAGTCCACTTGCCACCCTGAGCGGTCATTGGCTGCGGGATGTGACGTGGCCAGGGTGGCAGGCAGCCTCTCTCTCATAAGAAATGAATGGAAAACAGATGGTTTTTTAACCTTTAATATTTAATTACAGGCAGCAACTATCAAGTGTTCTAACATGCCAACCCAAAGTATAAGAACTGTTCTGTTAGGCTGTATGCTAGAAATTGTAAAAATCGATCGGGTTTGGTATAAAAATCGTAGTTATTGAAGCTGTTATTAGAGGATAAATCATTATGACTGTTATATTACTAGGTATCACAGTAATTTATATTGATATATAGGCTATAATAAAACATTTTATTTGTTGTTGAAATATGACAAGACTTAACGTGACTTTATTCATAGACTACTAAAGACTTGTCATGTCTAAAGATATTTAAACATCCAAATTACAGAACTGTAATTTTCAGAAAGATATTACATGACATCCATTAGAAAGTTTACATTAAATTATATTAATTACATTTAAATACATATTACAAATACATGCACACTACTACCAATAATATATTATATAAATAAATACAATAAGTTATTAATTTCTTTAGTTGTTTGGTGTGACATTATCTAGAATAAAGGCTTTTAATCACTAAAACAATTACATTACTAAGAGGCAACACATTACTTCCAGTAAATCATGAAGCCTTCAATATTAATTAGGCCTATATTATTTGTTGAATTGTGTATGGTGGTCAGTAGAATATAGAAATTTCTACTTTCGACAGTAAATTATTAGAATTAGTCTATAAAACAATGAATAATAACATACAACATCAATTAACTGAAGGAAATAAATTTAGATATGTTTTTATCGTAATATAATACGAGTAATAATTTTAACTTATAAAGCTGTTCGATTTTCGTAACATTGAATTCAACATATAATAGTTTTGATGGGTAATCAATAGGTTTATTTAAGCAGATTTTTATTATTATCTTTTGAAGCATCTGGTTTTAGGCGTCGTTTCTTTCTTGGTGGCTATCCTAATAATTCATGTTATAAATCCCGCAGATAATCTTCATTATCGAAGTGGGCAGAACAGACTCTACCATTAACAATGTTGATAGTGTCCACGCGTTTACACTTAAACAGCCAGATTTTGGCAATTTCTTTATTTTGAGGGGAACGGTGATAAATTACATGTTCAGTGTCTTTAGTTTTCCTCCAATAATTTTTGCATGTAGCAACAGCACACTCCATTTCAATGGTAGGAGTAATGTTTATCGTAAACTTAACATAACTAAAATGTATTTATTTTAATACACAATCTACTTTAATATTTTCTTTAGCGTAACACAACACACATGTTACCAGAACAACATTTGTCAGTCAACTAACATTCTATTTCTAGGCCCTTGACCCTCATTTCTTCGCAACTGACCCTGTCAACTTTGTGAGGTAACAAGACAAAGCCGCGGGGTTGGAGAAAGTTTGAAAACATAATTATTTTATATTTACTGCAAGTAGTTTATAAATAATTATAACTCTCAGTTTTTTAAACCGTGCATTGAATGGCTAAGAAATTATGTACACATTCTACATTAAAGTCAATTGATGTTAATTATTTACAGTATTATGATATTAATAAAGGTAAAGCTGTAGTTGGTGAAGGATTAAGAAAAAAATTAAAATTTTCTCCCTACTTCTAATAACAACGATAGCCTTGTCTCGTTAAAGTATAATACATTAAGTTAGCTCGACATCATCTGCAGACTCAATTTAAACCTCTAAAAACAGTTTCAAAAGATACAATTTTTAAATCAAACCATATCGACTTTTACAATTTCTCCCACATGGCCTAATAGAACAGTTATTATACTTGAGGTTGACATCTTACAACACGAGATACTGGCTGCCTATAATTAAATATTAATTTTTTTAATCAGCTGTTTTCCATTCACTCCTTACGGGAGAGGGATGGTCTGCCAACCAAGTGACGTCACAAGACAAAACCGCGCGACTGGAGAAAGTTTAAAAACATGGCCAAGTGGCACCCCATGCCTCCTAAACGATGCAGCCTAGCGAAAAAGTTACGATATAACTAATTAAAGAGCATTACATTCTGCGTCGAATGAGTACCACAACGTAATAATTCGGTCAAAAAGTATGGTCGAAAACCACGGTCAAAGAACGACAATTTTGTCCAACTTTGCCAAAAACTGAGATGTAGTACTATATATGAGTCTGCAGCTTGGAAATAAGTACTCTGAGAGAAAAACTCATGGAATAAAAGTTGTAGAGCATCAAATTCTGCGTCACTGAGTACCAAAATTTGTAGTTTCGGTCAAGTACACCTCTCGAAATTGGCCATTTCCCGGTGTCCGGTAATTGGCATATGAAGGCACCTATGAGTTAGAACGCTTCAACATTACGGGTGTATATTCTACAGATATTCTTGCTTTAGTATCATCAGGGCGTGTAAAGCATTAATGGCCGAGTGCACCAACCTCGGTATTCAGAATACCGCGGTAAAGTTACTTAGTTTACCCCGGTAAAGTCATACTTTCGTTGCACCGTGCTCGGTTTTGACTTTTACCGCGGTAAGATGCAAACTGTAAAGGAGCTGTAAAGTACACCTCAACCAAACCAGTAGTAGCCTAGGCGAAACCAACTCATTTCACGATTGGTACAGTATCTATGGTGCTTCAATTCAAAGTATGGAATTCAGACGACATATATACGCAATATAATATTCCCTTTTATCCTTATGAACATCTTTTTTATTGAATAATAAGGCAACAAATAAATTGAATTTGGAAAACCAATAGCCTATAGGGGAGCCACCGTGACTGTCAGACGTGCAGAGAGAGAGAGAGAACCTAGTGGCCATGGAAGAAACCATCAACGAGAATTGGAGTCTGAACAGAGTAACCGCAATATTTCCAAGCATTAGCAAACCGCGGTATTTTAGCAATGGTGCAGAGAAATTTTGAGAATACCCCGGTATTACGTTTACCGCGGTAACGAAACGGCTGAGAAAACCGGAGAATGGTGCACTCTGCCATACGTGTTGGAACTTCGGTAAGAACGTGTAGTTCATCATCCTCCTCTGCTTGTTCCTCGGACTTCAATAACTGGTTGAAGTGATCTTTGCCGTCATCATCGTCAACTACCGGTGGATAAAGTGTGGTCACATTGTTGTGCTTGCATATGGAAGAGCACTTCAGACCCAAGGCGTACAGAAAAGGAGGTGGGTCGGACTGCGGTTCTTCCCCACCACTCACCCGCTGTGATGGCGCGCTGCAGTCCCAAATTCACTATCGGCCATTCACTATCGCTCCAAACGTCCAAATGGAGCGATGTCACTCCAAAATCTCATAATGAATGGGAAGGCTGTCGTCCATTTGGCATGGAGCGATGGGTCTGCTGGATATCCAGTCGAGCAAAAATCCATCCGTCCATCAAGCCGTCGTACAATGAATGGGGAAAACGACGTGGAGTGACTCCAAGCCATCCCGCAAATCTGCTAGTCAGTGGCCTAACCCACATCCAAGTAGCCTCATTCTGTCTTCAGGTGTCCTCCAGTGCAGACGTGTATTCTAATTTTGGCGCCATGTCGGGGCGAGACATTGTTCTCGAAGTAATCGAATCCCATAAACAGTTTCCGTGCCTCTGGCAAGTTACTAATTGCGAATATCACAACAAAATTAATACACGGTGCAAAAAATGTTGCACAAACTTTCTCGCATATACGTGTTAAAAAGCTAGCACAGAAGAAAGTAAGTTATAGAGAGAATTACATTTTATTTATTTCATTTTCATAAAACTAACAAGTACAGTATCTAGAAAAGAAAGCATCAGGGTCGATCCTTATGTTCAATCCTTTTACCGTGAAATAATAATAATAATGATGATAATAATAATAACAATGTTAATAATAATAATAATAATAATAATAATAATAATAATAATAATAATAATATCAGGTAAACTGATGTAACAAAGTGCCAGTATGCTTTTGTTTAATCAGTTATAAATACAATTATGATATGGAGAAAATAAGTTTTTTTTTTTACTGATTTCAGAGGTAAGCTCCAGATTCATTCATTCATTAAGTAGAGCTTCAGGGAGAACAAAGGTCTAGTCTTTTAATCAGCTTTAAATCGTCCAGCATCAGCAGAACTATACAGATTTGTGATATCTTGACAATCGCACACTCACATAAAAATACGAAAAAAATATGTCAAATTGGCCGGCTACGGGAATTGAACCAGGAACAACCAAAATGTGAGTCCAAGACGTTACCATCTCAACTACCTCCCTCAATTTAACGATCTACTTTCATAAGCGTATGTGAAAGAATAATGTTATTTGTCAAAGCTAACTGTATTGCAATTTCCAAAGTCGTATTATATGAATACTGTAAAACAATACATAATTGTCATGTTAATTAATTTACATTTGATAAATGCTTTCTAATATATTACCATAAAATAGGCACTAAGTTGGGCTTTACTCCGGTACCGGTCAACCGAATTTGTCCAATATCAATAGGGTTCTTGCCATGAACATTATAAATGCGTATACCAAGTTTCATGAAAATCCAATAAAGCGAATTTGAGTTATCGCGCGTAAAGACACACGGATAGACATTTCCCCTTCCCCACACAATCTCATTAAGTACCATACTGGCACTTAATAACTTGGGGTTTGCATGCTTTCCTCAATCTCGAAGGCAAAAATGCAGGATGCGTTGAGATGTAGCCGAACAATAGAAGCAAATGCTTCATGAATGCGTTATTACAAGACCCTACGGTAAATTTGGGTGGCCACGAAATTTGATTTGAACCCAGGACCTCTTCCCTATTAGCCTATACCACGTCACTGTAATTGGTTTTGGTGTGTTCATTACGACTGAGCTAAACTGACTGCACTTAACAGCAATAAGTAGATTATAGTTTTCATGTTACTATGGGCAACAAAATGTCGTTAATATTTTAATTGATATGTAGCCTATGTTCTGAAATTCGCATTTAAGATGTATATATTTCGTGTTTAAGGACGTAAGGCACAAATCTTTAATTTTTAACATTTATGCCTTCTCATATCTATTAAACACTCAGTGAACTATTTGTACTTGTGCCTTAAACCTCTGCTCAATTATAAGAAAAAGACCTTTGAGTCTGCACATTCATTCTACTTCATGACAGTTCCATACAAGCGTAAGGCACATTTCCTATCTGTAAATGACGTGTGTTTATCAACTGTTTTTATTTTCTGCAGTGCTACCATCCAAGCAAATGTTTATAAAAACTGAACTTGCATTTCTGAAGTATAACTTCATTCAAAATCAGTGGCGTAATTACGGGGTGGCTAGGAGTGGCAGTTGCCACCCCAGAATTCCCAAACCCCTCTTTTTGCCACCTAAAAAATCGGCAGTAAAAATATCAGTTATTTGCAAACAAGTGAAAAATTACAGTTTATAAACGTGGCACAGTCTTGATTCTGTATTAAACTTTATTAAACTTAACATTTATGCTGGTATGATATGTAAAAAAGTTTTAAAAATGCTTAAACTACCGGTACATCATTTTAATGCCAAATTTAAAAAAAATTCATGCCCCCCAGACCCCTCGGCAGACCTTGCCACCCCAGTTAAAAAACTGAAATTACGCCCATGTTCAAAATAGATTATTTGCTTATCATCTGTTGTATTAATGAGGATACTGGTATTCATTGGCAAACATGCAATTTTCACTGTGTCTACTAGTATTCATTGGCAAACATGTAATTGTCACTGCATAATACAGGTTTTTACTAAAATAAAATAAAAACAAATAATCTACTCTTATACAATTCAACGGCCCTAAATAGCGTGCTTGCTCGCTCGCCCGCTTCGTGAGACATCGGGTATACTCGGCGATGTTCGTCTCTCGCAGTCTAAACTTTCATGACGACTACAAAATTAGGAAGGAAAACCGTTTCTTTATTATATAAGGCCTAAGTGAAATGAACACAATGAACATATATTCTAATTTTATTTTTACTTACAATTTTCATAGCTCTGAACCACAAACATTTTTAATAATCTACCAGTGTAATTTTCTTAAAAATCCTGGAGTCAATGAATAATGGCGGGCGAAGCCGGGGGCAACAGCTGTAAAATATTGATGGTTTTATCTCTTGAAATATCGCTGATAATAATAATCCAAACAAACCATTCCTTCCCTTGAAACATTATATAATTTCTGAAAATTACACTGAATTGATAAAATAAAATTCACATCATATTCATGTCAATAAACAGCTGAAAAACAATAGGCCTACGTATTATGTGTTCACAGGTTCTTTGGAACTGCATAATCGATTCTGATAGTTTTCCCAGGGGGCGCTTTCATGTCGTGGAATGTACTCTAAAGCAGGAATTTTAGCTGTTTCATTAATTATTAATGGCTTAGTTTATGAATGATTCGCGTGCAAGTGCTAATAAATATAATGCTTTAATAATTATTATAATCTTAATTTTTAATTTTTAAAAGAAATATCGTGGCGAAGCCACGGGCACCTCCTAGTATGATACAAAGTAAAAAGATTTTGCTACTGTAAAAGTACTTCAGTTTCTGTTTAACATGTTTAGGTACCTCCCAATACACTCTACCTTGTAAATTTGCAGAACACTAATTTAGCATGTCCTTCAAAAATATATGTTATATGTTAAATATCTGTTAAACCACCTATTTGAGAGTGGTATCACTGTTTAAAAACCAAGATTTCTCGAAACTATGTCCTTGTGCCTTACGCCCTTATGGAACTAGGCCCTTCATATGTATGTTATGAAATTCGCGTTTAAGCTGTACTTATTTCGTGTTTATCTTGATATCTATTAGATGCATAAAAATGTTTTAAACAAAAAATGTTCATCTTCATTTTTTCTACAACTTTACTGTGGAAGGTGTTTATGTGTCGCATACTGCAATGGAGATAATCTAGAAAAATTGATAATGGAAATGAGTAAAGTACCTCCTAAGTAATTTTTGCGGAAAAACGGATATAGTCATGTTAATAGCCATAGACAAGAGTTTCAAATTTTAAATTTTCATTAAAATCGTTAGAGCCAATTATTAAAAAATCAAGGTTCAACCTATTGTTGGGAGCTGACGAGATGATCCGTGATTTGGTGGTGGCATGCAGGGGGAAGACGGTGTTGTGCTATAACTGCACGTGTAGGGGAGCGCTGCTATTGGCTTCAGATAAGAGCTCCTAGGTCTGGCCAGGGATCATCTCGTCAGCTCCCAACAATAACTGTTCACGAAGCAACGGACGTGGCAGTGGAGTGACAGTGAATGACCACCTAGTTTTGAACGTAGTCCTGTGGACAACATCCAAGTGGATGACGATCATTTGGAGCGATAGTGAATGGCCGGCTTAGCTCAGTTGGTACAGCATTAGCGCGGATAGCCAAAGGTCCTGGGTTCAAGTCCCAGTGTCGGAGGAATTTTGCTCCTGTAATATTCTCATTGATTACACTGTTGGCATTGGTTTTAAATAGAATAAAGTATCTCGAATTTCGTTTTATGCGAGATCCTCAAGTCCGGTTAGCCCAATTAACCATCATATTTAGTGCCATCTCCACCTTCGGAATCGAGAAGAATCTGAAGAGTCACTAGCAGGTCCCCCTTGAGTTTTAATTAATTTCTTCGACATTTCTATGCCGATAACATCTCGCTCCGTATATTCCTTCTCCAGTTTCTGAACATAGTCACACATAGGTCCCCATTCTCTTCCCCCTTTTTTTTTGTAGGTGACATTCTTTGTAGAAACGCATTGTTTTTCTTGCACCCAAATCATCTCGATAGGGTTCAAATCAGGATGATAGGGAGGAAGACGAAGAACAGTATGTCCATGTGATGAGAGAACATCAAGGTATATAAAGCTACTAAGGTAGCGCCATTTCTCGCGGCGGACTGCTTCATCAGCGTGTGACGTCATCCACGAGGGAACGATCGAGCATATGGCTGCTATTACATAGCAGTTGCATAGTCAGTACGTAGATTTGTGACGATATTAAACATATTATAAGGACAATTTTTGTCATTTGCCTCTATAAAAACAGTAAGCTCTACGTGCGAAATAAGCTGAAACATTATAGTCCAGGCAACGAACGAAAAATAGAACAAAAAATCGTGTAGTAGTTGTCGGAGGGAGTGTCCTAGTCCCGTTTTTAGGGTTTTCGCTTATAACTAAACAACGGTGCATCGTAGAGAAAATTTTTCTATATACAAACTTCAAGCTGATGACATTTCCTACAAGTTTTATCCTAAAAATTTCTTTCTATTCCCAATAGTTTTCGAGTTATCCGCCAGCGAAAATAACGAATTTTCGAAAAAAGCTCTTTCGCCTCACGCTTTTCGACACACTTTGCCTTCTAGCGCTTCAGCCCTTAGGTATACAGCAATATTCTCATGAAAGAAGTTGAAGGGAAATAAATTCACTTTAAAATGAGTTGTTATTTTATCTTGAAATGTTTAAACGTTATAAGAATTTAAAGTTTCAGTCAAATTTCGAGATTTCGAAAGAAAACCGTACATCGCACTGTCTCTATATTTAGGGGTTATATTTTTTAATATAAGCTGTATATTGTGTATTTACATCATGAAACAAGTGAAGAAATATCACACAACAATTAAAGTTGAATTTATTAAAAATACGATCACGGTACAAGCACAGTACATGTAATGGAAAATACATTAGATTCCAGGCAAGAAAGGAAAAATAGGCACACAAAAAATCATGTAGTTTTGAAATTTGGCAGAGATGTGGGGGAAAGTGTCCTAAACAACATAGTAAAAGTCCCCATGGATAGAGGATGAGCGGAGGTGGGGGATGGGGGTACTTTTAAATGTCGTTTCTCTCAGTTTTCTCTAAATACACAAAAAACTATGGGTTCTACCAAAAAACAGTTTATGCACAAAATTAAACTACATTAAAGATCTGCATGATATCTTTTTTGGAATTAATAGTTCACAAAATAGAAGGATATGAAGTATGACAGTTCTCGAAATTCTGTTTTACATACACCTATATATTATATTTTTTAACAAAAAAGAAACCAGACGATAATTAAATTAGCATGATGCCAAAGGCGAACTAGTTCTTAGGAAAATATACTTACTAATGGTTAATGTTACACATAAAACTCATTACCATTATAATAATAATAATAATAATAATTATTATTATTATATTATTATTATTGTTATTATTATTGTTCTTGTTGTAATGCTTAGCAGTTTTATGTTTCGTTAAAAAAAATCGGTATTTCGAATGATGGTAAGGAATTAGATATATTTAGAAATTGTAAGAATAGTAGGCCCACCTATTACTTTAAATAAATGTTGACTTGTCTATGTGGCTCCTGGGAATATTTGCACATCATATTTTGTTACTGTGCAACTCGGTGTGGTGGAAGATACGGATACCGAAAAGCTGGTACCAAATGCTCATCCACAAACAGTATACCATTAGAAGAAGATGAGCTTAAAATTGATAACGTCCAAGCAAAATAAGTTGTTTAGGGACTCTTTAATCAATGTTGTAGACTATATGTGTATAAATACTGAGTGTTCGGTAGATAGAAAAATATAACCCTAACTTATCATACGATGGACTAGGATTCCAGTATTGGAGACTGAAAAAAATAGACAACTAAACATTTATTTAAAGTACTATGTAGGCCTACTAGGTTTTATAATTTCTAAATATTACAATTTATCCAAATTATATTTTAAACGAAAAATATAACAGCTAATAGGCCTGATTTATATTTCTTTTAACGTGCACTCATACCATGTGATTTTTATAAGCTTTATAACAGTAATCATAATAATTAGTTTTATGTGTGATGTTTACCTTTATTACGAATATTATTCTAAGAACTGGTTTGCTTCATATCCTTTTATTTCCTGAACTATCAATTCTAAGAAATATCATTCAGATCCATTTTATAAGAACTTTTATGTAGTTTAATATTGCGCATAAACTGTTTTTTGCTAGAAACCATAACTTTTTTGCGTATTTAGGGAAAACTGGGGGAAATATTTAAAAGTGCCTCCCACCCCCCGCTCACCCCCTATCCATGGGACTTTTACTATGTTGTTTAGGACACTTTCCCCCACATCTCTGCCAAATTTCAAAACTACATAATTTTTTGTGCCTATTTTTTTCTTTCTTGCATGGAATATAATGTAGCTTGTACATGTACTGTGCTTGTAACGTGATCGGATTTTTAATAAATTCAACTTCAGTGGTTGTGTAAGTTCCATGATGTAAGTACACAATATACAGCTTATATACAAAGATATAAACTCTAAATATAGAGAAAGTGCGACATATGGTTTTCTTTAGAAATCTCGGAATTTGACCGAAAATTTAAATTGTTATAACTTTTGAAAATTTCAAAACAAAATAACAAATGACAACTCATTTTAAAGTGAATTTATTTCCCTACAACTTCTTTCGTGAGAACATTGCTGTATATCTAAGGGCTGAGGCGCTAGAAGGCAAAGTGTGTCGAGAAGCGTGAGGCGAAAGAGCTTTTTTCGAAAATTTGTTATTTTCGCTGGCAGATAGCTCGAAAACTATTGGGAACAGAAAGAAATGTTTAGGATGAAACTTGTAGGAAATTTTATCAGATTGATTTTGTATATAGCAAAATTTTCTCTATGATGCACCATATATTAGATATAAGCGAAAAACCTAAAAACGGGACCTTCTGCGGGCCCCCGCTCACCCCCCACCTTCGGGGACTTTTAGTATTTTGTTCAGGACACCCCCTCCGACAACTCTGCAAAAATTTCAAAGCTACACGATTTTTTTTTCTATTTGGTGTTTTACGACCTTTATTGACTGGACTATTAAGGAGGCTCAATATTCTGAATATGGGCGGGAATTTTAATGCACAGTAAAGACCCACTCTGCATACATGATTTAGAGTGATGATGTGACGGTCAAACCAAAAGTAAAGGTGATCAATGAAGCCTAATATATATATATATATATATATCATAATAGCTATAGCTATAGGTACTATTAATTCAAAATTACTTTTAAACACTATTGCAATCAAAACAAACTAATAGGCCTACCTTTACTACAAAAAAACACACTGTTCTACTGTTTTAAAATTTCAAAGTTTATTTTGGAGGGGAAAGGATAAAAAAAATTAACTTCCTGGAATTTTTCCATCGGCTAAAAGCTATAAGTTTGTCAAATTTCAAGATTCTAGCTCAACTGGAAGTGAGTATAAATCAATTTTAATAAGTGTTTGATTAGACTGTCGTAGATGTGAAAAATGTTACGGTTATCTGGCCAGTTTTCCCATACTTATGGGGCAGCTAGAACCACCTATTGTTTTACACTTATGGCTGTTGCATGTGCCAATATTTTTGCCAAATTTTACGATTTTATCTATCCTGTAAGTGGGTAAAAAATTACATCATGTGAGGAAAACATACAACATTTACTAAAAATATACAAATGGTGCAAAATATGTTGCACAAACTTTCTCGCATGTACGAGTTAAAAGCTAGCACAGAAAAAAGTAAATTAGAAAACAAATTTTACTTAATACATTTTTTATAAACTAACATGTATCTAGAACGGAAAGCACCAAGACCGATCTATATGTACAATGCTTTTAACGTGAAATAATAATAAAAATACTAATAACAATAATAATCAATGGCGGAGTGTGAATATTTTGACTGGGTTTACACGTTAGTCAATAAATTTTGTTTGTCTACTTAAATTATGCATTTGACAAAACTTATTACCTGCCCACAACGAAAAAACTCGATTTGAGCAAAGAATGTTCACAAGAAAGCTAAAATATCCTAATTCATTAATAACCTAAAACACTAAATCATACTTGGAAACTTCTATGTGATTATGATTATCACCAGGGCCCGGATTCTGATGACATGTCATATTTTTATTGAAGCTGCATAGACATTGTCAACTTGTAGATAAATCCTAATCATGGCCTCTAGATTATACAAATGCATTTTTATTAGGTCATTTTTTGTCACTTTATGCATTTTTGCATTTTTAGGGCATTTATTTCAATTTTAGGTCATTATTTTGTCATTTTCATGTCATTTCAATCATTATTTAGTCATTTTCATGCATTTACATTGAGTTTATTAACTTTTTCGTCGTCTTATTTTCCCTTAGGGTAATTTTTAAATAAATTACTTGGTTAGTATAATGCAACATTTTTTGTAGGATCTATTTTAAAAACTACTTTCTTACGTTTCTTCTCAAATGCTCCAATCAAGAACAAAGAACAAAGTTTTTAGACCTACAACATCCTTTCTGCGTTTACAGTTTTTACAATTATGTACAACTTTGTGTGTACAATAATAATTTTTATAAAATATCAGTTTTTAGGTCATTCTTTACAGTTATTAAATCATTTTCCTTAAAATTTAGAGTTATTTTATAGGTAATTTTTCAAACAATTTTAGGTCATCAGAATCCGGGCCCTGATTATCACGCAGCCATAGCACAAGATATGAACTTTAAATATTTAAGGACCATATCAAATAGTGAGGAAACCGACTGGCGAATAATGCTATAAAAGAAACTAATAATACATAAAACTTCACACGGAAACACTATGAAATGCACGTGCTGCGGTTAATGTTTACACCATTTCCCTCGCGGGCGACGTCATCATGCGCGCCGAACGATATTAGGTAACTGCGCATGGCAAATGAGCACCCCTTGAGAGAACATGGTCAATAATAAGGGTTGCCATATATACAAGTGAAATCGGGACAGTAGTTGTAAAGGAGGCCTAACATAGGCCGTTTATATGCAGCCCACTTCCGTGGTAGTGGACAGGTCAGTGAGCAGGGAATTGGGCAGCTCGAGTATGTAAACACGTCACTCGTGTTGCTCCTGCTATTGCCATTGCCGCTGCCCTATGTTCCCTCGGTTTTCGGTTTCTGTGCTGAAGTCAAAGGTCCGAGGTCAAACGCGAAGTAGTAGTATGAATCGGCAATGTAAAACACTTACTGCCTTCGATGCTGCCACAGACGTATTTTGGGCAGTAAATACGGCAGCGCGTATAGGAGTCATAATGGCTGAATGTAAACGAGGCATTAGAGAGAGGCAGACTAGCTTGTTTATTTTTTGGCCGGATGTAAAGCGGACAATACCTACCCATTGCATTGTCTAAAACGTTTCCGCATCGACTATAGTGATGAGCAAATGCAAGACCAAGATCAAGACCAAGGCGGTCTTGGTCTTGGTCTTGGTATTGCACTCTCAGTCTTGGTCTTGGTCTTGCATAGGTAACCCTGGTCTTGGTCTTGGTCTCGGTCTTGCATCAGTGGTCTTGGTCTTGGTCTCGGTCTTGCATACTCGGTCTTGGTCTTGTTGCAAGAGTCTTGCAGTATTCTTTTACGCATCTTACTGTGATCAATGGAGTTTAGCTCATTTAAAGTTACGCCGATTACATGTGTTATTGCTTTCGAAAGTAACGAAAGCTAATTGCTTTTAGTTCCTTTGACCATGTAAACAGTAATGTGACGTCACACTGTTTGCCGAAACGTCCATGATGATATAAGCTAGAACAGTAAACTTTGAGTGTAAATTAAATATTCTCTGTCATCCTATTGCAGAACTTTAAACCCAAAATCCACGAGATGCTATACACTATTTGAGAGTGTAAAATTATGAATATTATATTGTAAAGTTTCAAATTGAACGGCTGTATAGACAAGAAGTAATATTAACAGGATGAGTATGAAATGTTTAAAAGATTTCCGCATAGGAGAGAGGCTCTATCTGACCTGTTTAAAACTGTATAATATAGTAACAAAACATAACGGCATTGAAGCAGATGCTTTAGAATTTGTGCAATCTATAGAAAATCACACAATGTCCATTTGAAACCCAAACCCATAGGCTGCAATAAATAATATTTCTCTTTCCATATACCCTAGTTCTAATTTATAACACATTGTGAACAGATCATTTCTGCACTTTAAAGATTTCCGCTACCCCCCATAAATTACTTTCTACTTGCTTTCAAGTTTCGGGCCTTCAACTAATTGGGTCATAAATAATCATAACTATTCTTCATGCAAGCAAATATTTCTAGACCAGGCATTTTCTACTTTTAGTATCTTTTCCCATTCGATATGCATCCTTAATATGAATCAGCAGCAAGAACTTAAACACCGACACCGTTATGTGTCAATAACAAAACTGTAGTAGTAAAAAAAAGTTTTCAGTGGATGTCCTACCTATCATCAGCAAAATGTAGGCCTGTATAGCTACAGTACAATCAGATACTTAACTGTAAAGTAATAACTAGCAAATACCCATCAAATAAGTTCCTATTTTAATTAATCTACGGTTTAATTGTGTTTTATTGAATAATTGTGAAGAATACCGGGCGTATAACTTGATTTTTTCAGACTTCACTTTATTTTGAAATGTTTTGCAAGGAGAATGGAATGAGCTGAATAGCTATGTTATATTTTGTCAAGTAGACAGAAAGATTCTATACGACTATGAATATTAATGATAGGTTTAAAAAAGGATATCATCGTTAATGAAATACGCTGCTGAGCATGTTAATAGGCGTTTTAAGTTACGGGGGTTACTGTTTAAAGTTTCAAATCCTCAGTCATGGGCCGCCCCCTGGCTGAGTGGTTAGACCGCTCGCCTTCCACCGCTGGGACCCGGGATCGTATCTTATGGATCCATGTGGAATTTGTGGTGGACAAAGTGGGATCGGGCAGGCTTTCTCGGGGTGCTCCGGTTTCCCCTGCCATATATCATTCCATCGTTGCTCCATTCATCATAGTATGACCATTTGAATTATTATAAATCCTCAGTCATAGCTTTCTTTTAACCCAGTGAGTGGTTAGAGAAACTAGTTATTAAATAACTGTATGGCAGAATTTTTAAGTTTTAATGATAAATTATGTGGTCAGTATTTATATTGTACGCAAAATGAAAATTCATATATGGCTTAGGGCATTTGTTACATCTGTTTGTCTTTCGTACCATAATACTAGAGAACTATTGCAATTAAACATTTTAAAAATTAATATGGAGTGTTTATCGTGAATTTAACTCCCACCAATTGAAGGAACTAGCTGTAGGGAATGCCATTCAGGGAAATCCGTCAGATTAATTGTAAGTTTTCATTGCAGTAATTTGTTTTAACGTAGTGGTGAGAGAGGTTGTATACGGATTTCACATGGATTAATTGAATGGTGCGCTCTTTTTGGATATGGAAAGCGTCACGCACCGGGTCTTCTCTCATTGGTTACCGTACGATGAGGCAACCTCTACCTTATACCAGCCTTGGGACTACCCCGGCTAGCGACTCTGCGGTACCTTTGAGTAACGGTCGCTGGCTCGCTGCATACACAACGGGGCTTTATAAAACTTTTTCAAGTAGCAAGACTGCAAGAGTCTTGCAGTTAGGTCTTGTTCTTGCCAGAGTCTTGCAGGGTCGGTCTTGGTCTTGGTCTCGGTCTTGCATGGCCGGTCTTGGTCTTGGTCTTGCTAACGCTGATGCGGTCTTGGTCTTGGTCTCGGTCTTGCATTTTCTGCAAGACCAAGACCAAGACTGCAAGACCAAGACTGGTCTCGCTCATCACTAATCGACTATAAACACAGTACTACACAAACCACTTGAGTTCCCTTTCTGTGAACATGGCTTGTAGTTAACAATTGAAGTGGAAGGGAAGACCCCTCCTACATTTTATTCATAACCTTTTCATTCAGTTCATTATCATCCGGCTTATAAAGATGGAAATGGATATATATAATATTTGATTATGAATTTGAATTTATTTTTAGGATTGTAAGGGTAGAACTAAAGAGTTCCTTTTATCCCGTTTATGTATTTTATGCATGCAATACGCTCACACATACATAGAAAATTTCAAATAGTATTACAATAGCTTCACAATAATAGTGTTAGAACAAATATTGGAAACAAAATGTAAACCTTAACCCAATGTCATGAAGTATTAGACTAGAATACAAATGGGCCGTATTCATAAAGAAAAGGATATGCTTATACTAGCAAAATATGAAGGAAATCCTTCTGCTTGTATTCATAATAAATTCAAACAGAACCTTCTACTTTTAGAGTACAAGCATATCCTTATACTCATATAAAAGTAACTGGGTATACATAATCTTGACCTTTTACTTTAAATAAAAAGAATATCCTTCAAAAAAAACTGAGGTTGGTCAGTATCAGACTCACCTCTGTAGTAAAAGGTTGTTTCCGCGATTTTCAGCGCGATGGCAGATGTTGTGGATGTGAGGGATGTGAAACATTACAAACCCCGCTTACCTACACTAGTTCGAGATTTTAAAATGTTATACCGTTTTGAAGAAGAAAATGTACAATGGCTTGCGGACAGATTTTTAGGTGAAAGTGAAGAAACTCGGGGAGCTGCGTTGTCCTCTGTTCATAGAATGAAAGTATGCTTACGTTATCTCAGTGATCCTGGCTAACAAAAGGGTATCGGTCAAGAACTTTGTGTTAGTCAAGCTACGGTGTCTCGGACTGTCAATGCTGTAGTTGAGAGGATAATTGCTAATTCAACTACCAACACTGAAATAACAGAGGCAAAACAGTTGTGGCACTCTAAATATAATTTTCCAACAGCTATTGGTGTTGTTGATTGTACCCACATAGGGGTATTAAAACCAAAACTCCATGGAGATGAATACATTAATCGAAAAGGTAAGCCTACTCTGAATGTTCAAGCCACTTGTGACGTCAGAGGAATGTTCACTAGTGTCGACGTTAGTTGGTCTGGATCCGTGCATGACTCCAGGATATGGAAAAATTCACAAGTGGCATTACAAATAAGAAATAAAGGCAATGTTGTGCTACTTGGTAATGCCGGATATAGGGTAGAACCATGCCTCATGACACCATTTAGAAATCCTACTCCTGGGGCAGAGGTAAATTATAACAAGCTTTTGAAAAAAGAAAGAGTAATAATTGAATGATGTTTTTGCCAACTGAAACGCCGGTTTCCTATCTTACAATACTTTTTCACGTGAAATTGGAAAATGTACCAAAAATAATCGTTACCTGTGTTGTGCTCCATAACGTTGCAAAAACTTTGGGCGATCATGATTTCGAACCTGCTGAAGAAGCACCAGAAGATGAAGGAAACCATGACATTATTAATAATGATGAACTACCTCTTCGCCGTCATGAAATAAGAAGAAACTTGAGTATTGTAATCAATAATTTTAACGATTAATAAGTTTACAAGTTTAGAAAACAAAATTGTGTTAAAATGTCTTGTTAAACCAATTACACATTTTCGAAATTACAAAAATACACAAGTTTAGGGGGAAAAATGTGTTTGTCTAACATAGGGTTGCCAAATGAGAAAAGTAAAACAGTCGTAACAACAATTGAAAATAGTCATATGCTAGTTAAAATCGTTGTACACTTTGCGAATTCTAGAATGATAGGGAAAAAGCGAATAAGTCAGAAAACCAAAGTTTCAAGAGAGACAAAAAACAACTTATTTCCACAACATTGTTACAATATTTAGTTCAGCCCACCCAGATAGTTTTACATACTATCTTACAGTAAGTAAAAACACGTGCTAGCTTGTCGCTCAGGGCTTACACGAGCCAACCTTTTACTTGTGCTCGGAAGATATCCTCGCAAGTATAAGGTAATCATTATGAATATGGAAAGACGGAAATGCTTATACTTCTACCTTTTACTTTAAATCATATCCTTACACTTCTACCTTATGCTTGGGAGGATATCCTTCGTTATTATGAATACGGCCCATGTGTAGAATTGTAGATGATAGTGAGAAATTCATAAGCGGCTATGAGGTAATTTACTAAGATTTTTGGTTTGTTGTTGTAACAAGAGAATAACTTTGTTAATGATACGGGTGTAGTTTACTGTATAATCGAGAGGCCGTGCAAATAAAGGATTTATGAAATTAAGTGATCCGGTTCTTGGAATTTGGAGTGTGCTAGAGGTAAATCTATGGGGACGATCAAGCACTTTTTGCATGGAAATGGAAGATTTCATGGCAGGGAAAGAGAGAGAGTGGAGGGTGTTGATGAAATGAATTCTGGAAACGGGAGAATCCCGAGAAATGCCAGAATATTCAGTGTTCGTCCCCCATGAGTACGGCTCCAGTTTGACCAAAATTCGTACCAGCATACCAGCGCATTGGCACTAACAATAATTATATTAATGTTTGCTCTGATTTTATGAAAAAAATATCCGTCGTAGTTGGTTACGCCATTGCAGTGGCTTTATTCTTTTGAGAGAAAAAATGTTATCTATAGCAATTTAGGGTTTTTACTTAAAAACATCGAATTATTATAGAAACCTCTCCAAACATTTTAAATTTCTTCCTAGCATACTATTCTGTGAATGTGGTATTGTGTATCCGTTGTTCAGTAGAGTGTTACGTTTAATCTGGTTCTTTCTTCTTAAGAAAACTTGCTCATATTTTATTAGTATTAGCCCAGCTTTCTTTCTCAACTGTCACTCCTATTAATCCATTTTATTTTAAATCTTCATATCAAATTAAGTTAAATAAATTAAATAGGGTACCGGTATCAATTATCTATTTTACCTCCTAATTTACCACTTTCAGAACAAGGAGTTTTCAGAAACTGTATGTTTTAGACAGCTTTTTTGCTTTAAAAATCCTATTTTAAGACTTGAAAGACTTTCTCTGCTCTTGTCAAGGTTATTGCGATTTCCTCGCTTTGTACTCCACGTGCTAGCTCCAAAAGGGTAAACGGGCATCTAACAAGGGTATGCAGTTCTTAAAGCCTTGCTACCAGGACAATGGTTCCTATAGAATATCATTAGTTTTTTTTCTGAAAATCACCAGGAATCTAATAAAGTTTGGAACTTTGTTGTTAGGAAGTCACTGCTAATAGTTCATACATATGAAATGTATCTTAAGACCAGTGCAGTTATCATAATACTTAATTATTTTAATTGTTTATTCACAGCCTAAAGGCCTAATTGTTAGGGTCCTTCTAATTGCTAGGGCCCTAATTGTTTCAGTATGAAATTCTCGGTTTTCCTCCCAAGTAACGCGACATTTTCTTAAGCCTGTGAGCATCTAAATCCCATACTACTTTTTCCATAAGATTTGCTTTCAGAATTAATATGAAAGTCCAGATAATTATTTATGTTATTATATTACACAGGTTGTCCCCTTTACCTTGTGCACTTCAATTAACTGTTGTGTTTGCACTGGTATTGAAAATAATTGTCTTGCCTGCATCATTCATTGTACAAGACACAATTGACCACTACATATTTTAACCATGTCCCATGAATTGCGCTCTTTCCGACGAGTTGAAAAATTATAATATGCTACCATCCGAAACTGTGACCATAACACAACGAAATATATTGTAAAAGCACGCGTTATGGTGATAAAGTGTCCAGGATTTTGGTTCAGGAGGGGCATACCGGGGGGTCTGGGGGTAGGCCTACGCACCCAATTCTTATTGTTGTTGAAAAATTAAGCCTTCAAATTTCATTTTAACGTTTTTTTTAGTTACAACTTTTTTAACAAAGGCATTGAATGCCTTTTTTTTTCATAAAAGGCATTGAAATGCTTTCGAAGGATTAATTTTACAACTTTTAATAAATATGTTAGTCTAATATAAAATGTTATAAGGATTATAAAACTTTTTAAGAATACTAAATGAGAAATACATTTTAATTTAATAAAATTTTCGTAATTTCTTTTCTTTTCGGGGAGGCTCGGGCCCCCTCCCTGATCTCGGAGTTTCATTGGATGACCTGAAGCAATTAAACGGAAAGGAGTGTATTATGCAGGGCCGTAGCAAGGTCCTTCTGCGCCCTTGGCGAGTCTGACAAATCTGCGCTCTCCAATACTGGGGGGTCTGAACATTTTTTTTTTTATTTCTGTAAAATTGTTTATTATTTTAATATAAAAACACTATTATTATCAAAGAAAACCTAAACCTCAATTTGAAAATGAACTAAGTGTTGGACTTTCAAGGTACTAAAACCTTATTTTCAGACGATTGAACTACTTAAAAAATAATTAAATAATAAAATCTAGTATCAAAAGTAAATTACATAATAGGCCTGAGGCCTATACTAAAATGTTTAACACATTAATATAGGTAAAAGTATTTTTTTCGAATAATTGAACCACTTTCATCTCAACAATAATTTTTATTGTTATATCATTCCATACTGTTCATGATTTATGTTATACTCTGTCAATAAAAAACGTGTTAATTAAAGAACGTTGCATGACTGCTTTTTGTTCGTAGACAATCGGCATAATACTACAGATAGTTCACGTGTAGTAATTTTTATTAACCTGAAAGATTTCTTCCATTAACGTGGAATTTTTATTGCTTGATAAATTGCACCAGTCTAAAAAAAGGCGGGATTTTTCATGGTTAATTTTGCGCCCTCTCTGTACCTGCGCCCTTGGCGGGGGCCCATCTCGCCACCGCCTAGCTACGGCCCTGGTATTATGGTATTTTTCTTGTTGCTTAATAATACATTATGCAAAGAGAATATAATGACATTTATTAAGATACGAATTTGTTGTTTATGAAATGAGCGAAGCGAATTAATGTACAAGATACAAGTAACATCATCATTTTTTCAAATAGCATTAAGTAATAATAATTCCACAAAGAAGAGTTCAGTGTTAATTCTAAACAAACAGAAGTATTGTACAAGCAGCATATTGTACTCTAAAATTTTCCAGGTATGAATGAGTCCTCCTGCGCCCTTTGCCTGAAGCACCCTTGCAGCCCCTAGCCCTGCATCCTTTCTTTCTGTTTTATTGGATCGAAACTAGTCATTTTTGGTCGACTCTGTATAATAGACCTACTGGCTTGCTTTTCGTTTTGATTAGAACCAAACCAGCCTGGATTGTATGACAAGAAATATTTTAATTAAACTATGACTCTGCAATGTCTACAAACTAACTTACTTACTTACTCAATAGCCATTCCTAAGCAAACTAAAGGAAAATGACCTATTTCATGGAACCCGGAAGTTCATTCCCGCGCTCAGCTGAGCCAACCGTTCAACCCTATTATTTGCCAACTCTAAACTTCCTCGTAAATCCTACTGCCCTTAACTTTATCCTAATATTGTCCTCCCACCTACGTCTACGTCTTCCAAGTGGACTTTTTCCTTCGGATCTCTCAGTCAATATTTTTGAGATACGTCTTTCCTCCCACATTCGCGCAACATGTCCAACCTATTTCATCCTCCGTGATTTAATTACCCTTACTATATCTGGTTACGAGTAGGCCTACAGGTTATGAAGGTAATTGTTATGGAGTTTTCTCTCAACTCCATTTTCATCTTTTTTAGGCTCAAACATTTTCCTAAGCAATGGGTACATACTTTAGAAAAATATATTTCCGTAATTTTTTTCAAACATAGGCCTAAATAAAAAATTCGTATCATTATTCCTATCTTTAAATACTGGAACACTGGCCTAACTTTTTGAAGTAAATTCTTTTAATGCAACATTCCAAAATCTTAGAAGTCTTTCAATTTACAAAATTGCAGTAGGCCTATTGCACATGGGTTTTAATATGAACTTATTCACTAAAATATTTAACCTATTTTGTATTTTGCGTCTTGAGTATTAATTAAATATTCAAATTAAGGTGGGCCACTCGAAATTGAACGTAAGGATAGCCTACACAAAATTTCAGTCCTAAAGTTTCGTGTCTTTTGAGCTTTTAAAAATTCGTACTCTACCTTCAAGAACTTAAAATTTAGGTATCTCTAATTAAAATATATCAGGTGATTTGGACATGATGAGCTTTATTTTAAAATATATTTATTGTAATAGTTTCATTTGTTTTGTTGCCGTACGTTTCATAATTTTTCATACAAGAATGAATAAATACTGTTAAGAATATAAAAGCTTTATTCCTGTTATTTTTATTATTATTATTTTTTTCGCAAATGTTGAAGTTACCTAAGGTCCCTGAGCCCTAGACTAGCTACAAGTTTTACATTTACAATTTTTACAAATTACTAATCAACTGATCCTTTTCACTTGACTGTGAAGATTTCCTTTCGTCCTTTGTTACAAACACAATTACAGTCCTGAATATACAACAAAAAATGAGAAAACAAAATTGAGACAATTCTTCGCACTACCACTTATTCAACCTTGTTTTTCAGTCTTCAGTCTTCCTCGTCCTGCTCTCGCCTGTCATCAAGAACTTTCTGTGCAAAAGTTTTGAATACCTCGAAGTTGTTCTTCCTTGTCCAGAAGGTTAAGTCCGGGGCCCACGGTTCGTCTTCTGTCATCGCAGCCGCTCTGAGCATGTTCATGGCCTCCTCATGTCTGGCACACATATACAAAACATGGTACATGGAATCATCTTCGCAGTTCTCGCAGCAACATAATGAATCTTCTGCTAAATTAAATCTGGCTAGATATGCTAAGAATGATCCGTGCCCCGTTAGAAACTGCGATGTGGCGAAGTCCGGAGTTATCCAAGGTTGTTTCAGTCGTTTGATGGCACTCAGGAAGAAGTCCTTCGTGATGAGCCCAGTTACAGCCTGGTGCCACCTCGTCTGCCAGTTCTGGACGGTCTGTAATCGGATTTGTTTCCGAATTGCCTTAGTGTCATACGTCCTGGAGGTGTCCTCAGTCAGGTTAAGCTGTCGGTATTGGGTCGGCAGATCCCTTCTGAAGTTCCAAAGAACTGCCCTTTCCTCCAACAGCAAGTCTGCTGGGAGTACCCATGTTATGACGGGCAAGGTCTCTGTCGGAGCTGTTGAGTACTCTCTGGTTACTCGTAAGAAAGCTTGTCTCTGAGCTGGTAGTATTTCTTTCCTGTGCCGTGCCTTTGCGCCATATGAGATTATCGATTCAAAGATGGCCTTGTGTTCTGTGAGGAAGTTAGTATATTTTTAGCCCCAATTCTGTCCCGAGAGGCGTCCCAGGCCTTGGAATAATCTTATTGCCGGTGTACAGGCTTTGCTTACTTGCTCGTCCGTTCTGTTTCCCTCCTGAAGGGCGAGGGCAAGATACCTTATCACCCTGGCCATCTGTAGTTGTTTATCTTCAATGTGTATCCTCGGTGGATTTCTTGGATCTAGTTATCCCTTCAGGAGCACCATCTTCGTCTTCTGAGCAGAGGTCTTCATTTTGGCTCTATTGCACCAGTGGAGAAAGGTTTGAATTGCCCCATTTCCTCTTCTTTCCAACTCCCTCCTGCTGTCTCCTTCTACTAGTAACGGACACTAGTAGTAGTTCGGAATTAATTTCAAAATACCCATCCAGTCATGCTGGCTGAATTAATAAATTACGTGGTGATGGGGCATATTCACTTATTAAGAATGAATCTACAGATATGTCTGTAGTAAAGTACTTGGGTTTCTTTAAAAATATTATAGCAAATCCCCTGATACTGTAACAATATACTAGTATACCTGGGCCGCTGTAACTTTTCACTTTCCAGTTTCAACTATATGCCTATTTACGTTGGCTGCACTGCAATTCTATTCACTGACAGACAGAAGCCATTCGGCTTCGAACATTGCATGCTTGTATTAGGGGATTCTCTCTCATTTTTCCGTAATTAATGTATTACGTAGTATTAATAGTATTTATACAAATACAAACACAAATACACTATTAATAAAAAATCGTATTGTTCATATACAAAGGCAGATGGTATCGGAGAAAGCATAATGCTTTACATCCCTAATATTCTCATTCTTTGACAAAGTTATAAGTGGTGTAATGGGTAAGATGCTAGATCGTGGAACTGGAGGTCCTAGGTTCAAATCCCTCCCCATGCTGTAATTTTTTTTTTCATTCACTATATTTTTAAGATTTAAATGCAGTGTTTAATTTTTAATTTTTAAAATTACCTGCCTTATACTTTTTGTCTAATCTATAAGGGCAGATCCAGATTTCACGTACTTTGCACCCTGGGCAAAACTTTGTTAATAGCCCCTTTAATTTTTGAATTTTACCACCTGTTGGGTACAAGAACGGCATATGACCCTGCCGAAAAAAGAAATGATGGGAAGGGATGTTAGAAAGAATCTCTGGAGCTAGGAGGACCAATTATTGCCTTAAAACAATAATAAAAGGAGTAGAGCTAAGTGGACTTATATCGCAGGATGCTGGATTCAGAGGTCCGCGGCATGTAATGTTGGAACAAAACCTTTAACATGTAATAAACGATGGAACTTTATTCTCACAATATAGGCTAAATAAGGCACTGATAATAAATGATAAAAGATATAACAAATAAACTGAAATCTGATATTGATACACTTGCACCGAACAATGGAATGCGTTTTGGCGGTAAGCTGGTCACGTGGCGATAAATGTAAGGAATTTATGCCAGCAATGAATTATGTATCAAAATACTCGTAAGGATTGCTGTGTTCCTTTTAATATGATTTAACACTGATATCTTTAGAATAATACACAAAATAGCCGATTCACTGTGACCTCATGGGATTGCACAATGCACTCAACTATAGACGAACTTCACGACTGATCTATGAACCCGAGATTAATGAAATTACTGTAAATAGTGCAATTTAAGTACTCGCACACAATAATACTTGTATCTGTAAGTATTATGTATTTATTCGCGGTTTAAGAACAATAACCGATTATGCTATTGTCTTGCAACTGGCGCGAAAAATGCAGAGCGATCCAGCACAGACTGTCTCGTGTGGACGCAGGCTTCTAACTAACTTGGAAACTGACGCTGGTTAGATCACGAGGCGTCTTAAGCTTGCACCTGCCTAGGCGGGAGACCAGAAAAAGGCGGAAATAAACTTGTATCACTCCCCTCCAAACCGCTGAATTGCGAAAATAGATTTAGCGGAGCGTTTGAATATAAAGACTAACTGGACACTTAGAAAAATGCTAGTAAAACCTATAGCTTGCGTGAACACCACCTACCCCCAAGTTACTGTTTTAGTGTTAAGTTTGAGTTTTACCGAAGTATAAACCAATAGTATCCCGATAGAGTTTTATTATTGCAAGTAATCCCAGGCTTCACAACATTTATTAAAATATAAAAGTAATTATGTTTTGGAGAAAAATGCATGATTGCTATTGCAGTTTCATTTGCAAAACAATTACCTAAAACCTCTGACAATATATTGTATTATGTAATATAATCGATCTTTGAAACTTTCAAAAATATTTAATATAGACTAGGTTATTTGGTAATTATAAAACATATGCTAATTTAAATTAAGATATGTTTATAAAACATATGTATTACAGGTACCATATAAGTTATTAAAACAATTATTTTAGAACAAAATAATTAATGATTCAAATGTTAAAACGAGATTTTTAATTGCGAGTTTGCTATGTTTGCGAAACGAGCCCTTAAGAGCGAATGCAGCAATCCTACGAGCAAAATAAAATAATTTTTTAACGTGTATCGTACACTATTTTTTAGACAATCGTTAAAATTTGTCAAATAATAAAAGATGCTAGATTTATGATAAAGAATTACGCCCTGTGGAGCCAGCCATATTGGAAAGCAAAGACAACCTGTTACAGATTTTCTACAATTTCTGAGAACTTTCACATTTAAAAAGGCTTAGTGAATTTTAACATTTTTATCAAACTGAGTCTATTTAATAATCATATGTAAATATTTTTAACAAAAAGAGTTTTTCCATGTGAAGCAATCAAAGTTGGTTACTCTGGAATGTTATAATTTCATACCACCCACTAGCTTAATTTTCTCCTTTTAATTAATGGCAACTTGCGTAGAGGCAAGCAGCTTCATTTATGTTTATAATAAATGATTTTCTTCTTCTTCTTCTTCTTCTTCTTCAAGATTAAAAGTGCTTCTTTTACCGATTTTCTAAAAAAATTATTACCTTATTTCTACTTTCCTGAGAAAAGTGCCTGAGCCCAAAAAAATGTTGTTTTCATACAATTTTCGTTCTCGAGCTAGGATGTTCACAGACATACACACAAACACATTGACACTCTCACACACTGAGACACGCACACAGACATGTTTCCAAAATAGTATTTTTTGATTCGGGAGCCTCAAAACGTGCATTTATGTTAAAACTAAAGTCGGAATTTCGGAATCGAAAACGACACTTCCTCTACCTATAGTACCTATGGTACGGACAGAGGAAGTAAAGGAGTATCGTGCGAAAAATGGGACATCTTGTCCCTCTACCTGAAAAGAGTTTTAATAGGTTTCGCCGCTAAAGGCGATCTTCAAATTGGCCGAGGTTAAGGTTTCACTACTGATAATGTTTTATACAATACAAATTATATTATACAATAAAATATAAGACAGCTAATTTTAAAAATTAAATATTATGAACTATATTTGCGACTTAAAAATAATATATAAAAAAAGTACATTGCCTAGGATCGAACCCTAAACTTCTGCGTAACTATCCAGCATTATAACCATTGAGCTACGACAACACGAAGTTGAAATGTGAATATTATCATCTAAAGGAGTACCATGTCGCACACATAGGAGGATAAATCTTTGTATACATGAACGATAAGGTTTTTTTTGTGATAAAAATCGAAAATTACTGAACGGAAGAACAGAAAAATAGTAATTGAGGGATTAGAAATAGTTTCGAATGTTCAAGGCCGAATACAGCCGAAGACTGCCGATCGGCACCTCCTTGTCAGTACAGAACGAAGTCGAGTAGTTCATTTGTCAATCTTTGATACTGGCAACTTAACTTGTAGAATGGAAAGTGCAAACTTACAACGGCCCAGGTATAGCACGATGTCATCAGCAAATGCGATCGGTTTGGCTAGTCTTGTTTCTTCGACGCTTCTGATGGCTTCGTCAGCTACCAGATCCAAGATCTTGGGGCCCAAGACTGACCCCTGAGGGCAACCCTTGGTCACTCTTTTGGTGACGCGTCCAAAATTGTTTTCCAGTAATCTTGAAGGACTTCATAAATATTAGTCGGACATCCTATCGCACGGAGTTTTTCCAGAGCGTACGGTCACTATACCCCGTCAAACGCCCCTCTATGTCAATGAAAATCCCCAGAGCGTTTTTATGGCGTGACTCCCTGATGGCGTTCTTTAACTCAACTGTATACCTGTATACCTATTGTGCCCTTATGTACATCCGTAGGGGATGTTGATGGTGTGACGTGTTTGGGCTGAGTACTTGTGTCTTTGTACTTTGGCGCAGGATAGACCTAAGTGCGGATAGGTCTTATGTGCAATATCTCCCCTACTGTGCGCTACGGTTAACCCCGACTTTAAAATGAATAAAAGTAAGATATGTAGAGTGCGGCACAAGGATTTGTAAACAACGCCACGGAGACCTGTAGGTTGCGCCAGGAGTAATAGGTACGATAAACAAAATGGAGAGAGTATCGGTATCCTTTCTACCCACGTTGGCTGCTTGACTACTACCGCACATGCGTGGTCAGTAGGGTATTCCTGTATGTAGTCGCAAGTAGGATATCTCCACGGTGCTAGAAGTCATTCTGCTCTATCCTGTCACAAACATTTAAGAAAAAGACGAAAGTACTCACCATCTCTCTCGCACCAGTGCTGCCACAACGTTCATCAAAACTTGTTTATGGTGTTTACGAAAGGGGGCGGACACCAGGAATTTTTGCAACAGGGTGGGTGTACCGTTAACCTTGACGAGGATTTCGCATTGTGTTACAGTAGGGGGTAGTTCTTGACTATTTCCATCTCTTTCATCTTGTTTGTGACAGGATAGAGCAGACGGACTTCTAGGTAGAGTCAATCTTCACTGCTGTACACACGGCCGTGAAAAAAGAGTTTTGTTTCTAGGAGAATATCGATGTATTGCATTATCCTTACATCGCCGACTGAACCACTACTCACTCTGTTTTTCCACAGTTCATACCAGCTCTTAGCTTCAAATACAAAATTATCAATGGTATAAAATCTTTGAATGTTTTGAATAATCTCATCAAATGAAGAACATAATTTATAGATTTCATGTTTTCAGGGTGCAGCTGCAGTAGACTATAAATGGCATTGCTTTCCTCTGAGAGTACGTTTCATGAATGCGATTATCTGCGCGATTTTTGATAAACTAGTTTTTTTAATTATTATTTATTCTCAAGAGTTATTTCGCTCTGATTGATTTGTCAAAGGGCCTCCCCTTATTTCCTATATTGAGTAACTCCCTAATGATGTAGGATGGACAACGCTATGACTGGTTTTAAGTATAATACATTCTGTATTAAGTGCGAAACTTGCTTACGTAACTTCATTTAAGGAGGTGAGATTTCTCTAGTATGATTTAGCTGAAATATAATTGTATTGAACCATCCGCCGCCTGACAGGACCTAACGGTACTACGGTTATATTGATATCGGCTCCTTTCTGTATGATATCTGCAAAAAATCTCTCCCAACATTGTGGATAAATATATTTTCTTTACTGTCCTTCGGGCTTTGTGAAAACTGCTATTCTTATGAGTAGAATTCCATTATATTATTGTTGTATGTGACCTCGTATTTCTCTATTGCAAGCCCTCAATAAATTATTCCTAACACTTCTGGCGTATCTGAACTATTTCTGTGTGTTTCTTAAATCGATTGAGTTAATTATTTAATCAAAGCCTAACTATAACTTCATATTAACTATATGTGACTATCTTAAAGAGTAATTAATTTTGTACAAATGCATTGATCTTATTAAAAAAATATTACAACTTTAATAATAATGCATGCCACAAAAAATTTTTTTTCAAGATAAATACTATATACTGTTGAGATTCTCAAAATTTCCAGGGGGACAGGGTAGGGCCGCTGTACCCCTTCCGGATGCCCATGTCCTAACGGAGTCTCGTTTGAAATCCGGAAGGGAGGGTAGGGTATGGCCGCTGTCCCCCCTTCCGGATGCCCATGTCGTTACGAAGTCTCGTTTGCAATCGACAAGGACTTAGACTTGAATTTGAATACCCTGTTATCTGCTAATTCTCTCCTTGAAATGGTATATCCCCCGGAGGATAAACAGCATTCCGTAGTGCAAGTCGCGTAAAAATATTTTGTATAAAGGGGCTGCCACACTGCATCGATCGAGCGACAGCGACAGACCGACTGATATAACGAACCTATAGACAGCAGTGGTACCAGTCACATAGCATCGATCGCTAGCGATCAACAACGAGCCAGAGGGATCAACTGGCCTGTGAAATGAAACCTGTCCGTTTTTTCAATCGACAGTCGATGGCAAATGGTGGCAGCACTTCGAAGCTTCGTACCCGCCTGAATTTCAGAATTGATGCTGGAAGATTTAACTTACACAATAATGTCGATTTATACTCATATTTGAATGAAATAGAATTGCACGAATCGTTTAAGGCACTTAAAACGATATATTTTTATGTAATTTAACTGTACAAATACAAAAATATACATCGAGTTGTAGCGCCTAGCGGTGGACGATCGAACTACAACAAACAACAAACCTCTTCTCTCGGCCGACTGACGAAGCTTGAAGTAAACAGTTGTAGCCTGAGATAGTAGGCATAGGCTAATATAATTTTACACAGTGGTCTACCAGATGGCGACTGAAAGTGAATGGTGAAAAGTCCCAGTTGGTTGTGTTTACTAAGAGGTTCCCACACATAGGGTGACCAGACGTCCGGATTTCGCCGGACATGTCCTGCTTTTTTGGTATTTTGTGAGCATCCGGCCGGCTTTTTATGGGAAAGGGAAAATGTCCGGCTTTCTGTCTTACAGCAATATAATGTACACAATATTGAAATATGATATATAAGATTTAAAACATGAGGTCAAAAGTTTGTCGTTACATGAAAAATGCGTATTTGAAGGAAATGTTGATGTTCGTAAAAATACGTGTGGTGACTCTGCTTCCGGTTACCTGCCACAACACTCGCACTCGAATTTCGCGTTCAGATCGATTTGTTACAACCAACCGTTTTCACTTCCTGTTCCTGCTTTTGTTGTTCAGAATCATTGCTGGCTTGTATTTGGTCGTAAGTTTGTTTGATTCCCGATCAAAGTGATATGTCGAAGGTAGGCAGTGATGAAAGGAAACCCGACTTAAAAAAACGAAAGTGCAAATTCGGTGATTCCATGAAAAGTAAATACCCATGCTTCACTGCGGGTCGAGTGGAAACCGAAGCGAAATGCACTATCTGTGACTGTTACGTATCTGTGGCTTCAAGAGGTGCGTTGGATTTAGATCGTCACCTAGCTACAAGTAAACATGTTACTTGCTTTAAAGGTGCATCTTCTTCTCGTGTGGTAACCTCGTTCTTCTCACCAAAATTTTCGAAGATAGACGAAAGCGTTAGTGCAGCTGAGGGTGCATTATCATTTCACACTGTACGTCACCACCAGACTTACAGATCAATGGATTGTACTTCATCACTACTTCCTAAACTGGTTGAGGATTCGGAGATCGCTAAGAAGCTAAAATGCGCTCGAACAAAAACAGAGGCCATTGTTAACAAAGTACTGGCTCCACATTCTCTTGAATGTGTACTAAAATCTGTTGAGAACTCTCCATTTCTGGGAATAGCAACTGATGCCAGTAATCATGGCAGTGTGAAATTATTTCCAGTCATGATACAGTACTTTGATTGGAAAATTGGTGTTGTCTCAAAAATTATTGATTTATGTAGTTGCGAGAATGAAACTGCCAAAACAATAGCAGATGTTCTGCTTAGTGTTTTGAAATCACATGGTCTTAGTGATAAATGTGTTTCATTTTGTGGTGATAATGCAAATGTAAACTTCGGAGGCATCAACAGACCTGCTTCAGGAAACAATGTTTTTGCCCTACTAAATAATGTTTTGACAAATGATCTTGCAGGAATAGGATGCCCTGCCCATATTCTCCACAATACTTTGCAGCATGGGACTGATTTATTGCCTGTAGATATAGAGTCTATAGTTCTGAAGATCTTCAATTTCTTTTCCATATACACTGTTCGCACTGAAAAGCTTAAGCAGTTCTGTGATTTTGTCAACATAAATTATCAACAGTTGCTTCGTCACTGTAAGACACGTTGGCTAAGTCTTTTTCCGGCCATTGAGAGAATTCTTAAGTTGTATCCTGCTTTGAGGTCTTATTTTCTATCAGAGTCTGGTGTCCCAAGAATCTTGAAAGATTTCTTCAAAGATGAGTTTTCTGAACTGTATCTTTCTCTAGTTCATTCACTCATGAATGTATTTCATACTACAATTAATGATCTGGAAAAGGAACACAACTGTTTATTGGATATAGTTCGGATTCAGAACTCTGTTTCAAAGTGTCTGGAAAACAGGTTGCAAAATAAGTTTATGCCAATGAATATTTCCCAAAAGCTTGACAGTCTAAGGGAAGATGGATTAGAAACAGAAGTAAACAATTTCATAAACTCTGCCCTGTGTCTGTACCAGTCGTGTAAGGACTATTTAGATAAATGGACTGTTCAGTGTGATGAATTTGAGTGCTTTTATTGGTTGAACATGAAATATTTGAAAGAGAAAGACTGTACTTTCAGTGATATTATTCCTTCTGTAAAGTACATTAATGAAAAACATAAATGTATTGTTTTGGATGATGTGATATTGTTTGACGAATTTTGTGCTCTAAAAGAATTTGTTTTGAAGCAAGATGAAGCATTTTTCCTGGAATCAATAGATTTTCAATGGAGTAAGTTTTTTGAGCAGGCTGTGAATGTTAAGTGTTTTCAATCATTGCTGCATATATGTCAATTCTTTTTTTCAATAATTGCCCATAATGCCAATGTTGAAAGGGTATTTTCATTAATAAATGCCCAATGGTCAGAAGAAAGAAACAGACTATCAGTAGAATCAGTAAAGGGGATTGTAACAGTACAGTATAATTTGAAACATTTTACGTGCAAGGAATTTCATGCCTATTTGTTGAAATCCCCAGAACTGCTGAAAGACATTTCCTCTTCACAGAAATATTGTTAAATCCACTTGGTTATTGTATTTGTTGGATTTTAATTTGATTGAAAAGGAATTTAACGTGTTGTCAGGCTTTTTCTCAAAATGTCCTGCTTTTTTCCTTCAAATGTCCTGCTTTTGAAAATTTTCATCTGGTCACCCTACCCACACATAACCCAATATCTCACTGTTCAAAACCGACATATACCACTCAAATTACGACAAAATATCTTGGAGTTATCTTAGATAAAAGGCATACATTCAGACCACATATTCAGACTGTGAGAGATAGGGCTTTTCAGCGTTTTATGGTTTTATACCCTATTTTCAAGAGTTATATTCCACTTAAGACCAAACTCTTGCAGTCTTACTAATAATCCAGTTGTAACATTTATACCAGGAATATACACAGCTGAGGAGAAAAAAATGTACTAATAATCCTTGCATAAGGCTGAATGTGTGCAACGCTTTACACAGCCTGGCCCCCTTGTATAAACTTGTCGTAAATAATCAAGATGGCCGATATCCGTAACAGCCGGTCGTTTCGTAGAAGTATGAGATTGAATTTTGAGGCTATGCATATTCTGAGCTGCTTTTGCGGATTTATAAACATTGTTCCTTGTTTGCGGGACATATTTCCATACTTGTACCCATGATTACAGCTTTCTGAAAACAATATAATGAAATACTGAAACTAGGCAGACGACGCATCGCTGTTTGCCCGCTGCTCCGATAGATGGCAATCAGCAGTCCTTCATAGCCAGGGGCTAGTAACGTCATGAAAAGCGTGACGTGTTTGATGACGTGCACTTACAAACCCGGTGTAAACCTCGGCAGTTACACTGCGTTTATTGGTAATAGGGCTTATGTATAACTTGCGCGAAGAACAACCAAACAACCGTTCAACGCCAATATAAGCAGCTTTTATTAGTAAGGCTGTTGTTGTATACTGCACTAATACGGTCATATATTATCAAGACACTTGAAACGTTTAGACGGCATACAACGTGCAGTCTGCAGAACTATTACGAGAGTTGACTATTACATACGTAATACTCAACTTTACAGTGATCTCGACATCGAGTTATTGAGTGTCTACTTGCAGCGCATCAGATCCAGATACCTTGTGTCCTTAAAACGTCATTCTAATCCCTTACTAAGGGAAATACAATGTGACTTGTAGAAATACATAAACACTATTCTACACTCATTACCCGGCCTCTACTTCTAGTAGACAAGCTGTGAATAACTGTTACATTTTACTACTTTTTCAAATTATGTATTGTAATATGTCACTGTAAAGGCATGGGTCCAGTTGGCGACCTGGTACTTAAATACCGGTATATTTAACTATCATCACAAAAAAAGGCTAATATTAAACCCTACATCCCAACACATGTAGTACGATATTGTGCAGGAGATAGGCAGACGTAGGCTTAATACCTCTAATATACAGTGATGAGTAGACCCAGTGCTTTAGTTGGAAAATATTTTATGGGGGTACTCACCTTACTTCAAAATTTTCAATATCGCCTCATACAAAAGAGTTTTAAAAAAACGAGCACCTTATCAGGATAGCCAACATGTAATCTAAAGAGAAAGTAATTATTGTAGAAATGCGCACGAAGGTGAAGATTAGAACGCATATCTATTGCGAATTTAATAGTGTTTGTCAATATTAACAAATACATTCTCTTATTGAATTGGACATTTAATAAGTATTTTAGGACAATATCGTTCCTGTACTGCCAGTACGACGTACCGGTATGGTAGAAGGAAAGTAATTTTATACCCGTACGCAGTACCGGTGCGTACCGGCCCAACTAAAGCACTGAGTAGACCTAAACTATTTTTCAAATGGGAAGCGTTTTCCTTCACCGCCAATCACGTGTACGAGCTAAAGTAGTATCGCTATCAGGAATGGTCTTCCTTCCGTCTCGCCGTCTCTGATTGGACCGCGTATCTAAGCAAGGAGAAGAACAAACCGCTTTACATCTGCAAAACACTGTTGTAAAATCATAACCTATAATATTTCCGTTGATCGATGACGCTCGATGCAGTGTGACAAGGAACAGAAATTTAGTCGAGAGCGCTTGATGGCAGTCGGTTGGTCTTCATCGATCGAAGCTCAGTGTGACAGGCCGCTTAGATGAGCGAACAAAAGTCAGGCCGTTCTTAGAAGGAATCCTGAAGTAAAAAAAAACCAGTACATCTGTCCAGTGGCGTACCAAGGCTACTTGGCGCCCGGTGCTAATTAGATGGTAGTCGCCCCCTAACACTAAATGGTTCAAGGTTCAATGAGTTTAATTTAAACACAGTTTAATGTTCAAAATTATTTATTTTTAATAAGTAGTATGTTACTTCAACACATCATAAAGAGAAAAATATGAATGAAATAAAACTGTAAGTATTATAAGGTTAGCTTGTTTGAAAAAAAATAAAGAGAAAAGAAGTTTCAGAATCATAACAAAATTTTTAAAATGTGCCTTCCTAGCCTTGATGGATGAAAACCTAATTTATAATAGAGTTGACGTCTATAGTAGCAGCCACATCACGTTCAATTGATAAAATTGCTAAATTACTTAGTTTTTCTTTCGCCCGTACCATGTGTGCTCAGCGCCCCGACCTATTTCGTATTGTCTATAAATAGTTTAAAACAAAACGTTTATTTCATTTCTAAATAATACTACTGCAGTACTTAACAAAGTAATAAAGAAATTTTGACCAATAAAACCTTAGCCTGAAAAAATTATTTTTTCTTAAACTAAAAAAATTATTTTTCAATTTTGGCGCCCTCTTCTTTACGGCGCCCGGTGCGGCCGCCCCGTTCGCACCCCCGTTGGTACGCCACTGCATCTGTCTCACTCTAGCACATTACTCGTATGACTTAAGAGTGAGACAAACATGCTGGTTTTTGTTTACTTCAGGTTTCCTTTTTAGTTCGTCTCGGGTATAGAGATTAAGAAGAATGGGAATTGCTAGTATAGTGACGGAGTCCTGAAAACCTAAATTCAAAAATAGTCGTGTTTAGTGTCAAGACGTGACTTCGTTTCGCTGAGATCTGTGGTGAATAAACCGCATTCGGGCGTGTTTCGTCTAATGTTCTAGTCTAGTCAGTACGGTACATTATCACTTCGACGGGTATTTCATTACTAAAATTGCTGTCATTTCGATTTATCATGACTATCAGTAGCTTAATAATAATTTTAGGTTAAATCATTACGAACGTAATCAACTGTTCTCAAGTTCGCAGTGTCGATCCTGGTCCCGGTCATCAACATTAATTTATGTATGCGTAAAGCAACAATCCCATGTCTGTAGAATTGCACTGGTGACAGTTGCAGGCACAATAAAACAGTACTAAACCATTGTTAAATAACCATGAAGCATAAAACAGCTAAGTGGATTAAAATTCCCTCAAACAGTGATATTTAATACAAATCCCAGTAAAAAAGTCAAAACTATTTTTTAAAGAATACACTAACAAAAAAAAGTATACTGAAAATAATGCCCAAGAATACACAAATTAATATTAAACAATTAAGGAGATACTTAAAACCCCATTGTTATATCTAGTCTCATATCACCAAAGGAAAATAATAGTTGAACTCCACTTACAAGTTGGTTTTCATAATGTAAGAGGCAATAAGTGTTAATGCTTGTGATGATTACCGTCATTATTTTCTTTACAAGTTTGGGTTTTTTATTCCATTGTCATTTGCAACAGTGTCATCTCCGACTGTGGTCATTATGTGTGACATTTCCGACAATCTCATATAAATGTGACAATTGAATATTTTTTTTAAATAACTCGCACTTTTTCTAGGCTTGGACTAACTGCCGTCTTTGAAGTAAAGAGGTAGACGGTTTAAAATATTGCCCATAGTAAAATTATATTGAAAACAATGTTTCCATGATACTAGTTTGTGCAGATGTGGAACTACAGTATTTTCAGGAAGCTTTTGATATTATGCCTGACTGAAGCATTTTTTCTACAGGCCTACGCCGTAAAATATAATTATCAACGGATAATTCCAGAATAATATGAGTCGCCAACGATTAATCTAGCATCGCAATACAACCTTCAGTTGTTTCAAAAAAATGAAAGAAAATGTACTTCATCTCGAAAATACGGTAACTTATAGGGTTAAAGTAAAGTGATCCCTATACAGGCCATGGAGGCCCAGAGGGTTCCAGGAGGTTGAGGCTCCCAGATTTTGGACATTCGGCACGTGAAGGTGGTAAGGTTGTCAGTCTTACGCACCGGCCGCCTTTACCCCCAGGATTGCTCCTGGTACTCATTTCTGAGGCTGAGTCGACCCCAGGGCCATAGTACCACCAGAAGGATTAGGCCAATTGAAAAACTCCAACGACCTCATCGGGAATCGAACCCGCGACCTTCCGGTTTGTAGCGCAGCGACTTATAGGGTTACCGGTACGGAAATCGATAGGGTTACTTAAGTAGGCTATTGTCCCTTCCTCCAAATACTATTAGTATTTGCTTCCTCTTAAAGTTCTTTACAGAGCAATGTCTAAGATTGGCTGCATAATGGAGTCTCTTACTTTTGAGGGAAACAAGTAAAACACAATATTTAGACGGACTTCTAGAACAAACATTTTAATAAAAACTACGGATTTCTAGGGTAAACGTAGCTACTTCTTCTGAAGAATGTGTAAAATTATGATTAAATACATTCGGGTAGCGTTCCACCAAGGAACAACAAATAAACTAATTATAAATAAATAAATAAAACAAACAAAGAGATATCCTTTTAAATTTATCGTTATACTAGCAGGTGTCCGCTGCTTCGCAAGTGTGTATTAATTCAACCGATAGATGCTCTTTAAAGAATTTTAAACAACAGAATAATTAAAACATTTCTTTATTAACACTGACATCGTTTTTATATAAGTTGGAAGAATTACATAATTTTATTTTTAATTATAGGCCCTACTGTTAGAGTAGATAATTAAAAAGAATATTCCTTTAGATTACCTAGAAATTGTTTGTTACCATTGAGTAAGTAAGTAAGTATAACTCGATCGGTAAGACCTGAGCCAAACATTACAAGAGTTGTGATGGATTAACGAACAGAATAAGATCGTCTGGAGGAAGAAAAAGGACCTGAAGATGGCTGAATAGCCGAAATATATTCTCCACAAAATACGAAAATTGTCTTATAAAATTGACAGCTATAATTTTTAATTGTTTTATAATATTGACAAGTATAAATTTTTAGATATGACAAAACTATGAGCAGATATTTTAACAAAATCATTTTATACGAGGGCATAGGCGTAACCAGGCCGACCATATGGGGGGGGGTTATAACATCTAGAGAGGGGGGTTCCGGGGTCCTCCTGCCGGAAAATTTAAAAAATGAAGATGCACAATAACGAGTTTTAAGCTTCCCACGCTTTAAACTCATATTAAGTAATATTAATTAATGATATGTAAATAAATTTCATGTTTTTTTTTCTCCTACGAGGGATTTGTATGTAGTGTATAAAATAATTCCACTTATTCCCTCGTACATAGGCGTAACGAGGGGGGGTTCAAACCCCCAACCCCCCCCCCTCGTTACGCCTATGTACGAGGGAATAAGTGGAATTATTTTATACACTACATACAAATCCCTCGTAGGAGAAAAAAAAACATGAAATTTATTTACATATCATTAATTAAACAATATTTAATAACTAAAAATGCAAATACTTTATTCACTTTATTTTTGTTTTCAATAGTTACGGGCTATTATGAAACGCAAAGTTTGTATTGAATAGTACAGTATTACAGTATATGCATTCTCTTCTGCCCTTACTCCATTGCTACCGGCGGACGACAAGCTATCTGCGCATGTTTGGCTCAGGTCTTACTGATCGAGTTATAAGTAAGTAACCTACAACCAATCAGCTACCTTATGGACAGATTAGAATTGAAACAATTAAAACGAACGATAGATCATAAACTTTCCCTTTCATGCAATACATTCATAAACAATTGAATCGATTGTTAATTTACAAGCTAAACATTCGGCTTCGAGGTTCAAGTTTATCAATGTTAAAAATTGCACATCTTTGCTTGACTTGGCTAGACATCGCACACAGACAAACATAAAGACAAATACGCAGACAAACACTTCCTCTTATTATGTAAGACTTCACATCAAGGTGGAACAAGTCTGATAGTAGTGGTGATGATGACGATGATAAATATTTTGTTTACATCAGCAAAACGCTTAACTCCAGTCATTTGAAAAACACATTAGGCCTAATTGATATTCGAAGATATTCATCTAATATTATGTTAAAGGTTATGAAGTCGTTTTTCTCGGGAAGTAAGAATTCAGTGTAGGCCTACATAATTTATGAAGAAAATTCGCGAGTAATCCACATATTTGTCAGGTTTTGGGGTCACATTTATCTTTTAAAATGAAACATTGACTGACACGATGAAATTGGTTAAAAAGCAGGTTTCATAGTAAAATTAATGTAAGTAACTACTAGCACAGTATAAGTTGCTACTAGCCTAACTGGACGTCCGATTCTTGAAAGTAGGACGGTTTTTTTTTTCATACCTAAGACCACTTTACTCCCATTTCTGGCGTGATCGCTACCGTTAATGCAAAAAAAAAAAGATATTAAGACAACCTGAAATAAAAAGGATGAGGAGGAGGACCAGTAGACCATACAAACGAATCCAAAGATGAAGATAAGTTGTAATCTTACTGAAGCAAGTTTTCTTCTTAACTTTCCTGCTTTGGTGCATGTACAAGGTATTAGCAGAAGTTGTTTACGAGGCGATAAAAGTTTCATAATTTACCACTTATAAGACTAGTATCGTAATCTGAAAGAAATTATTTTGGGATTTTGAAGGTATTTTGAAATTTTATACAACTGCAAAACGTTTAATTTTATTAGATCCTAGATCCTAGATCCTAGCCATGTTTCAAAACCTTTCTGTTTTGCTTATGTTCATTTTAGATTAGGCATCAGACAAATTCAAAACTCCTAGTTGGTACCACTGAGCAAAGCGGTTTTGATTAGTTGATGTCAGTAGGCTATAGTTGAGCAATTTGTGAAATTATTTAAATTGTGAAACTATTGTAAATTATGAGCAGCCATTTTCGATGTACAGGCATGTTACACTCAATAAGGCAGAAACAAAAAAAGTATTCAAGTCATTTTGTTGGAGACAAAGGTTTGATACCAACCTTTTTTTAACTGCTCTAGCCGTCAATGTGGTGGCGGAATATAAGTTTTAAATTACAAGAAAAATTCAATAAAGTAGAAGTCTTTTTCAAGTAATGCTGTAACGGCGCTTTTTAACATAAAGCATTACTATATACCTAGGTATTTCATATGTCTCACCTATGTGAGCATATTTAAGCAATTTTTCCTCGCGGTGACGGCCACAGCAGTCAAAAGGTTAAATACTATTACTACATTTTGTCATGCAATAAAAAACTTGAGTGACAAAGCTTTCGTTTTTAGTTTCTACAGACCTTTCAGGCTTCTTGTCAAAATTTTCCCCTTTTTATTCTTTTCAGTTTAAAAATTTTCCCTTTTAAATCCTTTCTATATAATAACATTAACAATAATAATAGGCCTAATAATAATAATAATAATAATAATAATAAGTATAATAATAACAGCAATAATAATTAGGGAGAGGAAGATGGGAAAAATTATATTTTTAATAGTGCACTCTATTAAATGCTTGTGTTAAAATGTGTACAAGAAATAAAAGAAATGATATAACAGAAAACTGATGGTTTCATTTTGCATATTTTTTTCATATTTGGTTAGTTTTGTGTTAGTGCATAGTATTTGCATGATGTTAAAATATCTGTGCATATATTATTAATTTGTCACATTTTTAACGGCAGATTTTTGACAGATTTTAAATATTCCGCATAGGTCTATCTCTCTTAATTCATTTACTGCATAAGTTTTGAGATCCGAGTGTACAATAATATTGATGGTAGGCTACATAGACTGTCCGCCGGCGTGGTCTTGTGGTTAGCGTTGCTGACTACAGATCCGTCGGCCCGGGTTCGATTCCCGGTAACTCCTCGGATTTTTCTGAGGTAGGGAGGTCTGGTAGGGGTGCACTCAGCCTCGTGATTCAAAATTGAGAAGCTACTTGATAGAGAAGTAGCGGCTCCGGTCAAGAAAACCACCATTAACGGCCGTGGGTGTCGGCATGCTGACCACATGCCCCCCAATCCTGCCATCTGCCTACGGGAGATGACGCAGCGGTCGGGTGGTAGGCCAAGTCCCTCCAGGGATGTAGCGCCACGGAGTTTAGTTAGGCTACATAGACTAATGTTTCTAGAAATTATCGTGTAATATTAATGCGACATTTCACTTCATAGTTTTCAATTTACTGAAGTTTGTTACCTTGACCGTGTTTCTTAAAAGTTTTGTAATTTCATTTGTACAACTTCTATTTTTTGTAATTTATAACTATTTTTTGTTATTGTAATTTATAATGTAATTCAGCTAATATGAGAACAAAAAGTATTCTATTAAATGTACATAAAGGAACCATACTTCATTGGTTCCGGAGCATATTTTACCAATATTTTAAAGCATATTTGCATGCATATTTCATCTTCTGATACAACATTAATTTCCGGGTCTTAATAATAATAATAATAATAATAATAATAATAATAAATCAAGTAAACTGATTTAGCAAAGTGCCAGATGGAGTTAATAGACCATATTGAGGTTTAGATCATGTTTTCTTGGTTAGATCATGGTTTTTAGGTCATGGTTTTAGATCATGGTAGTTCATTCTTGAGAAAGTTTGATAAACATTTGTAGGAATAAGTGGGATAACTAGAACATTATTAGAACGAATTTACAACGAATTACTCACGTCAACAATAGGCCTATTTCTTTATAGGCCTATTTTTGACAAAACGTCTGAAGTCACACAAATACGCAGTCAAAATTTTTTTAAAAAGTCAAAATTTGTTTGGAAATAGAATTTTTTTTAAATTGAACTTTTTGGAACTTCCCATCCGTTATAGTCTAAAAGCTATAAGTTTGCTAAATTTAAAGTTTCTAGATCATCTGGAAGTGAGTACATATCAATGTTACTAAGTGGATGATTATAATGTCGTAGATGTGAATGACGTCACGGCTATCCAGCCGGTTCTCCATACTTATGGGGCAGCTAGAAACATCAAATTTTACACGTTTACAGCTGTTGTATGTACCAATATTCCCGCCAAATTTTACGATTGTTTCTGTCCTAAGTGTGTAAAAAATTACATAATGTGACGAAAATATATAAAAACACTTAAAATAAAAAAAAAATCTAACTCTATCTAAGGTATAACCGATGGAGATACGACAAAAAGTATAGGACCAAACTCAAAATTTCTGGTGCAATCGACTTTTTTGATACGACTTACCGTTCAGCTACTATAAGCCTCCGAAGAAGGTCTGCACAGACCTTAAAGTTGCGCCCGCCATTTTGAAAGTTTTTGGGAGTAAAAACTAAAATATCGGTATTTTTTGGAATATTTCCGTCAGTTACAGGCTATAAACTATAAGCATGCGAAATTTCAAGTTTCTTGCTCATCTAGAAGTGGGCAAACAATAATTCTATCAGTGAGTGAGTTGGCACCCGGCTTTGTATTATTTATTGTTGCAATTTTTAAACCGTTAATTGGGGTTTACTCCGCTACCGGTCGACCGATTTGGTCCAAAATCAGCAGGCTTCCTCCCATGGACGTTATAAGTGTGTACAGCGCATTTGAGTTACCGCGCGTATAGACACACGGACGGATAGATGGACATGCTTTTTTCCCGTCCACCATGCAATCTCAGAAAGTACCATTTTGGCAATTAATAATAACAGCTTTCCTAAGACAGAGAATCAATATTGCTATGCAAAGGGGAAATGCCGCCTGCGTTATGGGTACTTTTCGTAAAGATCTTGCGCTAGAGGAATTTTTTTATTTTGATTTAATATCTTTAGATTTAGGCCTATATTATGTAAAATAATTATGTATTTTTCTTCACAGTCCACAATAAACATTTTAAACATGTCATTATACCAAAAAAAAAATAATAATTACCACTAGATGGTCGTTCTTTTAGCGATGTTTTTGCACACTGGTGTAAGTACGGTATAAGATTTAGGGAAATCATTACTTTTTGCAGTAGCGGTTTTAGAGGTGGTGGTGGCGATGTTGGTAATGCTGGTAGTTATAATAATGGTGGTTTTATTATTGTTGTTGTTGGTAGTAATGGTGTTATACACATTAAGAGAAACAAGTAACGAAACAATGCCATAAAAAGAAAGAATTCGAAAACGATTACGAGAATGGAAGGACAGTATAGACTATAGGTGAACTGACAGACCACAGTGCAAATTAAGATACGAATCCATCCTTTTCTTTTGCTTGTGCTTTTTTGCTTTGCTTTTGCTAATAAAATGCAGTATCAGAAATTGTTCATCGTAGTAAGCAGAAATCACGTAATTTCTGAACCGCTGCCAGTTACTAGAGAAAAGCACTGGTTATTTTATCTTACAGTAAGGGAAAAAAGGAATTTCATATTATTACTACAGAACAAGTCTACCAGTATTCCTTGAGACTCTTCAGTGGTCCAAAATTAAACTTCTGAGAAAGGCTTCTGAGATATTTCACATTTTATTGCCATTACGAAAATAAATCCTGTCTATCATTGAAAATTTCAAAGAGAGTTAGAATCGAGTCCTCGTGAATGATGATCGACAACATAACCAAATGGATTCAAAAAATTCAACTGTTGAATTATGAAATGTCATTTTTTGCGATTATTTATGAAACATATAAACCTTTGTTGAAGAATTGAGCACTTTTCGGATTGTTCATGCAATGACTCACAGTCTCTGTACGAGAAGAGAAAGAAGTTGCTGTTTTTCTTAGCATTCAAGATGAATGACCGATGAAGGTCGCTGTACTGAAGGTCGCGTCTAAATGCGGAAGAAGTTGCCTGCAGTCATGGCTGAGTGCTCTTTAGGCATCTATTGTCCAGCACAGTCAATACTTCACACGATTCCGGAATCTAATTTTGCTCTCTTTAGGAAGTGGCCCGCACTCTCTCATATGACTAGTACCGGTAGCTGGAAATTAAACGCTCCACGGTTAGGCTAGAGATACAAATACCTTCCTGATACTATCTGCCGTCATGGTGTATGCCTTGCGTCATAAATAAAGACAGCCTGACAGAGACAAGAGATTTTTTATAAGTTTGTAAAAAGGTCCACCTTATACCCTCAAGTAAAGAAATAGACACCTAGAGTTTTGTCATAAATGGATATAAAAGTAATAAATTAAAATATACTATTAGGTATGTCAGAATAAGATAGGTCTTATTAAAGTAAATGAATAATGCACTAATAGAGTTCATAAAAAAACACAGAAGTTCACTGTGGTAGGCCTACGGTATATTCAACGTTGCAGATTACAGCCTTGTCTTCATGGAGAAAGTCTGCCGGTAAATGTACGGGCTCTCGAAATACATATATATATATATATATATATAAAACCATATATATGATATATGTTGTTCGTTATTTGTAGCATATTATGACAAAACCTAGGGATTTCTTTAGAATCTCGGGAATGCATTACAACTTAAATAAGTCATCTTCAGCCTATTAACAGAAACCTATAAATGCAAATGAGGAAAACTTATAACCAACCAAATGGATAAAGGTATAAATGTTCGATTGCTTACCTTTATAGCTAGAGTTTGTGATGTGTAGGCTAAGGGATTTCTATATTACTATATCGTCTTAAGTGGAGGTTCCGGTATTTAACCTGGGTGAGTATTCTCAGATGACCGCTGGCGTGGTCTTGTGGTTAGCGTCGCTGACTACGATCAATCGGCCCGGGTTCGATCACCGGTACCTCCTCGGATTTATCTGAGGTAAGGAGGTCTGGCAGGGGTGATTCAAATTGAGGAGCTACTTGATAGAGAAGCAGCGGCTCCGGTCATGAAAACCACCATTAACGGCCGTGGGTGTCGGCATGCTGACCACATGCCCCCAATCCAGCAATCTGCCTGTGGTAGATGACGCAGCGGTCGGGTGGTAGGAAAAATCCCTCCAGGGATGTAGCGCCACGGAGTTTAGTTTAGTTTAGTAGAATATTTTCAGATATCAGTTCGTTAAGGGGGTGGGATTTTCGTTCAGTATAATTCTTATGTTTGTAAATCTCCATGGATTCTAATGTGTTAAGTTTATGTCCTTTATGCTCCATTGTACTCTCTATCGTATTGACTTTCCTGGTTATAATTTAAAATCTCGAGAATGCTCTTGGCATCTTTGTTTAAATTTTCGACCAGTTTGGCCTATATATATGCATGAAGTGCACTTTAGCTTATAAACACCACTTTCAGTACAATTGTTTATGTTGTTATTTCTTACTTTGTGAAAATTGTTTTTCAAATTATTGTTAGTTTTATATGAAACATTAGAGTGACTTTTAATAGTATATTGCGATACAAGTGCCGTAAGCGGTGCATACAGATCGAGGAAAGAGTTTTTTCAATTTCCGAGATCCGTTATGCGCTTACGGCACGAGTATTGCATGCTATTTTTTGCACGATGATTATTTATATCAATTTATTTATATTAATTGAGATATTAGCTGAAAATATTATGTATATACACTATTGAAGATGGATGTTATATTTTTTGAAAGTCATTCGCATGTGTTCGTTGTTATGGGAACCGAATATTTGTCCTGGGGGGCCTGGTCCATAAGGCTTGTATTATGATGAGTGCCGTAAGTAAATTCTTACCGCACGGAAACTCTTACCGCACGGAAATTTGTTTTGTTTCCATAGCAACAAGATTGCGTGCGGGAATGTCAACTTACGATCCACGGCAACAATATTCGTAAGTACCACTAATCAGTTAAGTCGTGCAAAAATAATTTTGCGATATGATGCGTGGATTTATCTGCATAGGTGCATGTAACATGGTTCGTGTTCTTCTTGTTATTTATAGGTGTTAATTACGAATTGTGTGTAATATTTTCGTTCATTTTCTTTTTCTATATGGTTTTGTATGTTTCTATTAATAGGCTAAAGATGATTTATTTAAGTTGAAATGCATTCCTGAGATTCTGAAGAAAGCTCTAGGTTTTGTCATAATATGCTACAACTAACGAACAACATATATATATATATATATATATATATATATATATATATATATATATATATTATGCAAGAAGATCCTTCAAAGATTATTTACTCAGTGCTTACCCAGTGCATCAAGATACTACAACACCGTACATTTACCGGCAGACTTTCTCCATCAAGACAAGGCTGTAATCGGCAACGTTGAGTATACTATAGGTCTACGGTACCACAGTGTACTTCTGTGTTTTTTTATGAACTCTATTAGTGCAATATTAATTTACTATAGTAAAACCTATCTTATTCTGACATATCTCACAGTATATTTTTAACTTATTACTTTTATATTGAGTTTCAATGCTTTAAAGTTTTTAAAGTCACTTTAACTATAACTGACTACGTTTAATAAACCGACTATCTGTTCATAACGCTTTGACATATATTCAATTCTATTAAACAATATCCAATTATGACAAAACTCTAGCAGTCTTACTATTAATCCAGTTGTAACATTTATACCAGGAATATACACAGCTGATGAGAAAAATGTACTAATAATCCTTGCATAAGGCTGAATGTGTGCAACGCTTTACACATCCTGTATAAACTTGACGTAAATAATCAAGATGGCCGTTATCCGTAACAGCCGGTCGTTTCGTAGATGTCTGAGACTGAATTTTGAGGCTATGCATATTCTGAGCTGCTTTTGCGGAATTATATACATTGTTCCTTGTTTGCGGGACATATTTCCATACTTGTACCCATGATTAGGCCTACAGCTTTTTGAAAACAATATAATGAAATACTGAAACTAGATTTTCTCTCTGCAGACGATGCATTGCTGTTTGTTCTCTGCTCCGACAGATGGCGTTCAGGAGTCCTTCATAGCCAGGGGCTAGTAACGTCATGACTATAGAGTGACGTGTTTGGTGACGTTTCACGTTCAAACCCGGTGTAAACCTTGGCAGTTATACTGCGTTTATTGGTAATACGGCTTATGTAGAACTTGCGCGGAGAACAACCAAACACCCGTTCAACGCAAATATAAGCAGCTTTTATTAGTAAGGCTGTTAGTGTCTATTTCTTTACTTGAGGGTATAAGGTGGACCTTTTTACAAACCTATAAAGTTTTTACCCTCATTGGAAAATGTAATTTATCAATAGAGACAAGAGAGTTCAGTCAAGAGTAGCACATTCATAAATGCTGATGCTGTATATTATTTTAAACATACTGAACTTATATTCTTAATTAAAGCTTATTCTTGTACCGTTTCACTGGCTGTCATTCTATGACAGGTACCGGTAATAAGATCATACTATAATTATAATGTTAACCATTATATTGTAATGTTAACCATAATCGTATATATAGTACATTTCTCCTTTATCCCTCAAATATCCTAGTTTGAATGATAAAGTAAGATATACTTAAATCGACAAACTTAATAATATTAGCTCATTAGGTTTTCTTATTCAAGGAGGCCATGGTTTTTCAGTTGGTTTCAATTGTGGAATGTGCTGTGTTATTATATAGGTTTTTCCTGTATATAAAGGTTTGAAATTTATATTCGTGATTATAAAGTGTTGCTTCTCTACTGATTTCAACGTGTGAGTGTTTGCAATAACTTTCTTGCGTGTTAAAGACTGTTTTCATTAATTTTAGTGTTGATAATTTTCCATATATTTTTCTTGTTTGTGGAGTAAAGGCCTCCTACAGAGACTGATTGTTGAAGACATTGCCTACTGTGTTGGTAGCAGTAGGTAATAAAAATAAATACCATACGCCATAAGGCAGTGAACTCCGCTACAATAATGTTGAAAGCAAATACATCTGACAATACTCAAACGGAAGAAACTCGCGCTATGAGCAATCATTACATTCGTGCTCCAAAATTTACTTATAATGCAAATGTAACAAATCCCAACAGTCTGGAATTGCATACCGATGATTCAAGTGAATATGAAATGAATCAAGACATGGATAATGAGTTACATCATGATAATCCTCATTCACCAAATTCAGCTTCAAAGCGCTTGTGCACTGCTCCTACAATGCACTCGAGCTCACTGCCAGACGAACAATGGCAACAGGATAAGGTCCCACACTCCAAAGGCCATAGGAGAAATTTAGCTGATACCTCAAATGTAAACTATACAGTACCAGTTTCAAATAGATTTTCCTCACTGACTGATGACTCAGCACAAGATGATAACACAAACAGTAGGCCTACACTGGAAGTAGCCTACGCATACCAAAACCAGAACCTATTTTTGTAACAGGTATTGTTAATATACAAGAATTCAAGAAAGTAATGAGTGGCATAGTTGCCAATGACAAATATACACTGACTACATTGAGAGCAGGGCATCTTGTCAAACTGATGCCAATAGATATAGAAAGCTATAAAATAATAAGAGAATGTTTCCTGAAAAAAGACATTAGTCATTATACGTACCAGTTAAAACATGAGCGTGCTTACCGAGTAGTTCTCAGAGGTATGCATCACAGTGAAGATGTAAATATTATAAAAGAGGAACTAAAGGCACTAGGCCATGTAGTCAGGAACATTACTAACGTACTACATAGATTAACTAAAGAGCCTCTGCCTCTCTTTTTCATTGACTTGGAACCTGCACCCAACAACAAGACAATATTTGATATAAAGCACTTATTTCATACTTTGGTAACATTTGAACCCCCTTACAAAAAACGTGAAATTGTGCAATGCAAGAGATGTCAACGGTTTGGACATACAAAAAATCACTGCAATCGGCCGTTTAGGTGCGTCAAGTGCGGCGAAGATCACCCAACAACAACTTGCCGTAAAAAACCCGAAACTCCACCAATTTGTGTAAATTGTAGTGAGAACCATCCAGCCAGTTACAGAGGATGTAAAACTTATAGGGAATATAAACAAAAGACATTTGAACCACTGAGGGAAAAAACCGTGTCCAAACAACCTCTAACAACAACGGTAACGCAAGTTCCAACTAATGAACATCCGAGTACCACTACTTCAGACAAAACTTATGTAGAAGCTGTTAAGGGAAGTTCTCAGTGGCAAGAGCCACAGCAGTCAATTAACATCGTCACTGCAATGGAACAAATGTTCTCTAGGTTTGAAAAAACCATAGAGAAAGTTATTGATAAAATGATGGATCGCATGTTCGATCTAATCAAAGCCATCGCCAATGGAAAATAAAATGGCTAAAACTCTAAATATTTCCTCTTGGAATGCCAACGGCTTGTCTGAACGTAGACAAGAATTAGAATTATTTATAAAAATGAACAAAATTGATATAGTACTCATTTCAGAAACAAGATTTACAGAGAAAAACTATGCTAGATTTCGAGGATATGTTACCTATACAACAAACCATCCTTCAGGAAATGCCCATGGTGGTACGGCAATCATAATTAAAAATTCTATTCGACATTACGAATTGCCTAAACATTGTCAAGATTTCCTGCAAGCTACTAGCATAAAAGTTGATACTGCTCTCGGGCCAATAACTATTTCTTCTACTTATTGTCCACCTAAACATAAAATAAATTCCCAGGAATTTGAAAACTTCTTTAGAACTTTGGGTTCAAAATTTGTAGCAGGTGGAGATTGGAATGCAAAACACACTCACTGGGGATCACGACTGATCACAACCCGTGGAAGACAGCTGTATCGTGCAATCACTAATAATAATTTAGAAATCTTATCTACTGGTGAACCCACTTACTGGCCTTCTGATACAAGTAAAATACCAGATCTATTGGACTTTTTCATAACAAAGGGTATTTCACAGAATTATCTGCACATAGAATCCCTTTTTGATTTATCGTCTGATCATTCTCCAGTTATGATGTCATTGAACGCAGAAGTAATACTCAGGCAGAGACCTCTCACTCTCTGCAATAGACGAACAGATTGGGAGTCTTTCCGAGATATCTTACAAGAAAGAATCACATTGAAAATCAGTCTCAAAACATCTGAAGAAATAGAAGACGCAGTAAGCAATTTAACAAAGTCGATTCAATCTGCTGCATGGGAAGCCACTCCAAATTTAAATCTAAAACTGCCTCCTGTAAATCAGTACCCATCATGTGTTAAAGAAAAAATAGAAGAACGTCGTAAGTTAAGAAGAATATGGCAGAACCACAGATATCCTGAAAATAAAAGGCGATTCAACAGAGCTTCCCAAGAACTAAAAAGGCTCATACAAACAATGAAAAACCAATCCATCCAAGAATATCTGGAAAATCTAACGCCTCTCGAAGCTAGTGATTATTCTTTATGGAGAGCTACAAAGAAATTGAAAAGACCTACAGACCCCATACCACCAATTAAGAAAGAAGATGGCACTTGGGCCAGAAGCTGTGATGAAAAAGCTATGTTATTTGTCACCCATTTATCACAAGTATTCCAGCCATTTCCTTCAATGGCACAAGACGATGAGACTGAGATAGATCAGTACCTTCAAGCCCCTTTTCAAATGTCTCTACCGTTTCAGTCAGTATCTCCAAGAGAGGTCAGAAAAACTATAGAAAATAATTTGAATCCTAATAAGGCTCCTGGTTATGATCTAATAACTGGTCGTATCTTGAAAGAACTGCCATATAAAGCTATGATTCTTATTGCATTCGTATTTAATGCAATAATAAGGTCGGGGTACTATCCAGGAGCTTGGAAAATATCACAAATTATCCTCATCCATAAAGCAGGAAAACCTCCAAATGAAGTTAAATCTTACATACCTATAAGTTTATTGCCTGTTATTTCTAAATTGTTTGAGAAAATACTCCTGGCCAGACTTAAACCACTCCTTACTGACATAATTCCCGACCATCAATTTGGATTTCAAGCACAGCACTCAACCATAGAACAAGTGCATAGAGTAACAGATGTCATTCACAATGCATTTGAAAATAAAGAATACTGTTCAGCAGCATTTCTTGATGTTAGCCAAGCTTTTGATAAAGTATGGCATACTGGATTGCTATTCAAAATAAAAAAGTTCTTACCCCATTCTTTTTATAGTATTCTGCAATCATACCTAGAAAAAAGATTCTTTCAAGTTAAATTTGAAGACAGCCTATCGGATCTCTACCCTATCAACTCTGGAATTCCACAAGGAAGTGTCCTTGGTCCTATGTTGTATTTACTGTACACTGCAGATTTGCCCATCGATGTACCGACAACTATAGCCACTTTTGCTGATGATACAGCAGTCTTAGCAGTCCATGAAGATTTAACCACAGCGTCACAACACATACAAGATTACCTAATTAAATTGGAGACTTGGTTTAAAAAATGGAGAATAAAAATTAATGAAGATAAGAGTCTACATGTAACTTTCACGCTAAGACGAGGCACTTGCCCTCCAGTAAGAATCAATGGCAAGACTCTACCTCAGTCAGAAGAAGTTAAATATTTGGGTATCCATCTTGATCGTCGTTTGACCTGGAAAAAGCATATAAGTACCAAACGCAAACAACTAAATCTAAAATTCAGCAAATTTTATTGGCTCCTAGGACCCAAGTCAGAGTTGTTAACTACGAACAAACTTCTAATTTACAAATGTATCCTTAAGCCAATATGGACATATGGAATTCAACTTTGGGGTGAATCAAGCAACTCCAACACAGAAATTCTAGAACGTTTCCAATCCAAAACGATACGAACTATTGGTAAAATTCCCTGGTACATCAGTAACAAATATATTTATCAAGATCTTGAAATACCAACAGTAAAACAGGAAATAAGTAAATACAGTATGACCTACCAGAATCGTCTAAACAAACACCCCAATTCATATGCAGTGAATCTCCTGAACAATGGGACAAACACGTGTAGGCTCAATAGAAATAGAGTTTTGGACTTGATCTACAGATTTAATTAAATGTCAAACAAATTTGTTATGTTATACAAATATTAGCCACTGGGCTATATTTGTAACATGTTCATTCTTGCATCATTATTACTTATTGTTCATTGTAGAACAGATTGTAATGTTGAAGAAAGGTTATTAAAAAAAAAAAGAAAAAAAAAAATTAGGTTTTCTTGAAAATGACTGGAGACTACTTAAATTATAATAATTCTTTAATTATAACCTGATAAGTCAAATCAATACAATTTTAGGATAAAATCTTTTTTTTACCAGGCCTATTGTTATGTTTATAATTTAAAATAAAAATGTAAACAGTGAATTGAAAGCCTATTCAAAATTTAAAACTTTAAAACTTATATACACTAAATTGAAACTTCACACTATAAAATTAGGCCTATTTAGTAACACAGCTGATATCGTCACATCTGATGGTATATAATGATGACGTCCTTAGTATTATAATTACCAATTTTTCAATAAACTTTAAAAACATTGTGGTTATAAAATATATATCTCTGCTAAGGTCGTCCCTTTCTTTTATGAAATATCTGCTAAATGTTGTTACTATTGTTTTTATTATGTCAGTCTCTTGAACCATGTGCCCTAATTTTAATAGAAAATGCATTTCGCCACATGTTGTGCCATCCTCAGTTCCTTTTTTTTAATTAGTAGGCCTATATTTAGAAAACTGCTCAGTCTGTGAGTAACAGCATTAGGACCAATAAGAAAATCATAAATATTAGGCGTGAATCCGGTTTGTGTCTGTTCTGTACGTAAGTCAGTAACCGAGTTCATTTAAATGTCTTAGGTAAGTGTTCTTCCCATATTCCTATTAGTATTTCGGAATTGACTCTCGTCTTCTGAACGATTTTTCTCTGTGGGGTAGGGAATCTGCTCAGCTGTTTCCATCTTGTATAAATCCTTATCGAGATTTCTGTTCTTTCATGTGCTTTTTTTTATGATAGACCTGATTCAGCGCATACATTCTTACCGTATTTATTATCATGTAAAAATTAATACTACTATTGTTATTTAAGTGCCAGTATGGTTCTTTATGAGATTGTGTGGGGGACGAAAAAATGTCTGTCCGTCCGTCTGTCTGTCTGTCCGTCTATCCGTCCGTGTGTCTGTACGCACCATAACTCAAATACGCTTTTTCGGATTTTCATGAAACTTTGATAACACATTTATAATGTCCATGGGAAGAACCCTATTGATATTGAACCACATCGGTTCACCGGTACCGGAGTAATGCCCAATTTAGTGCCTATTTTAACAGATTATATTAGAAAGACGCCATAGCTCAAATCCTCTGTATCGGATTTCCATGAAACTTGGAAATCCTCTGTATCGGATTTCCATGAAACTTGGTATACGCATTTATAACGCCCATGAAAAGTATCTTGTTGAATTTGAACCTAATCTGTTGACCGGTACCGGAGTAAAACCCAATTTATTGTCTATTAAGGCGCAATAACTCAAATAGGCCTACGCTTCATCCGATGTTTATGAAACTTCGTATACGCATTTATAATGTCCATGGGAAGAGGTCTATTGATATTTGACCAAATCGGTTGGCCAGTACCAGAATAATGCCCAGTTTAGTGCCTTTTATGTTAATATATAAGAAGTCGCGATAACTCAGATATGCTTTATTGGATTTTCCTGAAACTTTGTATACCCATTTATAATGTACCGTACATGGAAAGACGTCTACTGATATTGGACCAAATCGGTAGACCGGTACCGGAGTAAAACCCAAGTTAGTGTCTATTTTACAGACGCGGTAACTCAAATACGCTTTACCGTATTTTTATGAAACTTGGTATACACATTTATAATGTCCATAGGAAGAAGTCTATTGATATTGGATAAAATCGGTTGACCTGTTTCGAAGTAATGCTCAATTTAGTGCCTATACGTAATATACGTATTCGAAAGAATTTATGAAATGCACATCAGTTATCATGACAACATAGTCAATTGTTTTACTGTGATCTTATAAGGCTTTGGCAATCAAAATACAGTTAGCTATGACAAATAACACTATTGCTTTACATGCGCTTATCCAACTAGCCCGTTAAACTGACCCAGGTGGATGAGATGGTAACGTCTTGGACTCACATTCTGGAGTTCCATGGTTCAAATCCCGAAACCGGCCAATTTGTCTTTTTTTTTTTTTTTTTTGTATCCTGCATATCGTAATTGCAATCATAACTGATTAAACAAAAACCACCGCCGTCTCGAGAATTACACTGCCTGTCCATCTTAATTTTAACATACAGTTCAGAGTATTGTTAAATTGCCTAATTTCTCCAGTAGAGGCGACACAGTTGACACCCAGATTGCAGCTGGGTGTGAAAGGTGCTGCCATCTGTAATCTCGCCGCGTACGCAAAATTAGCCGTATAGGACAGGCAGTGTATACACGAGTAATACAGTCTAGAAGGCAGTGACAAAAACATACTGGCACTTTGCTACATCAGTTTACTTGATTTTATTATTAATATTATTTATGATTAATAATATTATTTATTATTAATAATATTATTTATTACTTACTTATTCGATGGCAATAGACAATTCCTCAGCAAGCTAAAGGAATATTATCTATTTTATGGAACCCGAAGGTTCATTGCCGAGCTTACCTGAGTCCGCCATTCAACCCTATTCTGTGCTAACTCCATCCAATTGTCCCTAGCATTCCCACTTCCCTTAAATCCATTCTAACATTGTCCTCTCATCTCACCTACGTCTAGGTCTTCCGCGTGGCCTTTTCCCTTCAGGTCTCCCAGTCAATACCTTTGAGATAAGTTATGTCTTTCCTCCCCCATGCGTGCAACTTGTCCAGCCCATTTCATCCTTCGCGATTTAATTACCCTTACTATCCGGTGAAGCGTACAGGTCATGAAGTTCGTCGTTATGCAATTTTCTCCAGTCACCATTTTCATCCCTCTTGGGCCCAAATATTTTTTTAAACACCCTGTTTTCGAACACTCCCAGACTATGTTCTTCCCGATCAGTAAGCGGCCAGGGAAAAAATAGTTTTATGCCGCGCACTAGGCTTCTCCCACCAACTCTCTAAGGGGACCCGCCTCGGAAGGTGGGGTTTAGGGTTTCGTCGCAGAAGAGATTCAATGTGAGACATAATAAACCTCGCGCTATTCAGTATATTGCTCCTAAACTAACATAAACGTTCCTGACCTAACAAAACGGCGGAGCTTGGCTGGTGCGCGGCATAAATCTATCTTTTACCAGCTGCCATGTCTGACATCCATATAGGCCCTAATACAGCTGGCAGGATAATAGTCTTATAAATTTTAATTTTTAGATTTCTGGACAGAAGACGAGAAGATAAGAGTTTCTGAACTGCTTAAAAACAAGCATTTCCTGATTTGAGTCTATACTTAACTTCTGCCTTAATATTATTTGTGTCTATAATTATTGTTCCCAGACATTTGTTAATATTATTTGTTATTTATTATTAATAATATTATTTATTATTATTAGCATTATCATCATCAGTGCTTTTTCTAGAAAGAGATTTGCCGGTACTCTTGACATCGGCACATTCCTTATATAAAATAGGCTACCACGTTTCCATGCAGGATTGAAATCGATCCGAAACCGATCCCAACTCACATTTCGTGTTTTCATGGAAAGATCTGGGAGTGTATTGAGATGTTTGTACTACAGGCTACCTTGGTTATAAATGGCTATTTGTGTGGCTAACGTGTGTAAACATTCGCCATAATTATTTAGTGATTAAAAAGTGTTAGCATTAATAGTCTGATTTCTTGTCACCATAAACAGATTATAGGTATGATAAAAGAGTAAGATAATATTATTATAGGATCGGCTGACGGAATAGCAGTGAGAATGGATGTCTGTAGCTTATACCAACATTGAGTTCGCTAGGATTTGCATTAAATTGAATTAGCCTAGATCTGAGTCCGATCTTATCCTCAGCTTTTAGAGAATCGGATCGAAAATTCATTCCAGACTGAGTCTAGGTTTACATGACTGTCTCGATATAGTTTCATATAGATCTAAATCCTGCATGTAAACGTAGTAAATATTTCTTTTCTCCCGCACATTCAACAAAATGAGAAACCATTAAATCTGATTGAAGGAACATTGGACCGGACTTGAAACTGATGTTAAGTAGGGCTTCCTATCATCTCACCCCTTATTTAATTATTGATAATCCCAACTTTTAAATCGAAAACTAAAAAACTAATAGCTCATAACTTAGAAACGCCCTGTGAGTATGTGTGTGTGTTCACTCAGCGAGTGAACCATAAGCTATCGCATGGCAACTGAATAATAAAAAATGGTGTATGGATTCAAGCTTCCATTCTGGAACAGCGTGCACAATGTTTTCGAGCGTCCGAATATATTATGTTTCCTTTTTCTTGCCAGGAAGAAGTGCGAATACAATTGCAGTGAGGTTGGTTTCATTTTCACTATTTCCCAGGTTCACATGTATTATCTTACTCTTAGGCGAACTGGTTGCTTACATTCTGAAATGGAAAAAAAAACTGTTTTCCTCGCAACATTTCCTTAGTTAAGGAACCGTCGAAAATCATCATTCTTTCATCTGTGCTGATATCTGAAAGGAGGAAGCTCTTTCTATCAAACGTTCTCAACAATCCTTTAGGATGATTTATGATGCTGACTTCGGTTCTTTCTACATTCCATGTTTAATAATATTATAGGAAAAAAAATCCTCTGACACTGGGACTTGAACCCACGTCAAAAATTAATGTGCCTCACAGTCCCTGTAAATGACATAACCTGTCTGTCAGTGAGGTAGACCATTAAGGGCAGTCAGTCATAGGAGAGAGGTTCTATTTGGCGCTGTGAATTGAACTCTGGTGTAGCTCAGTTGTTAAGAGCATTGGCACGGATAGCCAAAAGTCCTGGGTTCAAGTCCCAGTATCAGAGGAATTTTTCTCCTATAATATTATCATGTGATTGATGTTCAACAGACACATTAATCTGTAGTACATGAATGTATAGGCTTATGCATATATCTATCTTGAATGCTACTGTACAATGACAGTAGAAGCCCGGTCACAAAATCACTAATTAGTGTGCTTCACAGTACTGCATATGACATAACATTTCTGTCAGTGAGGTAGACCATTAAGGGCAGTCAGTCATAAGAGAGAGGTTCTATTTGACGCTGTGAATTGAACTCAGGCGTAGCTCAGTTGGTAAGAGCATTGGCACGGATAGTCAAAGGTCCTGGGTTCAAGTCCCAGTGTCAGAGGAATTTTTCTCCTATAATATTATCATATGGTAATGTTTAACAGAGACAATAATCTGTGGCACATGAATGCATATGCATATATCTATTCCATGTTTAAGTTTACATTGAGGGGAATACCCGATTTCAAGAAAATGGGAGCTTGAGTAGGCCTATTGGTATTTTGTTTATTTGTCGTGACAAATACGACAAATACGAGGCCCAGTCAAGAAGTAATCTTTTTTATAACAGCAAAGAGGCATTACAGTGAAGTGTTATTTTTCAAAAAAGTCCTGAGTTTTCAATACACTTGTTCCAATTTCTGGATGCAAACTATTTTCCACCGCCTCCTCCACTTCTTCGACTGAGTTGAATTGACGACCCGTTGTGGACTAAAAGAAAGTAGTCCGACGGAGCGCGTTCGGGATTGTATGCAGGATGATCCATGATTAAAAAATAAATCGAGGCCTATGACGCACAGATGTCCTATTGCTGCATAACTCCGCCACCCACATACTGCCGACCACACAGATCAAAGTCTTCTTAAACTGGGTTTCCAGGTATTAGGGTAGAATATCCTGCATTATAGTATGGTCCCGATCTCTTTTCATCGGAGTACCGTCTTTTTGGTAGAAAAGGCAAAAAGGCGAGTAGCGCGTTCTACGTAACATTGCATCCATGGCCGAAACACAGCCTATTGAATGTTTATTACTTCCTCTGTCCGTACCATATAGGTACTTTAGGTAGAGATAGTATTGTGAACGACCCCGAAATTCTAAGTTGAGTTCATAACATTTATACACGTTTTGAGTTCCTCTGAATCCAAAAATAATATTTTCAGAAACATGTCTGTATGTGTCTGTATCTGTGTGTGTGTGTGTGTGTCTGTGATCAGCCTAGCTCCAGAACGAACAATGATATGAAAACCACATTTTATGTTTGGGTTAGGTACCTTCTGGGAATGTGACACAAGAATTGGTGACGACTTTCTCTTACCTTCATTACCGTACCACTTTAATAAATCAAATTTAAAATTTCGCGATTTTCTCGAAATCGCCTCTAACGATTTTGTTTAAATTATGTACTTGAGGCACTAGTCTGTACTAAGAGCTAAAACTTTGATTCGAAACTTTTTTCGTAAATAAACTCTGAGGGGTAGATATAAGCCGTCCACTGTGTGTAGAAACTCAGTCTTGCCCTATGAACAATAAATGTATGCATCGGGTTGAAACAACTGAATACCGTCTTCTTATTCTGCCCAAATAAAAGTTAACCTCTTAGGGCCGATTGTATAAATATCATTGACTGGAGATCATTTCTGATCTGAGTTCAGAAAATTATCTGAGTTCAGACCGGAGTCGTGTTATACGAGGGTTGGTCAATAAGTAAGGTCTCCAACACTCTAGCCCAAGCTCACAACGTCGGACGAGAGATTTGGGGCCACTGTCATGTCACGCTATCTCCCCTCTTTCAAATGACCATTGCTGCAATCGGTGAACCTTTTAGTGTCCGAGAAGGAGCTGTTTGAAATGGATCTCCCGATTTCCGTCCCTGCCAAGTGCGGCCTCCGTGAACCCACCTCGCACAAACCTTATGGAACATCAATTTGTCACTCAAAATGGTCTGTATGGAACCTTTAGAAATGTCAGGAAGCAATATACAAAGTTCATGAGTAGTAACGCGTCGATCTTGTCGCACCAATTCACCGACTTTTGCCACCATTTCATCTGTGACGGCTGTTGTTGGTCTCCCACTTCGTTCTTCATCATGTATATTTGTCCGGCCCTGTTTAAACTCACGAGCCCATTTACGCACATTTTTTATGTCCATACATCCCTCTGCATAAACTTCGCAATGCTGTCTGTGAATTTCAATCAGCGGAACGTTTTTTGCAGAAAGAAACTTTGTGACTTCGCGTAGGCGCACTTGACGGGGACGGAAATCGGGAGTTCCATTTCAAACAGCTCTAGCTAGGACACTAAAAGGTTCAGCGATTGCAGCAATGGCTTATTTGAAAGAGGGGAGATAGTGGGACATGACAGTGGCGCCAAATCTCTCGTCCGTCATTGTGAGCTTGGGCTAGAGTGTTGGAGACCTTACTTATTGACCAACCCTCGTATAACACTGATCTAAGATCAGCTAATCGAAGTTCAATTTTGATCCCAGTTTGTATATGGACCACTGCCTTCTTGGCTGTATTACTCGTGTATACACTGGCTGTCCTATACGGCTAATTTTGCGTACGCGGCGACATTACAGATGGCAGCACCTTTCACACCCAGCTGCATACCCTTTACATTACCGTATGCTGTGTTGCCCTCTGAAGTATAAACTCGGAAACTGAAATATGCTGGAATTTCATGCTATCTGGGTGTCAACTGTGTCGCCTCTACTGGAGAAATTAGGCAATTTAACAATACTCTGAACTCCATGTTAAAATCAAGCATGGACAGGCGGTGTAATTCTCGAGACGGCGGTGATATGAACGCTTGGAAACATCTCAGAAACAGCTGAGTATCGCGAGACGAGAGCGTTGTCACTCTTTTTTCCTTCGTATTCAGATTGGGTGTTGTGCAAAAGGAAGGGAAAATATTATCAAAATTAAGCAGAAAAGATTGTTCCCCTAATTTTTCCAAGGAGGACAAAGATGACCTGATTCAAATTGCCTTGGGAAAATATCAAGATGTTATCAAATCCAAAAAGATGAAACTGATTACATCCGTGCAAAAGCAAAATGCGTTGAAAAATGTTCTGAAAATTTCAGTTCATCTGAACTCTTTCACTGCTACTGAGGTATAAATACTTTGTCTCACAAATTGTATAAAAGCGTGTAAAACATAAATATTGTGACAAAGCCAGAAAAGCCTAGAAGCTGATAGAAGAAGGACTCGGGCCGAAAGAACTAGAATTAGATAAATCCAGAAAGGGACGGCCCTCTTATTGCTGATTGGAGCCGCGCGCCGACGGGTGCGGCCTACTCCCTAGCACGGCGCGGTGAGTGACGGCGCGCGCTCGTGGGAGGGGCCAGAGGTGGAGCCACGCGCTAAGGGCTTGACGGCGCACCGCGCGGACATTCTAGACCATGCGCGGGCGGAGCTTTCCAGATCTCGACTCTGGAACTTTCGTTAAGGCTATATAAGGAGTGCGAGCAGCCGAGCCGAGTCTGTCAGTGAATCGGAGTTGAGAGAGACAGTCAGTGAATGAAGAGAGTTCAGTGTGAAGAGTCCGTACATCAGAGGAGAGACAGTCCGTGAAGAGTCAGAGGGTCAACGAGGGAACAGTCAGAGAGGCAGTCCGTGAGTAGCGGCGAGCGTCAGCGTCAGAGGGTGAGCTGGACGGAGAGGACTGATCAGCGCGACCTGAGTGTGTCTTGGGAAGCTGAGGAGCCAGTGACCGGAGGGACCCGAGAGCGGAATAGCTAGTCAACGGGGAACTAGTGACCGGAGGGAAGGGTGAACGGAAGAGCTGGTGAGCTGATCTGGGCTGAGGTAGTGCCGTCCCGGGGAACTCGGCGCGACGGGTGGATCGCACAGCGGCAGCGAGGACTGTGGAGTTGACCGACGCGACGTGGGATGATCTGGATTGGACTGGAACAGTGCTGTAATTAGGACTGAGCACAGTGAGAGTGAGCACTGAACAGGACAGTGAACTGGCAAATAGTCTGGAGTTTTCTGGCTGTATTGGCAATTGTTGTAGGAAATAAAGAAACCTCCATCCTTCAATTATAAACTCGGTGTTCTCATTTTGAACCCCGACGAGCCCTTGTTACAATATTTTTGTTCATCTGTTACAGTATGAGCAATTGCTCTAGAGAAGGTATAACACGGAGGATCCCGACGAAATTCATCACTTTTATCATTACGAGATATCTGTAAAATTGGAATGAGATGATAATAAAATCAGGTAAACTGATGTAACAAAGTGCCATTATGTTTTTGTTTAATCAGATATGATTGCAATTATGATATGCAGAATACAAAAAAAAAGTCAAATTGGCCGGTTTCGGGATTTGAACCATGGAACTCCAGAATGTGAGGCCAAGACGTTACCATCTCAACCACCTGGGTCAGTTTAACAGTCTAGTTGGATAAGCGCATGTAAAGCAATAGTGTTATTTGTCATAGCTAACAGTATTTTAATTGCCAAAGCCTTATAAGTAGACCTGGGATTTTAAGGCAAATGCCTATTTTGTTCCTTATGAAATAACATGAATTTTTTTAAATATGTTAACATTTCATGATATATCACTTATATTTATAGAGTTCTATAGTGCCCTAAAATGCCTATTTGGACCTTTGGAGCCTATTTTTACTATTTTAGTCCCTAAAAATGCCTATTTTGCACATTTAAAATAAAATTCAACTTCTGTATTTAATGGACATCCCTGAATGTAAGGGCTGAACAGCAGAGGGTGGGTTTTTCAAAGAAACTTGATTTTCCCAAACAATTGTCGCCAAAGAAATGCTGACTGACGGGGGAGGATTTGCTCAAAACAACAAGTGGCAGGTATATAGTAAGAAGGGACATACTATGTCAATTTTTCATATAATCCAAAACTGTTTTTGATAAATGTATTTTTAATTCTGCCTTAATTTTGCAATTATTTCTGTTAAGAATAGGTATACCACGTTTTTTACAGTAAAACAAGATCACGTTACTGTCGAAGAGCATATTGTAGAATTTTAAAGTCTATTTTCTGTCTATTTACACATTTTTAAAGCTTATTTTAAGTGCCTATTTTCTCTTTTAAAAACCTGTTTACTTGTTTTAAAAGCCTATTTTAGGTGCCTAAAACTAATTTATTTTAGAGCATAAAATCCCAGGTCTACTTATAAGATCACAGTAAACCAATTGACTATGTCATGATAACTGATTGCATTTCATAAATTCTTTCGAATACGTATATTACCATAAAATAGGCACTAAATTGAGCATTACTCCGAAACAGGTCAACCGATTTTATCCCATATCAATAGACGTCTTCCTATGGACATTATAAATGTGTATACCAAGTTGCATAAAAATCCGGTAAAGCGTATTTGAGTTACCGCGACTTTAAAATAGACACTAAATTGGGTTTTACTCCGGTACCGGTCTACCGATTTGGTCCAAAATCAGTATTCTTCTTTCCATGCACATTGTAAATGGGTATACAAAGTTTCAGGAAAATCCAATGAAGCATATTTGAGTTATCGCGACTTCTTATATATTAACATAAAAGGCACTAAATTGGGCATTATTCCGGTACTGCCCAACCGATTTGGTCGAATATCAATAGACGTCTTTTCATGGACATTATAAATGCGTATACGAAGTTTCATAAAAATTCGATAGAGCGTATTTGAGTTATTGCGCCTTTAAAATAGACACAAAATTGTGTTTTACACCGGTAACGGTCAACAGATTAGGTTCAAATTCAATAGGGTACTTCTCATGGACGTCATAAAAGCGTATACTAAGTTTCATGGAAATCCGATACAGAGTATTGGCGCCTTTCTATTAGAAAGGCGCCATAATCTATTAAAATAGGCACTAAATTGGACATTACTCCGGTATCGGTGAACCGATTTGGTTCAATAACAATAGGGTTCTTCCCATGGACATTATAAATGTGTTTTCCAAGTTTCATGAAAATCCGAAAAAGCGTACCGGTATTTGAGTTATGATGCGTACAGACACACGGACGGTCAGAAGGACAGAAAGACAGACGGACAGAAAGACAGACGGACAGACGGACAGACATTTTTTCGTCCCCCACATAATCTCATTATGTACCATACTGACACTTAATAATAACGTAAGCAATTTATAGAGGTTATGTTGTAGAGTTCTGTTACACTGTAATACAATGAGCCCATACAGTATAGCACAACTATGTTATAGCTAGAAATGTATGAAGTTTCTTTTGTGTATTTTCTTGATATTTATCATAACCATACAGGTAGGCCTAATGTTATGTTTATAAGGAGCTGATCTTGTGTCTCAAATAAGAAAACAACTCCTTGAACTGAGATCAATGAGTTTGATCAGAGAAATTTCTGTAGTTAAAATTGATCCTAGTTCAGTGCGAACTGAACTCAGGTTGATGTTTATGCAACAAAAATTTCAGAGTTCAGCATGAACTGAGATCAGTTTTGTCTCTGATCTCAGATCAGACTGTTTATACAATCGGCCCTTAATATAATATATTATGTATGACATTCTCTTCATGTAAATTGGTTGTTAAAATTAAGAGAATGTAATTACCATATCATATCGCATCCCCGAAGGTTACATAACTCAAATAAAATTTTATTAATACACTCTCGTAACTTTCTTTACTTTAATCATGCCAATGCATTTTTCTCACTTCAAATTCTGATATAGAACAAGATGCCATATTGCAAAGAGCGCGGATTCAGAGTGTGAGGCTAATAACTACCCTTCAGAGAGTTAAAAACAAATCAAATAGAAGTGTTAGCTCCTCGTATAACCATCCCATGTAGGCCCAAACATTTTAAACAAAATCGTTAGAGCTTTTTTTTTTAAGAAAATCCCGACAAACGAAAATCCCCAATCTTCGTATTACATCCCCAGAAGGTATCTAATCCAAATACAATTTTTTTCATACGATTTTCCGTTACAAGAGCGCATATTGAGAGTGGGTAGCTTATAACTACCCTTCAGAGAATTTTTCGAAAAAATTTCGTATCAAAGTTTTGCCACTTAGTATAAGCACCCGAAGTACAAAATTTGAACAAAATCGTTACAGTCTTTTCGGGAAAATAGTGTAAAACGAAATTTTCTTCATAAACAATTTCCTTAAAAATAATAACAAGTTGTTGCCTGTCTACATGTCACATTCTCAGAAGATACTTAGCCCAAATACCAAATTTTGTTTACATACGATTTTCCATTCTCGAGCTAGACTGTTCACAGGCACAAACTCAGACATGTTTCCTAAAATAGTATTTTTGGATTCATTATACCTCAAAACGTGTATTTACATGTTAAAAACTCAACTTCGAATTTCGGGTTGAACACAATACTTCCTCTACCTATAGTATTTCTGGTAAGATTAGAGGAAGTTAAAAGTGAAGTTTCTTTATATTTGCGCACTTCTTTCCATGACAGACTAATAACAAAATATGTAAAAATTATATTTTTATTCGACCGTACTATAATTCTCTTATTACGTGTGACGTAACGGTATCATAATGACACTCATTTCGATACTGTTTTTCATTTCGACATCTGTGTGGTTTCGATTATTATCGAACACGGAACGATCTTGAGACCTTGAAGGTAGCAGCTGAAATCTGCATAATATATAGGTTGTATTTAAAATAAAATCATTTAAGTTCATGTTAATTTTAATATCATACTAAAATGAATTTATTTCGTGTTGTCAAAATACGTTTGTTTCATGATAATGACGAACAGGAAGCTTCAAATTGACCGTCGACAGGAGCTGCCATCTGTCACAGAAGACATAAGAAACATAGAAGACAAGAAGACAACCAGCTGTACGAAGTTCATGACGCTCTGAAGCGTGACCGTTTGTTTGGGTGAATCTAAAATCTCAAAATGTAAACATTTAGACTAATTATCATCGAACAAAAACAGTCGTATGCAACTTGCCTATAGTGGTAATTAAAATACTCGTAGGAAAATAATGAGATGGACAAGAAACATACTCGGTATCTTAATAAATGCCTTTATAGGTTTTTATTTGTTATTTTGTTGTTGTTGCATAACGTACTATTATAGTAGCTATTAAAATAATATTGACTGCCTGCATGGTCTAATGGTTAGTGGAACAAGTCAACAGGTTGAGTTCGATCCCCATTATCTCCTCAATTTTCTGAGGTAGGAAGGTGTGGACCAAGGCTAGTATATACTAGCCTATACTAGCCTTGGGTGTAGACAGCCTTGTGACACAAAGTGAGGAGCTACTTGGTTAAGAAATAGCGGGTCCGGTTCAGTAAGCCATCAATAATAACGGCCGTTGGAGTCGGTAGATAACGCAGTGGTCGGATGGTAGGCCCAGCCACTCAAAGGGACGTATCGCCATGGAGTTTAGTTTTTATAATAATAAAAATATTTATCTATGTATATTTGATTTTTGGATTAAAATAAGTATGCCTATGTATCAGCGCAATGCATGAAACAGCTCGTATATTTCACACTGCTTCCAATTAAAGCACTATCACATACCTCAGTCTCAGAAGAAATAAGTAGAAAGATAAAAGGGCAATGTTTCGTGTGGTGCATGGAATTAATATAGTTTCAACTACCGGGAAAAGGGTGTTTTTCTCACTAGATTTTGGCAGTTAATGGAAATAGTACAAATCGCGATGAAAGATTTGTCATAACTTATGATCATATCATGCTGGTTGTATGATCTCTCCCATTGAACGCCCAAATGGACTGTGGAGTTGGGGTTAATACTGGATTATTAAAAGAAAAAGTTGTTATAAAATATTGTTTCCATTCCTGAGGTTATTATAACGTTAGACTATATTATTTCTTAGGTCTAAAATATCTGTAAGCTATGAAGTTGAGGTTCATATTGACATTTAAATGGAGTAACTCTCGAGAAAAATAATTTGTGACTTGAAAGTAGCTTTCAGAATATTATGACGTTTGCAAACTCTGACAGTGAAATTTTCTATGTACATACAGGATTCTCGTAACTGTCCTGAGGTTTCTTAACTAAAAACGATGACTTGTGAATGCTGGTATGTTTTGTTGTTATTGTTGAAAACTAGAAAAGGAGGTTTACTGGAAATATAATGAAAAACAATGCTTTTGTTTAGTCACAAATGTCTTGAGAGCGACCATATGATTATGGATAACAAGAATCCCGCCCACTGCATGAACCACAGACTTCAACATTATGTTCAGCCTTTGTGAATACCGTAACAGATGCTTATCACATTCAGAAGTTTTGCTAGTAAACCATATTCACGGAAATGTAGACATACATTTCCAAATCCTAAAGTTGACCTCTATATTATAGAGTAAACTATACACATAAATAAGGATGGAGAACGTGGTTACCTTATATCCGTCATTCACCCTGCATTATACATGTATATAAAGCTTGTTCATTATACAGCAGCCGATCATTGTAGACCTAGATTTATAAGCACTATTTTATGCTTGTTTATTATGTTATTTAACGACGGTTCTGTATAATACTTCTACCTACCACTGTAACAATCACCGATGTGCCAGAATTTTTTCTCGCAGGAGTTCTTTTACGCTCATGTAAGTACGAGGGCTGTCCAGAAAGTAACAGACGTTTTGGCCTGGCCCGGCAGTGGGCAGGGCTAGCGCCGCCATTTTAACGTCAGAGAGTTCCTACACTCAGTACGCATCCAGCTTTGTTAGTGTGAGTATCGTGCCTTTCTTACTTTGTCTGCTGTGGAGTGTTAAAATGAGCGCTACAATTGAAAATTCCGCCAGTTTTGAAGTGGGGTCTGTGATAAGGTTTTTGTTGGCGAATTGAAATTTATCGCCAGATTTGTAATGTGTACGGCAAAGGAATAATGAGTGAAAGCAGAGTAAGGCAGTGGTGCATTGATTTTAAAAATGGCCAAACCAATGTTAAGGGTGAGGACCGCAGTGGTAGGTCTAGTGTTGTGACTGATGAACTGGTGGCGAAAATCAACGACAAAATCCGTGAAAATCACTGACGCTGAAATGCATGCCGGTGTAAACCAGTGGTGCTAACGGTACTATTGTCATCTCTGTCTTTCGGGTCGGTGATTCACGGCAACCCTGTAGCTCATAAGAGCAAGCTTTTTCTGAATGTGGAATGGTCAGAAGAAAAAATAGTTGCCATGTCTTCTGCACCATCCCCCGTAGGCTCTATTCACTTATGTGAACAATTCAAATAGCATTATTATGTTTAGAATAATTGGAAACCTATTCCAATTAAAACAGACATACAAAATGTAGATAAAAACGAAACAAGACAAATGAAAATCCTATTTACAGTATAAGCTTTCTCAGCACATCGCTTTTAAATTATTCCTTAGTACGGCGTTCATGTATAATGTATGTTAATCATTCATCCCTGTATAAAATATTCATCGGATTAATAGAGAGCATTGAAATACATGGACAAACCCAGCTCAATATGAGTGTGCGTTTAGCAATGGACTGTAAGAATGTTAAATATAGTTAAAACAAACACACATCCTTACCCGATTGGAGAGAACGAGAGGTTTAAATTACAATAATAATGTTCCATAGGGATTGCATTTCACTGACACTATAAATTCTTGAGGATCACAGTCACTCGATAGATGATGTCTTGACGTCTTCTAAATGAAGTTGAATTGTAGATCGAGTGATGCTATATTTCCGCCCAAAAACGTAGATAAGATTGTTTAGAAGTATATTTATTAATAATAGACATGAATGATTGAGTAGGCATACAGCAAATCCATGTTGCTTTAATCATGTTCATACTTAGTCTCTGCAATCTTGATTTACATATTATCAAACAATTAATTGTCACTGAGTTCAATGGCGTAGTAAGATGATACATCTTACGATGAATAAAGTTTGAGATTGAATGATACAAGCTTTATATAAGTTATCTTAATTCACTAATTAAGGTTTAAACACTCACTTTTGAAAGTGAAGATTCCTTTGTGTAATTAAATATCACAACAATTCAATCCTGATGTCGAACCAATGAAATAATCTTGCCTTGAAGAAATGCTTGATAGTAGCATTAAATAGTCAACTATTGTGAGCTGAACGAATCGCTGGATAATTGCTTATGTGCAATACAAATGACGAGGAAAGAATCCTTGGTTCATAGAAATGAAAAATAAGGTTCTTGAAGATGATTAAACCCAATATTGGGCTGCATCCAGAAGGGATGACGATTCTAACAAAGGATAGAATAAAGGCGAAGTACAAGGAAAAGAAATTTTTAATATTGCGCTATTCAACAATGTTTAAAAAAGTGCTCCCATTGGTGGAGATATTACGAACGATACAGCAATGATATTCTTAAAAGAAATGACAAAGATTGAGAAGCAATCTGGCAGTCATATGATGAGAGTATAAACAAAATATATTCATAATTATTGTTTAATTAAAAAAAATACTAATTGAAAATAAATGTTGAACTGAACTCAGTAAAGAGGAAGAAGAGCCTACAGTCAATTGTTTTGACAACAAGAAAGGATATAATTTCTAGGACGCCGTGGGCAAAATTAGCAATGAATAAAGTATTAGCAAAGCCGCTAAACAAGACAAAATTAATATTATAATAATTCTTAAAGAGAGCCATGGCTGTGAAATCTCTATCAAGCTCAAGGTTTCAACATAACTGAACAAATTGCCCGCGATTATTCCACTTGTGTAATAATCTGCATAGAATGCGAAGTTGTGTTGACCTTGAGAAATAAGAAGACAAGAACAACATAAGCCACGAAAACAAATGATAACGTAATTCAATTTTAACAATATTAACTGCACAAGTACATTCAGTAACTTCAAGCAGAAGACTTATATAATCTTTAGAGTCATGAAGAGGTAGGGGTTCCAATTTTACAATTGGCCTCTTGAAAGAACTAGAGGGGGTACGAACAGTGACTACCCTACAAGATCATCTGGATTTGGATCAAACGATACCCTTAAGCTTGGTGGTAGTGCTGGATGGCTTTAGCACAGGTTGATGAGGAATTACATATTCGCATTTAGTATTACAGTCCGCAACAGCGGGTTCCATATCTCCTAAGTCTGTACATTCATACATGGACTTACAACATTCTGAACGGACAGAGGCTAGCCGCCTCTGCAAAGAATGAAACCTTTTCAATGCCTGGTTTTTAGTGCTGCCCAAAGTTTCTGAGGAAGACCGAAAGGGCAGCTCACAATATACCTCCCATCAGAATCTCTCTGGGTGCTATCCAAAAAATGTCTCACAGAAGGACACTCATGAGGGAATGGAACGGAATTGGAAACCTTCTCTAACTTCCAAAATTTGGTGAGCTGATTGCTGATACCTTCATCAGAAGTCAGAAAGACTGAATAGTTTGCAAAAGCTTTCCTGGAATTGACAGACTCGTAAATGGGAAACCTATTAGAATCAAGTCGCTTCCTGCAACGAGTCGAATGCAAATGACGTCGTTGAGGAGGAGGAGGAGGAGGAGGAGGAGGAGGAGGCAATTTGCCTGAGAAATACCAGCCAAGCTGGGAATTCTGTATCGTAGGAAAGTTGGGGCAGATATCTGACCAGAAATTATAATCTGCGAGCAGGTTTCAACACCCAGGAGCAAATCAATATACAGTATTTAGGGTTGTTGAAATGCAAATCGGTTAATAGGGGGGATGTTCCATCCCTCGATATCAATCAAATTTCTTGGAAACTTAGACGTAGAGATCTCGGGGACCACAATAGCTTGAGTATCACATTGCCAAGAAGTGGCTTGAGATCTGAGGGACACAGATGTAAGCTTTAGTGTTCTTACCTTGGTGGACAAGACACCACCCAGCGTAGTACGCTGCGGTAAGGGAGACAAACCTAAGTGCTTTAATAACCTATTGCTAATTAGGTTACAATCAGACCCACTATCGAGAAGTGCTGTACCCTCTACAGCACGACCATTTTTGTCAAGAATTGTGGCAGTGGCTGTGAGAAGCAGACATTTCTGCTGTGATTGCTCAGAAGACATGACATTCACCATATTCTCGGTTTGCGAATTATTAGGCACATAATGATTGTGCAAATAAGTACTACGTCTGGAGTTGAACACATTGCAACGATATGTATTACAGTTTAACTTGTGGCTGTTTTCACCAAGGCAAACACGACAACAATTGTGATCCTTCACAAACTGGTCACGCTGCGAATATTTCGTCGCCTTAAATTTCTCACAGAGGAAGGGAGGATGGTACGCTTTATGACAACAAATACAATTACCTCTTGCAGGTTGAGGTTTAGCTTTAGTAATAGCAGTAGAAGTTGGCACGGATTTAACAGACTGACTGCGCAGTGCTGCCTCTGCAATACTCTGACCCTTGATTCCAAGAAACTAAACAATTCTTCAAATTTAGGGAGCTTTCCGAGCTTACAGGGAATTTATCCACAATGATTCGGGATATGATAAGGGAACATCAGCGTTCAAGACGTCCAGTGCATGCACGGTGCTTATGAAATGGTCTAAATAACGCTGTAATGACTCTGCGGAAGACCCTTCAATGGAAGGCGGAGAGAACAGATGATCTAAATGTGTATTAGCGATCAATCGATCATTATTAAACCTTTCTGCTAACGTTTTCCAGGCTACTTCAAACGTACAGGATAAAACAGGAATGTTTTTGTTGAAAAACTGTTTATATAATAGGCGTTTCTTGATTTTGTATTTCCCTTTTTTATTACCCAGTACTTTCCAGATAGTTCCTTTGCTTTTCATTTGTTTTCGTTTATCTCTGGAAGTCAATAGAAAAAGCGCGTAATAGCGAGAAGTAGTGATGCAGCAGATATGTTGTAGTGAATATGGTATCTTGTTCTCAATATGTTAGGCCTGTTTTCTTGTGAGAGGATAAATGTACAGAGTTCATTGTAAAATATGGAGTATTATAAATAAATTGAGCAAAGAGTTTCTGCAATTTGTTGTTTTAATATTCTACGAGAACAAGAAGATTTATGATAGGTTATGGGCCCAGGTCAGCGCCAGGTTAACGCCAGATAGCCCCAGGTCAGCGCCAGACGACGCCGAGAATACGAGAGCATTAACAGATTGTGTAATGATTGAGCATTTCTTGTGAATTATTGTGTGAAATGCCATCTCGTCGGAGGGCATTGAGAGATTGAATACAAGAAATTGGGTACAATGGAGCACCCGAATGATGGCGTTTCTGATGAAAAGGAGATTATGGGAAAGCATCGAACCTGGTTATGACAATTTCGATTGGGACGAACTCACCGAAAAACAGAAAAATTGAAATGATGATGTTCTATCTTACTTGGTTCAGTATGTGAGTGTTTGCTACCTAAATGATGTGGGTAAATGCACAAGAGCAAAGACTGCTTGGGAGAGACTAAAGAATATTCACTGCAAGAGGAGTCCAGTGCAGTTTGTTAATTCATTGGAGCAACTGTGTACTCTGTCTAAATCATCGACTGAGTCAATGATAGATTATGTTTCGAAAGTGGAGAACCTGTGTGATCTTTTGAGTCAACAGGGAGCTAGATTGGATGACAACATTGTTGCTGGTTTTATGCTGAGAGGCCTAAAGGAGGAACGCTACAAGTCCATCATTCACATCATGGAATTGAATCAAGAGAATATGACTACAGAAAATTTCAAGAATAAATTGCTGATTGAAGATCAGAGAAACCAGAGGGAGTTTGAGCAGAGAACAAAACGTGAAGAAGAGTTAAAGCGATTGTTTTCTAGGAATACTGTAAAGAGAGTTTGATATCAAGCAAGTGTATCCTGTTTTTTGTGTAATCAAACTGGTCATAAAGCCCGGGATTGCCCTAAGAATGTGGAAGAAAGATCGAGAGGAATAGTAATCTGCTATTCGTGTGGAGAGGAAGGTCACACCAGTACCAAATGTCGAAAGGGAAGGAAGACAGGACTTCAAAGGGGACAAAATGAATTTAAACCTGGAGGACAAGTGCTGAAAAATTTCAAAAGTAAGGAGGCAAAAATGGAGAGTGAAGATACTGAACAAAATGAGGAAACTGATTCAGTGAAAAACCTTCGTTGCGGAATGGTGAGAGTTAAATATAGAGCCTGTGTAGGGAAATCCAAATATTTACCTCTGAACTACAATGATAAATATGAGTGTAGTGACCCTAACCGTTGGTTTTTGGATAGTGGGTGCAATGCTCATATGACCCCTCATCGTGATTTATTAGACATTTTTTGTGCTGACACAGTAGGCAGTGTGAAGGTGGCCAAGAAAGAGGAACTATGTGCAGTTAAGGGTTATGGAACTGTTACAATGAAAGTTTCTGATACATGTGGAGGATGGACTCTTGGACTGCAACGTGCTTTATGGGTACCTGAAGTGAGCGATAATCTCTTGTCAGTGCGTCAACTTGAAAAATCAGGTTTTTGTTTCAACATTGACAACGGGTTATTTTGTGGTTATGATAAACTGGATGGTGACCAAGAAGTGTTCTCTGCCCAAGTTGTGGAGGACGATATGTATGCCTTGGACTGTGATTGGTACGAGATGGACAAAGTTGATTGTATTGGACAGAGCAGTACGTCTGTGCTTTCAACAGAGACCAAACCATGCATCGAGGGAGTGACGGTGCTGAAAGCAGTAACACGGCACATATGGCATAAGCGTTGTGGGCATGCGAACAACATTCCTGACTGTGAAGTAATCCCGAAGAAAATACTATGGACTGTAGTGTGTGTCATCAGGGTAAAGCGAAAAGACTCCCATATCCAGAAAGAAAGGAAAAATCATCCGAATTGCTTGAGTTCAGATGTGTGTTACATGAAGCCTGAAAGTAAAGGGTGTGGTAATTAGTTTTGTACATTCACTGATGATTTCTCAAGATATAGTGAAGTTAGTTTCTTAAAAGGGAAAATGATGTGTTTGACAGTTTTTAGAGTACAAAAATAGAGATGAGAACTTGTTGGGTGTAAAAAACAAATATTTTCAGTCTGATAATGGGAAGGAGTATAATAATGAAAAATTTAAATCCTTGTGTAAGGCTGAAGGTATTTTTCATAGATTTTCTATGGCAAGTGCTCATCAACAGATGGGAGTAGCTGAGAGGTTAAATCAACAGTTATTAACTCTTGCTAGATGTATGCTTATTCAAGCTGGCATGACAGCTATTTTCTGGGGGGAAGCCATAAATACTGCCTGTTTTATAAAGAACTAGCTTAAAAGGCCCGGCGTCGCTCGGGTTTTGTATTTTGTAAATGCGAAAATAACTTATGAAGGACTTTCGATTTTCAAACTCGAGGTCTTTAAGGTCTTTATATAGGTATTTTGAATTTGAAATGGGGAAGAACGACTTATCACACACAAACTATTTCCTCAGAAAACGCTAGATAAGCTACAGCTTATTATAGCTTACAGCAGATCCCCGCGGCTTCGCCCACAATAATTAATAGGAAGATTATAAATTAAGAGCAAAATAATTAAACTATTATATTTACTAACACTTTGCACACGAAACATTCATAGGTCTAAACTAAACGATTGATAGGCCTAATTAATGAAACAACTGTAAATCTGGCTTTGAAGTGAATTCCACGATTAGAAAGCGCAGCATGGGAAAAATAACTTCAGATTCGAGTTCCCTGGCCTAAAAAACCCTGCATAATGTTTGTCCATTTAGGGCTATATTCACTATTCTTCTTCCGTCTAGGGTGAAAATTTCAACTGTCTGCGTGCCTTGACATTATAAACAAATGATTCGGCCATGGTGGGCTTACAAAATTCGAACGATCGCGATGCTTTTATTTCCAAGGTATGACGAAAGTAGGCAAAAGTCATCTGCAATTAAAAATGAAATGTGTTTTATTCACGCTACCACCTGAAATGTTTTTTTTTTCGGTAAGGGCAGAAAGGTAACTTTTACAATAAACTGCAGGAAAAGGGGTGATGTAATCGCTACAATACTGGGAGTGAAATAATGAATAGCGTAATATTGATTTGGCAAAGCGAAGGATCTGAAGAAATTTAATAGCACTCAGAACTTCAGAGGCAAAACCGAAAAATGGCAAGGTTAAAGTCACTAACTATACAGAATCTCCAAAAACGAGAGAAAAAGACTAAATATTTAGAAAAACAACAAGGAAGCTAACTGGGTCAAAGGTACACAATTACCTGAGGTCCGCTACAATCGGATTCCACCCAAGGAAGGAAGGGCACGACATACAACAAGCAGCTCTGTATAATAAACTTTAATACAACAACAAATATAATAACTCGCCAGTAACAAACTGATAAACATTAGTGATAACCTAGCATGTAGTTGCATTCAATAAAAGTCATCAAACGATTAAATGGTGAGTTTACAGTCATGAAAGGGGGTACACCACTTACAAAATAATTATGGAATTGCCTAATATATAATTGCGTTCAAAGCAAGCATCGAACAATTATGGTGGTTTTCAAGTGAAGGATGGCTTCTACAATTTACAAAATTATTATGAAATGGACATAGCATATCTTTGCATTAAATAGCAAGCACCAAATAATCATGTAGTGAAATTAGGGTTATGCATGGCTTTTTACTATTTACCAAATCATTATAGAATAGGCCTAGCATATGTGGGCATTAAATAGCAAGCACCAAAATTCTGTAGTAAGTTTAAGGTTATAAATGGCTTCTACAATTCACAAACTCATTATGAATAGGCCTAGCAAATATGTGCCTTAAATAGCAAGCACCAAAAATTAAGTAATGAAATTAAAGTTATGAATGGCTTTTTACCATTTAGCATATCATTATGAAATAGGCCTAGCCTATGGGGGCATTAAATAACAAGGACCGAACAATATGTAGATAATTCAAAATTATGAGAGGTGTGCACAATTCACAAATTCATTATAGAATAGGCCTACCATATATGTGCCTTGAATAGCAAGCACCAAGAAATTATGTAGTGAAATTAAAGTTATGAATGGCTTTTTACCATTTAGCATATCATTATGAAATAGGCCTAGCATATGGGGGCATTAAATAACAAGGACCGAACAATATGTAGATAATTCAAAATTATAAGAGGCGTGCACAATTCACAAACTCATTATAGAATAGGCCTACCATATATGTGCCTTGAATAGCAAGCACCAAGAAATTATGTAGTGAAATTAAAGTTATGAATGGCTTTTTACAAATGTATTAAACGCATATCATTATGAAATAGGCCTAGCATAAGGGGGCATTAAATAACAAGGACCGAACAATATGTAGATAATTCAAAATTATGAGAGGCGTGCACAATTCACAAACTCATTATAGAATAGGCCTACCATATATGTGCCTTGAATAGCAAGCACCAAGAAATTATGTAGTGAAATTAAAGTTATGAATGGCTTTTTACCATTTAGCATATCATTATGAAATAGGCCTAGCATATGGGGGCATTAAATAACAAGGACCGAACAATATGTAGATAATTCAAAATTATGAGAGGCGTGTACAATTCACAAACTCATTATAGAATAGGCCTACCATATATGTGCCTTGAATAGCAAGCACCAAGAAATTATGTAGTGAAATTAAAGTTATGAATGGCTTTTTACCATTTAGCATATCATTATGAAATAGGCCTAGCATATGGGGGCATTAAATAACAAGGACCGAACAATATGTAGATAATTCAAAATTATGAGAGGCGTGTACAATTCACAAACTCATAATAGAATAGGCCTACCATACATGTGCCTTGAATAGCAAGCGCCAAGAAATTATGTAGTGAAATTAAAGTTATGAATGGCTTTTTACCATTTAGCATATCATTATGAAATAGGCCTAGCATATGGGGGCATTAAATAACAAGGACCGAACAATATGTAGATAATTCAAAATTATGAGAGGCGTGTACAATTCACAAACTCATTATAGAATAGGCCTACCATATATGTGCCTTGAATAGCAAGCACCAAGAAATTATGTAGTGAAATTAAAGTTATGAATGGCTTTTTACAAATGTATTAAACGCATATCATTATGAAATAGGCCTAGCATATGGGGGCATTAAATAACAAGGACCAAACAATATGTAGATAATTCAAAATTATGAGAGGCGTGTACAATTCACAAACTCATTATAGAATAGGCCTACCATATATGTGCCTTGAATAGCAAGCACCAAGAAATTATGTAGTGAAATTAAAGTTATGAATGGCTTTTTACAAATGTATTAAACGCATATCATTATGAAATAGGCCTAGCATATGGGGGCATTAAATAACAAGGACCGAACAATATGTAGATAATTCAAAATTATGAGAGGCGTGCACAATTCACAAACTCATTATAGAATAGGCCTACCATATATGTGCCTTGAATAGCAAGCACCAAGAAATTATGTAGTGAAATTAAAGTTATGAATGGCTTTTTACCATTTTACAACTCATTAAAGAATATGCCTCGCATATATGTGTCTTGAATAGCAAGCACCACAAATTTATGGAGTGAATTTAAAGTTATAAATGTCTTCTACAATTTTACAACTCATTAAAGAATATGCCTCGCATTGTCTTGAATAGCAAGCACCACAAATTTATGGAGTGAATTTTACAACTCATTAAAGAATATGCCTCGCATATATGTGTCTTGAATAGCAAGCACCACAAATTTATGGAGTGAATTTAAAGTTATAAATGTCTTCTACAATTTTACAACTCATTAAAGAATATGCCTCGCATTGTCTTGAATAGCAAGCACCACAAATTTATGGAGTGAATTTTACAACTCATTAAAGAATATGCCTCGCATATATGTGTCTTGAATAGCAAGCACCACAAATTTATGGAGTGAATTTAAAGTTATAAATGTCTTCTACAATTTTACAACTCATTAAAGAATATGCCTCGCATATATGTGTCTTGAATAGCAAGCACCACAAATTTATGGAGTGAATTTAAAGTTATAAATGTCTTCTACAATTTTACAACTCATTAAAGAATATGCCTCGCATATATGTGTCTTGAATAGCAAGCACCACAAATTTATGGAGTGAATTTAAAGTTATAAATGTCTTCTACAATTTTACAACTCATTAAAGAATATGCCTCGCATATATGTGTCTTGAATAGCAAGCACCACAAATTTATGGAGTGAATTTAAAGTTATAAATGTCTTCTACAATTTTACAACTCATTAAAGAATATGCCTCGCATATATGTGTCTTGAATAGCAAGCACCACAAATTTATGGAGTGAATTTAAAGTTATAAATGTCTTCTACAATTTTATTAAACGTAGCAGCCTTTCTTTAAAACATCAGATCAAATGCAAGGGGTTTACCACATACTTGGTACATTCCATTGGCTCAACAAAATTAGATTTAAGACAACTAACATAATTCTTAGCAGTACTGATAGTTCTTGTTTTTTTTTGTGTTTTACCACAAGGATTCTAAAATAGTTTTCTACCTTTGTTTCCTACTAGACAAGATGGCGTTCCATCTTACAACTTGTGCTTGCAAATTGAAATGATACCTCCTACAACATTTTATTAATTTAGTTCTGGATCCAATTTTCACACGAGGAGGAATTATACTATGATTGTCCCATTAAGGAGACTACTCACGAGTCTGTTCGCCAGCCCAGAGAAGAGTTCCCAGAGGTGAAGCAGCGCACATCCACACACTACACAATCTGCACAGCGACTCTCGCTCTCTTCACCGCCTCTCAAGCTCACCCCCAAGGAAGCGAAGACAGACTCGTCCGGCGCATGCGCACGGTCAGAGTGCCAACCCAACAGGAACAAATATAGTAAGAAAACGCACAATGTGATGGGGAGCATCACAGGCTCCCCCTTTTGCACCAAAGAAAATTTTAACACTATAGAGATAATTATAAATATAGATAAATGTCCAAAATAGGTATTTTCCAAACAGCATATGCTATTACCCTTATCAAGTCACACAAAGCATAACCCATACAACATAACCCATACAAGCATTCCTCCATTCTGTAGAGGGTCGACGAAAGTCCATGATAGATCTTCAAATGTCCACAATATACCTTGCTGCAATTCTGAAACATGCAATTTTAGTCCATCACGCTAATGTTTAGAATTTTATTTATCACTGAAGCACAATTAAGTTGACGAAGAATAGTTCATATAATTGAAAACCAGATACTTTTACTTCCTAGTAATTTGGGATCACAGATTCTTTAACAACGACTAGGCTGGAACAATTCATATATATATATATTTTTAAACATAATTAAATCGTGTCTTGAGTAAACAGTTCTCCCTTTTTGTGAAAACACCATGTGATCAAGGTACTCATAAATTTATTTTGTTCAATGAGTATGTTAATTTAGCACCAAAGTGTACATAACAACATCTTGACTAGATAGTTCAAATGGCTGCGTACACAATTTTAATCATGTTATAATAATTTAGCAGGAAGGTGTATATAACCACATCTTGAGTGGAAAAATGTCAAATTCTTCCTTAAACACAATTACCTCATATTACCTTTGACTTTATTTTACTTAAAACACTGCGCAACCCGACACTAGTAGAAGGTGTCCAAGAATTACCTCCACAAACACTGTAATGGGTCTTACCACTTGATGAACACTTGTAGAGGGAAATACTCACAGGCTAGGAGTGCACATGACACCCCCAACACGCACGCAGGATGGCTACTCACAGGTGACAATATTTAGCTTTAGGAGTGACCCCGGCCACCCGTAGGTGACAAAATCAAGCAGGGGAGGCCTTCCCCAATGAGTCAGACCAGAGAGAAGATCGGGCGGACGTCACGCCCGAACCACCAGGAGCAAGGAGAAGCGAGCGTAGAGTACAGGTCACATCACAGAGTACAGAAAGTGTCTTCTCAAAATAAAGATCTGGAACATAAGTCAGGCAGCACAGTTCGAGTACATCAAAGGGTGGGAAAAGGACAGAAGCTCCGTCCAATGTAGAGTACACATATGAGTGAATATTCTTGAAAAGGAGTTCACTGAATGTAGTTTCTTCTAGTTTCCACCTTTCTTCATATCATATAAATTATTAAATGTTTATATTCCTGATAAGTAAGTCTTTATAAAATCAATTCACAGGGAAGAAGATGTAGAAGAAGAGTACACTGATTATAGTTTCTTCTTGTTTACTCCTTTCTTTATATGATATTAATCATTAAATGCTTATATCTTGATAGGTTAAGTCTTTATCAATTTTGATTGGCAGCGAATTATATATATTAAATAGTAAGGCTGCGTATAAATGTTTTGACGAAATTACAAATCGCTGCGGCAAAGTCGTCGCCAGACTTGGCGAACGACAAACATGTGAGAGCTGTGCACCGCAACACCCGCCGGGAACCCCCAAAGGCACAGCGAACAGAGACGTGAGCAGAATAACTTTAATTCCTCCTCTTACATACTTAAGTGGATCCAGAAAACTTAGAACTAACATACTATATCAAATACACACAACATAATAATAAATCTTAAGTCAAATACACTAGTTTTTTTTTTTTCTCACTGTCAGTTACTGCTAAGGAGGTATATTAGCTAATTAAGAAGGTACACAAAAGGTCGACGTCAAATATAACGACCATACTCTTAAATATATATATATCTTGAATAATTATCACACATTAGAACTCTCAACAGCAGAGATAAGCATACGCTACAAAATGGGAAATTGTTAGACAAATTACCCTATAAAAAGTAATTAAATAAATAGAAAATACACACAACTCTCATTACAAATTTCACTTAGACAGTGGCCACATAGAAATAAACCCACATACTAGGCTGCTACGCTTAACAAAGGACAGCAAATGATATATTTACATACGTCAGCATTAGAATAATGTATGTACCTATTAGGGGGCTTGCACGAATGATTTCATCTGAGAAGAATGACATCTCTTCACAGATTTATTCGCCAAATCAGAAAGCAAAAAGGTCACTCCATTTTCCAACACCTGGATAATTTTGTAGGGCCCCAAAAAACGGGGAGCTAATTTCCTAGCAAACCTTTGCTTGGCAGAACTTAAGGGATAATTCCGGGCCATAACAATATCACCCACCTTAAAGTTACATGGATGTCTACCACGGTTATAGATAGCCGCCCGTTTATTACGAGCCAAGGCCAAATTTCGAGCAGCACAGCGCCAAGCTTTTTGAATATCCTCAGGAGAAGAAACATTAGGAAGCAAGTCACAGAGTCTCCACAAGTTACTCAACGGGTGATTAGGTTGGAAGGAACACAAAAGGGAGAACGGCGTTTGCCCATGAGATTCATGCTTCGCCGTATTAAAGGCGAATTGGAGCCAAGAGATGTTAACATCCCACAGGGAATGGTCAGAATGATGGTATGAAATAAGAGCACTTTTCAAGTTTCGCATTACGCGTTCCGCGTGCGAAGGATTGGGATAGTGCGGAGTAGTAGTCACATGATGAATACCAAGGCGGAAACAAAACTGCTTAAATGCATGAGAAATAAACTGAGGCCCATTATCCGATACAATATCCTGCGGCACCCCAAATATTTGAAAAATACTAGACAATGAATGAATGACTCTTTGGGTATATGAATCGCGCAGCGGAAACAACCAGCAAAATTTTGAAAAGGCATCAATGACTACAAACAAATATGTATTTCCTTGCTTCGAACGTGGTAATTTCCCTAAGAAATCAACAAACAAACGCTGGAAGGGACGATTAGCAACCGTAGAGGACAAGTAACCAACCCGAGAATTTAAGTTAGGTTTGGCCATAGCACAAACTTCACATCGTTTAATGCGCTGCTTGATATCTGAATGCAAGGAGGCCCACCAAAAACACTGTTGGATTTTAGACACAGTTTTGTTCACCCCCAGATGAGCACCCATGGGTGATACATGATAGTACTCAAAAATCATGGGCACTAAACTCAGCGGTAAAACTAAACGTGTCCTCCTATTAGGACCCTTGCCCAAAGAAATCTGAAGGGTATTTTTAACCAGCGAAAAGTTGGCGACTTGCTCCCCAGCCTTGAGCCTATCGATGATCACTCTAAGAGAGGCATCCAAGTATTGGTGTTCGGCCAATTGGACATAAGCTAGAGGAGCCCTAAGCAACAAGGAGGACACAACAGAGATATCCAGAGTATTAGGGTGGGGGCCCTCAAACTCAATAGGATGCTGAACCAGATTAAGAGAGTTAGTCGCAGCGCCACCAGAATCAACAGACCGAACATCCCCTTCGAACATTCTGGAAAGAGAATCAGCCAGAATATTCTCCGATCCCTTGATGTGCACAGACTCAAACTTAAATGCGGAAAGGCGCACCGCCCAGCGAGCAATGCGTCCAGTTTTTCTAGGACGCGCTAGAACCCACGCCAAAGCTTGATTGTCACATTCCAGAATAAATGGAACGTGCTCCACATATAACCGAAACTTCTCAAAGGCAAAGATCACAGCTAGTGCCTCCATTTCGTAAACCGAAAAGAGTTTTTCCTGAGGCGATAGAGAACGAGACGCAAACGCGATAGGCTTGCGTCCGTCAGGAAAGTCCTGCAAGAGAACAGCGCCTAGACCTAAGCCACAAGCATCAGTTTGGACAATGAATTTACGTGAAAAATCGGCCATCGCCAAAACCGGCGGATTACAAATAGCCGATTTTAAATCCTCAAAGGCAGCTTGCTGTTCCGAACCCCAAACAAATGGCACATCCTTTCCACGAAGACTATTTAAAGGGGCCGCCCTGGCAGCAAATCTAGGGATAAACTTCGAGAAGAAATTAATCATCCCAATGAAACGAGCCACTCCCTTTACATTGGCAGGCGGAGGGAAATTCCTAATCGAGACAGTCCTCTCAGGGTCGATGGCCACTCCCTGAGGGGAAATAATATGACCTATGAAAGCCAACTGTGGCCTGGCAAACTGGACCTTAGAGGGTTTCACGGTCAGGCCGGCTTCCTGGAGTCTGCGGAAAACCTCCCTAAGATGGACCAGGTGAGAAGAAAAGTCTTTACTATAGACGACCAAGTCGTCCAAATAGTGATAGACGAAATCGAATTTGATATCGGAAAAGACTTTGTCCAACAGACGCGAAAGGACCTGCGCGCCAGTGGCCAATCCAAAAGGCAAGCGGCAAAATTCATAGTGATTCCAGTCCGTAGAAAACGCCGTCAAGCGGCGCGATGACTCTTTCAACGGAATCTGGTAATAAGCACTATTGAGGTCTAATGAAGAAAAGACGGTCGCACCTGCGAACCAATGTGCAGCAGAATGGATATCGGGCAATGGCATAGACTCTATACAGATTTTCTGATTTAAGGCACGAAAATCCACAACAGGACGAAAATCCCCTTCCCCTTTAGGGACAAGAAAGATGGGACTAGAATATGTAGAGACAGAGGGGCGAATTATACCCTGTTTAAGCATCTCTTTAATCTTATCACGCATAACCAGTAACTTAGGAGGGGCGAGTCTGTAAGGAGGCAAACGAACAGGAGTGGTATCAGACAACTGAATCTCATATTCTAAAACATTCGTAGTCCCCAAAACATCAGTAAGAACTTGAGGGTAATCTCGAATGATTTGTAATATCTGATGCTGGAGAGGAAGAGAAAGATGACTCAAATTCGGCTGGACAGAATCGGACAGAGGCTCACTGATCAACGGAGGCGCCTGTACTAAAGAAGCCAAGGGTGGCGAGTCACTCCGAGAACATGAAATAACAAACCCAATACGTTTGTCAGGGGCAAATCCAAAGTAAAGAGAGCGTAAAGAGAAATCCAAGACCATCCCAGAAAACCGAGCAAAATCAGAAGCAAGAATCACAGGAAAGACCGTAGAGGACAAGACCCAGAAACGAAATTTCCAAGAAAAATTGGAAATTCTTAAGGTCAAATATATACAGCCCAGTAAGTGAATCGAAGCACCATCCACCGCAAAGGCATCAGCATGACATGGTGAGAGATCACTAACAGCCATACCCAAGAGACGCAAGGTATCCAAGGAAATACAGGAATGAGTGGCTCCAGAATCCACAAGAGCATGAAACCCATGACGATTCAGACTAATTTCCAACACAGGTAAATGTTGGAGAACACGTCCCCTACAACCCATAGATTGGAACAACATACGGTCCAAGGTGGCGTCATCTGAACCCGACCCCCAGCATCCAGATTTGGGTTCTAGTCAAGATCTAAACTGAGGTCTGTGATTGGAAGAATCAGGCCGCTGCTGCCCAGAAGTGCGACTAGCTTGACGCAAATCCCAAGCCCGTTTTCGGCAATCGCGCTTAATATGTCCAGGTTTATTGCAATAATGACACACACGTGCCTCCGACCTAGTAGACGCAGCATGAGTCTGGAGAGAAGGCGTTCCCGCTATATTATAAGAAACAGCAGGACGTCGAGCATCCGCACACTCAATTTCTGAGATTTGTACGACCAAGTCTGAGAGCTGCAAAAAGGTTCTAGGTCTAACTGCAAAAGTCAACCGAGACCGAGTGGATGGAGAAAGGCCCGAAAGAATTACCTGTACGACCTGCTCCTCCAAATCTGACACACGGAAAACTTCAGCGTATAAACGTATATCCTGGATATATTGGGACAATGGTTCTTCGTTGCCCTGTGGACGATAATAATATTGCAACAATAGGGCCTGCCTTAAACGTGAGGGCACAAACTGGGTCAAAACCTGACTATGAAATGTAGCCAGGGTACCATCAGATGCTAAAGAAAGAGAAAGTATCTCCAAGAGCCTTCCTACGACAATACCAAGTAACAGTTGCAGAGCCAAATGATCCGGAACCTTGAAGGATACAACCTGACGTGTAAACAAAACAAGGAAACGCAAGAAGTCAATAGCCTCATTAACCTGAGCAACAACGAACGGTTTAACATTTTCTACCATGTTTTGTAATGGGTGCTTAAGCTTCAAAGGAGCAAAAGACGTTTCTTGAAAAGACGATGACTGTGCAACCGTAGAAACCATAGGGGTAGTATTCCGAGTAGTTACAAAGGTCTGAGCGGGGGCCGAACATGGGAGCGGCAAGGAAGGCACAGGAGTGGGCACCAAAATCTGAGAAGTAATATTTTCACAAGCGGCCTCAGTAAGGGCTGGGATAGCAGAAGAGCGAAAGGTCAAATCCGCCTGACTCACCAGATCTCCACCCGAAGAGCCAGGGAGATCAACCAAAGGGCCAAGAGGGGTAGTCGCGCTGTCAGAATCCTCAGCTCCCAACAATGTCAAGATGGAGTTTACCAGGTCCTTCAATTTATTCAACTGATCATCATCAATCCCATCAAACTGAGTGGAAGATAACAAAAATATGCGGTTTTCCATATGCCACGCACGATTGCGTAACCTACGTTTCTGTTTGGTAGATAATTCAGACTCCGAAAGCAATTCTTGAACCGTATCTGATATCTCAGAAATCCTACCTTTCAATAATTTAAATTCTGTGAAAACCTCCTCTTGAGACAGAAATATCTCACTCACTAACGGTTTCGAACCAAGCTGTTTCAAAAGGCAAACCAATTGAAATACATCAGCAGCCTCCGGCGGCTCAACGCCCCTACACTTAATCTCAAAGATCAGTTCCTCCTTCCTAAGAAGATCCCATGATAATACGGGATGGAAGGCCATATTAAATATGCAACTAGCAGCACTATCAAATTTTTATACACACCCACAACGGCGTTTACCAGGAGGACGGTTCTATAAATGCTAATGCTCCCTCTCCCGCGGTACCTGATAGCTACCCAGCGCCTTAGGTTAACAAGCAAGGAGCAAGAACAGAGCAAAGCAAAAGGAGCAAACACTCGCTAGCGTACAGGTAGAGCTCAACGATCAGAGCACGCGAGATTAAGAAATACAGAATCAGAAATTTGGAGTATCAATAGCACAACGGTTTACAGAAGTTAGCCACAAGTTACTACACAAAACTGTAGACGTATGCACAATACGTAGACCCTCCCCCGCCTTGGGCAGAAAAAAAACTCTAGATACCACCTGAAATGTGTTTTATTCACGCTACCACCTGAAATGTTTTTTTTTTCGGTAAGGGCAGAAAGGTAACTTTTACAATAAACTGCAGGAAAAGGGGTGATGTAATCGCTACAATACTGGGAGTGAAATAATGAATAGCGTAATATTGATTTGGCAAAGCGAAGGATCTGAAGAAATTTAATAGCACTCAGAACTTCAGAGGCAAAACCGAAAAATGGCAAGGTTAAAGTCACTAACTATACAGAATCTCCAAAAACGAGAGAAAAAGACTAAATATTTAGAAAAACAACAAGGAAGCTAACTGGGTCAAAGGTACACAATTACCTGAGGTCCGCTACAATCGGATTCCACCCAAGGAAGGAAGGGCACGACATACAACAAGCAGCTCTGTATAATAAACTTTAATACAACAACAAATATAATAACTCGCCAGTAACAAACTGATAAACATTAGTGATAACCTAGCATGTAGTTGCATTCAATAAAAGTCATCAAACGATTAAATGGTGAGTTTACAGTCATGAAAGGGGGTACACCACTTACAAAATAATTATGGAATTGCCTAATATATAATTGCGTTCAAAGCAAGCATCGAACAATTATGGTGGTTTTCAAGTGAAGGATGGCTTCTACAATTTACAAAATTATTATGAAATGGACATAGCATATCTTTGCATTAAATAGCAAGCACCAAATAATCATGTAGTGAAATTAGGGTTATGCATGGCTTTTTACTATTTACCAAATCATTATAGAATAGGCCTAGCATATGTGGGCATTAAATAGCAAGCACCAAAATTCTGTAGTAAGTTTAAGGTTATAAATGGCTTCTACAATTCACAAACTCATTATGAATAGGCCTAGCAAATATGTGCCTTAAATAGCAAGCACCAAAAATTAAGTAATGAAATTAAAGTTATGAATGGCTTTTTACCATTTAGCATATCATTATGAAATAGGCCTAGCCTATGGGGGCATTAAATAACAAGGACCGAACAATATGTAGATAATTCAAAATTATGAGAGGTGTGCACAATTCACAAATTCATTATAGAATAGGCCTACCATATATGTGCCTTGAATAGCAAGCACCAAGAAATTATGTAGTGAAATTAAAGTTATGAATGGCTTTTTACCATTTAGCATATCATTATGAAATAGGCCTAGCATATGGGGGCATTAAATAACAAGGACCGAACAATATGTAGATAATTCAAAATTATAAGAGGCGTGCACAATTCACAAACTCATTATAGAATAGGCCTACCATATATGTGCCTTGAATAGCAAGCACCAAGAAATTATGTAGTGAAATTAAAGTTATGAATGGCTTTTTACAAATGTATTAAACGCATATCATTATGAAATAGGCCTAGCATAAGGGGGCATTAAATAACAAGGACCGAACAATATGTAGATAATTCAAAATTATGAGAGGCGTGCACAATTCACAAACTCATTATAGAATAGGCCTACCATATATGTGCCTTGAATAGCAAGCACCAAGAAATTATGTAGTGAAATTAAAGTTATGAATGGCTTTTTACCATTTAGCATATCATTATGAAATAGGCCTAGCATATGGGGGCATTAAATAACAAGGACCGAACAATATGTAGATAATTCAAAATTATGAGAGGCGTGTACAATTCACAAACTCATTATAGAATAGGCCTACCATATATGTGCCTTGAATAGCAAGCACCAAGAAATTATGTAGTGAAATTAAAGTTATGAATGGCTTTTTACCATTTAGCATATCATTATGAAATAGGCCTAGCATATGGGGGCATTAAATAACAAGGACCGAACAATATGTAGATAATTGAAAATTATGAGAGGCGTGTACAATTCACAAACTCATAATAGAATAGGCCTACCATACATGTGCCTTGAATAGCAAGCGCCAAGAAATTATGTAGTGAAATTAAAGTTATGAATGGCTTTTTACCATTTAGCATATCATTATGAAATAGGCCTAGCATATGGGGGCATTAAATAACAAGGACCGAACAATATGTAGATAATTCAAAATTATGAGAGGCGTGTACAATTCACAAACTCATTATAGAATAGGCCTACCATATATGTGCCTTGAATAGCAAGCACCAAGAAATTATGTAGTGAAATTAAAGTTATGAATGGCTTTTTACAAATGTATTAAACGCATATCATTATGAAATAGGCCTAGCATATGGGGGCATTAAATAACAAGGACCAAACAATATGTAGATAATTCAAAATTATGAGAGGCGTGTACAATTCACAAACTCATTATAGAATAGGCCTACCATATATGTGCCTTGAATAGCAAGCACCAAGAAATTATGTAGTGAAATTAAAGTTATGAATGGCTTTTTACAAATGTATTAAACGCATATCATTATGAAATAGGCCTAGCATATGGGGGCATTAAATAACAAGGACCGAACAATATGTAGATAATTCAAAATTATGAGAGGCGTGCACAATTCACAAACTCATTATAGAATAGGCCTACCATATATGTGCCTTGAATAGCAAGCACCAAGAAATTATGTAGTGAAATTAAAGTTATGAATGGCTTTTTACCATTTTACAACTCATTAAAGAATATGCCTCGCATATATGTGTCTTGAATAGCAAGCACCACAAATTTATGGAGTGAATTTAAAGTTATAAATGTCTTCTACAATTTTACAACTCATTAAAGAATATGCCTCGCATTGTCTTGAATAGCAAGCACCACAAATTTATGGAGTGAATTTTACAACTCATTAAAGAATATGCCTCGCATATATGTGTCTTGAATAGCAAGCACCACAAATTTATGGAGTGAATTTAAAGTTATAAATGTCTTCTACAATTTTACAACTCATTAAAGAATATGCCTCGCATTGTCTTGAATAGCAAGCACCACAAATTTATGGAGTGAATTTTACAACTCATTAAAGAATATGCCTCGCATATATGTGTCTTGAATAGCAAGCACCACAAATTTATGGAGTGAATTTAAAGTTATAAATGTCTTCTACAATTTTACAACTCATTAAAGAATATGCCTCGCATATATGTGTCTTGAATAGCAAGCACCACAAATTTATGGAGTGAATTTAAAGTTATAAATGTCTTCTACAATTTTACAACTCATTAAAGAATATGCCTCGCATATATGTGTCTTGAATAGCAAGCACCACAAATTTATGGAGTGAATTTAAAGTTATAAATGTCTTCTACAATTTTACAACTCATTAAAGAATATGCCTCGCATATATGTGTCTTGAATAGCAAGCACCACAAATTTATGGAGTGAATTTAAAGTTATAAATGTCTTCTACAATTTTACAACTCATTAAAGAATATGCCTCGCATATATGTGTCTTGAATAGCAAGCACCACAAATTTATGGAGTGAATTTAAAGTTATAAATGTCTTCTACAATTTTATTAAACGTAGCAGCCTTTCTTTAAAACATCAGATCAAATGCAAGGGGTTTACCACATACTTGGTACATTCCATTGGCTCAACAAAATTAGATTTAAGACAACTAACATAATTCTTAGCAGTACTGATAGTTCTTGTTTTTTTTTGTGTTTTACCACAAGGATTCTAAAATAGTTTTCTACCTTTGTTTCCTACTAGACAAGATGGCGTTCCATCTTACAACTTGTGCTTGCAAATTGAAATGATACCTCCTACAACATTTTATTAATTTAGTTCTGGATCCAATTTTCACACGAGGAGGAATTATACTATGATTGTCCCATTAAGGAGACTACTCACGAGTCTGTTCGCCAGCCCAGAGAAGAGTTCCCAGAGGTGAAGCAGCGCACATCCACACACTACACAATCTGCACAGCGACTCTCGCTCTCTTCACCGCCTCTCAAGCTCACCCCCAAGGAAGCGAAGACAGACTCGTCCGGCGCATGCGCACGGTCAGAGTGCCAACCCAACAGGAACAAATATAGTAAGAAAACGCACAATGTGATGGGGAGCATCACAAAAATGTAGTATGCCTTTGCGGGAATGTATTCAACAATTTCCCAAAGTTTCATGGTGATCGGATGAATGGCATAGTAATGCATAAAGGACAGACACACATACATTCATTTTTATGTAGGCTATATAGAAGATCTACATAGATTACCCGTCGAGCGTTGTTGCAATCTCAGAAGATTATGAGAATTGAAATCGATTAAACTCACGATGAAAAAAATGTGTGTAAATGTATTTGACAGACAGACATATATTCGTTTTTATTTATATTGATGAAGAATGGAATAAGCCTACTGAGGCCATAGTTTCTATATTCATTTGTCCAGACTTATAATTCCGTTACATTTCAGGCAGATTTAACGACCCTACATAAGAGATTTTACTTATGATTACATATAGAAATGTTGTAGCCTGGACCCCGAACTAAGTAACTTCCCCGGAATTTTCTGTAAACCATCTTTCATAAGAAGCATATTCCACGTTAAATAAATATTTAATATTACCTTATGATCACCTTATCATTAACTTCTCTGGCGTTTATAATAACATGAGATATCCATTGCCTTCCAAAGCGATCGCGATGCTATTGTTTCCAAAGTAGCCTATGACAAAAATAGACAAAGCCTTCTGCAATTGATTTGACAACTGAAATGAATAACTGAAAACTTATGCTTCGAAAGCGTAAAAAATGCACGTTTTCTTGCCGTTTTTCACTCATAACTCGCGAACGAAGGCTAAAATTAAAAATGTAGTGTGACAGAAACCTTCCCGGGAATGTACCCAACAACTTCCCAAAGTTTCATGGCGATCGGTTGAATGGTTTAGTAATGCATAAAGGACACACACACACACATATATTCATTTTTATATATATATATAGATAGGTGTGTATCATCAGCTTTAAATGGTAAAACACCTTACGAGTTGTGGTTCAAAATGCAATTGAATATAGAGGAGCTTCAAAGAATGAAAGTGTTAGATGGGAAGCATGGGTATTTAAGAACACTGCAAAAGGTAGTAAAATGGAGTCTAGGGCAGAAAGATGTATTATGCTTGGTTATCCAATCGTTTATGGAGTGTAACTGGTAACTATGTAATACAATCCAGAGATGTCAGATTTGAAGAGAGCATTTTCCCAATGAAATACAAAGTTAAAGGCAATTCATTTGTCAATTCAGTAGAAACACCTGTTATAATAAATGTTACTGAGAATGGTGATAATTCTGATATAGAAATAACAAACGACGAGTGTGATGATGATGATACTGGGGAAATATCTTTAGGTGAGAATTTATCTGATGTTCAGAGTCTAGGGGGAGTAGACCTAGGTGAATTACTTGATGTTCCTTATGAGGTAATCGAACCTCTTTTATCTGATGTTCAGAATCTAAGAGGAAAAAGCGAATTACCTGATGTTCTTGATGTAATTGAACCACCTATACTGCGCAGATCTGAGAGGGTTAGAAAACACAAAGAAGTGTGTAATTGTTGTCAGTCAGCCGTTTTCAATAGTAGTTGTGAATTATGTGAACCTAAAACTGGAGAGGAGGCGTTAAGTAGTACTAACAGAAATGAGTGGGTTAAAGCCATGGAAGAGGAAATGTCTATGTTAATGGGAAACAAAACTTGGGATCTAGTTAAGAAGCCCATCAATTGTAAACTAATTGGTACCAAATGGGTTATTAAAGTTAAAAGGGATCAAGATGGAAATGTTACACAATTTAAGGCCCGCCTTGTAGCACAGGGTTTTAATCAGATTCAAGGAATAGATTACTGCGAATCTTTTAGTCCAGTTGTGAAACGGAAAATAATCCGTCTGATGACCGCTCAAACTGGAACTAATGATTGGGGGTGCCATCATGTAGATGTCAAGTCAGCCTATCTTAACAGTGAAATCAAGGAGGATCTTTATATTAAACAACCTGAAGGTTTTGTTAGTGAGAAGTATCCCAAACATGTGTGTAAACTTAACAAAAGTATGTACGGAATCAAGCAAGCTGGGAGGGATTGGAATGACCCTTTGCATAAAATATTAACTGATTTGAGATTATTTAAATCTATTAGTGATCAGTGCCTCTACGTTCATCCAAACAAGACATTGTTTGTGACTGTTTATGTGGACAACCTTAGAATTTGGGGGCAACAGGAGCGAATTAACACATTTATTAAGAAATTGTCAATGAAATTAGAAATAAGAGATTTAGGTTTTCCAACTAATTTCTTGTCTGTCAAATTTCTTAAAGATTGTGAGGGAAATGTAAAGATGAACCAAACAAATTATATTGAATCTGTGTTATCAGAATAGGGTATGCTAGATTGTAAGGGATTGAGAACTCCTTTACCTGTACCAATGAAAGACTCAAGTAAGCCAAAAATTTGTGATGTTCAACCTTATGATGTTACCTGTTATAGAAGTGCTGTAGGTAGTTTATGCAATATTGCTAATATTAGTCGCCCTGATATCATGTTTTCTGTATGCAAGCTTAGCCATAAAATGAGAAACCTGACTTATGTGACTGGAGGGAGGTAAAACACCTCTTAAGATACTTAAAACAAACCAAAGACTTGTCTTTGTGCTATTCAAACAGTGAAAAGTCACCTGTTAAAGTGTACGTAGATGCTAGTTGGGCAAAGAATAAGAGTTATGGAAAATCCATAATTGGATATGTAATTATTATGGCAGGAGCTGCCGTTATATGGAAAAGTGTTACTCAAAAGAGACTCTCTCTTCATAATAATGAATCTGAGGTCTTAGCCATGGTAGATGTGCTAAGTGAGATTAAGTGGCTAGATATCTTTCTCTCAGATATTGGTCAAAGCAATTATCTTTCGAAGCCTTGTATAATATTTGCTGATAATCAAGGTGCTATAGATATCTCAAAGGGAGAAAGCATATCAGATAGGACCAGACATTGTGCTGTAGAATCATACGTTTTGCAGGAATCGGTAAGAAATAAATTAGTTGAGTATAAGTATGTATCCACAAATGATAATGTGGCTGATTTATTAACCAAGTCTTTGTCAGCTGATAGCACTCAAAAGTGTTGTGATATGTTAGGACTATCACGATTAAATAATGAAAAAAAGGGAGAGAAGAAAAATCTCGAAACGAGGGGGAGTGTTGAAATACTGTTTATATAATAGGCGTTTCCCTCTTTTTATTACCCAGTACTTTCCAGATAGTTCCTTTGCTTTTCACTTGTTTTCGTTTCTCTCTGGAAGTCAATAGAAAGAGCGCGTAATGGCGATAAGTAGTGATGCAGCAGATATGTTGTAGTGAATATGTTATCTTGTTCTCAATATGTTTAGCCTGTTTTCTTGTGAGAGGATAAATGTACAGAGTTCATTGTAAGATATGGAGTATCTATATTAATAAAAGGAAGTGTCTGTCCTCCGTCTGTCTGTCTGTCTGTCTGTCCGCGATGCCCAGCGAAATCTACTCAACGCAGAGATCTGAAATTTTATACATAGGCGGACTAAAGGGTCGGAATGTGCACCTCGAAGCCGGAATTTTAATTTTCGCTTTCGTTCGTGAGTTATGAGTGAAAAACGGGCAGAAAACGTGTATTTATTGGTTTTCGAAGCATGAGTTTTCAGTAATACAAATCAATTACACTAGGCTTTGGCTATTTTTGTCATTCCTTCGACATAAAAGCATCGCGATCTCTTGAATGTTGTAGCTCACGCTGGTCGTTTCATTTGTTTTTAATGTCAATGCACGCAAACATAATATGAAATTTTCAACCTACACCGAAGAGGATTATTGTTATTATTATTATTATTATAGGGATAATCAATATTAGCCTAAATATGGTCAAACATTGTTTTATTTGGACGAAACTCACTATACAGGGGTTTTCTGGACCAAGGAACTCGAATCTGAGGTCGCTTTTACCAGGCGACGCTATCTAATCGTGGTATGTAGTCCACATGATTTAGGTGTTAATATAATGATTTAACTATTATGCTCTTAATTTTTAATTTTTGAAATAATTATCGCGGGCGAAGCCGCGGGCACATGCTAGTTATAAATAAATTGAGCAAAGAGTTTCTGCAATTTGTTGTTTTCATATTCTACGAGAACAAGAAGATTTTTGATAGTTTTGAATAACAGTCATCACTTCAGAGGAAAAGCATAACTTCAGATACTGGAATTTATCCACATCTGAAATGTGCTGAATGATGAGGGATGAATTCGATCCAGTATCTACGATCGCCTGAAAATTGAGGCAACCTGATTTCTGGAATCTTGGACAAAGCAGGGACAAAAGAATCAGGCGATGAACGCTGACTAGCAGGTTGAACCTGTTCAGGTTCATACAAAGGTTTGTTGTCTAGAATGAGTGAGTCAATAAAGACAAAGGCGGCAGCATATTCAGCTTTAATCTGATTTTCTTGATGCTCAGCCTCCTGATCTGAGACATTAAAAAACTGAGGACTTTCATCCCAATACCTCGGATTTGTAATTAGGATCGGTGAAACAGCGCTTAGCGGTAGGACATTTTGTCCTGAATTTCAAATTCATTTACAATTTGAAACTGATTAAAAAGTTGAACCCTTAAGCGCTCAAAATTAGCAAGAACTTTAGCCTTGGCCACGGCCTTTCTTGGTCGGCGATAGCCTTGGCCTCGGCCCTTTCGCAGTCAGACTTAGCTCTTTCTTGGCCGGCAATATCCTTGTCCTCGGCCCTTTCGTAGTCATGATAGCCTTGGCCTCAGCCTTTTCGCGGTCGGCGATAGCCTTGGCGAAAGCACTAATTTGCTTATTGTAATACAGAGTGTCTCGTTTAATAACTTCCTCAACCTCTTTCCTGTAAGCTTCCTCATGCTCTGAGTAAGCTACCTCGTCTATTTCAGACTGGATTGTATCATAATCATTCTCCAATTGGTCTAACTTTGTCTTAAAACTCAAGAAACTTTGATAAGATCCCTCATCATCAATGACTGAGTTTAAAATATCATTAGCCTTACGCGTAATCTTCACCCTAATGGGAGTTCGCTTTGCTTTGAGAGACTTTAAGATGACTTCAGGATTATCCATTGTTGTGATATTAGTCATTAATAGTCCACGAAAATCACAACACGTAATGGAATTTCGGAATCTAAGTTAAAAGCTATATATTACCCGCATTCGGGACAAATTAGAGACTAAATATTGCCTGCGTATCGCGAAAGTAAAGAAAAAGTGTAACTGTGATAATAAAAGTCAGTACAGAGATGTTAAATACAGTTAAACCCTTGAATAATAATTACACTATGGTAAGCTCCTATATGGAATAGCCTCAAACGTGTACAGAAACACGGAGGCGAAGCACTCAAATCAGTTCAAAGTTTAACTTATAGTATTGTTTACTACACTCAAACTGACTTAATGAGTCAGGAGAAAACAATGTGCTTCAATTTTTATCATATAGTATTAAAATAGTGCTCAAACAGGTATGCCTGGAGCACCAACAGCTTAATGTATGAACTTATTGTTGTCAAATCCGGGCGGAATGGAAATAAAGTGTCAGGTTACAATAGTTTGTTACAAATAAAGGTTCCATCCGGCCCGAAGGAATCCAAAAGAAAGGTATGTGTGTTTAGCAACGGACTGAAAGGGTGTTAAATGTAGTTAAAACAAACAAACGCACATCCTTACCCGATTGGAGAGAACGAGAGGTTTAAATTACAATAAGAATGTTCTATAGGTATTGCATTTCACTGACACTATAAATTCCTGAGGATCACAATTACCCGTTAGATGATTTCTTGACGTCTTCTAAATGGTGAAGTTGAATTGTAGATTGAGTGATGATTTATTTCCGCCCAAAAACGAAGACAAGATTGTTTATAAGCGTTTTATTAATAATAATTCCGGAGGACCACTTGACAGTAAATATCAAGAAAAAACATGAATGATTGAATGTACATACAGCAAGTCCATGTTGCTTTAATCATGTTCATAATTATTCTCTGCGATCTTGATTTACATATTATCAAACAATTAATTATGTCACTGAGTCCAATTGCGTAGGAAGATGATACAGCTTACGATGAATAAAGTTTGAGATTGAATGTTGCAAGCTGTAGGCCTATATAAGTTATCTTAATTCACTACGTAATATTTAAACACTCACTTTTGATAGTGAAGATTCCTTTGTGTAATTAAATATCACGACAATTCAATCCTGATGTCGAACCAAGAAATAATCTTGCCTTGAAGAAATGCTTGATAGTAGCATTAAATAGTCAACTATTGTGAGCTGAACGAAACGCTGGATAATTGCTTATGTGCAATACAAATGACGACGAAAGAATCCTTGGTTCATAGAAATGAAAAATAAGGTTCTTTAATATGATTAAACCCAATATTGGGCTGCGTCCAGAAGGGACGACTATTCTATCAAAGGATAGAATAAAGGCGAAGTACAAGGAAAAGAAATTTTGAATATTGCACTATTCAACAATGATTAAAAAAGTACTCCCATTGGTGGAGAGATTACGAACGATACAGCAATGATATTCTTAAAAGAAAAGACGAAGATTGAGAAGCAATCATATGATGAGAGTATAAATAAAATATATTCATAATTATTACTTAATTAAAATAATAGATAATACTAATTGAAAATAAATGTTGAACTGAACTCAGTAAAGAGGAAGAGCCTACAATCAATTGTTTTGACAAGAAGAAAGGATATAATTTCTAGGAGGCTGTGCGAAAAATTAGCAATGAATAAAATATTAGCAAAGAATAAAATATTAGCAAAGCTACTAAACAAGACAAAATTAATATTATAATAATTCTTAAAGAGAGCCATGACTGTGATAGAGTACGATTACTTCCACAAAGTCTATGGGATTTTACGTATGTACCTTAGGAGCGAGTGTCACCGTTCCTAGAGTTTCTGCCGAGGGGAGGTAGCTGCACCCTGATTGGCTCAGCTCTTCTATCCCACTCTACGTGTTGTCTGTCTCTGTCTCGCTGCGGCATTATCCTTCCACTCAACTATTATAGTATTTTCTATTACTGGCAACGTGCTGCATGATCTTCACTCTGTGCTCATTAGTAGTTCACTGATCTACGCGCATGCGAGTCTGCGCCAGCTGGTAACGTGAAGCTCGCTGGCAGGGTTAGTCTTCAAGGCCAGAGACTTTGTGGAAGTAATCGTACTCTTACTATATCAAGCTCAAGGTTTCAACATAACTGAACAATGAGAACGTTAAAAACTTTTTCTACAGCTTTGCATAGCTGATTTTCAGGAGTGCTCTCTGGTAACTTTACACTTTCCTGAAAATATAACAAATACGTATTATGCATTTCATTTAAGAGATTTTACTGCTACAGTCATTTCTATGTTAATTATAATAATTTACTTATTGTATGTAGTCTTTTCTGCCTTAGGAGCATGGCGTATCCTGATTTCATTACTAATGGTTAGCATGTTTTGTTACATCCAGTTCAATCACTTAAACTGTTATGAATCTGAAAATAACATATAAACTTATTACTACCAACAAAAAACCAAACATCGAAGTTTACGCACGAAGAGAATGAACACCTAGCCTAAACCTTGTGAGGCAATGGAAACATAATAATACGTAATAACTTAACTACAGTCAGTAAATCCAAAGTACCTTCTACTGGGACTAGTTAAGAAAATATTATATTATATCATTGCACTTTGTAATGTCATTTTGAATCCCCTTGTCCCAGTAAAGGAAAACTTAAGTGAACCGAAATTCCCGGTTTCTTCAGAAGAAAATTAAAGGCATTCTAAAGCAGCTCTCACTTGCAGTTTATTCACAGTGTTTGCTCCAGCAAGACGCTGATAGTGAAGTATTCTAAAAGTTGATTGATTGAATGAAAAATATTCTTGTGGAGTTTTTCGTGGAATTGGAAATGATAGGGGTAGTTGTAAAACTAAGCTAAAAGTATTCCTGAAGTTTTGTGGCTCAGAGCCATGGAAATTTAAGTGAAAATAAAATTAACATATTTTTCAATGTGTTACTCATTAAAGTGAAACTTTAAAAAATCATCTGAAAATGGTAAAAAAAAACTAAAATAAAAATATTTTATTTTGCTTAAAAAAATAAAAGAGGGTTTATAAAAACCTAACAATCCGGGTCCTACTTATAAGGTTACGATGCGCAGAGTTCTGAAATGTTTTACTTAGGTGGACAGAATGGGGGATCATGCAGTATGTTGGTCGATTTGAGCGAAACTTACTTACTATGTAGGGGTTTTCTGGGAACTCGAATCTGAGGTAATTTCTCCCAGGCGGCGCTCTAATCGTGAAATGCACCCCAAAGCCGGATTTTTAATTGTTTTAATTTTGATTGATTCTCGTGTAAATATTAATATTATACTGTTTTAATTATTTAACTCTTAAATAAATAATTTTTAAAATCTAGCGAATGAATTAATAATCGCGGGCAAATCCGCGGTACCTGTTAGTAGTAAATAAAGTAATAATATAAATATCACAACTTTCAAACTAAATCAGTTAATCAGGTTGGCCTTGCAGTTGAGAGTAACCTACTTCTCAACATATATCCAGCAGATCAGCACAGATGTAAGTTACAGATGTGTAACATCCACAGAAACATGATAAGAATATTACAGGCATTGCCTTGTTTAAAATTTTCAAGGAACATAGCTCTCACAATATCTGCTTCACAGGACTAGACACCAACAAGAAAGCTACTCGTCATACATTTCACAAACGATCTGAACCTTGAGGTCATACTCTTTTGGCCCCCGACGTGTACAGCTTTAACCTAAGTGGCATAATATTATGAATGCAACCAGGAAGAATTTCAGTGATCAGTACTGTTATGTGGTATCATCACTGTTTCCTAAATATTCTTTACCTGTGGACTATGGTTCCTACCAATGGTCTACAGTATAAGGTTATTTATTATTATTATTATAACTGAGTTTATATCATCTATTAATATAAGCATCGAACAACTAAAACCACCAGTGGGTTATAAGTTTTATATGAACTCTAAAGATTTTAGTTGAATAGCTGGTTTCCAAGAGTGGCATTTTTTACACGAGGATAATTATATTTATATTTTATAATAAAGCCTTAACCTACTAACGTTATGTCTAAGCTTTTATGCAGCTTTTGCGGCGACGCATACGTACGTCAGTACCAATGGAAAGGTTAAATTGAAAAAAAAAAACGGCTAATATTCCTTATGCACGGACATAAAATATTATTATTGTCAACAATAATAATAGACGTTATCATTGTTTTTTGTTGTTATTATCATTATTACAATAGTATAATTTGGTACTCGTATTCTCAAGAGAATAGCAATCGAACATTTCCTGCAAATCATTTCCTGAGATTTCGATATTTTTAAATTTATAGTCATTCATTTTTATAGTAAAATAGGCCTACAAAGTTTGACTTATGAAGTTAAACTAACTATCACTCGACACATGTAGATTCATTTTTCACTTATAAGATATTCTTCGGACTGCAGGAAATGTTTTTCTTCCTGGTACTGGAGAAACGCGTGTGGAGAGAAAGCAAAGGGCCCCAGGGCAAATTTTCCCGTCAAATATTAAATTCACCTCTGAAACTCAATTCGTCTTCAGATGGGATTTTTTCTGGTTATCTTGATGAACTGAAGGTCCACTGAATAAATAAATAATCTGCGAAAGTCATTTTCTTACTTGGTTTTCTGGGGGAAAAAGTACATTTTCAGAAAAAGGCGCAAGTTGCGCACATTGCGGTTAATTGCCCCTTATAGCCCATGAATTGGACTATTGTTTAGTAGTGTTATATCGATGTATTCGGGTGCACAATTTTTATAAGTCAATTTAAAGTTTCTTAAAATAGCATAATTAATAGCGCAAAGTCAACAGGCTTTCATTCAACTTTGAGGATGTCATCACACTGTCATACAATAGATTACCAAAATTTAAAGGTCCATTCGTGATACTGGGACATGTTTACAGTATTATCCGACTATGTATTCGGGTAACCAAAATTAGTTTTGTCCCGCTAGATTCGCGTTTTGGACCACTGTGCGCATTCCAGCGATTCGCTTACTTCAGTTTACACTGACAGACCCACCCGTATTTTTTTTTATATTGTTGAACGTTAAATTGGATCGATCTTGTATATTTGTGTTTTACTATTCTAGTTAATTTCTAATAGTTATAGGCTATTCAATTTATGCTAACGGTGTTAGCTTCTTTATCTTCAATTAATTTTTTGAGCAACGATAGAAGTTAAGAAATATGGCTTATTGTTCAACCTTTCGTTACCCAAGTAGCGAAACAAAAGGAGTCCCGGGGATAACTTAGCACAATCTTTTAGCAGGTAGTTCGGCATTTTCAATAGCAAGGAAGAAGGCAATAAAAGTAGGAACCTAAATGTTTTGTAGAATTTCAGAGGCAGATAGAAGGTTTATTGGGATATTGTGTAGAATGCCGAAAAGGAATAATTGGCCATGTTTAACAATAAGTGTATAGGGGTAATTTAGTTCTTAAGTTTGCAAAATCAGACAAAATATTTATGTGTTTCGATTTTCCCATGCGGAAATAATATATGCGTAATCATGTCTAAGCAGTGTGAGAAGATTCTACAAGTAAATGTAATTTTTCTATTGGCCGAGATTGTTAATAGGCTTAACCAATTAAATGCAGCAGAAGCTGTGTAACCAGCCCTTCTAATTGAAATAATTAAAGAGTAGGTGTTAACTAAATTTCCAAAATAGACTGGATAGTGTATTTTGGAAATGTAAGAACACTTTTTCTTTTTCCAACCTCCAAAGCGAGAGGTTACACTGTAGGAAAATACTCTATACGGGTAATTTGGAGATGTGTGTGAATAGGTTAGAATAAATATAAACTTACAACAAGTAAAATGTACAGTTGCATAATGGTAAGACAACTACCATTTAGGGGCAGCTCAGAAAGTTGTAAGGTAGAAGCACAAATCACTTGTGCAGTGTAAAGACTTGCAGTAGGCCACACACATAAAATAACTTTAAAGTGCTTACCACCAGGATTATTGACCTAGGATATCATTGTACTTCAGAACAGTGTAAGTGACAAATTATATTGCATATATTCAGACATTCTAAAGGAATGAAGTCGTTAATTTTTACCAGTGCTACGGACTTTGATTTAGTAGAGAATAGCACTCCTGCAAAATTCACATCAACCCGAGAATAAGATCGACTGCTCGCACCGCTGATAGCCTGGGTAGGTGGAACAAATAAATTCGAGTGGAGGATCACTCTGGCGCCCAAACCATCTTCCGGACTGGAGCAGTTGACGTAAGTACCCATTCAGCATAGCCTGATTATACAAAATTTCAATTCTACCACAATGTAACGATCAGCGCAATAAAAGTCACTTTGCATTAACATTAGAATTGATCTATTATAGGGAACGAGAGGAAGCAGTTGTTGGAAAACCTAAAAAAGCAAAACACAGAATCGAATAAAATAATAAAAAGTCACAGCAAAACAATTGGTGAGTGTCAGCTACCAGCTTTCTAAATATATTACGGACAAATGAAACCACAATGGGAAGAATGTTAAAGACTGTTTAGTTTTAGCTGCAGAAGATGTTTGCACTAACATAGTCAAACAATTTAAATTTATTAGTCTGTCACCTCACACAGTTGCTAACAGAATAGTGGAACTGAGTTCTGATGTAGAGTCACAATTAATTAATAAAGTGCAAACTATGAAGTGGTATTCTTAGCACTGGATGAGAGTACAAATAATGAAGATACTGCTCAATTAGCTATGTTTTTCGGAGGCCCTGAAGAACACATGAATGTGACTGAAGAGTTTCTAGATATGGTACCACTTATAGATCACACACGTGACATTGGTATATTTGAGGCAGTTTTCCATGTTAAAAAAAAATTTGAACTGTCATGTGGTAAATTAGTTATAGGAGCCACTGATGGAGCACCTGAAATGATAGGAAATGTGAACGATTTTGTTGGAGGTTGAAAGATACTTTTAAAAACGAACAGGCGTGGATATAAAGGACTTTAAAGTAAAAAATTGTATGATCGAGCGAATCTTACGTGCAGCGTCTGCAAATATGAAATATGTTATGTACATTGAAAAGACGATCAATTCCATTAAACAGTTATTTTCCAAGAGAATCAAATTAAAATAAACACACGATGCAGCATAAGTGATTACCTTTAAGATTAACTTTACGTTTGGTGAACACTACTTTAGAACTAGACTACTGGAAAACAAGAGGTGCCAAAGATCTACTAATCGTGCCAAGACCCAGTGAAAATTCCCTTCAATCTCAAAGTATGTTTTAGTATGAAGAAGGATTATTATACTGCTATCCCTAAATGTTACCAATTGCGTTTTCTTTACTAAAATAACAATTTAAATCTTCAAATTATATTGCTACGCCACTGACGCAGCTTGTGACTGTACGGAACTGACTTCGTGTTGTGTACATGACTGGAATGTGGAGTGAGATGATACGACAAATCTCCCTCACCGTGAGCTCGCGGCTCTTGGGGTATATAAATAAACTCAATATACAAGTAGGCCTGTCTAAGTTAAGTAATTGTAATCAGTTAGTATTTCCCGGTAAGCATTATCATTTTCATTATAAAAAATAATCTAAATACAGGAGAAAAATAGTAAGAATTCGGTATCAAAGGATACGTTTGTTCCCTAGTAAATAATTTAATAGCATTCTTTTCGAAAGGGGCTGTGATAAGCCTAGCACTATTGTCAATAGGGCTCAGAAGTTGATGATCTAAAAATTCCTGAAAAATTACCTATAAAATGACCTTAAAATTATGAAAATATGACATGAAAAATTGAAAATATGACAATATTTCTAAATACATATTTAAAAAATAGAATATACAGTAGTGTATTAATGAATAGTAATAAACAAAGGACAATATTTAAGAATTTTATATTACTACCTTAATATTACGTTTTCTGTTATTGTTATGATACCATATTAATGAATGCCTCGTAGCTAAGGAGTTATGAGATTGCTTTGTCTGTAATGTTGGAAAAGTTCATTCTAAAGACAAAATAGGGGAAAATGCAACGAATGAATGAAAATTTCCTTAAAAAAGGACTAATAGAGAATCAAATACCGAAAAATGCAAAATAAAAGTAAGCTGATTTTGTTCGTTTTGAGGCGAGACAAATTTATACCACATCCTGCATTGTCTGTGATGTCTCAGGGAAAGAAAAAATATGACATTGTATCAACTTCCGAGCCCTAATTCTCACACACAATTGTACTGATTTATACGTTAAAATAACATAACTACGCAACGATACTCAAACAAAGCAAGCAGGTTTGGAAAATTTATCAAGCACCATTTCACACTGCTCACTCTGTAATCTACCCGAGACGCAGTATTACCAGCTTCATCAGCTGTTAGCGAGTAACTAAGCGACATAAGTTAATTATGCGTTCATGCCATCTTGAGCCGCTTAGGTAAAAATTAGATATTTTGCTGAATTTGTACATACTGGCAAAGTAGTGTTGGCATTTCTATTTCACGATTCGCCTTTAATCTTTTATGAGTCAAGATGTACAATTAAACTGTGTACTATTCTGAGAAATAAAAAAGTGTCCTTATATGCAACATATTAGCATGACTGAATGTTTCGGGGGACGCCCCTGTTAATAATTCATATGTTAAAAACGTTTATTCAAATAATATTATAATACTTCAGTAATATATATTATACATAATGTTATATAAATTTATTAAATTATATTATATATTATACATATTATAACGAACATGAATGAAGCCAGCTGTAAATGGGACCATGGCACTAGAAGACAACACAAGGAATCGCGACCAAGATACAATAGAATTAAATAATGTAATAAATTGTGATATATATATATATATATGCCTATCATCTTTTAATTTATTTGACGTCCTGAATACACTGAAAATTCAATTAAAACTGAAAGTGATTACTAATGAGTAGGGTTCAGATGTTTATGACTTAAAAAGGTGGAATATATGACCTTAAAAATGACTAAATGTGCCCTAAATTCCTAAATATGATCTCATAAAGGAATGTATTTTCTAAAATAAATGTTCCAATTTAAATCGTTTAATGACACTAAATTATTACATCACATTAATTCATCAGATAATCACATTTAAACAATTTTACAGGTGAATTACAATTTTACTTGTAAAGAATTTCTAATATGTTAATATTTCCAGATACCACTTCAAATGTGATATGTCTATTGGAAGTTGTTAACAACAAGGAGGAAGAGGTAATTGTGCTATTACTTGTTATTGTCCCTTCACATTTCAGTTACAGTAAAACCAAAATATTCGTGACTTTTTCGGAAAACATTTAAATCGACAATTTAGTGTACATACTGCATAATTGTGCTCTTTTACCGAATTTATAACTGAAATATGACGTTAAATTACAAATCTGACCGAAATATGACAAAGACCATGAAAATTACCAATATATGACTTTATATGCAAAATAAAAACTGTCCGATTGGAATAACAAACATGCCATTCATATTTAATTTGTGTTTGCGGAGACAATGGAGGTCAGGATAAAAATATGACATGTCATAAACATCCGAACCCTACTAATGAGTATAACGATCTAAATTAAACTACCGTGTGTGAGGTGCTATAAAATGTTATTGTAATTCCTGCAAACCAGAAAACTTTCTAATGGGACGCCGTAAGCAGGAAACCATAACCCAATAAAAAGTATTTCTTCTGGAAATAACGACAGTTAGTACTTACTTCTTGCACGAACAGAAGTGCTAAAAACAAAGATCTTTCCGAGGAATTTTAACCACAGAACGCAATAGAGCCGAACTAGAACAATTCAAAGTGATTTCCCCAGCCATTGTTAGAAACATTTTCACTGAAACATCTTTTAGATGTGTTATTAAGCATCCCTCCTATGTGGAAATTGGTGCAGTGCATTTGCGCCAGATTTGTTGTTTGTTTGTAGTTGTGGAATATTGTTATACCATATATCTATTTATTTTATTTATTTTTCATTATTTATTATTTCAGAAATGCAGATGCAATATATACAACAATTTTCTTTCAAGGTACAGAATCAAACAAAACAAAGTTTGGGCCCCAGATGACTAAAACTCGTCTTTAGTGGCTAGAAATGAAACTTTATTATAGAGAAAAAGATATATTTATAAAATGCACAGCATTTGAAGGAAATATTTAAAAACGGTTAACCGTGTTTACGGTAGCAATTTAAAGCTGAAAATACAAACCATGTTACCAAAAAATTAACTAATTTTATAAACTATTTTCACATAATTTATATAGTTAGTATAAATATGTTTTTATTTTGTGAAGTTGGAAACGGATGAAATCTGGCACGGAGGAAAGAATACACGGAGACGCCGTGCTTGCGGTGTTGTATGGGAAACAGATGAAGCCAATGACCACGCCCCCTTAGAGGACCAAAAAGGAGGCTTGCTATATACCATAGCACACAAATACTCCGAAGTTTCACGGGTTATAACAACGTAACGGTAGGGAAAATATGTAATATCCCAATTTCATATATTAACCACATACTCTGACATCATAATAATCCCGGTAGTAAGCATTAACCTATCTCAGAAGAGCCAAAAATGTAACTTTCAAATGAGCAACTTTACATGTGCGAGTATAAATAATGAGTTAGAAAATAAATAAGTGACCGTGCGACTATGATAATTCAGAACGAGAAAAATATTCTGGACAGTTATATAGCTACACCATGTGGTTATAGACTATTAAACGCAATAAATGACAACTAATATAAATATTGGAAATCTAAAGCAATAAATTACTTAGTATTACTAATAAATGCACTTTATTTGAATAATTACAAGTAGCCTAAGGCAGTTATAAAGAAAATACATCAATAATTAGCAGCCTAGTGTAAAATACAAGTAAATTATGCTTATCAATTATACCCATATTCATTCATCCCAAAAATTGACTATTTTCAGTAGGCCTACCTAAATTTTACAAAATTATTAATTTTTAAGGTAAGTTCATAGAATAGTGCACAACATGCACTCATTTTCACTTCTGAATTGTTCAAAACAAAGAAACAAAGACGAGTAACCACGCTATCCGTGTACCCTATAAACATATAAACACAGTGACACGCCCCCTTAAGTACCAAATGCTCGGACAGTTGGCTTCACGCTTGCGGTCTCAGGGCATCTCCGTGTTTTCTTTCCTCCGTGAAATCTGGTGACATGCACTGCTGTAATACCTTTTTATCTGCTAGCTGTAAATTCCTACGTAGCGTGTTTGCATTGAGTAGTAAATATATCGAGTTAGGAGACATAAAACTTATGAAGCATGTGCCTTGGCACTGACTTCTTAGAAATAAAGAGGCAGTATTTCCCAGCAAAAATTTAAATGCGTATACCAAATCTCATGAAAATGCAATAACGCGTATTTGAATTATGGCGCATTTCTAATATAAAACTATTAAAATAGGCACTAAATTGGGAATTACTCCTGTACCGGTGAACCGATTTGGTTCAATATCAATAGAGTTTTTTCCATGAACGTTATAAATGCGTACAGTAAGTTTCATGAAAATCCGATTAAGCTTATTTGAGTTATGGCGCGTACAGACACACGGACAGACAGACGGACGGACAGATACACAGACAGACAGACGGACAGACATTTTCCCGTCCCCCACACAATCTCATAAAGTACCATGAAATGAAATGAAATGAAAATGAATGGGTGGGGCCCTTTCGGTCCCGTGCACGTAGGCCACATAATTGGGCCCATTGTGCCCCTCTTACTGGAGAATTCATTCAAGTCCTGTTGCCTTCAAGAAGGACAGGATAGATCTTGGGTTAGTTCTCCTTATGTCATCTGGTCTCAGTTTATCCGAGCCCAGGAGAAAGTGTCTGATTGTAGCAAGTGCTTCGCACTCGCACAATATGTGTAGAGAGGACTCATCTTCTCTACTACACTTCCTACATGTGGGATCCGCACTAAGCTTCATCACATGTAGGTGTCTCTTTAGGGTGTTGTGTCCTGTTAACAGGCCAACTACACCTCTAAGTTGTACCCGGTTAAGGGTTAACAGAATCTTGCTGTTCTTCTTGCTAGGTCCCTCGATCATAGCTCGAGCCTGCCTAGCAGTAGTGAGATTACTCCAGAAAGTGCCATGCTGGTGAGACATCCAGTCTAAGACCTCACGTCTGGCCCTTCTTGGAGTAATACCAAGGACAGGTTCCGGTCCAATAAAGACATTGGCCGAGCCCTCCCTTGCTAGCTTATCCTCTAGTTCATTTCCTCTGATTCCAGCATGCCCAGGAACCCAGCAAAGCTGTACTGGTCGGCGGGAGCAGAGAATATCCAAGGTTTTTTGGCACTCTCGTACCAACCTAGACCTTGTTGTACTGGCACATAGTGCCTTCAGGGCAGCCTGGCTGTCAGAACAGATACTAATCCGACCTTGCAGCCAAGGCATCCCTAAAATATGATAAGCACAGGCCAAAATAGCAAATATTTCAGCCTGGAATACTGTAGTATAACCTCCCAAAGAGTACGACAGCCTCGTCTTAGGCCCATAGATGCCAGCCCCGGTCCCCTCGTCCGTCTTGGAGCCATCCGTATACCAGACAAGCCCCTTGACAGACTCCGGAGCCCGTGGGCCACGAGTCCATTCCTCTCTGGGCGGAATACTGACCCTATACATAGAGTCAAAGTTATAACTTGGCTTCATATTGTCACAGCCCATCGCAAGGATAGGCTGCGACTTCTGAAGTCTGCTAAGTATTTCTCTGTGTCCTTTAACTGGATTTTTAAAAGACCAACAGCCCAAACTCCAGAGACGATGAGCAGTCACTCCGGCCTCTCCCTGAATAACTAGATCCAAAGGAGGTAAGCCAAGCAGCGCCTCCTGGGCACTGAGCGGAGTGGTGCGCAAGGCTCCAGTAATCCCCAAACACGCTAAGCGTTGGATTTTATTTAATTTGTTCTTGGTGGCCTGTGTCTTAACACATGGCCACCACACAACCGAAGCATAGGTGATGGAAGGCCTAATGATGGAGACATAGAGCCAATAAACCACACGTGGTTTAAGTCCCCACCTCACACCAAAGGCCCTCCGACAGGCCCACAAAGTATTGCAGGCCTTAGTCACCTTGTTTTCAATGTGCTCTTTCCAAGTCAGCCTAGAATCCAGAATGACTCCCAGATACTTGACCGACGTAGATCGAATCAGCTTCTTCCCGAAGAAGGTAGGTTCATGTAGACCATCAAGCCGTCGCTTCCTCGTGAACACAATGAGGTCATAAAGTACCATACTGGCACCCAATAATTAGTTAATACATCGATGCCAGCACAGCAAGTTGCCCTGAAGATGACATGAGCGTCCAAAGGCCTAGGCAGCATAAAATAATGCTTATTGAGCTGATTGTTTTAAGTTTATACATTTGTACGTTTAAGTTATTTTATTGATCGAGCTCATCGATACTGTATCGTGTATTTTAGCACTTTAAATGTTATCCAGTTTGTTATGACTGACTGACGGAAACACATTATGAGTCTGCGGTAAACGTTTTGGCGCTATCGCAAGCTGCTTAAACATAGTGACCCGATGGAAATGAACAAGGTACTTCACAAGGAAAATAAAATCAGGTAAACTGATTTAGCAAAGTGCTAGATGGAGTTAATAGGCCATATTTAAGAAACTATTGAGTTGTAGACCATGGTTTCTTGAGAAAGTTTGATAAGCATATGTGGAGGAATAAGTAGGATAACTAGAATTTTAACAGAACGAATTTAAAAAAAAATCCTCACGTGAACAACAGGCCTATTCTTGAGTTTGTAAAAACATCTGAAGCCGTACAAATATGCAATCAAAAAACTAAAAAAAAAGGGTAAAATTAAAATTTGAACTTTTGGAAATTGCTCAACGGTTGTAGGCGAAAAGCTATGTTTGCCAAATGTCAAGTTTCTAGCTTATTTGGAAGTGAGTATACATATATATATATATCTCTTTCTCTTTCTCTCTCTCTCTCTCTCTCTCTCTCTCTCTCTCTCTATATATATATATATATATATATATATATAAATAGAATCACCTAAAACTTGCACCGCAGTAAGTGGGGCCCGGGGCGGACCGCCCCCACCGCCCTGCCCTAGGAACGCCACTGCGTTTAGCCTATAAACAGATTTGAATAATACTTAGAATTTGAGTTTTTTGAGCAAACATACAATTTTTTTAATGGAACAATGCCTAAGTATTATTGAAATCTGTTTATAGGCTAAACGTACGAGCCCCTGACTACCAATCAATGCAGTGAAAACCGTACATCAATAGCACTTTCCGTCTGCAGTGCAAGTTTTAGGTGATTCATCCTGTATAATAATATATACGCGACTTTGTCCTGACTGGCCGAGAATGAATGTAGAGCCTAAACTATAATAGGTAGAGACTTGGAATTTTGACAGTGCCTTCGTTTCATAATGTAAGTGCACATTACGAAAGGATTTTGCAAAATTTTGATTCTAAATGCCAAAAATTAAATGTTTTACAAAGAATTAATCAAATACAAAGCACATTCCGTGTACAGTTCCCATGACAATAGTCAATAGTGTATTGTTGGCGTGTTCACTGGTAGCTTTGGAAGTGCACGATACGGGACTTTGATCAATTAGAGAAGCTATCGATATACCTCATTGGTGTTAATAAATAAAGAAGAATTGAAATCCACGAAAATAATGCCAATGTGATGCAGTCACATAACTTTCTCTACCCTGGACATAGATAAAACCATTTTCTCACTTCACATTTTGATGTAGAATAAGAGGTCGTATTGCAGGGACAGCATTTTCAGTTGTTTCAGCCTGAGTGTGCCAACGAGTATTCCATATCAGAAGTAGGTAAAAAAAATTCTTTCCACTGATACGTTATTCATAGCTGTATACTTTGTATTTTTAGTTCAGAAATATGGATGTTTATCATAGGCCCTAAGCATGTAAAAGGAAGCAAAATAAGATGGATCACTTTAGTCCTATGCGCGCATTAGGCCTATATTATTATGTCCCAGGTTTTCGGGTTTAAAGTATGAAAGTGATATTGAATTTCTTTTTTATCTCAGCCCCGAAACGGTTGTATGGTAACATGAGAGTGAGAAATAAAATATTCCCTAAAGACAATACATTTAGTTACCGGAATTTCGTTTCTTCTTATTACAACCCCGACCAGGCTTGGTGTGTAGAAGCAATGGTTTGCAAAATTCTACATCCTCCATAAGCCATAAAAACACTATATAAAGCATTTTCTGACGGAATAGTTTGAGTGTGATAAGTCGTTCTTCCTCATTTCAAATTCTGAATACCTACATTATAAGGACCTAGATTTTGAAAATCGATTGACATCACGGCTATCCAGCCAGTTTTTCCATACTTATGGGGCAGCGACAAACAACAAATTTTGCACGCTTATGGTTGTTATATTTGCCAATATACCTGCCAAAGTTTACCATTCTAGCTGTTCTATAAATGTAACAAAAATTACATAACGTGAGGAAAATGTATAAGAAATTACTTGAAATAAAAAATCTAACACTGTCTAAGGTATAACCAATGAAGATAGGATACAAAGTCATAGGACCAAACTTGTAAATCTCTAAAAATCTGCTACTGCTGGTGCAATCTGTTATTTGATACGACTTACAGTCTGTTCAGCTACTCTAAGCCTCCAAACAAGGTCTACACAGACCTTAAAGTTGCGTCCGCCATTTTAAATATTTTAGGGTATAAAAAATTAAAAAATCACAACTTTCCGGAATATTTGTGTAAGTTACAGTTATATACTACCGGTATACGTATGCCAAGTTTCAAATTTCTGGCTCATATGGAAGTGGGCAAACAATTATGTCAGTGAGTGAGTTGACCACGCGGCATAGTATTATCCATTCATTTTAAGAATGAGAGTGCATTTAAACATTGCATTTGTAATCATTCCGCCCGTAATGTTATTTGATTGGTCATGTGTAACGCCAGTCTTCCTCTCCCATAATATTCTACGCGGGCTGACTTCGGATGTCATAGAGTTAAAACCAAAGACTTGTTTATTTGTTTATTTCATTGTTCAAGTTGAATACATGAATACTGGTATAAACAGAAGGCATATTGCTGTGAAATAATGAGGCCTACGTATATTATTCGGAGATCTCTGGCAGTGGTGTAACTCCCAAATCCAAATCATCTGACACTGGCTTGACGTTCATATCGGAACCAGCAACCGAACTTTCACCTGATATTAATCTGTTGACTTCAGTACCACACACGCAATGGAAATCCCACACCATATTTTCCTCCGTTACTACATGCTTAATTTCCTTTTGCCACAATGATGAACCTTAGCTCAAATGGCACTTTTCATAAAGTCATCAAGGTTATCAAAACATGGCATGGCTTTAGAACCTTTCTTGGAGGAGTTCTCACTGCAGTAGAGTCTCTGTAATTTCTACGCACTTTCCAGATAGGCTTACTTCTGCTAGATAACCCGATGAATTTCGGTGTCAGTTTCCTTAAGTGCAATCCTCTAAAACCTTCAATATTATTTCCAACTTCCAAAGCCCTATATGAACACTGCAAATAATATAATTTTCATGAGAACTGAATTGCAATTGATTAATTATTGATGTAAGATTTTCATAAATTAGGCCCCTAATTGGGCGTAACTCCGGAACAGGTCAACCAATTTGGTCCAAAATCAATTAGGCTTCGTCCCATGGACGTTATAAGAGGGTATACCAAGTTTCATGAAAATCTAATGAAGCGCATTTGAGTTATCGCGCGTACATATACAAGGACGGACAGACAGCCGGACAGACATTTTTCCCGTCAATCATACAATCTTAGAAACTATTATTCTGACACTTAATAAATACTCACGGTAGATTAGTTTCTCAGAACTTTAATTTGTATCTACTTGTAGTATTCTTCTAACAGATTCTATTAAAGTAAATAAATAAGTTATTAATTTAGGACAATCCAAACCGAGACTTAACAACATTCGAATCCATTAATTGGTTAACGTGAGTGTTCCTACAAGCTACATGTATAGTGTTTTATTCTATTCAAATGACCGCTTAAGTCTTCCCGCAAGCTGAATCAGCATTTATAATTGATTTCACCACATCGTGCAAGCGATAGGTGTTACCTACGCGCCTTTTTCATGCATGATGCTCTAAGCGTCCATGCTCGCTTGCCTTTAGTCCTCCGACAACTTCCTCACTGTTCCGACGTGTGCGAGGTGGCTCTACAATTCGCGCGTTTTCTAACCTCCGTGTGTTTTAGGGCTCAACACAAAGTACCGGTGCTTCAACCTCGAATTTTAAATTAAAGATTGTTCTTAACACTAGCATTTCGCTTGCTAGCTGTTATCGCCAGGGTACCCGAACAAAGCCTCTGGAACGAACTGTAGATTTAAGGTATAGTCCCGACGATAAAAACTTAAATAAATGATTGGTTAGGATGTTGAAAACACAACTTTATTGCATTTTCAACAAAAAGAATAAACACTCTAAAAATACACAGTCGATCTGTAGAAATTACAGGCGAATAAATCTTGATGTGTAGTTACTTGATTGACATATTACATGCTTGAAAAAATTTTCGCCACAAATCTTCATGTTCATGAATCTATATTAAATACTCATATAAGTGTATTGGATAGTACATAATCCGAGGACAGCTATATTAATTATAGCAAACAGATGCAGATTAGTGAAAGTATTACGAGTACTTCTCACTAGACTGATAATTGCACATCAATGGTTCGTGCAAATAAAGAAATTCGAATGTCTACATGGAGCTCAGAACAATTGAAACGAGCATTTACATTGAGTCAAGTGATTTACACACTTTGAAAATCTTGGTGATTGATTAATGTCTAATTTATTTATCAATCACAATAACATTGATTCCTCTATGAGACTGCGAAAATCTCACTAAACCAAACTAATCCTCGGACCATACAAATAGGCCTATGTTGAGAACTTACCTTTAATATGTAAATCACAAATAACTACTCACGAAAATGAAGGATCTTTGCCTTGACTGGTATGGATGTCTTGACGTTAAAGATGAAGATTTATTATCTTCGGAAAAGAACTCTTTGTGGTCCTTAATATAAATTATATGCAGTCTTCATGCTTGTTGAATCACTAAAGACGTGATGAAAATAGCCGAAATAGCAATATTCTGAATTGCTAGAAACTCTTAATGAGTTGAATAAGAACCCTTGGCTCTTGGAAATAATGAATGGAATGTGTTGATGAAGTTGTACATTTTGAAAACTTGTTTAAAAAACAACAAAAGGCTAAAATAATCAGATATCCACCAACCCAAAATAGCTCGATCAAATATTAAATTAATTATGATCAATACATGATGAAACGCTATATTAAAGTAAATAATCTCAGGATAAAATAAGAAATAAATAAAGAAGTGTTCAAATAGAAAGGTATTTAGATAAATAAATGAAGGCATTTTTAGTTTGAGATTAAATGACAAAAATTGTCAAGACATACAGTAAATAAATGAAACTATGGACTTTTAAGAATAACAAATGAAATTAAACAAAGCCACCTGTAAGCTAGATTCATAGAGTATAATTTATAAAATAGTATTAGCAAGTAGGTATCACAAGACGTAACACTAGCATTTGCTACAGTGTTTCAATCATCGGCTAACACATATCTGTGTTATGCTAACAAGGTCTTGTGATCGTGTGCAATCCTTGGTTCACAGTGTAGTATCCAATCCTAGTTCAAACCAAGCCTAATATTGATATTACAAATTATTAATTCTCATCAATCAATTTACAATATCAATTATTACGAGTGCTTCAGTGTATTATTCAACATATGTTATAAATTACAGAAATTTACAACCACGTGTTTCTAATTCGCGCCATTTCTGAATACTGACTATTTCAGTTATCACTCTGCATATTTCACTTAATTTTGCCATTCATTCAATCTTACATTCCTTCACACTTTCTGACATGTTTTATTGTCTTTCCAGCAATACTATCATTCTGGATATATGCCCATCTTGCACATCCTACATAGCTTACAGCATTACTCCGGTAGCCGAATCTTTATACTTGTTGATATATATTGCATTGCACGTGTGTGAATAAAGTTTACATAGTTTTAGAACATGTTATAAGTTGTTTTTTTATATAAGATTCGTTGGATCCCTGCATCCAAGCGCACCTATGTGTCTACTGCTCTACATTCGCTACAGTACGTAGGTGGTCCTCCACTCTAGTTCCAGAAGCTAGATCCCATTTATCCTAATTTTCCATTGTGACCCTAACAGTGAACATCGTATTAATCGAAGATCTAACCTAATATTCATGTGAATTAAGTGCCGTACTACTTTTTAAATAAAGTTAGAACCAATTGGTTGAAGTAAAGATTTGGTTGAGGTACAAGGGAGATAAACGAAATATAGTGCTATAATCATGGAAGTAGCCTGATCAATAATCTAGAATAGCCTTCTTCAAAAATAGAAAGAAAATTGCCTAAAAAAATTGTTATTTCCAATAGAAAATTGGAGAAAGGTTTCTTGATTATGACCGTATGTTATCCTTAACTTCATTATTATAAAAATATATGCATTTTTGTCCTCTTTTCTCTTTAAATTGCACTATCCTATTTAAGTGCGTATCACTGCGCATCAGGTATAATTGTTAGCCATCACATACTCTCAACAAATAAATGGGGAAAAATACATAGATCACTATAACGGTAATTAGTATTATTGATCCCCTTCCCCACTTGAAAACTGTCCATTCAAAACAAGCAGAACATCAGAAGTTTATACCGGAAGGGTATAATAATAATTAGTCTGTAAGCCGAATCGCCTAAATTTTTAACCCATAGAATATAAATAATTTTTGCACGAATATCTTTACATTTAATGGGTAGAAAATGTAATGTATAATACCTATGGCTGACTATTGATCTAAGTTCGAGCTCAGGTAGCTCCTTCCATTTTCCTGAGGTAGGGAGATTTGGAAAGGGATACTCTCAAATTGGCGAGGACTAAAGGTGAAGTTCTAAATTCACCGATGGATCCATCGATGGCACCGACCGTTCTTAAATTCAGTAATGGAATCCATCAGCAATCCATCAATGAGTTCTCTGTGTTCTGATGAGTTTGCGCTGCTTTCCAACGACTAGCTTCAGTCCCATCGTACTTGAATGTCTGATGGTTCAGATGAATCACAGTCATTATGACGAATTAACAATATTTAAAATCGTGTAATGGGTCTGCGCATTAAGATTGTAACACCATATAACGAAATAAATAAGTTAAATAAGAAACACTGGTTCGGTGTTTACATTTTACAATTTCGTACATTTGAAAGCGTTATTTAAGATTTATCGCAATTTATTTAAGACTCAACTTTCAAAACAGTGTGGTATTGGTAGTTATTCAGCTTAATTATACAAGTTACTAATAATATAAGTAAAACTCCCTTCTGAATATCTCAAATTAATCGGTGACCTGGTTATCCATGTGGTCTGATCGTTTGGAATTCAGAAGTTCATTGGATTTTCGCTAATTCCTGCAAAATTTCAATAAATAAATATATTTATTAACCGTATTTATATATAAACCATTCTACAGTGGACTTACTACTTCTACAACCAGTTAGTCGATACCGGTACCATACACTGATTCATAGACTTGGTACCTGTGTAACATAACAAATCTGGTTAGAACTTATAAATCTGATAGTGTCTCCCACTACTCATGGTTCAGACTTTGGATCTCGATTTTACCTGATTTAAGTAAAGGTCCTAATGTTCGACATAAAGTGTTCGTGTGGATTCTAGCCCATAGTGTATATACATCACACAGTATTGATAATTTCTCAAAATAAAGTTTTTATTTATAGACTCAAGCTTAAACGAGAAATGGACAGAAAAAAAAAAGTTTCAAAGACGGTGCTGCATATTAATTATAGTGTATTAATGATCACAATACAACTGTTTAGTTATTTAAAAATGTGTTAAGTTACAATGTTCGCAAGGACCTGGAGCTGATTCCCTCCCAAACAAAATTTCACCGTACGCCCATGTCGGGTTTTGTTTGATATTGTTAAAATATTCTAAATGGGCTAGATCATATAATAGTATATTGCGATACAAGTGCCGTAAGGCACGTTTACGGGTCGAGGAAACAGATTGAAAACCCGAGGCGCAGCCGAGGGTTTTTAAGTTTTCGAGACCCGTAAATGCCTTTACGGCCCGTGTGTTGCATGCTATTTTTTGCACGACGATTATTTATAGGCCTATCAATTTAATTATATTAATTGTGATATTACCTGAAAATATTATGTAAATACATTCTTGAAAATAGATGTTTATTTCAGAAAGTGATTCGCATGTGTTTGTTGTTATGGGAACCGAATATTTGTCCTGGGGGCCGTGTCCATAAAGGCTTGTATTATGAAGTGTATCGTAATGAATTATGACGTGGCGCTTGGACCGTAAGTAATTTAACCTCATCGCAACGCCCTTAGCAACACGATTGTGTGGGAATGTCAACTTACGATCCATGTAAACAACTTTCGTAAGTAACACTTACTAGCTAAGGAGTGCAAAAAATAATATTAGTAAATTCGGGAATATTTAAAAAGACTCTAATATGTGTGTTATGTTACACTATAAAAGACTCAGATTGTCTGGAGAAAATTAAGTTGCCGCGATAGACCAATTATACCTCATAACTTCATAAGATATCGGTGAGTCTATTTTTGTGATAACTTATGATGTTAAGATTTATTTGATTTAATAAATCATTATTAAAATCAATTTCCATTGTATTTCATCTAAATTCAAAACTATCATATTTTTAAAGTGGAAAAATGGTTATTTGGAGTTATCAACAATACTATCGCGAGTATTTTACAACATTACATGTCGTTAATATGTTGGCGATCCCGATAAACATCGCCTTTGCCAACGAATGGTTTTAAAATTCATAAGTCAAGATGAATCCATCGAGAAAAAATGTGATATCTAGCATTGAGATGGTGGAATCCATCACTCATCAGTTTGACGAGTTTAGAAACTCGCTTAAACTGATTTAAGAAACTTGACAAGGGGAAAAAGTGTCTCCAGTGAAGAAAACCATCCAGAATGGCATGCTGGTCACATGCATTCAACCCTGCCATTTGCCAATGAAGTCAAAAGGAGAGAGATGTCGCCATCAGATGGTAGGCTCTGTCCTCATGGGATGTAGTGTCATAGTTGTAATACTTATGGACGGCGATCGCTTATCTGTGCATGCGATCTGGACCCACGAATTCTCAACAATACCACTTTCATAATAATAATAAAAAATAAAGAACATTTAGGAACTGGAAGGAAGCGGATTTCATGGTTGAGAAACATACGTGACTAGAAGTAGGGCAACTTTTTAGAATAGTAGATGACCGTCAAGCCTTCTTCAAACAGATCACCAACATCAGAATTACAGGGCAAAACACTGGAAACAAGAGCAGGGACTACTTTCAAAAATATGCTGTTAAGCACACAAGGACTTTCTCTACGACCCATGTGCATGCTGTCTACATGTGTTTTTTAAATCACATATATAGAAGAGCTGTGCATGCTTTCTAATGGAGACGTATTCTGAATTTCTAAATGGAAAGCAGTGTTTGTTGGTAACAACCAGTAAAACAGCAAGGGATTACATGTTTAATACTAGCAGGTGCCCGCGTCTTCGCCCACGATAATTAATTGAAAAATTAAAAATTAAGTGTATAATAATTATTAAAGCATTATATTTATTAACACTTGCACGAGAATTATTCATAAACTAAACCATTAATAATTAATGAAACAGCTAAAATTCCGGCTTTAGAGCACATTCCACGATTAGAAAGCGCCGCCTGGGAAAACGATCTCAGATTCAATTATGCAGTTCCAAAGCTAACTATGAACACTGATAATACCATTGCCTTCTAGACTGTATTACTCGTGTGTAATTCTCGAGACGGCGGTGGATAATACATATCGTTTCTCAACTGTTTGTTGAAAGGTTGAATATGATGTGAATTTTATTTGATAAATTCATTGTAATTTTCATAAATTTTATAATTTTTCAAGGGAAGGAGTTTTGTTTGGATTTTTATTGTCCGCGATACTTTCAGGGTTAAAATATCAATATAGACCTATTATAGCTGGTGCCCGCGGCTTCACCCGCCATTATTAATTGACTCCAGGATTTTTAAGAAATTTACACTGGCAGTTTGTTAAAAATGTTTGTGGTTCAGAGCTATGAAAATTGTAAATAAAAGTAAAATTAGAATATTTGTTCATTGTATTCATTTCACTTAGGCCTTATATAATAAAGAAACTATTTTCTAATTTTGTACTCGTCGTGAAAGTTTACACTGCGAGAGACGAACATCGCCGAGTATACCCGATGTCTCACGAAGTGAAGGAGCGAGTGAGCAGGTATTTAGGGCCGTTGAATTATATAAGAGTAGATAAACTAGATAACAAGGTTGTCGGCCGCTGTGGTCTAGGGAAATCGTACCCGCCTCTAGATCTGAAGGTCGCGGGTTCAAACCAGGATTTTTTAGGACGTAAATAGGCTACCTTAGTTTCCGGAGGGGATTGAGAGGCGCTTAGCACCTGACCCTCTGTCCTCTCTCGCCCTCTCTCGGAAAATAAGCGTAACACAATTCCCATAGGTAACAGAAACCTCTACTTGGAGTAGATGACCTTATGCCCCCAACATTAGGGGATAAGGGAAACAAGAGAGAGAGAGAGAGAGAGAGAGAGAGAGAGAGAGAGAGAGAGAGAGAGAGAGAGAGAGAGAGAGAGATAACAAAGTCATTATAATTTTCTTATTTCTTGTTGTGATTGTAATGAAATTATTCAAATCTCATATTTAGAAATTACTTTGCGATACAAGCGTTATGCAAAATGCCTATATTCTATTTAGTTAAACTTATTTAATATAAAGATACAACTGAATGTCAGGTGTGTATGCAAAACATATAATTTTTCTTAGTTTTATTTGTTTACATGTATAATGCCTATTCATACTGTTCCACTGTTTTGGGAAACAACCTCTTCTCAAACATGCATTATATATTTCTGTAATGAAGTTTGGGGTGAGTTTAAATACCCGTAGAAGAATGTCACTCGTTATCCCATCTTCCCCAGGCGATTTTTTAGGATCAAATTTCTTAAGCACAGCAAGGACTTCTTCCTTTGTGAATTCTTTATCATCTGCTTCCTGGGGTGGCTCCATTGATAATTTTCTAATTTCTGAGTGGTATTCATTGTCGCTTGCTTCATTGTCCTCTGGTAAAAAATGATCAACAATGTGATTTATCGTACTTTCCATATCCTTGGTGTAAGATCCTTCTGGCGTCTGAAGCGTAGATAAAGAAATTTTGTTTTTAGTTTTTCCAGATAAACTTTTGTACACTATGTTCCATGGATTAGACCCAGGAGTTACAGTGCAGAAGTTCCTCCATGATTTTGTTTTTCCTTCTTTGAGCTTCGATTGGTACAGACGTTTTTCCTCTTGGTATCGGTTTCTTCTCTCCTCTCGTAGGTTTAAGTTGTTCTGTGTTCTTTGGAATTTTCGTCTCAACGCAGTTACCTTTTTACGAAGAATCGTTAATTCATCTGTCCACCATGGGACAGATCTACCTTTATTTGTTTTGTTTATGTTTTTTAAGCGAAATGTGGATTTACATGCTAACTGAATGCATGAGAAGAAGTTTTCTATGATCTCTTCAGTGGATTTTCCGTTCTTCAGTTTCTCTGTTAGTTCTTTCTCGACAGCAGAATTCTCCATTGCTGTGCATTTAAAAGTGAATCTGATATTTTCCATTAAGCTGTCATCGAATTTGTTTAAGTTTTCCTCTTTAATTATGTATCGTCGATAATGATCATGTTCTGGTGTTTGAAGTGTCCTGTGTTTGTTATTTTCGGTTATTATGAAGAAGATGAGTTTATGATCAGAACAGCTTTCCTCCTTTCCGCACGTCCACTCAATAACAGAATGATGGAGGTTAGGACTTGAAATCGTCAAGTCAATTAGACTGCGAGCTCTGTTAGTTTCAAATGTTGGTATTCCATTATCCTCATTGACTATTAGTAAATTACTAGAAGTTATGAATTCTTCAAGTTTTTTGCCTCGTTGGTTCGTTATACTGTCAAACCATGTTGTGCTTCTAGCATTGGTGTCAGCTGCGATTATTACTCTGCAGCCGTTACCATGATTCATTATAGATTCAATTCTTTTAATATCTATTTCTATGTCCTTTTCGATGTCAAAGTATAGACTTGCAGCATAAAATTTATGTTTGTTGGTAATAACTTCTACTACTACATAGTCCTCGTTACATAACTGGTCGATAGCAATAATATCCATTTTATTGTTATTTCCAATTATTGCTGTACGCTTTCTGCCATTTCCTCCGGTAAACGTTCTGAACTTTTTAGGCAGTCCTGCCAATTGGTTATTGATGACATATGGTTCCTGCATGAATATAAGGTCTATATTTTGTTCATTAATTATCTGAACTACATTGTTCGTTGCTGCACGAGAATGTTGGAAGTTCAGTTGTAAACAACGTATTGGTTTGGGTAGATTCTTATATGTATATTATTTTATCGCATGTTTTTGGGGAGGGATGTATGGAAGTAATATTGCATGTCTGTTTAATTTCATCCCCAAAACGGTTTTATGGTAACATTAGAGTGAGAAATAAAATATTCCGCAAAAACAATACAATTTTATGTCACCGGAATTACTGTTTCTTCTTATTTGAACCCCTACCAGGCTTGGTGTGTAGAAGCGATGGGATACAAAATTCTACATCCTCTATTAGCCGTAAAAAGCTGTATCAAGCGTTTTCTGCGCGAATAGTTTGAGTGTGATAAGTCATTCTTCCTCATTTCAAATTCTAAATACCTATAAAAGGACCTAGAATTTTAATATCGAAAGTCCTTCATAAGTTAATTTCGAATTACAAAATACAAAACCCGGGCGACGCCGGGCCTTTTAAGCTAGTTTATATATACAAGGAATGAAATAGGTCCTAAAATTGTTCCTTGTGGAACACCAATATTTATGTTCTTTGTTTCGCTAAGTTGGTTATCAACTTTTACAATTTGATACCTGTCATTTAAATACTATGCAAAAAATGTTAAAACGACTCCATTTATACCTTGATGCAGTCCCGGAGGTAGTAATGATAATCGAATGTCGTAAGGTACAAGTTCTCAGGTGGGCGCCAATAATTAGTTGTATTTGCTTACGTACCTTCTTAATACGACTTCTGCATCACTTCTGCTTCTGCTGCTCAGGTGTGCATGAGTTTCTTGCATCTCAGGGAGGCTGCAAATGCTTCTGTTTAAGCCTATCTCTAACAGTTAGGAAGTAGTCTCTTGTGATTAAGCCCGTCGTGGTATGCCTCCAACGGTCTTTCCACTTGTTTATAGTGTGTTCTCTAAACTGCGAATACAGTTCTTTCCTATTTCTTGTGTTGTACGTTAACTGTGAGAAATCTCAAGATGGCGACGAATTGATGGGCGACAAAACAGTGTGTGTAGTGAAATCATCGCAGAAATAAGAACAAAATTACGCGGAACAAAAAGAAGACAAGATTCAGGGAGAGGAAGATACGCCGAGACGAGGTAAATATTAGCAAAAGAAGGGATACAAAACAAAACTAAAGAAGTGAAAAATTAAAACTGATCCCGTGTGCACTAAAGCCACAGCATCACCCAAATCTGCGGAGTTGCCAAGTGTCACCAGCCGTACCGGAAGTGACGCGAACCCAGAGAACACAGGCAAGATCTAAGAGGAAGAAAACAGATTCTACAAGTTCAGTGGTAGAGAATAACAACGAAATGGGCAAAGCATCAAAGGATAACAAAAGGAAGAGTAGACCCCCGATCAGATACGGAGATTCAGATACAGAACAAGAAGAAAAAGAAAAACCAAGCAGTAATAGCCCAGGTTCAGAGCAGAAGGGAAACCTGGGGTCCAAGAAGAGAGAGAGGGAAGAAAAAAACACGCAAATTTCAGAAAGCGACGAAGGAAACATAACTACAAAGGAGCTGAAGAGCATGTTTACAGATATCCTAACAGAAATAAAAACACTGAAACAACAAAACGAGGAATTTAGAAAAGAGACAAGAGAGAACCTAGCAGAGATGAAAAAAGAAATAAAAGGCCTAGACAAAACAATAGAAGACAAATGCCAAGCACTAGAAAGTAGAATAAGTAATGTGGAAAACAAGAACAATGAACGGACAAATAAGGTGGAGGAGCAACTAAAATATTTACTAGACACAGAAGAACGCAGACAACGGAAAGAAAAGAAGAATAACATCATAATGAAAAGCAAAGATTTCGAGAAGGACAAACAGACAGAAATAGAAAACAAAGTAGAGAGGACACTGCAACAGCTAGGGAACAAAGGAATGTACACCAGACCACTGTTTATAGGAAGAGACACGACGGACAAAGGCCTAGTAAAAATGGAGTTCAAACACCTGGAGGACAAGATAGTGATCATGCAAAACAAAAACAAACTGCAAGGTCAGGACCTATACATAGATGATGATATGACCAAGCAAGAAAGGGAAATCCAAAGTGCCCTGAGAAAGAGAGCTAAAGAAGAAAGGAGCAAAGGTAACATCGTCAAAGTCGGATATCAAAAGATCTCGATCAATGACCAGTGGGTAAACTGGAAGGACCTGACACAACAAGGAGACACATAGAAAATGAGCAAGAAACAAGAGGAAACCCAACAAATCAGAAAGAGGAGAATGAAATAATCATCGGCACACTAAATGTACAAACACTTAGAACAAAAGAGAGAGAAATAGAACTCAGTAATGCACTTAAAGATATTAAATATGACATTTTAGGCTTGTGTGAAGTCAGGAAACTAGGGGAAACAATTCTAGAGAAGGACAACGGGGACATATTTTGCTACAAAGGACAAACAAAAGGGCAAAAAGGAGTGGGTTTTCTCATAAAACGTGAAATGAAGAGCAAGATCAAAGAAATAGTGGGGATCTCAGAAAGAATAATGGCACTAATCCTAAACATCAACAAATGCAAAGTTACTATAATACAAGTATACGCCCCAACACAGAAATGCAGCGAGGAGGAGATAGAAGAATTCTATGACCTGCTGGAAAGCACAATGGAAAAATACAAATCGCCAAGAAACATCATTCTAGGAGACTTTAACTGCAAAGTAGGAAAAAGAGCGCACATACACGAAGAAGCAGTGGGCACCTATGGCTATGGTGAAAGGAATGACAGGGGAGAAAGAATGATGCAATTCGCCACTGAACAAAAAATGAAAATAATAAACTCCTTTTTCAGGAAACAACCAAACAATAAATGGACATGGAGGCATCCAAATGGGATAAATAAAAATGAACTAGACTACATTTTAAGCGACAGCTTATATGGAATCACAGACATCTATGTGGAAAGGAACCTCAAGTTCGATACTGATCACAGGGCCATATTCATTAAAATGAAAACAAAGAATCAAAGGAAGTCCTTCAAGAAGTCACCAAAGCGAGACATAGAAAGGCTAGACAAGAACAAATATGTAGCAACTTTACAAGCAAAACTACAACAAAACAATAGCAACAGAGAAGCAGGGGTACAAGAGGCATACAACACATTAGAACAAGCAATAATCCAAGCAGCTAACACAAACTTCCAACCATCAGAACAAGAGGATAGCACACACAAGCTAACACAGGAAACAGTAAAACTTATAGAGAAGCGAGAGAAACTAAAACATGAGAGAGAGACAAATACCGATAAAAAACGAGAATACACGGAAGTGGATTTACAAACCAAAAGAGCAATTAGGAGAGATCTAAGAGAATATAGAACACGCACAACAAGACAGATATTACAGTCAACAAAGTCAATCAGGAGAGCAAAGAAGGAGACTACCGAAGGGAAACAATGGATTTTAGGAGCAAAAACACAAGATGGCACCAGGAAAACCGCAAGAAAAGACATCAACACAGCAGCCACATGCTTCTACAAGCAGCTATACACGAGTACACTAAAACCCAACAGCCAAAAAGGGAACACGAACATAATAGGAGACTCACAGGAAACAGTACCCCCCATAATACTCAGCGAAGTCAGAACAGCCATAGAAGATCTAAAGGAAAACAAAGCACCAGGCGAAGACAAAATATTAAACGAATACATGAAGATAGGACAAGACCAACTACTAATCCCAATCACCAGGATCTTCAATAAAATCATAGAAACAGAAATACTACCAACCCAGTGGCTGACAAGCACAATAGTACTACTGCACAAGAAAGGCAATAAAGATGATCTAAATAACTTCAGGCCTATTAGTCTAATATCAAACCTCTATAAATTATTCTCCAAGATAATCACCAGAAGAATTACAAAACAACTAGATGGAAATCAAACACAGGATCAAGCGGGGTTCCGATCGGGTTACAGTACCATGGACCACCTACAGACCACTAAACAGGTGATGGAAAAGTCAGAGGAATTTAACCTCCCACTGTTCATAGCCTTCATCGACAATACCAAGGCATTCGACTCTGTGGAGCACACTAGTGTCTTCCAAGCACCGTCTGAACAAGGAGTGGAGAATAAATACATCAGGCTACTATCCCAACTATGCAGAAAATCACAGGCTAAGGTAGCAACAGAAAGAGTTGGACAACCTTTCAAGCTAGGGCGAGGAGTTAGACAAGGCGACCCCATATCCCAAAAACTGTTCACCAGTCTTCTTGAGAGTATTTTCCGGAAAACAAAGTGGAGGAAAAGTTATGGAATTAATATGAATGGGTACAAAATCACAAATCTCAGATTTGCAGATGATGTGGTCCTGTTTGCAACAAATGCTCAACACTTACAGGAAATGATACAAGAACTGAATAATGCCAGCATCCAGGCAGGGTTAGAAATGAATATGACAAAAACCAAAGTAATGACCAACAGACAGACAACCCCAATCAAGGTAAATACGATAGAACTTGAATATGTATCAGAGTACGTATATCTGGGACAACTCGTCTGTTTCCAGCAGAATATGGAGAAAGAGATTAGGAGAAGGATGGCCATAGCATGGAAAGCCTTCTGGGCACTAAAATTCATCCTACTAGACAGAACTCTCAACAGAAGACTAAGGCTGGAAGCACTGGAAACAAGCATCTACCCAACAATGTTATATGGATGCCAAACATGGAACCTGACGGAAGGACAGAGAAAACGGATTCAAAGCTGCCAAAGAAGAATGGAGAGGAAAATTCTAGGGATAACCTGGAGGGAGAGAATTTCAAATGTACGACTAAAAGAAATGACAAAATCTAAGGACATCTCACAAAAAGCCATGCTTCTAAAATGGAAATGGGGAGGACATGTGGCACGACTCAACAACAACAGGTGGGCACACATTTCAACAACGTGGGACCCCCGTAATGGCAAGAGACACCGTGGAAGACCTGGTACCAGGTGGGCAGATGACTTCAAGGCTGAAGCAGGCGTACACTGGTCCACAATGGCAAAGGACAGAACCAAGTGGAGAGCAAAACTAAAGGAAAATGACAAGACAGTGCTATAAAAACAGTTGTGCAAAATCAGGGTTGTGGAAAAGACAATCACAAGACAGACTTCAAGTCAACCTTAGAATGTTGAAGATCATATGGACTAGCCCTCCATATGTGATACCTAATCGAGCTGACCCTAATTAGGAGGCCATAGCCCTTCATGGGACAAATAAGGCTTATTCATTCATTCATTCATTCATTCACGTTAACTGTGTGACTTCTATGTCTCCGATCCTCGTTGGAAATTGCTGTCTTAAATCTATAGGCATTAACCTTTTCTTCTACCAGCAAGTCAGCTGGTATTTCTCCAGCAATGGGAACCTTATTGTCAGCGACTCCTGATAGGTGGCAGCAGGGCCACACGAGGTCCAAGCATATCGTCTGCGGTGCATTGAACATAATAGAACAGACTAAACATCAGTCAGAATGCCAGAAAACATGTTGTGGCGATCCTCTGTGTAAAACAGAGGTACTCAACCCCGTTCATATAGACCTATCTGTCTCCTACCCGTCATGGGAAAAATCCTAGAAAGACTGATCCTATCCCAACTAAACGCCAGCATAGAAATTTCCCTCTCTGACCAACAATATGGCTTCAGAGAGGCCCGCAGCACCGAGGATGCTATCAGGGAGCTCCAAATCTTCATCAGATCCTCCGAATATAAATATGTGCATGGAGTGTTTATTGACATACAAGGGGCCTTTGACAATGTCTGGTGGCCCCAAGTATTTAAAAGACTCAGAGAAATTCAATGCCCACCCAACATCTACGCGACCATACAGGATTATTTCCGCAACAGGAAGGTAACAGTCAAAGACAACTTCCACAAGAAGACCAAATCAGTCACCATGGGCTGTCCTCAAGGGTCAGTTCTAGGACCAAAGCTGTGGAACCATCTTTTCGACGAAGCCCTTCGACAAATTGAAAACATCCAGAACGTCAAGGCCATCGCATTCGCTGACGACCTGGTACTCCTACTGGAGGCCAACTCTAGGACTGGGCTCGAGCAGAAGGGCAATGAAGCGATGCGAATCTTCTCAGACTGGTGCTCAAAAGTAAAGCTGAGACTATCCACCGACAAAACCAGAACATTACTCCTTAAGGGCTTCCTAGATCCCGAGCGACCACCACGCATCTTCGCTGACGGTACGAGACTGAGAAACGTCCAACAGCTAAGATACCTGGGAGTGGAGCTCCAGGCAGGAAACAAAATGGACAAGCAGGTGGACAGGGCTTGTGCCTCGGCTGTCACCCTGTTCCAGGCTCTGGGAAGGCTATCGGGTCAAAACTGGGGCTACCGATACACCAACTACAGGATCCTCTACCACGCAGTCTTTGTACCTGTCTTAACGTACGCGGCCAAGGGATGGGCACCCTATATCAACGCCAGACACAAAAAGAAGATCCTGTCCGCACAACGCCAGGCACTATTGCGAGTCACCAGAGCATACTCCACCGTCTCTACAGACGCCCTTATCACCATCGCAGGGGTAGTGCCAGCAGATCTGCTGCTAGACGAAAGGGTCGTGGCTTACGACCTAAAGAAAGGTATGCCTACACAAATAGGCCAGCTCCAGGTAACAGAAGCTACCTATAGAGACAGAACAAGCTCCCAGCTCAAAAGCCTCCTCAGATGGCAAACCATCAGCCAGTGGGAGCGCCGATGGCAGACCACTCCGAATGGGCTCCTCACAAAGAGCTTTTTCCCCAGCGTCAGGACGAGGATCCAGCAGAAGTGGATAACCCCAGACTTCGCGACTGCGCAGCTCTACACGGGCCATGGCCTCTTCCTGGCAAATTTGGCCAGGTTCAACCTGGCCGACGACAGTCTGTGTTGCTGCGAAGACTGTGAGGAGGACACAGCCTACCACGCGCTGTACACCTGCCCACGCCATAGGGAAGCCAGGCGCGAACTGATACGCATCGCCACGGCGGAAGGAGTGCAATGGGCGCCGGAGCTGAGCTACTGGACTGGTAGAACGACCCACGAGGCCTTCAAGACTTTTGCTCGACGTGTCATCGAAGAGAGAAGAAATTCAGAAGAAGACTAACTCTGATTCCATAGTGAACATAAACATTTTGTTGTCTTCTCTTCAACTCGCTCACGATTTCACTCTTTTGTATATAAATTCTGTATAAGACTTTGACTTCCTGATTGCCATGTTACTGTGTTGTAAACATTCACCCTTCAGCAATTCATCATTCACCTCATTATCCTCTAAGCATGTACAGACGGCCATTTTATTATGTTGTAAATATTCACCCTCCGCTAATTCATCACTCACCTCATCATCATCTTCTATATGTATATAGATTCCTCCCAGTTTATGTAATTCTAGTGTGTTGCAAATATTCGCCCTGCATTAACTCATCATTCACCTCATCGTCACCTTCTACATATGTACTGACTGCTTCTGATTTATTGCCATGTACCATGTTGTAAATATTCACCCTTCGCTAATTCATCACTCACATCATCATCATCTACACATACACCGAAGCCTTGAAACCAAGATAGCAAATTGTATGTAAATATTAGTCTATGTATTATCTGTATTCTCCCCAGTAGTGTAGCCTCCGGCTGTGGGACTCTGGGTCAACTATGGTCAAATAAAAAAAAAAAAAAAAAAAAAATGTACACATATGCTTGAAATATATGGTTATAAAATATAAAGAAGATTAAACGGATGGTAATAGTTAATAATCTATGAGTTCCTTCAAATCACCTCGCTCAACATTTTCAGATCCTCAGAATTTACTCATCTTAATCATTTTTACACAGAATAAAACTTACCAAGAAGTAGTATTCTCATTATCTACAACAGAAGGTCATGTTTCCAATATCTTCTGCTAGAAACAGAAAGTTCGCCCAGCAGGAATCTCGATCATTTATTCTCTTTCAAACTATGATACAAAATTACTTCTTAAATAGGGATGGACAGTATTTGATAAATACAACTTACTTAATTTATTAACTTCGTAACAAACATTCACACATTTCTGTTTCACATTTATTATAATCCGTATAATAAAATTATGAATATTTTGTTTAAACGGAATTTTTTAGTTTTTCATTGCAAACATAAAAGAAATCGTAAAATTGAAACACTTGCAAAAACTAAATTATTCTTACACGCATTGATGGTTCTTGTAAATTGACGATTTTAAAAAATATGTATTATAAAGAAGACGTACAAGCATATTTTTTTATTTCTATACTGGCAATTGCGCTGGCTATTTTCCCCCTCTAAATTAAAGAATAAAAATTAAAAAAACTGCACTATTATTAAATACAACTCACTTTCATAATGCACACTAATGGTATTAAAACACTATATCAGAACTGGAATTACCGATGCATTTTAACACGAACCGAAGAGGACGTAGTATTTTGAATTATTACCATGTGAACATGTGAGAACCTCTTGTTTCTGATAGTTCCATGCAGAAAGTGTCGAATTTTTTTGAAATAAATTACACTGATTTTCTGATGTCACATTAAAGCACAGTTTAAAGACTTTGAAATAAGATATCTATAAAAATACAGTAAACCCATCTCCCCATATATTGGATTCTTCGTAGTAATATTAAAACATTTTACTGCCAGGTAAAAAACGGCAAATGTTTTTAGTCTTCATAGTTCCACCCACATCCAATTGTTGTATTGGCCGCCTTTTTCTCTTTTCTTAAAACTAAATAGCCCGAAAACCTGTAGGCAGAACTGTATGAACTGTTTGATTGTCTGGTGTTGCAGACTAACGTGCGGTAACAAGAAGTAGACAAAAAACCTAAATGGAGTCAGTATTAGGTCTTCAACTTATAGCAAAAGAGAAAAATTATGGACATTAATGATAGCGAAAGAAAATTCAACTATTCTTTCATGGATGCCGTCGGTTGTCGGGGATGACAAAGAAATTCTTCCGAAAATATTAAGGTATGTTGTATTTATTTGCTTGATTTAAAAAAAAAACATTTTCTTGCCTATTTTGAAAATTATTAGTGTCTAATATCCGGCCTCAACTAGTTTGTCATTGTGAGGCTTTAAGCTTGATTCTATGAGCTATGCCGTAATAGTACATCAAATTTATAAACTTAAAGGAACTAAGGAGAGAGTTAAATTGTCTATAAAAATGCTTTCATTGAGTTCGAATTAATTACGGAAAAATCGTGAACAGGCTGTTTATTATCTTGCCTATAGTAATTAATAGAAAATCTAGCTATTTCTGTCTGTCTCTTTCAAGTAAAACCTACTAACTGATAGAGCTGAAATTTTCCACAAATTTAGTTTTTATACCTGGAAAGAACATAAGAATATAACCGTTTTTCCTTTTCAAGGCGGTGGCCATTTTAATGACTTGCAATAACAACGCGATTATGTTCCTTGCTAATATTTAGCGATACTACGGCCATCTGTTGGTCAACTCGATTATTCTTAGTTTGTTCACAAAACAAAATTCTGCTACATGTATATTCTTGAGTGATGAGTGTTTTATATTTTCCACTGTTTTATTTATATGCATGTGTAAATTCCTTGAGATTCTACGTGAACATTCATGAGTGATGATAGTTTTATATTTTCCACTGTTTGATTATATTCCCCTAATTTGTTAGAGAAATAAGTTAACATTTATGTGTCATGGTTTAGTTTATATATTGTATAGTCAGGGATTATAAATCCGATACTAGGCCTATATCAATAAAGGATTAATATTTTTAAAAAAATCAAAGGATATATGTCTACTAAAGCCAAAGCAATGTCGTATACTTTTTTACCGTAGTAAGGACGGGTAACCAGATAATTTTCATATTTCTGTTATCATAATCACTCGTTTTCTTAATTCCAGTCATAAGTAGCGTCACAAATATAATTTTCACAATTGAGGAAAATTCAAGTTTATTTCTTTAACTATTATTTTATGCAGTAAAAAGCCTATACCACAGATACGCAGTTTATACATATGAAATAACAGGGCACCATAAGTAGACATGGTCCGATTGAGTTCAGAAAACCTTGCGTAAATAAATAATCTGTTTATAGTAGGTCTATTACATTACTTTCATTGACCCAGATATAATTTGACTATAATTCCGCTTTCCTGTTGTGAGTAGACAACTGAAGTTGTGTCAAAAATTATTTTTACCAGTATCACATTCGGCATTTTGAATGTAAGCCTGTAGCATTCTTAATGTAGCAATGGTAAAGATTATTACAGCAGGTCTACGTCCGTTTTTATAGACTCTACGAGGTGAATAGTTGTTGAATACATTTATTTAAGGAATTGGAACTTTTCTTTTCCCCGTAAAAACCAATTATTCAAAACGTCATTACGTTTAAACCGACTCTACCAAAGTTTTCATAGTGATTGAAGGCATAGAAAACAAGGTTAATAAGTTAAACAATTAGAAATTAAATGTATCGTTAAAGAATAATCATTCATTAAAGACTGTGTTCATAGCAGTATAAAGCATCTGTATTTTGACGAACAAACGTCTTCAAAGTATGTTTTGTGTGTGTGGGGGGGGGGTCAATTGCTACAACTGTCTGTAATGAAGTATATGTAACTGAAATAACAAGTCTGGGCAAATTGGACGACATTCTGCAGAAAGGAACCAACCCTCAAATTTAAAAATCCGGAATAGATGCTAAATTTTTGCTACTGAACTATATATCCATGTTGTGCAAACTAACCAACCCTCTTCATCCATTTATATGGCTTCTATTAAGCAAACAAAACACACTGAAAAGATCCAGGTGGGTTTTTATTTAACTTTAAATGCCTGTTTTTAGCTTTAAAATCATGTGGGTTGGTTCCTTTCTGCAGAATGTCGTCCAATTAATGCATAAACTAAGAACTCAGTAAAAAAGACCTAAACAGATAAGGGTTTTACAGGCCTCGAAATTAAAAACAATTCAAAATAAACCTTTTGTGGTAAGAACTAAGCTCTGTATTTTAAGTACCAGTACACATTCAGTCAGTAAAATCTCAAAACTGCAATTAAAAGTGAAGAAATTTGTTACAGGATTAGGCTTTCATGAATACAACCAGAGACAGGAAGAGTAATTACGGGTAATGCATGTAAGTTATCTTATGATAGTATATTATTAAGTGCCAGTATGGTACTTTATGACTATGAGATTGTATGCGGGACGGGAAAATGTCTGTCCGTCTGTGTGCCTGTACGCACAACTCAAATATGGACATGTGAAGTCAGAATGAAAAATTCAATGCCATAGCCGGGATTTGAACCAGGATCTTCGGCTCTCCGTGCCGATGCTCAAACCAACTGAGCTACCATGGCAACGTGCCGGTACAACATTAAATTCTCCAACTGACTCACAATCCCAGAATACCACCAGGCGTTCTCAATATGAGATACGAACCCAGTGGCGACTTACAAGCTGTAAGTGCTTAAAGACCCGGGCTTTATAGTAAACCACTAGTTACTAGTAGGTCACAGTGGAATGATAATTCTTTCACACTGGCCGTGTGTAGGCTAAGATGGACATATGAAGTCAGAATGAAAAATTTAATGTTGTACCGGCACGTTGCCATGGTAGCTCAGTTGGTTTGAGCATCGGCACGGAGAGCCGAAGATCCTGGTTCAAATCCCGGCTATGGCATTGAATTTTTCATTCTGACTTCACATGTCCATCTTAGCCTACACACGGCCAGTGTGAAAGAATTATCATTCCACGGTGACCTACTAGTGGTTTACTATAAAGCCCGGGTCTTTAAGCACTTACAGCTTGTAAGTCGCCACTACAATTTTAGGTTCGTATCTCATATTGAGAACGCCTGGTGGTATTCTGGGATTGTGAGTCAGTTGGAGAATTTAATGTTGTACCGGCACGTTGCCATGGTAGCTCAGTTGGTTTGAGCATCGGCACGGAGAGCCGAAGATCCTGGTTCAAATCCCGGCTATGGCATTGAATTTTTCATTCTGACTTCACATGTCCATCTTAGCCTACACACGGCCAGTGTGAAAGAATTATCATTCCAACTCAAATATGCTTTATCGGATTTTCATAAAACTTGATATAGCCTACACATTTATAACGTCCACGGAAAGAAGCCTATTCATATTGGACCAAATCGGTTGACTGGTACAGGAGTTATATCCAATTTTGTGCCTATTTTATCATAATATATCAGAAATAAAATCAGGTAAACTGATGTTACTAAGTGCCAGAATGCTTTTGTTTAATCAGATATGATTGCAATTATGAAATGCAGAAAATTAAGTTTTTTTTATTTATACGATTTCAGAGATGATACATTAAGCAGGACTTACGGAAAAACAATGGTCTAGTTTTTTTTAATCAGATTATCATTGTTCAGCATTAGCAGAACTATACAAATTTGTAATATCTTGACACTCGCACACTCACATAAAAATAAAAATAAAAATAAAAGTCAAATTGGCCGACTACAAGATTTGAACTAGGGACCTCCAAAATGCGAGTCCAATACGTCACCATCTCGGCCACGATCGAGTTTGATCAGCGTATGTGAAATAATAGTGTTATTTGTCATAGCTAACTGTATTGCAACTGCCAAAGCCGTATATGAATATCAGTACTGTAAAGCAATATGTTGCCATGATTACTGATTTGCATTTGATAAATTCTATCTAATATATTACCATAAAATAGGGACTAAATTGGGCATTATTTCGATATGGCCCAATAAGAATAGGCTTCTTCCCATGGACGTTATAAATGTGTTTACCGAGTTTCATGAAAATCCGATAAAGCGTACTTGAGTTATCGCGCGTACAGACACACGCACAGACGGACAGACCGACAGACGGACAGACCGACAGACGGACAGACATTTCCCCGTCACCCACACAATCTTATAAAGCACCATACTGGCACTTAATAATTTATCAAATGCAAATCAGTTATCATGACAGTTTTAGAGCGTACATATACATATTTAGAAATTGCAGTACAGTTAGCTATGACAAATAACACTATTTCTTTACATACGCTTATCAAACTAGGTCGTTAAACCGAGCGAGGTGCCCGAGATGGTAACGTCCTGGACTCGCATTCTGGAGGTCCCTTGTTCAAATCACGAAACCAGCCAATTTTACTTTTTTTGTTGGATTTTTATTTGAGTGTGCGACTGTCAAGATATCACAAATCTGTATAGTTCTGCTCTGATGCTGGACGATCTTAATTTGAGTTTAAAAAAAAACTAGACATTTGCTCTTCTGTAAGCCCTGCTTAATGAATTAATCTGGAGCTTAACTTGGGAATCAATTTAAAAAATAAAACTTATTTTCTGCATATCATAATTGCAATTATAACTGATTAAACAAAAGCATTCTGGCACTTCGTTACATCAGTTTACCTGATTTTATTATATGTTATATTGTTGTTGAAAACCTGTAGAATCCATTTATACATATAATTTCACAAAGTAGATACAAAATGTATACGCCTGTTTTACATGTAGCCTACAGCTTAGGCTATTTGTCTAAGGTGTTATACATTATTATGTAAAGCAGTGTGAAAAATTTATTAATAAGACATTCAGGTATTCATTGATGATTCTTGATAGCTATTGACTCTTAGTAGTTGCGGAAAGGATTTAACTTTGATCCGAAACAAAGATGCGTGTAGCATTTTTCCATTCGATAGTGCGAGAAAATTCTGTTACCAGTAGTAGTAAGTTTCAGGTTTACACAGTTCAGTGTTTACAATGATAAGAAGATACAAATTAACAACAAATGATTTACAAACTTTAAAAAATAGTAGCATACATTTATATACACTCACACACATATACATCCATCCATACATACTTTCATTGAAGCCCAATATAAATTTTCTACTTTGTAGAAATAATTATCTAAAAGAAACAATTTTAGAGTTGTTTGAAATGAAATCTCTGATTTCTGTGCCGTGATATAAGGTGGGAGAGAACACAAGTAGTCCTAATAAGGAGATGAGAAGTGTGATACTGCTTTTGATCTGTGTATTATAGGAATGATAATCAGAATTAATTTTAAAAAGGTTTATGTGTGAATAGGCAAAAAATTCAGTTTGGAAAATGATAATTCAAGGTTGAGGGAGTATCTTAAGCTCTTTGAATAGCGGATTACAGGAATCCAAGGGCTTAGCTTTAAAAGTTATGCGTATTATTCAGTTTTGAAGGACAAAAACTCTGTTTATAAAAAATAATGTTGTATTGTATTCTTGAATATACAGTACCGGTACATGAGTGTAATAACAGAAGAGAAGTGTTTTTTTACTGCAGCAAGATGATAGCTTAAGGAAGAGATAAACAGAACCAGATACATATTGGCATAGAATGTCAATATGTACTTTCCAATTTAGATGACAGTCGATGGTTACTCCTAAAATTTTTGATTTTGTCTCTTCTTCTATTATTGAATAATACGAAATTATTGACTACTGCCTTTTTAATGAATCTGGATTTGAAGTGTATGAATTTAGTCTTAGATGCATTCATAATTAAGTGGTTTTTGACGCAACAGTTATGGAAATCTAGCATTGTTCGCGAAGCTGTGGCTCTTAGATCATCTATACAGGTACCTTCAATGACTAAGGTACAGTCATCTGCAAACATTATTGTTTCGGCGGTAACATTTAAGGGCAGATCATTTATATACAAAAGAAATAATAGATGGCCTACAATCAAGCCTTGTTTTACTCCCTTCTTTACTGTTGCAGAGCTTGATCTAAAATTGTCATTCTTGTGATTTACTTCCACAATTTGTGTCCTCATAGAGAGGTAGGACTTATACATAATTCCGCGTATTCCATAATTGTACTTTTTCAAAGAGGGTGTCATGATGGATGTTATCGAACGCTTTGTAAGATCAACGAATAGCCTATAGCTAGAGTCTGTTTGCCTTCATCCATTATTTTCCCTTCGGTGAAATGAAAGAGACTGTTTACAATGTCTGTATGTCAAATTTAAACATCTTTCAGAAGTCAAAAGTAATTCATGTGAGTAACACACAACTTTTGTTATACTTCATATTAATTTCAGAGCGCTTATACACCACTAAAGAAATATTAAAGGGAATTAATAAGAGACTACAAAGGGACGGCATATGCAATCTTCCACTAAACAACTTAGTCGCACTGATTGTAAGTTCTTGGGTAAACTCTTATGAAGAATACTGTATTCTAATTTATGAAGTTATGATCATTATGGTGAGTTTAGTTAGTCTGGTGATTTTGCCTGACTTCAGCCTGGTTTCTCTAACCCATCCTGTTTCCTAACCAGGTATTTAGGATCCAAATTACATCTTCACAGTCAAGGGGAAAGTAAAACTTTGAATCTAGATGGATATATGCATTTGTCTCAGTAGTCTCAGAGACTACTGTCTCTGTTGGACAATTGATGAAACTGCACTGTAAGTTACAACACGAAAAAGTGTCCTTTAGATGAAAATATGTGTTTCTTGTATGATTTGGCTGAAAATAACGAATATGTAATTATTTTGACATTTTTTGTTTACCACGCACCATTTTCCCAAAAATCCACACTTTTTGCTACATCCGTAAACAGTGGCCTCCAAGAAACAAAAATCATTCCTGACACCAAAAACATATCACATAAACTTGTGAATCTGCAATGTGTCTTTCTTCCACCATTGCACATTAAACTCTGTTTGATGAAAATATTAGTGAAAGCTCTGGACAGAGAAGGAGTAGCTTTCTTACATCTCAGGAACAAATTCAAACATTTAAGTGAGGCAAAGGTAAAGGAAGGGGTTTTTATTGGCCCACAAATTAAAACAGTCTTTCGTGATAAAGAGTTTGAAAATAAATTGTCAGAAGCAGAAAAATCAGCCTGACTGGCATTCAAATTAGTGTGTTCACGTTTCCTTGGAAATATGAAAGCGGGAAACTATGAAGATCTTGTTAGTGCTATGGTGAAATGCTTTCGTGTTATAGGTTGCAATTTTACGTCATTAAAACTAACACTTTGTGGACTCACATTTGAACTTATTTCCTCAAAACCTGTGCGCAATTAGTAATGGGCATGGTGAAAGGTTTCACCAGGACATCTCTATGTTTGAAAAGCGTTTCAATGGTCGATGGAATAGAAATATGCTAGCTGAATATTGCTGATCTGTTATCAGGGACACATCATCAGATGTCTACAAGAGAAAATTGAAAAAATAATAATAATAATAATAATAATAATAATAATAATAATAATAATTATAATAATAATAATAATAATTTTAGCGTTTGTGTTTTCTATATAAATCAAGCCTCTGTTACATTTCTCTGTAACCAATTTCTTTAAATATGAGAAGTGTGTCTCCTACAAAAAGGTAGGAAATGAATTGAAATGAATTTGAAATGAATTGAAATGAATTTTGGCATGATAAAAAGGCACTAGATCTAGATTAATCAATATTTTTCATACATTTTACTATACTTTATTGAACACGTAGCAATTATTTAAATGTCGCATAACTTTTTGGCAGCTCTTTTGCTTGTTAGCTGTCTTAATTGTTTGAAGATGTCGACGTGGAGAAAAAATATCACTATGAGTCATGCAAGTAAAGTATGGAAAACTAAATTGGGAAAGGATCGGTTTGTTTTTCGGTGCTAGGGTAGTTATCTAAATTTACTCTTACTTTTTTTAGAAAATTTTGAATTAATTTTTTTCAGTCTGTGGCTTTAAATGTATTACAAAATTATTTGGCCAATGTTGTGATAGTTCTAGTTTATAAGGGAAAATTCTAACCTCCCGCACATTTATAAGGACATTAAACGCAAATTACAACTATACTATTAGAAGGAAAATAAGACCAAGTACACCAAAAGATAGCTGACATTAAGGACGATAGTTTGACATATAACACGACATAATTAATTGAAGGACGATTACGCTATTAATAAATAATCAATCAAAACGACTAATTATTACAGGACCTAATAGAAATTTATATAATTTGAACCGGACGACTAATCCCTTCAGGATGACATACTTTTTATTAACGTTACATCTATAGAATTAGAGTAATTAGACAATTCAGATCATATAATAGAAAAATAGGCGTTCCTGACCACAAAGTCAGACTCGTGGCGCCTCACTACTTTGACAGATGTTGATGAATCGCTAAACGGACACCACGCTTAAACTCAACGGAAAGAATTTTGAAGACCTAGCAGAAGAGATTGTTAATGAGCCAATAAGGAAAGACTAAAGGCAGAGTCAGACCAATGACATAACTGCAGAAAAAACTAAACCCATGAGATATTAGCAAAATCCCAGGACGGGAGCGACACTATCTTGGACATTACTTCACGACTCGGACTGCAACTTCAGACATCGACATAGATTAGAGACCACGACATTTTAGCTAGCATTAGGCAAGTTTTTATTAACCCGCGCAGAGAAATAGGTTATATACCATACAGACATGGGAACGCGCGAGAGTAATTTATTATATAGTAATCAAAGTAAATATTGGTATTAAGGTGGAGCTATTAATTGTCACCTAAGTTATCAACGAATTCCGCGCTATAGAAATTGAGGATAGAAAATCTAAACATTAAATTACCAGCGCGTGTGTAACACTTTATACGGAAGTGAACAACATTATATTATAATTAAAAGATACAGCCTAAGTACGACGACGTGAAACATTATTGACAAACTAAAAGACGACCTTACATCATCTGTGATTTCTGATAAAATTATAAAACAAATCTGCAAACTTTTTGGAACATCTTAAGAAATAAACTAAATTTATCTTCACTATTTTAATTTATGGACTTATAAATATTTCAACCTTCAATAATATCCCTTTCTAGCTTCCGATTCATTGCTCACCTAGCCACGGAGATCAGACCTCGCACTACCGAACTGAGAAACTAGCTGGACAGCCGATACAAAGCTTGTGTTGCGGTGAGTTGTGGCTGTACTTACGAAAACTCCCCGTAATTACAGCCGACTTATAAACCGAGCCAAGCGGCGTGCGGGCACAATGTACACCATCAGTCCATCACCTATATCATTGTAGCAATAAAAATTCCCAAAGGACTGTTCTTGGTCCGCAGCCATTATAACCAATCACATTATATGAGTAACTATTGTAAATTTTCCAATTGATTATTTATTGTCCTTTTGGACAGATTTATGGTACTCCTTGACTAAGTACAGCTATCCTTCGGGTTATTCTTTCTACAGTGAGTTGTTAGTAGGACTCGGGTATTTAGGTTTTTATGAACCCTGTTTGAGTTATTTTAAATATATCATATTAAAATAGTTTTATTTCAGTTTTATACCATTTTAAGACTGTTTTTTAAACTTTCACTTGAATTACTATAATAAACACATGAAAAAATATGTTAATTAATTTTATTTTCACTTAAATTTCCATGGCTCAGAACCACAAAACTTTAGGAATACTTTTAGCTTAGTGTCAGAACTACCCCTGTCATTTCCAACTCCACCACAAACTCAACATAACTTTTTTTCAATTACTCAGTCAACTTTTAGAATACTTCACTTTTGGCGTCTTGTGGAGCAATTACTGTGAATAAGCAGCAAGTGTAAGCTTCTTAAGAATATCTTTAATTCACTTTCAGAGAAACCGGGGATTTCGGTTCACTTAAGATTTCCTTTAGCGGGCCAATGGGGTACAAAATTACAAAATTACAAAACTCAATGCTATATTTTATCTTACAAAATAATTTACCAGCAACAATGAACAAAATGCAAAAGGTAGGCAGACATTTAAAAAGTAACTTTTAATAGAACAATGATAATATATAAAGTAGTAAACAGACATGTTCATAATAACATTGCATTGCGTTTTCTTGAAAATGTGCATTCTTATGGCACGAGAAACAAATCAAATATTTTCGTCACGCATTCTGAATTGGTTACATATGGACTAAGGGGAGTGAAAAATTATCTTGCAAATCTTTTTAATGAAATTCCACTGGAAATAAGATCTGTAAAAAACTTAAATAGTTTCAAAAAAAAGTTGAAGATTTTTCTATTAAATGATTAAGTGAACAATATTTCTATTATACTTACTGTGTATACTTATTTGTGTAAATTATTGTAACAATTTTATTATAATAACTTTGAATTTTGTCATCCTTGTAATACTGTCCCTTAATGTGAGCAATTGGCTCGTTGGGACCTTTTGTTAAATAAATAAATAAATAAATTAGATTAATTATTTCAATTATTATTGTTTTTCATCGTATTTCATTGAAAAACAGTTTTAGCCTTTTTTAGTTTTTAATGTCTTATTTTAATGTCATTTTTAGGTTTTATAAGTTTGGACTATGTGACTGCCTTGACAATGAAACGCATAATAATATTAAAATACCACAGCTAGCAAGGAACGATATAGTTTAATAACTAAGAATCCGGGCTCTAGTTAATAGTAATATGAATTTATATTAGTAATATAATTTTTTAATGCATTTAAATTTTATATAGGCTAGCGAAATATTCCAATAACCTATCAGTTGTTCAAGCGGCTCAACAAACATGTCAATATTCAATGCAATGTAGGTCTATTTATTCCAGTAACGTTCAGTATTATCACAAGGGCCCGAATTCTGAGGTTTTAGACTATTTTTTCCTTGCTAGCTAACTGTGATATTTTAACTAATTATCCATTTCATTGTCAAGAAATCGCATAGTCAAATTTGATAAAATCCAAAAATGGCTAAATAAGCAGTTGAAAACTAAAAATGGCTAAAAACTGTTTTAAATTAAGATACGATAACATACCGTACTTAAGAAACTAATAAAATGTAATTAATCTAATTATTAATGTTCTACTACAGGTTTCCCATTTTCAAAACCATGTAACACATTTATTTAACAAAGAAATAAGCTACATTGGAAATTTTTAAATGGCTTACAGTCTTGGGTTTACAATTCTGGTCTTACTTTTTGAATATGATTTCCTTGAGATGCCCTCTATTAACTTTAACACATTGCTGCAATCTCCCTCGTAAACTGGCCATTACGCGGTGTGTGGTGTCTTGCGTAACATTTGCAATTCCCTGCTAAATTGCATTGTTAAGACTGTTAATGTTAGGGAGGGGATGAGCAAAAACTTGAGACTTCAGATGGTCCCACAGAAAAAAAAAATCTGGTGCAGTAAGGTCGGGAGATTTTGAGGGAAAGAATTTGGAAAGAATTCGGCCGGGGAAAGCAGCATGAAGGGTGTCCATTGAAAGATGTGCAGTATGTGCTACCCTATAACACCATCCTGTAGTTGAAACCACAATCTCTCAATATCCAAGTTACGTTGTATCAATTATGGTAGGAAGAAAGTTTGCAGTATGTGATTGTAACGTTCAGAGTTGACAGAAACCGAAGCACCATTATCGCTCTCAAAGAAATAAGGGCCAATAATACCCTGCGCTGCAATGGCACACTACACCACGATCTTAGGACTGTGAAGTGGCCGCTGGTGGATTATGCGTGGATTTGCAGGAAATTGCAAATGTTACGTAAGCAGCAGTGTGTTGAAGTTAATGGAGGCATCTCAAGGACAACATATTCAAAAATTAAGACCAGAATTGCAAATCCAAGACTCTAAGACATTTAGAAATGTTCAGTGTAGCTTATTTATTTGTTAAATAGATGTGTTACACGGTTTTGAAAATGGGAAACGATAAATGTCGCACCCTATATAACAGACTTTTAAATATCTGTCTACATGTTGTACCTTGTTCATTGTTGTCAGTACATTTTTAAAAGAAAATATAGCATTGCATTTTGCAATTTTATAATGTTGTAATTCCATTGTGCCGGTAAAAAAAATCGTTAGTGAATCAAAGTCCCAAATTTCTTTAGAAGGAAATTAAAGGCATTCTTAAGAAACTTACACTTGCAGTTTATTCACAGTGTTTGCACCAGCAAGAAGATGAAAGTGAAGTATTGTATTGTATTGTATTTTTTTTTCGTTCTCGTTGTGTTTGTGGTGGAGTTAGAAGTGACGGGATAATTCTAACATGGATTGTGTTCTATAAACTATAAACTGTAGAAAACTAATCAGAAAGTGTTCCTATAGTTTTGTGGATCATAGGCTAGTCCTGGAAATCATAAGTAAAAAAAATGATTAATATATTATAGATATGTTTATTGTATATATTAAAGTGAAACTTAAACAAACAAAAATTTACTAAGATTATAAAAAGACTAAAACTAAACTATTTTAAAGTTTAAGAAGCTAATACAAAAACTAAAAATCCGGGGCCCTAATTATCACTCGTCCGACGCATGCTCATATTGTCAGTTCGTAATACCTATTAACGAGCTGACAATGGGCGCATGCGTCTGGTATCCAATGACAGTCATTGAAAATTGCTGGAACAGACCCAACACTTAAATAGCTTTTGAGCTATGATGTAAAGGCTTTATAACATTTTACAAAGAGTATTTAAATGCTTCTCCAAATGAAAGAAGAATATATATATATATATATTGATCAACAAAGATAAAATCGTCTATCTACTGAAAAAGTTGAAGAAACTCTTGGACAGGACAGGCCAAGTTGAATGCTCTTTGTCGAAACAGCAAGTACTTAAGGCGTCATCCACTCTCCACTCATCTTCCATCACAAAATAATCAAGGTCACAGCTCGGATAATGTTGTGGTATACACATATTCTGAATCAGCCTGCAAGAGCAATTTTAACATTAACTCTACACCACAATATTCATTTTGCCATTAAGGTAACGTTAGCAAACCACAATGTTGTGAAAGTCATGAACACCTGTGTACTTAACTTACCAGTCATCTGGTGTTCAGCCTAAGGTTTTTATTTGAAATCGTCGGCGGAAGTCATACAATTTATTAGCCTTGTGCACACAATAAACGCTTCCTTCATTGCGGTGTAGGCTGTAATAGCATAGGCCACTTATTCAGCCTCTTCGTAAATCCTATCCGCCTCCATACACTCGTAATTATTAACAACGAACCACATATTTTCACTTATATTTCTCTTTAATTCTTCCATTCTTGCTATCTTTCCTTCCTTCTACTGTACAGTATTTTCAAACTTCCATTATTTTATATATCACTTTTAATATATTGATCATGTAGACCTATTTCTTTATTTATATATTAAACCATTATTTATTATCGTCTTCTCTACCTTTCATAATTTTTATTTTCCTCGTCTTCTTATTTATTCATTCCAGTTAGCTGTAGTCCCTAATAACTTATCTCCATATACTATTAGTACTTCACCTTCACACGATTTGTATTTTAAAGCTTTAATAATCGTTTAATAATTTTGATTTTTGCATTAAACGTTAATTGAACCCAGACTTAACTGCTGCATTGCGGAATATTCGCATTCAATTGTCTCTGCCTCACGCAAAGCCTTATAGTTCACGAGGCAGGATTGAGTTTGTGGAAGAGGTAACTAGCTTAGCCTGTAACTACCCTTCAGATAATATCTAAGGAAAAAATGTTTCAGAAAAGTCTATCTATTGTAGATCTATATATAGCTAGCAGCGAAACTCATATTTAAATAAAATCGTTACAGGCATCTTTCCTCTCTGATTTCGAAGTACTCTCCACTATTTTGTATTTCCTAACTTTAAGCACCGCCATTTATGTCCTTATGGATATTAATAGCACGATAGGGAAACTGCAATCGAGTTGCCTTTGCCCCGTGTGCCCTCTATCCGCCAACACACACAGATATGACACTTCGACTTCACCAATCCATCATGAGACACTCAGAATGTTCAACTACCGGGAACCGTTGAATTAACACTAGCTTACAGACCGTTTCGACGTTGCCAAAAGCACAGTGTCGTCGGCATAAAGCGCCAACTCGACATGGAAGCATGGTGAGGGCATATTATTCACATACAGACTAAAGAAGACAGGGGAGATAAGTCCCCCCTGTCTTCTTTAGTCTGTATGTGAATAATATGCCCTCACCATGCTTCCATGTCGAGTTGGCGCTTTATGCCGACGACACTGTGCTTTTGGCAACGTCGAAACGGTCTGCATTAATTGCCAAAAATGCACAATCGGATAGTAGGCCTGTTCCCTCAAGGGATGTAGCGATTTGCCCATAAACAACTTTCTGAGCATGTAGACGTTTTCCACTGTATTGAAATGACTGTATTGACTGTATTGACACGGCCCGACCGCAAAATCCCACTATACTTTGCCTGCATAAGTTCGAACCATAGCGAACAACCGTTGACGTAAGGATATTTAAGTTATAGGATAGGAGCCCGTTTTCATTTCCAGCAATGCATTTCGTATGCACGTACAGAACGCAGTAGAGGTCGTCACATTGCGAGGCTTTCGGGAGATGGAGTGGCCGATAAAACACTAACTTCCAGATTGGCGGACTTGGTGGAAACAAAATGGCTGCCCACTGGAGCTTCGCAGCTACCTGAATTTCAGAATTGGTGCTGGATATGCATTATACAATAATGCTGTTTTAGACTCACACTTGAATGATACAGAATGGCAAAAAATTCATTAATGTGCTTTAAAAAAATATAGTTTGATGATGAAATTTCATTGTTTGAAAAATACACTACGATCGAGTTGTCGAACCTAGCGGAGGCCACCCAAACTACAAGAAATGTATATATGTGCTCAGCTGTCTACCAACCAAGTTACAAAATCCTACTGCACTTTTCCCGTTAGCAGTTCGGCGGTGGTAGTACAAGACATCTTCCAGTTAAGCTGTCTGGAAGGTATGTATCGGGATGATTTATTGGGACATAGTAGTGCATCCCTTAGGCTCACACTCCGAAAGTATAACACATAACACCTATCCGCACTTAGGTCAATCCCGCGTTAAAACACAAAGACACTGCCCAAACACGTCACACCATCAACATCCCCTACGGATGTACATCAGGGCACAATAGGCGTACACACTTCACATATGGTTACTAAAATTTGGTTGCCCGGAGGTTTAGGCTTAATTGCTTGGCACTCCGGGAGTAAGGGTGGGCACACAAAAAAAATGGGCTTGCAAATACTCCATCCTTTCACATAAAGCTGTCAACTGGAGCAGACGCTGCTGGCTTCCGGTTCCCACTTGCTACATTAATATGTGATCCTGCAACTAACAGAAAATAATAAAATTCACCCATCCTCTGCCATAACACGTCTCTGAGCCAACTTATAGGCTGGACAGTTTGATCTCATATTTTTCACTATAAAGGAAAACAGGTATCTTTAATATCGCCTAGCATTTCATGAACGTACCCTAGTTATGAAGCATACACTCACTTACCTGAAAGACCTTTAGTGGACTCCTATGAAAGCACACTAGTTTACAGCATGAATGAATTCTACGTAGAGTAGGATTATTCAGTGATATGGTAACTGAGTAGGCTAAATAGATGACGTCAAGTTCAGGTGGCTTCACCATGGTGACCAATGTGATAGGAAAAATTTTAATGTTCATTTGCACTCTTGCTGTTTTCTTAGCAATTATGTTGAAAAGCTTTGTTCATGAAATAATTAGTGTTACCAAATGTAGGTTACGTTTCTCACTTTTTATCAATAACAACTGGCTTAGGAATTTCATAGAGCAAGAAAAATCCATACGCTCTGTTCCTGTCCAATCGGTTAGATATTAGAGGGTTGCTGATATTTATGTACACTAAGAAATGTTATAGTCGCATACCTATAGTTCTATAACCATGTAAAGTGGGCCTACTAATGTGGTAGGCCTATAGAATTCAGGAAAAGCAGCGACGGTTATACGCTTAAGTATCAGTATGCTACCGTCGTTTAATAACCATAACAAATAAAACATTTTCTTGCTCTGCAAAAGACATCCGATTAATCAGAGAATGGGAAATTGCTGAGAAGCTCACACGATAAACACAGCAAAAATGATAAAATATAAATTTCTTACATCATATGTTGCGCTGAAAAGAACGCGGATATAACTCTCAAATGCATTTCTTAGGAATAAGTATAATACATCGTTCGATGAACTCTATCAGTGGAAGAGCCATTGTTAATGAGAAAGGAACTGACACAGCTGTTTTTGGTTTCATTGTGCACTTCCTTGCAGATTCCACACAGCTTCCAGCCATTGCTCCGTTCTCGGCTGGTGATTTTTATATTCCTCGCATGGATAGTTCCACATTGCCATCCAAAAGAATTTAATCTTTCCTTGCAGATGGATGCTATTGAACGGACGCGATGCATAATAGCCAAATTCTTTTTTTTAAATTCCTCCTTGGAGTGATATGTCCTTTTCCATTAAGAAGACAACTAAAAAGAACACTATAACGGATACATCAGGCATAAGAAGTTCAATTTAATTCAATTTTCTGCAAGAAAGCATGCCACTTTATCACAGCACGATATAAGTTACAATAGAAAGGCAGCCTGACAACCCACAGAAGTTTCAAGGTGTTCTATTTCATGACTAACTTGCCTGTTTACAATTATTCATTGTTGACTTGATTGAAACAATTAGATAGCAAGACTTTCTCTCGTAAGTTAGCGGGTTCGATCCCGGCCCAGGATATTATGGGTAGATTATATATGACTGCCCGATGCCTATAGATTTACAAGACGTATGTAACAGAATTATTGCGGACAGGGCCGAACTGCCCGTCGTGACTACCGAGAATTTTCCCGGTAGGCCGGTACTCTATGTGGCCGACTATTTATATATTTATTCAGTCATGCATTCATTTAACTATCCGCTTCAGCTACAAGTGAATCTGTATAATATTATCTGCACAGAGAGACTCTGGATTAGGCCTACAATATCACCACATATAGTAAGCGCAGTCGACAGTGGTATCATATTTATACCAAAGTGTACAAACTTATCCTGTAAAGTTGAATTATTTTCATTTCCTTGAAAACAGGTTTCCAGGTCCTAAAATTTGAATTGATAGTAGGATTGCCAAGCTACCATTTCATAATCCTAATAATAACCTTGATATTATGGAAAGAAAATAATAAGTGTGTTTTTATTTTTTATCAATTTCATACGTATAAAAAATATTATTCACATTAACCAGCCCTCGAGTCAGGATGGTCCTCACTAATTCATAAAAGTAAATAACCATGTGGCGATGCCAAGGTGACATGGAAACCCCTGCGTATGTCTCGGGTTCCTGTTCCTTCGGTGAACTTCCAAACAGCAGACATTACGAGCCTAAGCGCTACAGTGCTACAGATGAAGAAGTGCACGGCAAGGGCGACTGATGACTGATGAGAATCATAGCGATGCAGTACTGTATTCTACCTAGGTAATATGATTCTTCTCGTTAGCCAAATCAATCGCAACGGAAAATACGTGTTGTCGTTAGTAAATATTATGACTTCCTCTTCAGACTACACGTTTTCTTCATTTAAATAAACAAAATTGAGAGTTAGTTGCAGTCTTGCTGACGATCCATATTGAGCTCCAGTCGGAACACATATCTTCTCTAAAATAGGTATACATAGACATTCTGTCTGTAGGCTTACCTAGTAATCAGGGAGCGGCTTTAATGCAATGAATGTCGGTAATGATATCCAATACCACCCTAGCCTCTTCCACAAACAAATTGCCGATTTTTACATTTTCCATGAGGGGCCAGTACCCTAGATATATTTTGTGCTATAAATTAAAAACACTTTAAATAAGAACGATAATTGACCGCGTGAAGCAAGTTCCTGTTTTAACTCGACCATTTGGCATTTCGTCAGTTAGTAAACTTGTGTGTTACGCAGTCAAGACCAAACTCGTTGTTCAATTTTCTTCCAATTTGGCATCAATATTAGATTTACACGGCGACTGATGCCTTAACCACAGTCCTTGGAGTCATACCACTGGATCTCCTTATAAGGCAAAAAGGAGCTACATTCTGGGTTAAAAAGGGATTACAGGCTCGTGCAGAATTAATACTTGACACTCGAGTTGAAACAATAAGGGATATCAAGAATATGATACTGGATATGTGGCAAACCAGATGGGAAGAAAGCAACACAGGACGTAGGACTTACGATGTTTTTATGAACGTACACGAAAGACTAGAACTGCGACATCTACAGACATCCCAAGGTTTAATCCACTATCTGACGGGCCATGGACCCTACATGGTCTACTTAAATGAAAAGGGCATTTCGGATTCCAACGCTTGCTCGTGTGGGGGAATAGGTACTCCTGAGCATGTGGTTTGGGAATGCCAAAACACTGCTCAGTTGAGGGAGCCCTTTCAGAAACTACTACAAGGTAGGCAAATAGGGAACATAATAAGAGACCCCTACTCGTGGAAGTTGTTGGATGAAGCAGCAAATAGAGTTTCCCAGAAAGCAAAAGAAGACTATATAAATAGCAGACACGGACAAAGGCAATAAGAAGACTATGCCATAAGACACATAAGGACACAGGGCATAAGACAAATTACAAATAAAGGATAACAAACACCCGGACATGACTTCGTGGTGCCAGGATGACCTACCGGTTGACGCCGATGCCTGAAGTCTGGCTTCCAGACTAAGGATTCCGGTGACGACTGGTATTCACCTGGTTGATGATGAGATGGTTTGAGGATGCGGGAATTTACTGCATCTGTGAAGATTGGTATGCCCAGCCGCGACCTCCCATTCATCATCACAAATCCACAAAAATCCCGGACTCGACACTTACTTTAGTTAATGTAGTTAGTTTTATTATTAAGTTATCAATGTTTTTGTTATTTTTTACTTCTTCTTAAATAGTTAAACCTTTCTCTCTGTTTCTTTATATACTTATATTCTTTAGATTAAATTATAAATAATGTAGATAACCTATGTAATTATAAATTAATAAGTACATATTGTATAGTGCATAAAGAGGTTCTGATAGGAATCCAGGACAGGGGCCAATAAGTATTAATGTATTAAATAAAATAAATAAATAAATTTACATGTAAGAATTTTTTTATTCCGTTTCAAGATGGTGGCAGTTTTAATATTTCCGTTTCATGTAATTTTCAGCTTCTTTCAACGATCCTAGCAAAATAGTTCATGGTATAAGAAGTTCAAACGAACATTGTTTCGAATATAACATTTTCTACAACTTTGTTCCAGTATATTTTGGCGTAATTCTAATTATTAACTGGCCTTTCGTCTGTTGGTAGATTAATTCTGCACGCAGTCACGACCAAAGGCGTTGTTCGATTTTCTTACGATTTGACATTAATGTTCCTTGAAATCGTTAAAAACGACGTATACATAAGGGTTTTTATTTTTTATCATATTGTAAGCTAGAATCAAACTGATGGACTTCTTGGACCCGTTCCCCTGAAAACAAATTTGTCACAACGAATGACTTTTTGACGTAACTCTAACGGTGTACAAGCATTTCTCTGTTTCTCTGTAAATTTGTTAGTCAGGCCAAGTGCTTTGTTCTTTCTTTTTCCAATTTTGCATGAATGTTCCTTGAGGTAATTAAAAGGACATAGGCCTATGTGTATTAGGCCTATATTTAATTTCATAGTTGGTAGCCGTTTTAACTAGCAGGTGTTTTGCACGCGAGGTCTACTATCCACAGAACTACTAAAGGAGAGGCACAAAGAATAGATGGGTTTCTATCTGTACTTGTGCAGACGGGTTTCCCTTTCCAGTGTTTTCTTAACGGTTCATGGTTCGTGTACCTGAAATTCGCCCTCGCTCTATATGAATGCCAGTTATTATCAAGTGTAGATATTTTCTTTTCCTCCGTGTACGTCTTCCAGCCAGTCTATACATGTATTATTATAACAGGAAGAGGGCTTCACAAAAGAGATAGGCATTATTGAAAGACTCGTAACAAATTTTGATAGTTGTAAAAATTCTGACATGGACAGTGACAATGGTGAGGAGTTATAAAATAGTGTTTGTTGTGATGTATACAAATTCGTTACAATTTGGCATAATGTGTGACGTTGCACTTTTGAAATACGCGCGGAGAAAACTCTGTGGACTTCATTAGATATGTATAGCGCGTTAGTACTGCGGGTGATATATACTTTCAGGGGTGAGAGCATGCTATAATAGAACCTGTTTTGACGCATATATAGTCAGAGCTAGAAGAGTGATGTCACCAAAGAGACGAAGAGTAGGTGTGGAACGAGAGTTGAAAAGAGAGTTGATTGGAGAGTCTGGAGAAGGAAGGGTCGGAGGACAAAACTTAGTAATAGTAGTAAATTATTTATTTTGCTTGGCAGAGTTAAGGCCATAAGGCCTTCTCTTCCACTCAACCGGGTTAAAAATATATACAATGTAGATTACATTAAAAAACAAAGTAATGGTTAAGAGACTAATACTAATACTAAAGTTAAGGCTAATCATAATAATTAATTAATTAAGTAAAAAGTATAAGTTTCATAAAAAGCACAGGTTTCATCAAAAGCCTTTTAGGGTAGCTCACAAATTTTACGATGATGGGCCGGGGCTTCTCAGTGTCGCGCCTTCCCACCCTGTGGCTCCGGTCAATGTCGTTGACATCCAGCTCCACACCGATCTTGCGCGCCATCTCAGTTGCAATTTTATCAGTATCTTCTGCTTCCTCCTCTTTCACACCAAATATGCGTATGCATTGGCGCCGTTGATATTGTTCTAAATCATCGATGCGGTTTTCCAATGCTACGATTTTTTCGTCCTTCTCCTGGAGAGCGCACTTCAGTTCACTTATCACTATATTGTTTTTTTCGATGGTGGCTTGCAGGTCCGCCAAGAGTGTTTGCTTCACCAGCTGCACGAGAACCTGCAACCAGTTGGCGTCCTGCAGTGCTTCCTTAACAATGTGCTGCACAGTTTCATGAATATCTTCTGATTTCTCGCTCTTCTTGGGTGGCTTCAAGAGAAATTATTGATCACTATACGCAGTATCATTTAGGCGATGAAATAACACTTTTACACTTGATCTTATAAGCTTATGAAAACCTACTTTTTCAATATCAGGAGCGATGTAATAGGCAACTATTCTCTATCCGCAATGGCAGTCCTTCCCATCCGCCATGACAGTCCATCTCATCCGCCATGACAGTCCATGAACTTAGGGAGCTGCGAGAGTAGCCGGAGGTCGGAATGAGGGAGTACCTAATTAATGGTGTAATGGAAGAGAGGTCGGCTTGAAGTAGAGTTTTCGGAAATTGTCATAATTGCTTCGAGTTCAATATCAACAAGCGAGAGCCAACTATACAAATAAAGTACACAAAGCTAAAGAAACTTAGTAACTGAACAAAGTCAGTTAAATAGCTGTGGCGTAGCTTACAAACTCCAAGCTGGGAAATTGAAGCTAAGATCATTTAATCACAGCTTAAAGAAGCAAGGTGGAACGTACGCTGATGAAAACATTAGTCCCTGATGAATTCCATTCGGAAATAGAGGAAGAAGCTGTCGGCATGAGTCTCTGCAGGTGTATCATGAGGGTAACCTCGCTCCAGACTTCGAAGAAGTGGATCCCGTCATTGCTCTGGATCACATAGAAACCAAGAGAGCTCCAGGGATTGATGGAGTTAACCCTGAATTGGTTAAACAAGGAGGTGAAATTCTTCATTCACATTTATTAGACATTTATAATGCTAACATTCGGCTTGGTATATTCCCAAATGTATGGAAGGTTGGTCACTTGGAGCCATTTCTGAAGTCACCGTATAAAGATCCTAAGGAGCCAAAATCTGACAGGTCAATTTGCCTGTTACCAGTATTAGGAAATATATATGAAAGGTTGCTCTTAACAACAATTCAAGAAAAGGTTGAAATTAGTTTATCACCACATCAGTATGGTTTCAGAGGAAGAAGTATTGAAGATGCAGCGGACGAGCTTCAGAAATTAGTCAGAGAGTCTCTACACAAATATGTCTTTATTGACATCCAGGGGGCTTTTGATGGAGTTTGATGGCCCTATCCACATCAGAGACTTTGAGAAATTAAATCTCCGCCCAATACATACAAAGTACTGCAGGATTATTTCAGAAACAGGACAGTTACTACCAGAGACAATTACCACGGGGTGGCAAAGGCAGTCTCAAAGGGACGTCCACAAGGGCCAGTCCTGGGGCCTAAAATATGGAACTTGGTTTTTGACAAAGCAAACAGAAAAGTAGAGGATGCATGTCTGGCTTCCACAATAACCTTTGCAGATGATCTTGTTTTGCTTGTGGAGGGCGAGACTAGAAATGAACTTGAGGCGAAGGGAAAGAGAGCCCTTCCACCGTTTACAAGTTAGTGTAATCACAACAAAATGAAAGTTTCTTAGAGTAAAACAAAAATATTGCTTCTGAAAGGTTCCCTACATCCTGGCAGACCTCCAAGGATTTTTGTAGATCAGACTCGATTGAAAGGATTTCAGATAATACGATACCTGGGACTAGTATTAGAAGCAGGAAATACAATGAATGCTCCAGTTGATAAAGTATGCACCTCGGCTGTGAATCTCTTTCAGGCCCTTGGTTGATTGTCGGAACAAAACTGGGGACTTAAATATACAAACTGGAACATCCTGTATACTGCCATCTTTGAAGCTATGTATGGAGCAAAGGCCTGGGCACTTTATCTCATTGGAATGCAGCAAAAAATCTTATCCGCACAAAGACAAGCCTAGCTTAGAGTAACCAAAGCATATTCCACTACCCCAACTGTGTCATTGCCAGTCATAGCAGGAGTGCTATCAGCTGACCTTCTGCTGGAGGAAAGAATAGCAGTTTACAGCACACGAAAGAAAATTGCCGTACACTATGGACCTATTCATCTATCAGAAGAAATTTCAAAGTCGGCCGAGATTAGAAGGGAAGTTCGGCAACAAACCATCACAAATTGGAAGAGAAGATGGCAACAAGCAACAAAGAGGCTCACAACAACAGACTATTTTCCGGATGTTGCGTGGCGGATGAAGATGACATGGATCCATCCGGATTACTCGACTACCCAAATTCTTACAGGACATGGGTATTTTGGAGTGAACCTGGTGAGATTTGGGCTGGCTGACTGAGGACTCCATTTGCTGCTGCGAGGACAGTGAGGAAGAGACCATGTGCCATGTACTGTATACTTGTATCAGACACAGAGAGGCGAGGAAGATCTTCAAGGATGCAGCTGAAATGGCAGGTGAACCATGGGCTCCGGAGCTTGCTTTCTGGACTTTGAGAGGCCCCTACAAGGCTTTCATGAAATACACCCAGAGAGTAGTATTAGAAAGAAAAGAGCAAGATGAAGATCATCAGTAAGGTTCAAATGGAAAAAAGATGCAATAAGAGCAAGTAAATATTAGATCCAATTAGATGATAATGGCTTAAAGAAAAACATAATTCCGAAATTGTAAGAAAGGAAGGGAATTGTTAATTAATGTAATTTGTAAATTCCAATGTATGACCAGGGATATAGCCACTGGCTCAGGAATCCTGAGTTAAAATAAATGGGCAAAAAAATTGTCAATGCTGTGATAGAGAGACCACGTCTTTACGAAAGTCGGCATGCCGTGGCCGAGGAAAAAAAAGAGCTGCGAGTAGGAATTGAACGTTAGTTGGACAGACCTGAAGGTGGGTCTGAATTGTATTCAGAGGAGCATCGTGGAGTGATAAGGAAGAACAAAATTCCTACAGGACCCTAGACTGTGGAAGTCTACGTGAGGAATCATCGCATTAAATACAGCGGTGGCACATGACTGTAAAGAAGGAAGTCATACTAGTGGGCATGGCCAAGGGGCGTGTCGCTACAACAATGGTTCCAGGAGAGGATGAAATTCTGCATACGTCGTGTGAGTGAAGAGTGAGGCAATGCGCTAAGCAATTCCGATCCTCTTATAATTGATAGGCATTTCTTTCCAAAAATGAATATGCTTTTGGTAGCAAGTTCTGTCTAAAATGTAGTAAAAGTAAGAAGTATAAGAGTAAAGAAAAATTACCAAGTAATGTATTTGTGTAGTGTCCAGCTAGGATATAATACACCAACGAAAATAGAATGAAGAGATACTGTTCAGTAAGACAGTAATATTCGATAAAATAGAGCAGGGACACGACTAAATCAGTGTGCTCAACAATGTACAGTGGTATCAATCAGACGTGGCAGTCCAAGCATGGTTTCGCAGTAGATGCAGACGAGTCCAATAAACATTCTTACTGCATGGAGGGGTGTATGGGTCAGTTGTGTCGTTGCTTTCAGTGCGGTAAGATCGTATAATGCAGTTAAGAAACAAGAGACTGTGTTACAATAGCTTCTTCCCTCTCGCTAGTGCAGTTCAACATAATTACCCCTCCCCATGATTCCTCCTACATGCGTCACCTCTCTCACGCGCATCTGGCTGCCACCTCTGATTAATACCACTGTATATTCTAACGGGTGAAGGAAAAGACGAATTTATGGGTAGAAGTTATATACATGAGCGTATTGGTAGAAGTAGGGCCAAAGCTACCCAAATATAGGCTTTCTCAAGTGAATGCCGTGTTTCAGAGAGCTGCTTCCCTGTAACCTATAGGCCTATAGTCTGTGAATAGTCTTGATTTATAGATAGGTCGACGGGAGTACAAGAGACCCTCCCTCCCTGTTTCCGTTGAGGTCATTGCACAGTGGTCCAGAATTGAAATCTAGAGGGAAAAAACTAAAACTTCTTACTTGTTGTAAAACTTTTTATTTTTGCTGGATCTTCATCCCAGACAACCCCTCTTCACTAAACTCAGCCTTGATCAACTCTGCTGTAAAAGGGTATGCAACTGCAGCTCTTCAATGTTGAGGATTCATAAGAATTAGAGGCATCCGTCTTATAACAAGTTGCGCGACGTCAGAAGTGTGAAGTCATTGTGTGAGTTGTGAAGTGTTATTTTGTTGTTCTGTCAAATGGAATTCACATCTAAAGGTATGGACTTGCGATTTATATAATATTTATTGGAATAATACTACATAATAAATTACTGATGTCATATTTATATGGATGTGTCTAGGTAGGGAATTTTTTTTATATTTTCTAGTATTGTAGAGGGTTTAAAAAAATACGTTAGAGATAGCACTATTAAATATATGTTAAGATGTAAAGAAAAGGGTTGGGTTTAAATACAAAAAGAATAGTTTGTCGCAAATGATCCGGTTTTTTACAAATCGCGTTTGTATTTCAGGGGTAACCGGTAAACACAGCCAGTGGTGACATGTATGGAACTTTATAAATTACCGTTTCAGACGAAAAGGTTCTACAAACTCACTGTGCAATTATGTATTTGATAAGTTTGGATTAAAGGAGCATCCCAATGATTTATCTAAATTATTAGGAGCAACTATGGCTACTTTTAGGTCAAATTTTGAAAAGCGCAGGAAAAGAGTAAAAGGAATTCTTTGAATGTCTGCTTCACAATTCATACCGACTAGATGTAAAGAAATGGCAAGTTAAAGGAAAGGAAGAAAAAAGTAAATGAAAGGAAGGAAGTGACTGTAGAACAATTCCGCAAGAAAATTGGTTTGATAGTCGTCAAGGCAAAGTGGAAATTCTAGCGATGGAAATGCGGCTCGACGCTTTTTCAGAAATCCACAATTGTCTGCTACCTTCACCGTGGTCGAGGAAGAACTAATTAATCGATTCTCAGGAATTTTGCGTGTAATTTCCAGTGGTTTTCAAGTCAGTATTGACAAATTTGATAAATATACTACAGACACAACAAAACTCTGAGTCTGCACCCGTGGTATTATATGCCTGCAGTGTTCAGAAAGTCCTAATTCATGGTGCACGGGTTATTGAATCAACCATTTTACCAATTGGTATGCTTTCTAAAGTAGCGCAAGAAGCAAGGCATAAGCTCTTAAGAAAACTTCGAGAAGGACATTCCGGTAAATTTTCACGAAAGGAAAATATGAAAGACATCTTGAATTTGCCTCTTGTCAGTTCTGATCCCATAATCTCTCATTCTTCCTCGTTTAGACAGAACAATAGTGGAATGCGGTGATAGGGATGATGATGATGCTGATGAAGCAGATGCAGAAGAAAGTGATGATGCAGGTGACGTAGAGGACGAAGATACATATTTATAGGTATTTACCTCTTGTTGTAAAATGTAATGAAAACTCTTTGCTATTTTGTGCATTTTAAATTTTAAAAAATTATTTTTAAATTCGCAATTTATTTATAATTTTTTTATGGCTTAATATAATTTATATATCAACTTTACAGAAGAAAAACAATGAAACAAATAAAAAAAGTTACTTTTGTGCGAGAAATAATTTTTTCCCTCTAGATTTGAATTCTGGACCACTCTGCACTGGTCTCATATGAGGATTTGATGCCAACATTGATATATTTTTATTTTCATTCTTATATTTGACTAGCTGGTACTCATCCCATGGAAGGGTTGACGGTGGATACTAGCCACCATTATTTATAATTGATGTAACGCACATTGGAAAGTCAACATGCAATAGAATTGTGAAAGGATTGACTGTAGAGTAACCTCCATTATTCAAAGTTGCTGTAAAACATATTGGAAAGTTAATGAGTATTAGAATTGTGAAAAACTTCGTAAAGTGCAGCAGGGCTCGGGGCGAACATCACCCCCCCCCCCCTAGCGCTCTGGCAGCGAGGGACTCCAAGAAACCCTGCATCAAAATTATTTTTTTAGGCCTTTACGATTTCCTGGAGGTAACGATTGTGAGTCCTGTGGTGATAGTCACTACTTAAGTTCGGAGGCCTACCGTATTGATTAAATTCATGCCGTAGGTCTGAATTTCCGTTTCTTCCTCCATGTTATCTTTTCTGTTTCTTTTTTCTATTCAGCACACATAGGGAAACTTGGGAGCGAAAGGTTTGTTCAGTCGTAATGAAAAAGGCTGCAGTTTAAAAGTTCATTATAAGGTGAAATCTTAGGGTTAAATGGTTATTAGCAAGAATAAAATTTAAGTTAGTAGAAGAAAACAGGTATAGTAAGGAATTCCATTAATTCAGAAGCGTTGAATGTATTACGACAGGCAGACTGGAGACAATAGACTCAGTTTCAGAAATGGAATAGTGTATTTATTTGTTATGATCAGAAACAGCACCGTGTAGAAGAAAAGAGACACAAGTTAAAAGAGACTGTTAAATACAAAAAACCGTTGTAAATTAAACTTTTGTATCTTTCATGTTAAACACTATAGTTTTAAAAGAAAATAAAATAAAAAGAAATTAATACTAATAAACTTATTCTTACAGTAAATAACGCAATATTATTTAACGAATTCCCCCTCTCCACTACAGAGATAGTCAGGACTCGAACTATTTACTTATAACCTGTATTGGATCCACCTGTAATAAAGATAAAATATTGAAAGTATATATTCCGATGGCGCCCTTAATATAAATAGTTATAAAATAATATAAATAGTTAAATACTTCGGTGTGGTTGTGGAAGTTTATGGACACTCGGCAGGCGGTGTTGTGTCTGAGGTGTATTGAAATAAAATCAGCGGAGATCATGGACAACTGGAGTTGCAGTTTAGTAAATATTGTGCGGGAGAGGTCGAAGATGGTGATTCTGTTCCGTTCAGCGTGGGTTCTGATAGTAACTAAGATTACGAGAGAAAGAAGTGATAATTTAGAGTTACTAAAGTGTTCCAATATATAGATGTAAATACAGTATCATTCGTGTACGTTGTGAGTTTTCCCCCCTCATATGAACCAGTCATTCTTTGAACCTACACACGAACCTTTGAAATGAACTTTAGCCTTCACGCAGCCAGTGTGAAAGCATTATCATTCCAATCATTCTTAGTTTTGCCATTTACGGTGTAGTAATTTTATAGTAAATAACATATGTTCCATAAGACTCACAATAAAATATTATCAAATGTCTAGTGAGGGTTTTATTAATACAAACTATCCATCTAGTTTTAATTTGTTTAAAGTTCAAATGTAACATGAGAAAATAAAGTGATGAATCCTGATGTTTATTGAATGTTGCGCTTATCCAACAGGTCGCGTAAGTTTATGAAAATAACGCAACTAAACTAGTTTATCTAATAATTCTTATAAATTAATTCTCTAATTATTAATTTATTAATTGAATTAAATTTTCGAATTATTCTGTCAGGCCTACCTTGAAAATGTTACCGAAATAATAATATTAACACTGTATTATAGCGCTACTACTTCGGTTGATCAATAAATAAGGTCTCCAACAATCCAGCTAGCCCAAGCTCACAACGTCGGACGAGAGAGTTGGCACCACTGCCATGTCCCGTTATCTCCCCTCTTTCAAACGAGCCATTGCTGCAGCCGCTGAACCTTTTAGTGTCCGAAATAGAGCTGTTTGAAATGGATCTCCCGATTTCTGTCCCCACCGAGTGCGGCCTCCGCGAACCGACCTTGCACAAACCTTATGGGACATCAATTTGTCACTCAAAATAATCTGTATGCAACCTTTAGAAATGTCAGGAAGCAATAAACAAAGTTCACGAGTAGTGATGCGTCGATCTTGTCGCACCAATTCATCGCCTTTGCCACCATCTCACCTGTGACGGCTGTTGTTGGTCTCCCACTTCGCTCTTCATCATGAATATTTGACGGCCCTCTTTAAACTCACGAACCATTTCCGCACATTCTTTAATCCATAAATCCCTCTCCATAAACTTCGTAAAGCTGTCTGTGAATTTCAATCGGCGGAACTTTTTTTGCAGTAAGAAACCGTATGACTTGGCGGGGACGGGAATCAGTAGATCCATTTGAAACAGCTCTACCTCGGACACTAAAAAGGTTCAGCGGCTGCAGCAATGGCTCGTTTAAAAGAAGGGAGATGACGGGACATGGCAGTGGCTCCAACTCTCTCGTCCGTCGTTATGAGCTTGGACTTGAGTGTTGGAGACCTTACTTATTGACCAACCCTCGAATAAACTAGTGTGTGGGAGTGAAAGTTTAGTTGCAGCCATAAGCATTTGTGAGAGGAAAGGAAAGAGGGGTGATCGGTGGATGAAGTTGTTTTGAGAAACCCGCCTAATCTTTCTTCCTCCTCTTCAGTAGTACTCATATTACTATTGTTATTACTAGCCTCCTCCTATTACTACTAAAGTAATAACAATAACAATAATAATTCATAATTTTTTTTATTGGGGCCACGCTCTCGCAGTTAAATTCCTTAATTACACGTGCCTCTTTGCTTCAGATATGGATAGCAGAATATTTCGGTGAATACACTGTGCCTACGTCCGGTGACATGACATGACCTGCAGTATAACGGAATGTACTTACATTTTACAATAGCAATAAGTGCAATTTGCCGTAACATTGTTTCAGTTGAAGCATAAACAGGAAACTTGACATGCATGGTCTATCACATTGTAACTCCGCTGTATTCATTAATTGCTACTTGCATCAATTACTGTTTTTTTTAACCTTAGTGCATGAGTGGATGCTGCTTACTAGCCTAAGAAAAACTGCCCTAGATGCAAGCAATCAGTGTGGCTAGTACAACAAATTTGTTGTACAAAAATTCAGCCAAAACACACAGCATGCAAATATTTAAAGGAAGGGAACATTTAATTGGAAATATGTAGGCATATAATTAGTTCATTTTTATTCTATTATTACAGTATTTAACTTATTTTCATGTTGCTATTGGGTATAATATTATTTTACTTGCTGTATTTTGTAAATGGCACTCCCTCTTTAGAGCGTTTAGATCTACATTATATAGGAGTGAAAAGGTCTGAAAAAGGAAATATATTCCTAGGTATGTGTGTTAGAATATAGTTATCTTTTCATTACTGTATTCATTTAATTGTCATTATTGGCAGTGCAAGCATCTCCTGTAACGAATGCTAGATCGTACATAACTATAATAATAAATATTAATCCTCCTAAAATTATATGCGTAAAATGAGCAGAAGTATTCCTATACGAGGAAAGTGAAGAAAATTGTTTACTTATGTCAATAAGGGATGAGGAAATGTTGAGATTAAGAGAGGTTTTCTGAACTATTTGTCCTAGAAATTTCAAATTTTGCGCAGATAATTAAAACGTAAACAGAAATTAAGGTTTTAAACTTAATTTTGTTTTTTAGAGATAATTTTATTGATTTTTAATCAACATTCAAATCTGTCTCCTCCGACAGAAAATAGAATATGAACCCGAATTTCTATGCGAGATTCTTTGATGCTTCTTTTACAAATTTTCTAATGGATTTTTTAAATATTAATTGTATTTTTTTGTTTTAATAATACTTCATCCAGAAAAATGAATATTTAAAATATAATTACGTATGATTATACAAAACGTATTTTTCAAAAGAATAAATTCCTTTTCAAAAATATGATTAGTAATTTTATTGCACAAATTATGGAAAATATTCATAGCTATATCTCAATTCTTGTGGGAGAAGATAAATTTTGAATGTGGAAAATCAATGGTAAACTTGATAGGCTACTTAGAAAACAGAAGAATAAAGTTTGCATGCAATGGCAATTTAAAACTCATGAAATGCTTATGATGCAGTACTTTAAAAATGGCGTCAGTAACACCTGATCCTTGCGCCCAAACAGTATAAAGATTTTGCAGTTATACTTTAGGGCAAGGTCTTCACAATACAGCCCGCGGGCCATATCCGGCCCGTTAAGGAGTTGATCACACTCGCGCCCTCTTCATACGAAATATCTAACAGAATGGATAACGAAAAAATTATGGTCATGGTTGCTATATTTTAAATGTGCGCGCGCTATTCTTACACTCTAACTCCCCGTCATCTCGTGTGGCCTTCTTATCTCACGATATTCTCCATTATATGTTGACTTCAAGAACTTCAAGGCGAGGGCAAAATTATCTGTGATCTGTACATTCATGTTAAAATTTTAAGGCAGAACCTGGTACTTTCTGAACGGAACATTTCACAGAAAAAAGTTGCACATTTTATCAATTGCCAGATACTGGAAGGTGAAAATGATTCGGTTTCCATATCTGTTTCCGTTAACGTTCCCAGTGATCAGCAAGAATTAAAGATTTAGATGCAAATTTCAAGGATATTAGAATCAAAATACTTTTTCGTGCGAAATTGAAGACGTTCCACCAGAATTGCAAATAGAAATCGATGATCTCAAACCGGATGATTTCATAAAGGAAAAGTTCAAAGAAAGAAGCCTCGCTCAGTTTTACAGCTTTCTTCCAGAAGAAAGGTATCCCAAGACTTTGCACGCAGTTTCTTAATAGTATTTTGGACCACAAATAAGTGAGAACAAACATTTTCTTTATTGAAATATAGAGGTAATTTGAGTGACCAACATTTGAGAGAAATTGTACTCATTCAACAGACTAAATTAGAGCCAATGTTTGACTTAATTCTAGATTCAAAAAGCAAGTTTCATATCTCTCACAAATACTCTTTTTGTACTTCTGCTCCCATTCATATTTTGTAAATGTGTTCATCCTACCCCATTGAGACTTAATACTACAAATGTGGTCCTCATGTTCTAGTAATTTGGAGAGTCCTGCTATAAGGTATGCTTGATTTTTTGACATTCAAATAAAAAATAACATTTTTTACACTAAATTAAAAAGCATCTCTTTACCAAAATGGTGAGCCTGGCATGCTAGCGGTCCTGAGTTCAAATCTCGGGGCCGGCGGGTGTGTCATTCGTGGTGGACGAAGCCGTGCCTTGGGGGTTTTTCTCGGGGTTCTCCCGTTTCCCCCTCTCATTCCACCAACACTCTCCACTTCATCTCACCTTTCCCCCTTTTCATCATCATCCCGTTTCCACTTCCGGTATCGTGCCTGCTTTGGCAGTCAGCGCCCTTTGTGGGCCTCTCCCGTTTTCCCCGCTGCTTGTGGTCAAGAGGTTGTTGGTGGTGTGTGTTGCGGACCTGTCGGGGCTCCGGTTGGAGGGTCCGAAGGGGGTGGCGCACACGTGGTATGGTAATAAGGCTTGTTGGATGTAGGGGAGCTCCGTGGGGGCCTGCGAGGGGATCTGCGGTCCGGGGCGGCCTGTGGGCTCGCAACTCATCCCATCCCGGAGGTCGGTACAAAAATCCTGCGGCTTCGGTGTTTAGGGGTCGTTCCCACCCCGCCTCCCGCCTTAAGGGCGCCTATTCAATTCAACTACCAAAATGACGAAATCGACAATTCAGTCATTCCTAAATTTGAAAGGATGAAGTAACAAACAATAGCCTATAATTCTCAGATCCGGCAGTGATTAGTTTTAAATGACTCCGGATATGTCGATGTGAGAATGCGTTTCAATTTCTTCCCAATAAAGATTTCTCACGACACTCGCAGGAAATAGAACGCCCTCAGTAAAAGCAGAGCTAATCGCGAAAACCTGATTTCCCGTTCATTTCAAAATGTGATATAGCCTACAAAGTGTTGCCATAATAGAATCAGTACTGCATGTCACTAAAAAAAGTACAGAGAGAGAGAGAGATTCAGAGTAAATTCCCTGGTAGGGATATCCACCTGTCGAGGCCGCCTCGCGATTTCGCATAGCCCATGTGACACGGAGATTAAGGATGGGCGTTTTGGGGAGGGTAGGAACCGTTCGGTGGATCCAGCACCACCTAGGCCTCCCCGCCCTCTAGGTCGGGAGCATCGCCGTAGTAACGCCACCGACATCCAGTCATGGCAGGGATCGTTGGACTATGCCTCCCCCTACTATGGTACCGGTCACGCACACACGACGACCCCCCTCCTCGTACCCTGAGTACGGGAACCACTACCACGTCGAATCCGACACCAAACACGGTAAGACCTGGGCCCCGGTCGGGCGCCTCCGAAGAGAACGACCCCTAAGGGAACCCAGACCGGCTCAATACCGTCCCGACTACTGTTTCAGCAACAGTCGACTAGGCCAGCGCTCCGTCTGCAAAAACGGGGAGACACCACTTGTAGGTGGAGATGACCCTTTGACGGCTAGAGGCTAAGTGGCGGCGCACCCTGCCCGCCATAACATCGCTTAGCACGCCCATCCGAATCCTAGATGCCCCAGTACGCATCACCCTCACTGGTACTTCAGTCTACAAAGGGGGTCCCGCCTGTTACCTCGAAAACCGAGGATAAGGCTAAAGTACACCCCTCCACCACCATGTCCCTGAAGTACGACACATGGCGCCCCTAACTGTCCGGGGAGGAGTATTCACGTAAACGCTTATTCCTCCTCCCCCCACACCATCACAGTGTGGGGCCCGCATTCGCAACTTACGGGACCCGCCCGATAGCCTAAAAGGAGGCGACTCTGTGCCATCCCAGAGCCCTGGTCACCGGTGCACCCAGCCACCGGGTCATCCCAGCACGGGACTAAAAAAAGTACAGTAGAACTCCAATTATCCGGATCGCCAGAACGCTTAGATACGGCATAATAGAACTTTGCGCCCCATGCTGCTCCCCTTTCCACACGCCACTCGCCTGGCAGCTTCCACCCTTCTCGGCTTCTTCCCGCGTGCCGCCTGCTCCGCATACCTTATTCATGCCTGTAGCCGTTGCTCAACGCCGGTAATGCATAATTGCAATTGATATGTCACCTAATATTTCACAATAAAGAAAGCCCCTGCACCTCCACATAATATTCCACAATTATAAAAACGACCCTTCCAACAAAATAGGCCATTTCACAATACAAAAAATACCCTTGTACTATACATAATATTTCATAATTATAAAAAACGCCGTATTATAACATAAAATGTGGCTTAATTGATGCAGGAAAATTCCCTTGTACCAACACTGCTTATAAAAACAGATTCTTGCGTTAAAACTTATGAAATCCCCCTAACATGACTCTAATATACGAAAGCTTCCTTCAGTGCTCAACATTCACTCGTAGTGGTCAAGACTCCTAGCTATAATGCTAGGGGTCCCGGGTTCGAATCCCGGTCGATCCGAAATTTACTATTAGGAATAGGTCTCAAATAGGCAGGTGAGGTGAGAGGAAGAGAGGAAGGACACGGGAAAGGAAGAGAAGAAGAGAATAAAGAATAAATAAATTATTTTTCTGTTTCATCAGTTCATTAAGAGATGGCGACACCGTCGCTACTAGTAGTTCAAATTCCGCCGCTAGGGGAGGGAGTTAGAGAGTTGGAGTGAGGGACTCGCATGGGGCGCAAAGTTCGGTTTTCCCTCAAGGGCTTTTGCAGCAGCGAGCATTGGGAGACCCTCTTTCAGGGCCGGTTATTTGCAAAAAATAAAAACGTTTAGCCGAAAAAATTGACATTTTGTCAGAAAAATAACTGACTGACCGATATGTTCAAGAGATTACACTTTATGCAATTATAGTACTGTACAGTTTAGTTTGTTTTTTAAAGAAATCACTTTATATCCAATTTTCCGGATATTTTATTATACGGATCAGGTCTGGTCCGAATTAATCCGGATAATTGGAGTCTAACTGTAGGTCCATATAGAAACTTATGCCTAAAGTGTTTTGCAGATGACAAACAGTTTGTCCTTCTTCTTGCTTAGATACGCGGTCCAATCAGAGACGGCGAGGCGGAGGGAAGACTCTGACTGCTAGCGGCGCTTCGTAAGCTCGTACACGTGATTGGCGGTGAAGGAATCTGCTTCTCATTTGAAAAATAGTGTACGTTCGCTTGAAGAAATCAAGTTTCCAACTGGATATATTTATTTTATTTAATTTATTTCACAGTCATTCAGTGTAGACTACACTATAAGGTAGATGTATTGGAGACCTCAAATGTAATTTTTAACATTATATCCAGAAAATCCTCTGTATTTTTCAAAGAACTATGTGAAGTGATGATGATTGTGAACATTCCATTTAAAAAAAATAAAGAAACGTTACGAGATTTTCTAGAGCAGTATACTGGCCATAGCATTCTAGAGGAATCTACACTACATAAGAACTACTGAAATCAATGTTATGAAGACACAATCTCAAGAATCAGGAACAATGTTGGAGATAAGCCAGAGTTTGTGTTATTTGATGAAACTACTGATGCTGAAGGTCGTATGTTGCGAATGTTATTGTGGGTAGGCCTACACTCAAGGCGGAAAGTCCAGGAAAGATATTTCTTCTAACTTTAGATTTCTTGGAGAAGAGCAACCACTCAAGAATTTGTAAATTGTTTGACCAAGCCATGCATTTATTATACCCCCAAGGTGTCAAACAAGACAACATTCTGCTTTTTGTTACGGATGCTGAATCTTACATGGTGGAGGTTGTGAAAGCAATTAAGCCTTAAGGCATTTTATACCAAAATGGCACACATTATCTGTCTTGCACACGCCTTCCAAAGAGAGTCAGAAGAAGTGAGGAAAAATTTCCCCGAAGTGTTCAAATAGGAAGAAAGTGTTTCTGAAGGCTCCTTCAAGAGTACAACATTTTTGCGAAGAAGCTCCAGACCTACCCCTGCCGCCTCAGCCTATATTATCAAGATGGTGCACATGTATACGTGCATCTATCTACTACTGTGACAACTTCGATGGGATAAAGTCCATAGTCGATAGTTTTAAAGAGAAGATGCAACTGTGATAAGAATATGTCAAGATGTGGTGGGTCCCTAGCATACATTACAAGCAATTCTGCGAATCTTGCTGTAGGAATAAGCTACATGGAAAGACAAGGAGAGCCTATGATATCGGTTATTGACAGAGTGCAACAAGTGGAGAAGAAATTGAAAAACTGTGAAGGACAAATTGGCAATGCTGTATACAATAAATTGAAATAGGTCCTGGAAAAAATGAAGGCTACGATACTATGTGCAAAATTTCCAAGATTCTACGAGGTGAATAATTTCATACAAGTGTGCTTAAACAAGAATTTTTACCAATTGGTCTTGTGAACTTCAAGTTTGCAACTGTAACGTCAGTAGACGTAGAAAGTTTTTCTATGTACAGGAATGTTCTGACACGTAATCGCAAAAACTTTACAAGGGAAAAATCTACGAATGACCATGGTTGTATACTGTAATGCAGAATAAGGTAGGCATTTAAATTATGCTACACATATATTTTATACATCGTAGTTGAGATATTAAAAAATAATGCAACACTCTCTATTTATGTCTCTTTCAGATACTGGGAATGATATTGTGAAATGATGCTTGACGGGAAATCTTCAACACAAAGAGTATCACAGTTTCAAATTACTTATACATTGTATTGCTTTGTATTAAATTATGGTAGGGCCTACAGTACTTACGTTTTGTTCCTAATCTTGAGTTAGGAACGTTTGTTGTGGTCTGTGTTAAATGTTTTGAATAAAGTTACAGTTCCAAAATGATATGAAAAAATCCAATTAAAGTTTCAAATAAAAATGTACACTTTTTGTACGTTTTAATGTAATATTTTATTCATTTTAGTTAATTTTTCCATAAAAATAAGATCATTTTATTGATAATTTTTAAGTGAGTGTTAGGCCATCAACATCAACTTGTTAATAGTAGCTATAATTCAATTTTTCTAGCCCGATTGAGGTATTTTATTTTACATGCAATATAATTTCAATGCTGTTTTTGCCCCATTTTCCTTTTTTATGCCTTTTTAGGTGCCTATTTTTAGTACCTTAACTTCTAATGCCTATTTATGACTAAGGATCTGGATGCCCGAATACGAACACCGGTACATCAATCGGCGGATTGAGGGTTCTCTCCGAGATGAGGTCGTTGGAATTTTTTTTTACGCTCATAATCCAACTGGTGGCAATGTCCTGGGTTATTCAGCTTCTTAACAGAAATGAGTACTAGGATCAATCTAGAGATAAAGCCAGCCAGTGTGTAAGACTGATAACATTACCATTTCCATGTACTGGTTGTTCAAAATCCGAGACCCTCAGCCTCCAGGAATAACCAAGGAACTTCAGAACTACAGTCAGTGCTGGAATTTAGTCCTAAAATGATTATCGTATTGGATTAACTTTTTTATATATCACAGAGTGGAAATAATAATGAAATAAGTACTAATGGTATATTAGAGTGCAATTTAGAGTTACGAACATGCTACTTTAATTGATGAAAATTATTCTAGGTAATTCCTACATGCTGTTAAGTGAAGCGTTACTTTTTTTATCTGCCTGCAAGGCAGGATCTTTGATTAACTTGACGTCTTAGGATCAGGTCGTTGTTCTCTGTCGCTAATCCCTTTTCAGGGAGAGATAAGTGACCTAACTGTCATCCCCGAGCTTATCTACGGCCACAAGTAGACAACAAAATGAAGTAAAATCGTACTGAATTATCATTTCACATCTCAGGATGAATAAAAATAATATTGTAATCATTATTTAAGGAAAACATATTCTTGATCGCACGGTCAAAATATATTTATTTATTTACTTCCTTTTATTTATTTATTTATTAGGTTTATTTTGAAAAATGTGTCAGTGATATAAAAGCTCTAAGGATGGACTAACCATTACAAAAACTGCAAGTAGACAATAATAAGCCTGACAATAACATAACAAAAATCTGATGTGAAACGCATAACCTTCTCAACTCAATAAAAGTTTTGGGTTTAGTTTCCCACTCTACTGGATTTCAACACGCGATGTTCGGTGTTGGTGTGCGGTCTCTGGCTTGCAGACCAACACTCCCATTGGCTGACAACGACCTTGCATGTCATTGGTCTGTTCCATACGGTCCTGAAACATCTACATATAGCTAAATAATGCATACACTAACCACATTAGTTAAGTGCGCGAGCGGAGACGGCAGCCGAAGCGAAGCGCCCTTGCATTTTCGAATAATGTACGATACACTGTTTGTCGGTTTCGAAAATGTGGCATATTATATCTTCTGGAGAGTTGTCTGAACATTATCATGTTGGCAGCTGATTCCAGCACCACGTGACCCATCGGCTTCTTCTCAGCATGCACCTGCGCTGTTTCTAGCAGCTGATTCTGTATTATTGTGATTCCTTTCTGAGCGCCATTTTAGGTTAGTTTTTTTGTGAACTTCTTACCGATTTTACCAATATTTAAAATATTCTTAGAAACAAAATGTGCCTATATATGGATTCTAAAACTTCTGGAGAATAATATTACATGAAATTTTGCCGTTTTTCGTGTGTAAAAAACAAAATTAACGAATCCAGTAGAATGGGAAACTAACCCCAAAGTTTTGTCTCTTAGTATAATCTACATAAATAAAGAAGAGTTGTATGTATGTTTGTCCATATACACATGTACGATTCAGTTTTATTCCGATCTTGATGAGAATTTCGACCGTCTTCAAAACAAGAGGAAAAACACTGTCTATATTTAATTAAAAAATTGTGCCCTTATTTAATATCACATAACTAATGCATATGCGGTTACTATGCGTGGACAAATGACGGTGCATAAACAATCTCCGTTGTTCGAAAAAAAGTTACGATTAATTGGTTCCGTGTAAGTAAAATTGGCAAATCATATCATCGTTTCTTTGAGACGATTGTCTGCCTTCATAATGAAAACAATGTATTCGAATATGGTTGCACTTTTCATGCTGTTTCATCGACAATATTACTCAAATTGTCAGTAACATAAGAGATCAAGACACATCGCAGATATTGTTCTTAGAAAATAATTTAATCGTCAATGTAGAAAAAATAACAAAATACGAGTATATACTATTCACAAACCTTCGTAATTTGTATATCAAACAGTAACATAGCTATAAAAATCAGAAATGAGAGCCTAAGTATATTTGGGACTTGCTTGAAATTCATACTTAACCTGTATAAAACGTATTATGGAATTAATAATGAAAAAAATTACATGTCGTTAGCATTTTTCAGACTAGAACTAGAAACATTCATTTATAAACTTTATTTATAAATTGTACATCGATACACATGAAACTAGCATACATGACTTTAATACAGTGTAATGTACAAAGAGCATTATACTATTAATGAACTAAAACATCAAAAGCTGTAGAGTTTTTTTTTCAGAAAAGGCCAATTAAAAAAACCACATTTTAATATAATTTTTCGATACCAACAAAAAATATAATCAAACAAACAAATTTTTACCGATTTCTGCAATAGGATTAGCCTAATTTGGTATAACGAAGGATGTTCAATAATTTATTTACCAATGCAGGTACTTAACGTAAGGAGTACATTTTCATATCAGTTCAGTCAAACAAATATATTTAATTCATATAAATCTAACTAAGTATGGCTTAAGAAATATATTATATAGGGCAGCTAAAAATATTACAACTTGCCTGCAGTAATTAAATACCAGTAGAGCTAATAATTAGAATCTGCGCCTATTAAAAAAAATTTGAAATTCTTTCGACCTATATGTATGCTTGTACATTGTACCTATCATGTACCTATTGTACATACTTTTATTATTATTATTATTATTATTATTATTATTATTATTATTATTATTATTATTATTGCACTATACAATTGCCAGTACCATAGGTACCATAGATAGAAGATAATTATGTTGTGTTAGCCCAAAAATTAGAAGTTGATATTTCAACATAAACATATACCTATATTTTGATGTCCCATGAATCCAAAAGTACTATTTTCAGAAACAAGTATTTTTGTTGTGTGTCTTCTGTGTGTGCCTGAACAGACTAGATTAAAGACGAAAAATTGTATGAAAACAAAATTTTGTGTTTGGGTTAGGTATCTTCTACAGATGTGACACGAAGATTGGCGACAACTTTCTCTTACTTTTAATACCACTTTACATGAAGAAAATTTCATATTTCGCCTTTGTCTGGAATATGGCTCTAAAGATTTTGTTTAAATTTTTACATGAGGTGCTTTACTAATAAACGCTTCTTTCTAAAAAAAATCTGAAGGGTAGTTATAAGCCATCCACTGTTTGTGAAAACTTAGTCTTTTCTGGTGAACAATAAAGCTTTGCATCAGGTTCAAACAACTAAATACGCGCTCTTTGCAATTCGCTTTTTATTCTCTATCAGAATTCTCTTCAATTTTACAACCACTTTACATGAAGAGAATGTCATGCATAATAGGTACTAGCTTAAAAAGCCCGGCATCGCCGGGTTTATTATGTTGTATTATAAATTAATTTATGGAAGTCTTGCTATTTTCAAACTCTAGTTCCTTATATTTGAGTTTGAAATGAGGAAGTACGACTTATCACACTCAAACTATTCCCTCAGAAAACGCTTGAAATTGATTTTTACGACTCATAGAGGACTTAGAATTTTGCACCCTACTGCTTCTACGCATCATGCTCACAGACTAATATCAAAGTCGTCACGGACTAACTTCTGGATGGACTAACAGTTTCTGTGTATTGTTGGTATTTTCTTAAATTTTAACTACTTGAAAATTCAGGAGTTTTGTAACTTATCATTTGCCTCTATTGACAGTATGTGGATGCTAGGGATTCAAGAATTGCAAGAGACGAGGCAGATGTACAGAAACTAGTGAACTGGTTCTCATCCCATGACCCATTTCCAAGTTGTGATCATCACATGTCATTATCAAGTGGTATTGTGGCAGATGAGAGCATAAATTGTCACAATGCTCACGAAATTTTAATTGATTATTTGTAAAAAATTGTTGGTAATAACTTTGCCGATGTTAAATTTAAAAGGAAAAGCTGAGTAATGCCTATTCGTGGTTCTAGTTCCAAGGTGAAAGTTCATGATGAATTTATTCCTGTAAATCCTGACACAATTTTCAAAAGAATCTCCCTACTGAAAAAGTCGGATGCAGAGTTACAAAAATGTTTTGAATTCGAGTTGGCTCCTTTACCATTGTCACTCTTTGATAAAGGAGGACTGCGTAAGACCCGCAAGTCAGTATTTTATGACTTATTTTCTACAACGACTGATGTTGTGCATATGGCAATACTGCTTGTCATATGGTTGATGGTGGGTTTCTATTGCATCGGTTAGTGTGGCAGAAAGGGGATTCATTTTCCTTCATCCTGCAAAAATATGTTGAATACGCCAAAAGGCACTTTAGTGCAAGGACCACAATAGTTTTTGATGGGTACCCTGAAGATATTGCAGAAAAAGTACAAAATCAGCAAAATGTAACAGACGAGCAAAGAAACACATAGGTGGTTATGCTATGTTTCACGAGTCTGTGACAGCTCCTTTGTTTCTATCAAATGATAAGAACAAGCAACAGCTTATAAGTATGTTATGTGTGAAGTTTCAAAAAGAAGGTTTTGTTGTGAAACAAGCTGATGAAGATGCTGACTGTCTGATAATCAAAACTGCTTTGGAAATGGAAAACGGATCACAATGTGTTGTAGTTGTTGGTGAAGATATTGACCTCTTGGTAATATTGGCAGCATCTACTACTTCCAAAAATATGTTCTTCTTGAAGCCTGACAGAGGTAAGGCAGAAGATGCTTTATATTGTGCACCAACTCTGAACATTTGTCCTTACATAAGGGAGAACATTTTGTTTCTTCATGCGTTCAGTGGCTGTGATACCTCATCTGCTCTTTTCAGACAGGGGAAGATGAAATCTGTCAAGGCTGTGAACAGTACTGTACTGCAAGAAGCTGTGAACATTTTCCGTGATGAAAAAGCCTGCCCGGATGACATCTCATCAGCAAGCGGTATGTATTTATTAATTTTTTTCCAATAAACTTTTTCTACATTGGCTGCTAGCGAACCGCAATGTCGATGATATAGGTGAGTTTTTCTTCCTTCAAGGAAAGCACAATATCTAGAATAATTATTATTATTATTATTATTATTATTATTATTATTATTATTATTATTATTATTATTATTATTATGCAATACTGTAGTGTCTAATAATATGGAATACGCGATAATACTTTCTACTTATTTCAATAATTTGAAATTTGTTAGTAGTTATTAACAGGATATTATATCATTTTCTATATTTTTAATACCTTTGTGTAACTTAATGCACTTGTATCATATAATGTATTTTATACCATTTAATGGATTTTTGTGTCATTAATTAATTAATTAAAGTGTCCCTGGTGAAGTGGTAGAAAATACCTTATTTTCTTAACGTTAATCAGGTTTATTATTATTATTATTATTATTATTATTATTATTATTATTACAGAATGCCCTTTTCATTACCTAGGAGCATCGTTTTCTCTCGATACATCAGACTTATCATACCATGCCCTTTAGCACAGGTTATGGTTTGACAGATGCTCGAAACCGAATCTTTGTTTACAGCTTGAAGAGATGAGAAGAGTATCATTGCAGTCAGCCAGCATACAATTATGAACTCGCGCTACAGTAAATTTAACACAGTTTGTAAATGCTGGTTGTAGAATGTTTATTTATGCATCATTTTTACCACCAACTCTTTCTCCAGTGAAAACGAATCTAGTACAACCACAGAACACACGTCAGAGAAGTTGCCGATTAGTTAGGCCTACGGGGTAAAATGCACATCGACTCAATAAGGACTTCTTCACAGTTGTAGAAATTATAATATTATATTCCCAATGAAGCTGAGTTACATTATGACAAATTTCTCGATTATATTAAAAAAGATATTGTCATTTTCATTGAAAGATTTGGTTGTAGTAAATCATATTGTAATAAGTAATATTAGTAGATTTATTGTTTTGGTAAAATTAAAGGAAAGTTGTTACCAAGAAGTTAAATTACAGTATGGTTGTAAATAAATATTTTTTCTCAACAGGAATACATGCCTAAACTTAATCTGGATACGAAGATGAAGATAATTAGGCCTAAACAAAAATATAATGAACCATGTATTTTCTAATATTTCTGATAAGTTTTTGAAAGTTGTAAATAGTACTGGTATAGTGAAAATTTAGACTACAACAACGTCATTATGTGAATTAAAAAATGCGACAAAATACAACAACCGACGCAGCTTCCAAATCTTCCTACTTAAATGAATAGTTTATTAACATTGCTAAAAGTTTAGATAATAACATACTTGATAAAGTATAATATTTTTAATCAAATGCAATATACAGAGTGTTGCAAAATTCCATACACAAACTGCTATAGATTGTAGAGGAGACCAAAACAAAGTTGTTTTGTTATATAACCATAGGCCGTAAACCAATATTACAGCAGTAGTCACCTTCGAATGGAAACATTGCTGACAGGTATGGTGACCATTTGAACTGGTTGTGGTGAGGTTTATTTACAGATATTGCTCAAACGTGCGGCCTCCTGCTTCAATACATGATCTGCAACGACGTGATACTGCTTTTCTCATACGGTGAAATACTCCAGGGTTATGTTGTAATTGGTCGGCAGCTACAAGAATCCGAGCAACGAGATTCTCCTCTGCCACAACTGGTGTTTCATACAATAAACTCTTTAAATATTCAACGTGTCACGGGTTTGTCATGCACAGAGATGTTTGTTTCTACTCAACGATGTCTGTCTTCGAAGGTGACTACTGACATACCTATTGGTTTCCGGCCTATGATTATGTAACAAAACAAGTTTGTTTTGGTCTCCTCTACAATCCATAGCAGTTTGTGTACGGAATTTTGCAACGCTCTGTATGTGATAGTATTCTTCACATTCCATAAAATATAAGAATAATTTTTATCGGTTATTTAAAAAATAAGCTCATTTTTTAAAGTTGAGACGCTTATATCTTTACTCACCATCTTGAATAGCTGTTTGTAATAATTATTTGGCAAGTAAGTATTTGTACGCATTTTTCCTTGTCGTAGAAAAAGTAGTATGCTGAACTCATGCGTTAAGTGCATTGGAGAATGGGTCACATTAAATACGCACACGCACAGCAGTTTACTTTTAAAATACTTTAATTGCGCACAAGACACTTTCTTGGGAACCCTCGAAATACGCACAGGTTACATTTCTGGGAACCTTTAAAATGCGCACAGGTCAAATTAAATTTTTAATATTGCTGAGAGTAACACTTTTCAAAAAATGTAATATTAATATTTCTGAAAGTAAGACATTAAAAAGTAATAGTTGATGCGCAACATGTTTTAAACAATCGAATCTACTTAATACCTCGTTCATATCTGTAGGGTTCACAGCCAGAGTGAACCAAGTTCGATTTTCATACAATAGGAGATAATGTATGGATAAGTTCCCTGAAAGCATGTTCTTTTCACTGCCATAGTGAATCAAGTCAATAGTTGAAATGCAGCTCATAAATAGTATTTGAGTTAGAGATGTGGAAGGAAATTCCTGTGTTGTTGAAAAACTTTGAGGCTTGGTTTTTTCAGTTGATTTTATATAGACTAGATTAAGTATGATTGTGAACCCCTCAATTTATTTCTCAAAGCCATGACGCAATCTTATTCACACTAAATAGACCATCCACCATCAGGATGAATTTCGTGCAATTTGTGTAAACATGTCAGTGTTAATAAATATAAGGTTTAACTATTTTGATGTTAAGTGATTTAAATAAATCTTGTATTACTAAACGGGAGGGAAATCGGGGATACCTGCCAGTAAATAATAAATACTTGAATTTTATAATATGTGCGATCTAACATTTTTATTGCTTAGAGAAAGTAAGCTCTCGCATATTTAAAAGGTCCGCACGGATTTTCAAATTGCTAGGTCTTTCACAGATTCGTAGCCAGGGTCAAGTTTTCAAGGGGGCAAATCAAATTTCAGAGAAGAGCCATCAGGTTTAGAACGTTTTTCTTTTATATAACTCATCACCCCAAAACAAAATGAACTGAATCGCAAGTAAGGAGATAACTACTCTACCAGATAAAGTAATCCATTAGGCCTAACACAAATTACGGACACTGGAATTGTATTAAAAATTACAACAAATTTTCAACTTTTAAAAGAAGTATGGAAGGAATAGCCATTTTTACTAGTGAAAATTATTCATAGACAAGCGTAATACTTATAAAGCTAAACAAACTGTAATACAAACTGGTCCACATTAAGGGTCTTTGTCAAGTCTTTGTTATAGCTAATAAGCACAAGCTCCGCCGGATGTTGAATGTGAAAAACGTCTTACTACTGTGGCAGTACTAGCTGGAATAGTCAAAGCCGCAACAACTAAAAGTCGAAACCCGAGGAATGCTCCTCCATATTTATTGAATGATTTACAACTCCAATTAAATAGGTCTATTGTTTGTTTGAAATTAAGAAAATGAGATTTGTGAGCAACTGGAGTTCAGCTCCAATATTTTCCAACTGCTTTCCTGTTTTCACTGTCTTTATTTATTTATTTATTTATTTTATTATTATTATTATTATTATTATATATATTTTTTTTTTACTTCTTCGTGTTTTAAATGTTAGAAACCTAGAGAGGCAAGACAAAATTTGGGGTGCAGCGTCCCCTCTAGCCCACCCCTGGCTTCAGGACTGGTCTTCCAAATGTCCCAAGATATGCATATCGAATATTTTATGCATTAAAAATCCGGAGAATTTACACTAGTCCAGTAATAAGTATATCGTAAGAAGAAATTAACTGGTAACGTTATTTTTTTTAGATTTCACGGTGTTGGATATTTTTAACCATTGTCTCCTCGGGAGACCCACAAAGCTGGTTCAAGGTTACCGACCGAAGTGGAACTAAGTACTGTAACTACATCTTGGCAACATACAACCGTATTAAGCTCTAAATAGTGGTAGTGTGTGCAGGAAGTAGTATCACAAAGTGTCCTTACCGGTAAATGTAGACCTTGTTATATATTAATTATTATTATAGAACAATGCTTGAAATTGAACTTCTTTCAATCCAGGCATTTCTGCACCATGCACAGCTTAAGTCAACACATACAGATAGGCCAATATTACTTAAAATATAGACATATACTTATTTAAGTTTAGAGATGTCCACCGCTGTCACTCAGGGGATGCGTCCAATCCTCTCACGCAGCGGGCCCGGGTTCGATTCCTGGTCGGGACAAGTTACCTCGGTGAGGTTTTTTCTGGGGTTTTTCCTCACCTTTGAGACAAATGTCGGGTAACTTTAGGCCCTTGTGGTCCCCAGATATCATCTGGCCGTCATTATCATCTTCATCCCATCCTCGCCTTGTTTGGAGTGAGTGTGTGTGTGAATGGTGTGTCTCGTCCTATGTGTTCGTGTTGTCTCGGAGGTGGCCCCGGCATTGGGCTGATCACTCATCCGGGGAGGCCCTCCATGTCCTTGTCTGGTCAAAAAAGTATGTATGTGATCCAAAGATAATCCCTCTCCCGACAGGTCGCGGCCCTGTAAGGCCCGGGCGGCTTGGGTCGCTTAAATCCTAAAAGGGAGAGGTGAAACTACGATAAAGAAAGAAAGAAAGAAAGAAAGAAAGAAAGAAAGAAAGAAAGAAAGAAAGAAAGAAAGAAAGAAAGAAAGTTTAGAGATGATTTTAATTATGAGCAAGTAAGAAAATATTAAAATAGGAGAAAAACTCATTTCCACTTTATTATCTCTTTCTAACACGTCATAAACATGAATGTTGTTGGAATGGTTCTGGTTGGGGAGGGAAATTGAATTCGCTTGTTGTTGAGTAGTGGAGAAAAAACGTTTTCTTTATACATGCCAATTAGAAAAAATAATTATTTTTACTATCTGTATATATTCAACAGGATTATTTAGTTACAGAGACATTAACATACAGATGAAATGAAACTCCTCCATACTATAAAGCAAAAGTTAGGAAATACTATCGTCAATTACAAATTATAATAAAGTATTTTAATTGCAATCAGCAAATAATTTAATTAGCCCTTAAGATTAGATCTTTATGGTCAGTAATTGACCATTTCCAGGTACATTTAAGAGCATTTTATACTGGGATGCATATTTTACTATTGTAGTAAGGTTAATAATGTCCAGTTAATGATTTCCACCTCTGTAGTGTAGAGGATTCGTTCTCTGTTCTTATGCAGCGGGAACAGGTTCGATTCCTGGTCTGAACAAGTATCCTAGGTGGATTTTTCCTCACCTCTGATACGAATGTCGGGAACCTTTAGGCCTTCCTGGTCTCCGGATATCATCTGGCCGACTTTATCACCTTCGACTATTTTCGCTTTGTTTAGAATGTGTCTATGTGTGTGTGTATCGTCCGATGTGTTCGTGTTGTTTCAAAGGTGGCCCCGGTATTGGGCTGATCCCTTACCCGCAGGGGAGGCCCTCCATGTCCTTATCTGGTCAAAAAGTATGTATGTGATCCATAGAAACTCCCTCTCTCGTCGGGTCGCGGTCCTGTTGGCCTTGGCGGCGTGGGCTGGGGGGGGGGGGTAAAATTCAGGGAAAGAAGTATCGGTAAAGTTATTAATGGTTGTCATTAACCCATATAGCCTAGAATTAGTTTAAGTATTGATAGCAAACTGCACAATAAACAACCGAAGTACTTATCATCAGACACAATATAAAAAGATTTCATTTCTCTAGCACGTAATAGGATTAATCTCATTAAAATGAACTGATTAAAACATTTTTAAAAATTCCCTTTAGGTATTATGAATTAAGGAAATAAATCAGCTGCATATCGTTATATTTACAATAATAGCCTATCTCTCGCTCTTTAACTATCACGTACAATCTTAAACTGTAAATATTTATTGTACTGTATTGTGTATACAATGTTGTATAAAAAACAGTTATTTAGTAGGCTACACTTCTAATTCAATAATAAGTGTAGCATGTCGTCCGACTACGTGATCTAGTGATTAACATTGCAGATCCCTTGCCGGTGTCATCCGCGGTAGCTGAGGCCTTGGAGAACTATGGTGAAGAAGGCTATGTATGCATGTATGTATGTGTGTATGTATGCATGTATGTATGTGTGTATGTATGTATGTATGTATGTATGTATGTATGTATGTATGTATGTATGTATGTATGTATGTATGTATGTATGTATGTATGTATGTATGTATGTATGTATGTATGTATGTATGTATATATGTGTGTATGTGTGTATGTATGTATTTTTTGTATGGATGTAACTATGGAACCCCACGAAGGGGAAGAGGCGGGTTGGGAGCAGCCCTAAGCACGTAGGCAACACGTACAGTAGTATTATTTCTGTCTGACCCCGACGAAACGCGAGTGAGGAGAAGAGAATCCAGCGGTGTGGGTTAATTCAGAGACCTTCCCATCCCGCCGATCATGACAGTAGTAGCTTATATATCTTTAGTCAGCGTTTGTGTTTACAAACAAATCCCTATCCAAGTACAGCTCTGGCAGATATTTTTACCTCATTCATTAAATGTTATAACACTAACATTAAATGTTTTAACTCTAACATACAGTATGGAACTTTCATATATTTACTCTACATACCAAGTGTGGTGTTACCGCTGTGCTCAATTACAGGACTGGATATTATTCCATAGGAGTGACACCAGAGACTGAGAGTCTTTCCCCTTTACCATTACTATCAGCATCATCATCACCATCACCACCAACATTATTAGCATCCGAATCACTCTCACTAGAAGCATCACTATCACCACCCAAATGAATGACCAATTCTTGAGCCGCATCCAGGAGTCCCTCCCTTTCCAGATATTCCTGTTCAATATTCTTCACGTGCTGGCATCTCCGTTTCCACTCCTCTGCAGATATTGAGGAAAACTTCTCATCCGTAATCTTCATGACATCTTCCATTTTAAATGTCACATTGTTTTCGGCTACCCAATTTTTTACAGTAGCCCATATGAGTTCTATCGGATTGAGCTCAGGGTGATAAGGGGGGAGCCTTAAAACATCGTGGCCATGTTGCTGGAGAAGATGATCGATTTTGTAGCTTCGGTGTTGTGGCTTAAGTGTCAGTATTAGTTCATAAATTTCAGCTTTTGTCTTACTATGAAAGTTTTGTTTCTCAAAATTATCGTTTTCAAGGTGGGACTGCAACCAAGATATCATCACGTCTTTTCGAGAATTCGATGTGGGAGGCTTATTCAGCTGCACGTTATGGTAAGGGGCATTATCAATAACCAAGACTGAGTGAGGAGAAAGATTTGGAATTAGTCTTTCCTTTAGCCACTGCTCGTAGTTATTGAAATCCATGTCCCCATGATAGTCCCCTGTTTTTCTGTGTGAAATGAATCTCAAATAAGCATTGGGCACAAAGCCATGCTCTCCTCCAGCGTGAATTATAATAAGCCGTTGTCCTTTCGAAACTGGCGAGAAGAGTCCACTCAGCGATTCGTCACTCCAGGCACATGGTGTAGTATGTGTTGTGTGAAGGTAGGTTTCATCCATGTACACTATTGAACGCCCTTCAGTCCTATACTGATGAATAGACCTTAAATAGGCACATCTGAGGGACTTTATTCTCTGTTGTTCCACAAGAATTTTTCTATTATTTCTTGTTTTCCTCCACCGAAAACCAATATGTAAAATAATTTTCCTGAGTGTAGAGATGCTACCCTGAAAGTCAATTTTTTCTTTTAGTCTTGAGTGTATTTTTTTAAAGTCGGTCTCTGCTTTTCTTCAATATAGAAATTATTAATTGTTCGTCGGACTACTTCTTCGTTAAAATTGTCAGGAGATGATTTCTTCGAGGTACGTATTCTTTCTTTATCAGGGGTAGAAAAAGAATTAGAAGCTCCTTCTTCAATACTTTTGGCCTCTTTCACGATTCGCTTCACAGTACTAATGGATACACCTGTAGCTGTTGAAACCCTTTTATATACAGATGCACGCTGACCCCTCACATCCCGAAAATATTTATATACATTATATACTACTTCTCTTGTCTGCGAATGAATAACTTTACTCCCTCCCAGTTTACTATGAATCGGAGGCATGTTGCAAAAGTCTTGCGCACAACTGCACTCACCTGAAGCACTGTCTGTTAGGCACCGCAACAAGAGATGTTCCTTCTTCCGAGACCTGTGTACTAATAAACAACCACCCCTTAACATGACAATTTTTCTATAGTGGACTCGTCTGTCTACGGCGCATCTTTCTGAGCAGTGTCAGACAGAAATAATACTACTGTAGGTACGGGAAGGAGGCTACGAGTTCGACTCCCACCTCGGGTCTGGTGTTTGTGTGTGATAAGGAAAACAAGTAAACAAGACAAATAATTCAGCACAATTGGCCTATGGTCGGCTAAAACAATACCAAAAAAATTATTTTGGTATCTCCTTGGATTTTTCTGAAGTAAGGAGGCCTGGAACGGGTGCATACAGCCTCGTGACTCCAACAGTGAGGAGAGTAGTGGAGCCGGTTCAATAAGCTAACGTCATTCTTTTTCTTTTCTGCTTAATTGACTTTGTAGTATTGACACTTTTCAGATCATTTTTAATGTTATAAAACTAGCAAGTTCCCACGACTTTGCCCACGTTTATTAATGCAATTTCTAGAAGCTTAGTAATCATTCATTTAAGAGCAAAATTATTAATACATATTTATTAACACTGAAATGTTTGATACAAATTGCAGGAATTACATCATATTTTTAATTACATTGTTACCTCTAATGTTTATCATACTGGGATGGTGGTAGTACAAGAGTAATACAATATAAAATACCCGGTATTATACAAAAGCAAACCGTTTTTTCCTTATAGAGCTTCTGGATGAACTATTTTAAGTGGCTTTCCATTTGGAGCAAAGATGTTTGGATTGTTTGAATTTCCAATTCTTGAACAACCTAAGTTGACCACGGGAGGGGCACGGTGTCCGAAGATGGAATCCTACAACATGAATTGATTGTCCTTCCTGACTTTGTGATTATGGTTGTTCCATTTCTTCAATGCTCTTCTTACCCAGTTTGTTTTGACAACCGTGCAAGGCCACCTTCATTCAATATCACAATTGAATGGGTCTACACGAAAACACCAGCTCAACTATTACGTTGTTTATTATCCTGTTTAATTAGATACTTCGCACAGTACAATAGATTATTCCTGTTCATTTGAATTCTGTGTGTAGTTTCAGGGAGTCATGCAGCATTAGTATTCTCTGTTTAAAGGGGAACTGAACTAAAAAATTACATATATATTTTATTTACGAATGAGTAAGAGCTCTGATTGTGTATTACTATGGCGAAAATAAAAACTAGATCCAACTTACCGTTTCCGAGTTGTAGCGCTCTATAGCAGCGCTCGTGACGTCACCTGGCTAGCTCGGGTCGGATAGGGAGCATTACACACGAAACAGCCCCAACACAACATAATGTTAGTTTCATTGTTGCACTCTTTATTGTTGAGTATCCATTGTTAGAGATGTGTGTTCATTAACATCATTGACAGTTTTCTTTACAATATTTTGCCTCCACTCAAATGTTTTCTTGTCGTACTTTCTCTTATAAACCCAAACTCCACATGATTTAGAAAATTCCACTGACCAGCCCACGACTCTTTTTCCTTGATGGAAGTTGGGTGGTCAAGAGCTGCTATCGTTGACCGTAAATACATGCCTTCAAATGAAAAATGGGTTCTTTTTGGTACATATTTAAGACGTTCGTTATGATAGGATTCAAGACTTCCTGTGTGAGAAGAATGATTGAGATGCATAATATAATTTTAAAATCTGGTGTTCATAATGATGTTATATAGGTCATGGTAGTCTTTCGAATGCTTACTGAGCCATTTAGTATATTTAATTTTATCAGCACTTAGGACATCTTGAGCACATGAATGGTATTTCTAATTACCTTCCCAACTATGGATGTTAACAATGTGATTGAGAATTGAAGTAAATTTCTCCTTTAGCAGTATACTATCATTCTCACACGTAGACGATTCCCACCATAAATGATTATAAATTGATTGTTTCCATTCATGAATGACGCTGGATTTCGGAAAATTGTTAATCTTTTTCATTAGAGATTTAGCAAGGTGCCAAACACGAAATTCATGGTGTATGTGTGAAAATTTGTTTTTAATTAAAGCTCTAATGCCTGTGTGTCTGTCCGTTAGGAACAATTTAATAGGGAGTTTCTCATTCATTGTACTTATTATTTTTTCACAAGCAGCTCTTTCAATGTCTCCAGCTACAGTTCCTCTTTGTACAATTACAAAATCTAGTATTTTATTCGTTGCTAAATTCATAATGGAATACGTCAAATACTTGGCAGAGAAACCAGGGGAGTCATAACCTAACCTAAGCATAAATTTAAATCACTCATAGCATCTACATAGTTAGCTTCTTTTTCTTTTAACCACGTTTTGTGCACGGAAGGAAATACAAATTTCTTTACAAACCTATAGAAGTATGATTCAAAATAATAATAATAACAACATAATTTAAGAAAGCTGATACATAATTAAATGTTAATCCGCACTGGTATATTCCTGAGTCTATGAACACATTACTTTTTAAACTTGCACCTATGCTTCCAGAAGACCACTCGTATGTATGCCCATTCACACAATGAGTTTTTATTCGTAACATTACTCCTCTCGTTTCTACTTTACGTTCATTAACTGGAGCGCCACATGTATGGCATATACACAGGGCACTTCAACAGACAAAGACAAAAGAATATTTACCCGACAAGTTGATATTTTCTATGCAATCTTCTTCTCCTTCACTAGTGATTTCATCGGGGACATAATCTTCATCCTTTTCATCCGAGGTGTCATGTTCATCAATGTACAGTAGTATTATTTCTGTCTGACACTGCTCAGAAAGATGCGCCGTAGACAGACGAGTCCACTATAGAAAAATTGTCATGTTAAGGGGTGGTTGTTTATTAGTACACAGGTCTCGGAAGAAGGAACATCTCTTGTTGCGGTGCCTAACAGACAGTGCTTCAGGTGAGTGCAGTTGTGCGCAAGACTTTTGCAACATTCCTCCGATTCATACTAAACTGGGAGGGAGTAAAGTTATTCATTCGCAGACAAGAGAAGTAGTATATAATGTATATAAATATTTTCGGGATGTGAGGGGTCAGCGTGCATCTGTATATAAAAGGGTTTCAACAGCTACAGGTGTATCCATTAGTACTGTGAAGCGAATCGTGAAAGAGGCCAAAAGTATTGAAGAAGGAGCTTCTAATTCTTTTTCTACCCCTGATAAAGAAAGAATACGTACCTCGAAGAAATCATCTCCTGACAATTTTAACGAAGAAGTAGTCCGACGAACAATTAATAATTTCTATATTGAAGAAAAGCAGAGACCGACTTTAAAAAAAATACACTCAAGACTAAAAGAAAAAATTGACTTTCAGGGTAGCATCTCTACACTCAGGAAAATTATTTTACATATTGGTTTTCGGTGGAGGAAAACAAGAAATAATAGAAAAATTCTTGTGGAACAACAGAGAATAAAGTCCCTCAGATGTGCCTATTTAAGGTCTATTCATCAGTATAGGACTGAAGGGCGTTCAATAGTGTACATGGATGAAACCTACCTTCACACAACACATACTACACCATGTGCCTGGAGTGACGAATCGCTGAGTGGACTCTTCTCGCCAGTTTCGAAAGGACAACGGCTTATTATAATTCACGCTGGAGGAGAGCATGGCTTTGTGCCCAATGCTTATTTGAGATTCATTTCACACAGAAAAACAGGGGACTATCATGGGGACATGGATTTCAATAACTACGAGCAGTGGCTAAAGGAAAGACTAATTCCAAATCTTTCTCCTCACTCAGTCTTGGTTATTGATAATGCCCCTTACCATAACGTGCAGCTGAATAAGCCTCCCACATCGAATTCTCGAAAAGACGTGATGATATCTTGGTTGCAGTCCCACCTTGAAAACGATAATTTTGAGAAACAAAACTTTCATAGTAAGACAAAAGCTGAAATTTATGAACTAATACTGACACTTAAGCCACAACACCGAAGCTACAAAATCGATCATCTTCTCCAGCAACATGGCCACGATGTTTTAAGGCTCCCCCCTTATCACCCTGAGCTCAATCCGATAGAACTCATATGGGCTACTGTAAAAAATTGGGTAGCCGAAAACAATGTGACATTTAAAATGGAAGATGTCATGAAGATTACGGATGAGAAGTTTTCCTCAATATCTGCAGAGGAGTGGAAACGGAGATGCCAGCACGTGAAGAATATTGAACAGGAATATCTGGAAAGGGAGGGACTCCTGGATGCGGCTCAAGAATTGGTCATTCATTTGGGTGGTGATAGTGATGCTTCTAGTGAGAGTGATTCGGATGCTAATAATGTTGGTGGTGATGGTGATGATGATGCTGATAGTAATGGTAAAGGGGAAAGACTCTCAGTCTCTGGTGTCACTCCTATGGAATAATATCCAGTCCTGTAATTGAGCACAGCGGTAACACCACACTTGGTATGTAGAGTAAATATATGAAAGTTCCATACTGTATGTTAGAGTTAAAACATTTAATGTTAGTGTTATAACATTTAATGAATGAGGTAAAAATATCTGCCAGAGCTGTACTTGGATAGGGATTTGTTTGTAAACACAAACGCTGACTAAAGATATATAAGCTACTACTGTCATGATCGGCGGGATGGGAAGGTCTCTGAATTAACCCACACCGCTGGATTCTCTTCTCCTCACTCGCGTTTCGTCGGGGTCAGACAGAAATAATACTACTGTAGTTCATGTAGACAACATTTACAGCTCTATAAATTTCTGTGCCTATCTCACACTGTATTTCTGCGTCAGTCTTCAACTCTAATGCATAAAATTCATAAACTTGTGTAGCTTCTCTTTCTTGTTTAGAATCAGTTATTGAATTATCAATTTATTCCAACACTTCCCTCTTTTTAAAGTAATTAGACTTCCTTTTCTTCGGAGAAGGAATTTCTTTACTTCCTATTATAAACTTTGAAGGTTGTCTTTTAGTCTAGGGCACCTGAATTTTTCATCCTTCAATATTCTGATTTTTAAAATATCCGATTCATTAAAAATCTGCTTTAAAATGCTTTCCACATACTCTAGAATTCTTTTGGAACAAAATTGTTACGCTTCATGCAAGAAACCCATTTGTTGTGCAAACGTCTGTTCTTGCTTTTATAAGGGAATACATAGTAACCAACATTTCTATGGACTCCAGAATTATTTGAACAACCGTAAGCACTGCACGCAGGCATCTTCAGTTACACTACACAATTTGTAGGGAATATCAAGACCGGCAACTTTCACACAATACCGAAGCAAGCCACAGCCTTGCAACACTTTAGGCCTAATTTAAATTGCTCACAGAATGAGAATGAGCGAACATAAAAATAAATGGTTTTCCACTCTGCACTTAGCGAGAATCATATTTCATTTTAAGATAAAGTAAAAATTTTCGTTCAGTACCCCTACTGGTAGTTTAAACCATCGTTATTTTGTACATAGTATTTATATCGATACATAAACCTAGTTGAAAGGAAGAAAAAATCCTAGGGTCTTAAATCTACCAAACAGAGATTTCGAGCTTCACTGTAGGTCTAACTGAGATGAATTCAATAATTGAAGATTCCAAATAGCATATGTTCATTAGCAAAAACTGATCATTTAAAGTTGGCATTACAGCGATGTTGAACTGAGTAGCATTCAACATACTGGATAGTCATTGCTTCTAAAGCATAACTTATTAATGTAGTTCCGTGACTAAAATAATTCAAACCACAGGCATGCATTGTATTGCAACTCAGAGAAATGAAACAAATTCACTTAAGTAGCCATACAATATTTTTTCAAACTATTCAGAAGTTAATGAAGTGTTTTGTGCAGAACAGAATTATTTCCGGAATAGAATAAAAAAGGAATTAAGAAAATTTCACTTACTAGACAAGCCGAACGGGGAGCAGATGCTACACAGAACGAGCATGTGGGATAATTCAGCAACAGTTGGAAGATCAGAAGAGTATGTGAATCAGCAGATTCCATGAGAAGTAGCAAAGCGTGATGGAGGTCCAGCAAAAGAGCTTGGAACACGCGCCAACAGGAATGTCACCAGAGAAGCAAGACAAGCTGACATCTCTCACGACAGGATAATGAATTCCGAGTGGCATCACGTCAAGAAGGATTGCAGCTAATAACTTAATCAAAGCAATTTATCGCTGCAAGAAAACTAGTCATCCTGTAGAGAATGTTAAATACCTGTACCTTAAGAGTAACTTAAGAAACAGAATTAAACGTAAGATTACTAATAGATCTTGAGTTAATACACGGAAACTCGTCTTGCCGAATAAAATGTTTAAATTATCTGTTCTAATATATTCCACTCATGCTTTAGTCTAGAATCTTGAGAAGATCAACATAGTTTCAAGACCAACTACACATGGTTTGAATTTTCACCGAGGATGGCAACAAGTTGGCTGCAAATATTTGTATCATATTTATAGTAATTCACAAAGTAGAGTTTCCGTGTTTTAACACAAGGCCAACTGAAACTCTAGAAATCATCAACTAGGTTGGTGAGAGAGGATTATTTTTCTAAGCTCAAACCAGGCTTCCTATTCGTATCATTATCCTTGTATGTAATACGCACTAGTTTTATTACGTTTTTGTTAATCTATAGGGTCCATCATCAGATATTTGAAATTTTTGGCTTATTTTATTCAATACAAAAATAACAATAGTATAACATAATAATAAATGAAATATCTAATAAGATACAGTACTTTGTAAAACTCAAACTGTTTCCAGTTTGAGCAATGTAACAAGTTTTCAAACTATTTGAAATCATCGAAAGGAGTAAGAAAAATAGCAAACTCTTGAAAGTTGTCAGCATCACGCTAAGAATAGTATTAAGAAAATTGTTATGGGTACTGAATATTTGTCCTGTTAAAGCCGCCACAAATTGGGGGGCCTTGGTTCCAGTCTTCGATAAAGGCTTGTATTATGATGGTTTTACTTACGGCACGTGTACTTTTTGTCATTTTTACAGCACCGAGGTTTCTTTTGTTTTCATAGCAACTAGATTGCGTGTGGGAATGTCAAGTTACGATCCACGGCAACATTATTCGTAAGTACCACTAATTAGTTACGTCGTGCAAAAAAAGAGTTTACATTGTTCGTACAAACCGGATTAACGACAAATATAGCCTATACTCCTATACCAATAGGCCTATATAGAATCAGGTGATTGTCATGCATGAAATACAGGACAATATACAGTATAAATTTAAATACATATGCACGTTAGAATATTATGGCATACGCCTTTTCTTATCTTCAACAGGTTTGATATTTCACACCTTCCTTCCCAAAAACCTGGAACATAATATACTGCACGCGTAGGACTGAAAATTTTCCATCCCATTTTGTCTTCTTTTAGATGCTTAGGGCGTCTGATAAACATCCCTATGCCTATTTCTCAACTAACACAAAGCCTACAGCTATGAGTGACGTATCAGTGGATAGGATTTGTTACCGACTTCACTGGCACACACTTAAGTTGTCCCTGCAGTACGACCGCTCATTCTACATCAAAATGTGAAGTGAGAAAATGTTTTCCATGCCGAGGGTAGAGAAAGTTATGTGACTGCTTTATTTTCGTGGATTTTATTCTTCAAGAATTATTTTCACAAATGTATTAATTACATCGATAGTATCAGAATTTGTTAAAGCCCAGTATTATAATATAGTTTCCAAAGCCCTATGTGAACACCGTAAACAAAACTTTCGTTATGTAAACAATTGACAGCAGAACTCTCTAACTGTGCCTCATTTCACATTTCCAACTTTTCCCGTAGATTTTCCAAAAAAATTATTTCATACAAACCTTGTCCTGACAATTACGAACACAACAAAACAAAAATCAGCCGAATCGGTTGAGCCGTTCTCAAGTGATGCTCCGTCATACATTTTGGAAATTAATTTTTATTAATATAGATATTACATAATATTTAGAGGAAGTGTCTACAAACAAAAATATATCTGCTGTATCTGCTTCTTGTAATTTATTCCATCTATTTAACTAGTTTACTACATCCCTTTAATGATTTCTGTTTTGTCTTGTCTTGTCTCCCTTTTTTAGTCGCTGTCACTGTTTTTGTCTTTCTCTTCCATCTCCAGGACTCACCTTTGCTGGGCAGCAAGCTACTCTTCGCCTGTAGTCTTTCCAAGTCTCTCCTTCTTCCTTCCTCGGATGGAATCTTCTCTTTTCTGCAGCTTGCTGGCTGCCGGTGAGGTGATAGGGTTTTCTCCTCCTGTCTATGATATCCATTTCAATCGCTCTCCCAATATTGGTTCAGCATCCGGTTCCCGATTCTCATCAGGATTCTGAGTTCTCCGCAGACGTTCGGATCTCCAGGAAAGTTCAAGTACCGGTATTATATTGTTTTGTTCGTCTGTTTGTCTTTGACTATTTATTCTCTCAGCCCTGTACTTCTCATCTGCCTCAGAGACAACGCCCGCCAGGACCTCGAGTTAGTCATATTTGTCTTTGTGTCTCAAAAGGTTTATAATCTGACATCCCTGCACGGTTGTCCTAATTTTCTTTTTATTTCAGAGAGGCATTGGGACATTCCAACAAAACATGCTCTACGGATTCTGTAACTCTCTCGCAATTTGAACATTAATCGGTTTCTGTTTCCTTTATCTTGGGTAAATACTTTCCATATGGGGTAGCCCGTTATGAATTACATCAGTCCTTTGCTCGGTGTCACATGCCGCAGTCAATGTTAATAAATAAATGTTTCAATTATTTTGCTGTAAGATACATTGTTTAAAATAATTAATAAACCGCAAAGCCGCAGGTACCTGCTAGTTAGATAATAAGCCTTTCAAGGGAAAATGAAACTGTTTTCAAAAGTTTAACCTTATGGAAAGTGAAAAATGATATTAAAGCACTACAAAAGTAAAATCCCTAAATTCCAACCATTTATTTTGATATTATAACATATGCTAAGGCCCATAAAGCCTATCTAATTATTACAAGAATGTTTTCTTTATTTTACCGTAAACAGTTTTAGTATTACATATATTTCTTTTTAAAATCTAATATCTCATACATCCTTTGTCCGATTTGCAAGAAATTTTGTACACATATTCTATTTAACGAAGAAAAATAAGATACATTAAAATTCAAACAAACTACCCTTTCCCTTACTTTCAACTCCCTTTGATTAATATTTCCTCTATACAATTATAGATTCTTCAACTAATGTTTACCAGATTTTACACACGTACCCTGTAGAACCGGGCAACAATTCTTGGAGACCATAAGAACAGAACAAACCACCACTTATTTATTTTCAACCCTTACTATGTGATATTAATATAAATCTACATTATTTTACCGATAGTAATGAAACGAGGCAGTAGGAATAAGGGAACAGGGATTGAAAGTAACTAATGAAAAAATCCTAACGAATCCCTGAAACTATAACTCCCTTATAGATATATAAGCATTCATGAACCACATATTATTGTCTCTGTTGGACATATTAATATTACATGTATTAATAAAACATACTCACAGCGCCAGTCATAGGAGAGATGTTCCATCTGGCGTTGTGAGTTGAACTCCGGTTTAGCTCAGTTGGTAGAGCATTGGCGCGAATAGCCAAAGGTCCTGGGTTCAAGTCCCTGTCGAAGGAATTTTTCTCCTATAATATTCTCATATAACTCCCTTCATAGTCCAGGCGAGGAAGCAAATAAGTGCTCATTATCTTAAAAAATATAAGTAGCAACTTTCTCTACGCGATAATTAGGAGAAATATAGGAGGAATTCATTGTGTATGTTTTGGGAAAAATCGTTTTGTAACATCGTGGTAAAAAATGTGCAAAAAGGTGTAAAAGTATTTTTTTTAAATTTAAAGGTATCAAAAAACAAAAACTTCGAAAAAAAACTTTCAAAAAATAGCCCGTGATAGAGCTTGAAATGACGAAGAAAATGCATCTCGAACGACAACAATCGGCTCGTAATGTTTTGCAAGAAAAATCGAAAACTACTAAAAATCGCGATTTCTTCAATATTTTATTACTTGGTTTGTATGTGTCGTAGAAAGGTCTGTTTGAGCTAAAGATGTTGCTATCTATAACACCTACCTGTAGTAAAAGTTTTACTCAAAAATGCATTTAACTTTTCGAGAAAATACCTGAAATGTGAAAACAGGTGATTCGCTAAAACGACTGGCAATAACTTAAGTTAAAAATAACCCCACAGTGAAAGTTCAAGTCGTTTTTTGTTCGCGAGATGTTTTGCTCTACAACCCATTCTAAACAAAGTATGTAAAATCGAATAAAGCCTTCAAAAACACACTGAAAACGGACTATTCTGCGTCTCAGGCCGCCAAGCAACCTAGGAGGACGGCTGGTATGGTGGATTGGTGGGAGCAGGCTAGGACGCTTGTCAGTAATGGCAGCCTCGCCTTCACCCTCGTGCATTAAAATATGCACACATTGGGTCACTTCATATGCCTTCTAATACCGTGTGGACTATAATCGATTTAGGATATGCCTAGTTGGAAATCAATGGTTGGAATCGATAGTTGGGACGCCAATACTTTGTGGACTGCATACTAGTTGCGGGTGGATCCAATGGAGGCACTTAATTACTTAAACGTCCGGGTTGTTGATATATGACTAACGTAAACAAACTTCATTATGGCCATTAAACCAGACGAAGACGCTGCACGTTAGTTTTATGCTACTGTATGAGTTAGAACAGTACATCGAGCCTGAATGTAAAATTCCACCATCACTATGGGGAGAATTCTCATCTTCTCTGACACCAACGACGAATGCCTGCGAAAGTTTTCATTGGAAGCTGAACAGTATGTTCTTTGATTCACACCTGAACATATATCAATTATTGGAAGCCATCAAAACCACCGCTTACGTTAAAATGAATAGTGTAAATTTGAGAAACATCAGACGAAACAAGAAAATGTGGACAAGGAGGAATTTCTACAACAGAAATTGATCCAATATAGATTAGGCGAAATAAGCAGATTACAGTATATTATTATTATTATTATTATTATTATTATTATTTTATTAAGTCTATAAGCTATACAATGTATAGGTAGACATAGTCAAAATACACAGTGTCTTTGTAAAAACAACAATCAATACAATACAATGCAATACATGAGCAAAGAAAGCAATGATAATACAATAACATATGCAGAAGATACAGAGTAACTTAAATATGATAGTAAAAACAATAATAATAAAATACAAAAACTACAAAAATTCTAGTCATGACAAAAAAAATCATTAAAAGTATAATATGTCTTACTGCACAAATAATGTTTTAGCTTTCTTTTAAACGAGTTTATTTCATTTACTTCAATTATTTCAGTTGGTAACTTGTTAATGACAAGGCTAGTTGTGTGTATAGGAGATTTTGTGTACTTGAATCTTCTGTATTTATTGATATAAATATTATTGCTTCCTCTATGTCATGGTTATGGATTTCATTGTTACTTATAAAACTGCTTTTGTTTTTTCTATAAAACATGGCCGCTCTATATATTAAAATACCTGTTAATGTTAAAATATTTTAAGTTTTAAAAACTTCTCTTAGAGAGTCTCTTTGCCCAAGATTAAAAATTACTCTTAAAATTCTGTTTTGCTTTATAAATACTCTGTTGATATTGGTTGCACGTCCCCAGAGTAAAATATTATATGCCTAAGAAAGAATGTTTTGTACCAGAGCATAGCACACATTGAGGAGACCTTTGTAATCCAATTATTTTTTTAAAGACCTTATAGCAAAACATTGTTTGTTCAATATACTGCATAGAGAGTCAATTTGAAATTCCCAGTTTAAATCTTCATCGACATCAGTGCCCAAGAATTTTGAAGATTTACATATTTTTATGGTTTTGTCAGCGTATGAAATATGAGTGATCCATGAAGTGTTTGTGGAACAGTATACATACAGTTTTATCACAGCCGTAGCATACAAATTTTTGCCGTAAATGTTCCATTATTCAATCACACATTTTTAACCTCATCTAGCAAGTTGTAGCCTACTGTTGGCCAGTCGGCGGGAAGGAAAATGTGCGATACGCAACACGGATATCTCAATATTCAAGGGGATACGCAACTCGGATGTCCGATAAATAGTGCTGGATATATTTTTGTGTTCAGTCCACAACTAGTTTACACCGCTTTAATGTATGGTTTCCTATACTGTATTTCATAGTGTTGGGGCGTAGGGCCTCCAAGTGGAGGTTTCTGTTACCAATGTGAATTTTGTTATGCTTATTTTCCGAGAGAGGAAAGAGGAACAGGTAGTAAGCTCATCGTCTCTCAACCCCCCAAAGGGAACTAAGGTGAAAGGACGTGAAACGACCGAGAAATTTTGTCCAGAGGCTCTAATTTAGGCTTGGAGTTCTTTTAGTGCCGTAAATCTACGACACGAGGCCCCCAGCTTAAAGTCCCTCCCAGAGGACTCCCTGAAAAATCCATTGACCGCGACCTTCGAACCTCGAGGTGGGCACGCTACCTCTAGACCATACCTGAACAACTGAGGGGAAAAGTTTTAGTCCCCATCCACTGCTGTGACGTATGAAACCTGCGCTGTCTTCACATCACATCGAAACTGCTTTATGCTGACGTCAAGGGCGACTGTAGAGGGATACATTACCCCACCGCACAGTGGCACAACGTGCCACTGTTGCGCACCCGTGCTCTAGACCACCGCGGCCGCGTATTATAGTATAGTGACTGGAACAAAAATAAATTTAACTAGCTTATAATTAACTTGTACAATATATTCGTGTAGAATACATGCCCATGTCGAACGAAGCATTTCCATCCTATTGCTATAGAATTATTATTACTGGTATTTTATTACTACACGTAGTACCTTTCTAAAAATTCAATTCAATGTATTTGAGGATCTATAATCTTGCCAAATTTTTAACATTAACATTTTAACTGTAGATTACATTCCTGGAGAATGTTCTCTTGTGGCCAGGTAATATAAATACTTCATGTAACTGTAATATTATAGCTAAGTTAAGGAAAAATAAATTCAACTTACATGGGATAAGCTGGAAGAAACTGGTACATCTTCTTTACAAGATAAGATATATTGTAATACATGTAAACTTCCTTTAGGTAAAAGTTATTTGATACAAAACGATTTAAAGTCACTGACATGTAGCTGGCAAACAGACGTAAGCCTGTATCTAAAAACATTTAATTTGAGATAAGCGACACTTGGTGTTAGTGAACTCATGAAGCCTATAGAATCAGCAATTTCTTATTGGTAACTTCTCTTTGGTGCTATTGTCTATTTCCAAAGAATTGCACTGTTAAGTTTGAAGTAATTTTAACACATACAACAGTGCAAATAATAGGCTACTGTACAGTATGTTTATGAATGCATTTCATAACATATAAAATTAATGTAAAAGATATATGTTAAAACAAATATACTACTTATCTCCCATATCTAGTATCTTTCCCACACCAAGTTTAGTACATTATATTTTTCATTTTGTATTTTTCATGTGCATTAATGGAAACAAAGAAAACAAGTAAGGAAAGGAATGTTTATAATGTTTACAAAATAGATAATTGAAAATAGCTAGTGGAGTGAAGTAGAAATGGAAATTAACAACATTAGCATGGATATGGCAAATAATGGGCTTGTTTGATAAGCAAAACATTAAGATATAGATGTAATGACGTCTCTAACCAGGAAATTCAGAGCAAAATAAGTAGATTTAAATAATTTTATAATTTTATCGATAAATTAAAATAGAGGGTTAGAAACTTTTTTATTCGATAATAATAAAGTAGAGAGGGTGTGTTTAGCATGGTGGAGATTAGGTGTCAGGGCGTCAAGAAATGCGAGAAAAAATACTGAAAAAGGAATGTGTCCACTTTGCAGTTCAAATTAAAATGGGAAACATATTCTGCTCACATGTGAAGCCATAAAACACAGTGTTTATAAATAAGAAATCATTAAAACTTATTAGCAACGTGGGGGTAAAGGGGCGATGGGCTTTCCACCTGTCCCTCTGCCCTCTCTAGGAAAATAAGTGTAACAAAATTCCCATAGATAAACAGAAACCTCCACTTGGAGGCCCTTCGCCCCAACATGGGGGCATAGGATTCGAGAGAGAATAGTAACGTAGGATATAAAAAATTGTAGGATATAAAAAATTGTAGGCTAATACAATACAGGTAAAACTTTTTAAAAATTAGGCAAAATGTTATTTTTGCTAAGAAAGAAATGGTTAGAAAAAATTGAAAAAACTAAATATGATATTTCCAAAAGCCTGTAGATTTTGCTGTATAAACACATGTTATTACGTTTGTTGAATCCAAAATTACAATTTTTAGAGACATGTCTCCATGTGCGTTTGTCTGTGTGTTTTTTACTGATAACAGAATACCTCGAAAACTAAACATTTTATACCTAGGTAGTCAAATTTTATAATAGCTATATAATTTGGATATAAAATTTGTCTATTGCGCTATAAACTATGTCGACTGCATTCTGTAGAACATTCTGTAACAGTAAGAAGTTATTATATCCATAGTAATTAATAAGTTTTATTTAATTTGTGTTGTAATCATTAATTTGTTGTATGTTTTTTGTTACTTTATTTTGTTTGATGTTGTATTTATAGGTGTTTTCTCACGGAATAGAATTTTGTAATATAAAGGACACTTCGGATAAACAGAAGTGTAACCAAGGATCTTTTAAAATAATATTATGAACGAGAATAAACCATACCATACCATATTTTTCACTGGGCCCTGACGAACAGGCTCTTATATTATTCATAGAGTTGCAGGTAAATTGAAAAAAGCACGGAGAAAACAGAGAGAGACATCAGTGTGCCGAAGACCACATGTCGGCATGTGGATTTGGTTTCTTTGTTAAGTCATACATCACTATGTTCGTGTAAGTCTAAGTAAATGTAAATATTGTGCCAGTCATTGGAAGCCTTCAAAGTTATTTCCTCTTTTTTTTACATTTCCTAATGACTATAACTTTCGTAGGAAAAAACAACGCATTTTCCATTTTCTAATTTCATGTCATCATTTCTATTATAGATTTTTTTGAATCTTCTCCATCATTGTTTAAATCTGAAGCATGCTATGAATCTCCATTGAATCCTCACCATTACTGAACGCTATTCATAGCCTATGAGAGCAGAAAGTAGGGTATTTATCTAACCTTTCAGCACAATGGGCTAACTATTTTGTATATTGTATAGAAAGAATATTGAACGGTATAGCGTATAGCATAAACTCGTCTTAAAAATTTCAGCTCGGATCTTATGATTTTTCCCTTCACGTTTCTAAAAAGTAAAGTACCGGTGTGGTAAAGTGTTTCCTATTGCCTACAGGCCGTGAGGTCTTTAAAGCTCCAAGAGATTCAGGCTCCCAGATTTATAGTCATTTGGAAAGTGAAAGTAGAAAGCTTACGTACCGACCATCAACCCCCAAGATAGCTTCTGATAATGATTTATGTTAGAAGCTGAGTCGACACCAGGGTCAAAGTGCCATTAGAAGGATTAGCCCAAATTAAAAACTCCAGCGATCTCATCAGGGATGGAATCCGCGACCTTTCGGTTCGTAGCGAAGGGTCTCAACCAACTAAGCCATGGCTTCACATTCCTACATAAGTTAAGTAGTCTCATTGAAGACGTGTACATTCGTTTCTTCAGCGTCATTATCACAAAGGAGTCCAAATTGTAAGATTGTGGAAGAGATAAGTAGTTTACAACGCAGAATAAATATTTCAAAGTTAAGTTTTAGCTCTTAGTACTTACTGTTAGAGTTAACATTTTGAACAAGATCCTCAGAGCCGTTCTCGAAAATCCGCGAAAAACAAAATTTTCCTCATTTAACTGGTAATAAGAGTAAAATAAAGTAGTCGAGATGCTTCGTGTTAGGTCACCGACAGATGCGATTGTTTCTGATACGATTTCTCGTTTCCTTGTTGCTCTGTACTCAGACGAACGCACAAAGAAACGTGTTTCTGAAAATTATATTTTTGAATTCAGCCAGGGCGAGCTGGGCAGTCACTTAGAATGGCAAATTTTTAGAAACGCTTAGGGGGCGGCAACATTTAGATTTTAAAGTAAAACTTAAATATCCGAAGCGACAGAATTCAAAAGAAAATGTAGTAGTGTAGGCCTACCATAAGTCTAAAAAGGACAGAAAACACTAGAAACAAATTCAGTATTCAGTATTTATTGGCTTCGTTAAGAACATAAACTAATGCCTGTCAGAGCAGGAATGAATATAAAAAGTTATAACCAGTTCAATTAAATGCAATCCCCATACTATCTAACTTAGGTATGTTATAACTTCTTCATAAATACAAGCCTTTCTCAAATTAGGTCAATTCAAATCAGTTTTATTTAACCACTTGCTAATATCAAGTCAGTGAACGTGAAATTCTATGTTTAATCAAATGGTAAAAAATTGAATGATCAAGGTGGAAAATTAGGGGGGCGCCGAAATTATTTCTCGCCTAGGGTGCCAAAATACGTAGCGCCAACCCTGGATTCAGCAAACGTCATAACTTGTATTTGTAAAGCAAATTCTACAGAGTCGAACACAACGCAATACTTCTCTACCTACGTGCCCAATACATAAGGTACGGACGGAGAAAGCAAATAAGATGTAATAAATAACCTCCTGTTTTTTTAATCTAGTAGGAAATAAGTCATAAAAAGGTAGCCTAATTAAATTTTAAATTTTAGTCAAGCCGTAAGTTTCTGAGGTTTCTGATGTCCAATGACTTTGGCTGTACAGTAGACCTAATATGTGTGAGTTCTTGTTTATTTGTGTCTGTTTTGGGCGGGGGGTCGTGCGAAGATGTTATTTGCAGTCACAATAAATTCAGAATAAAATTAAAATCAAACCTCTTGAAGGTACAACATTATTTGTTTGTTTAGCCTACAACAGTACATATAGAGCGTGGGCTACTGTATACCCCCCATCCCCCCCCCCCCCCGTGGGATTTTCCGACTCATATATTTTTTTGTTGGTATTGACATGTAGTTTCATATTTTAGTTGTTTGCCCCTTATCAATTACAGCATTTACCCGGAAACCCCGGAAAACTACGGAAATCCGGAGAAAGTGACTTTTTTTTGTTCTTTGCTCCTAATATGCCCAGGGAATTTCTGAATCACATATTTACCCCCCATCCCCCCCCCCGTGGGATTTTCCGACTCATATATTTTTTTGTTGGTATTGACATGTAGTTTCATATTTTAGTTGTTTGCCCCTTATCAATTACAGCATTTACCCGGAAACCCCGGAAAACTACGGAAATCCGGAGAAAGTGACTTTTTTTTGTTCTTTGCTCCTAATATGCCCAGGGAATTTCTGAATCACATATTTATTGTTGGTATTGCCATCTAGATTAAGTTTTTAGCTGTTTTCCCCTTATCAATTACAGCATATCCCCGGAAAACAACGGAAATCCGGAGAAATGACTTTGTTTTAATTTGTCTTTGTTTTTTGCATCAAATATGCCCAGAGAATTTTTGACTCGCATATTTTTGTTGGCATTGTCATCTAATTTAAGGTTTCAGTTGTTTGCCTCTGACCAATTACAATATATCCCCGGAAAACCCGGAATACCACGTATATACGGAGAAAATGACAATGTTTTATTTTTGCAATCTTTGTTTTTCCTTCTAATATTCAAAGGGAATTTCTGTCTCATATGTTTTTTTTGTTGGTATTGCCATCTAGATTAAGGTCTCAGTTGTTTGCCCATTATCAATTACAGTATATCCCCGGAAAACTCCGAAAACCACGGAAACCCTGAGAAAATGACTTTGTTTAAATTTTTTAAAATCTTAGTTCTTTGCCCTAGTATTCAAAGGGCATTGGTAATTCATATGGTTATGTGTTGGTATTTCCATCTAAATTAAGGTTTCAGTTGTTTGGCCCTTATCAATTGCAGCATTTCCCCAGAAAACTCGGAAAACCACGGAAATCCGGAGAAAATTACTTTGTTTAATTTTTTTAATCTAAGTTTTTTCCTCCTAGTATTCAAAGGGAATTGGTGACATATATGTTTTTGTATTGGTATTCCCATCTAGATCAAGGTTTCAGTTGTTTGCCCCCTATTAATTACAGCATTTCCCCATAAAACTCGGAAAACCACGGAAATCCGGAGAAAAATACTTTGTTAAATTTTTTTAATCTAAGTTTTTTCCTCCTATTATTCAAAGGGAATTGGTGATTTATATGTTTTTGTATTGGTATTCCCATCTAGATTAAGGTTTCAGTTGTTTGACCCCTGTCAATTACAGCATTTCCCCAGAAAACTCGGAAAACCACGGAAATCCGGAGAAAATTACTTTGTTCAATTTTTTAAATCTTAGTTTTTTCCTCCTAGTATTCAAAGGCAAGTGGTGATTTATATGTTTTTGTATTGGTATTTCCATCTAGATTAAGATTTCAGTTGTTTGTTCCCTATCAATTACAGCATTTCCCCAGAAAACTCGGAAAACCACGGAAATCCGGAGAAAATTACTTTGTTTTAATTTTTTAAATCTTACTTTTTTCCTCCTAGTATTCAAAGGGAATTGGTGACTTATATGTTTTTGTATTGGTATTCCCATCTAGATTAAGGTTTCAGTTGTTTTCCCCCTATCAACTACAGTATATCTCCGGAAAACTCCGAAAACCACGAAAATCCGTCATTTTCTCCGTATATACGTGGTTTTCCGGGTTTTCCCGGGATATGCTGTAATTGGTAAGGGGCAAACAACTGAAACCTTAATCTAGATGGCAATGCCAACAAAAAAACATATGATTTACCAATTCCCTTTGAATACTAGTAGCAAAGAACAAAGATTTTCAAAAATTCAAACGATGTCAATTTTTCCGGATTTCCTTGGTTTTCGGAGTTTTCCGGGGATATGCTGTAATTGATAAGGGGCAAACAACTGAAATCTTAATCTAGATGGTAATGGCAACAAAAAAACATATGAGTCAGAAATTCCCTTTGAATATTAGGAGCAAAGAATAAAGATTTAAAAACTAAAACATAGTAATTTTCTACGTATATACGTTGTTTTCCGGGTTTTCCGGGGATATGTTGTAATTTGTAAGGGGCAAACAACTGAAACCCTAAACCAGATGGCAATACGTACAAAAATATGTGAGTCAGAAATTCCCTGGAATATTAGGGGCAAAGAACAATAAAAAATTTAAACAAACCCATTTTCTCCGGATTTCCGGGGTTTCCGGGTAAATGCTGTAATTGATAAGGGGCAAACAACTAAAATCTTAAACTAGACGACAAACCAACAAAAAAATATGGGTCCCAGAAAATCCCACGGGGGGGGGGGAGGGTTTGCTATTGGTAGCCCATGGTCTAATAAGCCTATATTTTAAAATCTCTTTATATTCCATCATCGTTTTTCCGAATTCAATACGTTAATTACTATTAATTATTACTACTGTTAATTACTATGCAGTTGGATCGTCATGGATATAGTTGATTGCTGGTTGCGATGGTGATGATGATGGTCATTATTAATGTCGAGTATTTAGCTCATGAATCACTGACCATTTCAGTATAAGAATGTGTGGAATTTCATCCAATCAAAAATGTGTATCGTCATAATTTTGTCGTTTTATTTTTATCTCCTTTCATTTTATCCCATCTATATGCTCCCTTTTTAATTCATAAGATCCTAACATTGAAATAGCTTCATGCGTGTACGATAAAAACAATCATTGAACACATCGATAGCTATAAGCTGAGCAAAAGGAGTTATGAAAAATTGTTCAATTTTATGTATGGAATCTCGTATATTAAAAACTGGGCCTACAATAATAATAATAATAATAATAATAATAATAATAATAACAATATCAACACTAGGTTGCATAGTAATAAAGCATTTAAAGCAAAAGGGAAAACAGTAGACTATAGGCCTACTTCCTTTTTACCGGAAAGCATTGAATTCATTTGGATTCATGTGGCTCATAACACAAACAAACTCTCATGGCAGGGTGATGGATATAAAAAATATTATGTAGTAAAGACTTTAAAATATTTTAATGTGTTTTTTATATGTCAAACGAAATGATACTTGTAAAATTAACATTAAAACAGCCATCACCTTAAAATGGAATAGAAAAATAAAAATCCTTAAACGTAAATCATTTAAGAAACAGTTATGCCACATGGGAAGAAAATCTAACATTGCGCTTGGTCATAACTGTTAACACACAAATTTACAAGCAGATAAAATGCCGAACTGTATAGCTAAAACAGGACCTCGCTTCGCTCGTCAATTATCCTGTATGGTCTGACTTCAATTGAATTGAGGGGCACATGGTCTGTTGACCAGTCGACTTCCGTAGGCGTTACTGGTGACCATCTTGATTAGAAAGGATTATTTTCACAATCGTAATGTTTGAAAATTCCGGTTATTTTATACACAACAGGCTAATGAGTATTCTCTAACACTTCACATGCATTGAGCTCATCAGGGTGTCGCGGGAAAAGTCTGTAAAAGAAGAGGAAACAACCCTTGCCGTTACCTGTTGATTCTTGTGAGGATAAGTTACATGTGAACACTTCCTTATGTTGCAAGTTGTGAACAGGTTTCATTGCTGTTCGGCATGTCATATGTCTATGTAAACGACCCACAACATTTTTACAATGCCATGGAGACAGCCAATTAACCCACTAAGATGAGAATTATTTCAAGTTCGGTTTCACGACAGAAGATTGTGGAATAATCTCAAGTAAACCTCATCGAGGTCAATATAGCGCATGTTCTCACGTGCTTTTAGCTATGGGTCTGCACTAGTAAAAAATCTACTCTCTCTTTCAGGAATTCTTTTGAATCTGATACATTAAAGAAATGTAAAATTTATCTTATTAAGATAAAATAATAATAATTAAGCGGCAAATATTATTTGCTATATTACTATTTTATTGTAATTGTTAGCATGGGTAGAATTATAAGTGTGAATTATGCCTAAGATTTTTTGGGAAGAATGTGTGAATCTGATACTGATTTTCTTTTGATTTTAGCCCTGAAATGGTTGTATGGCAACATGAAAGTGGGAAATAAAATATCCCCTAGAGCAGCGTTTCTCAACCGCTGGTGGTCCGCGAAGATGGTGCAGATGGTCCGCAGACATAATTAAAAAATATCATAAAGCAAGTGGAAAGTAAAGAAATAAAATTTGTTCACATATTTCGTTATAATGACCTATAATTAATACCCCAAATATTAAGAATATAGGCCTTCTTTTAAAAGTGGGATGTAAAATTAGTGGTCCGTAAAATTTTTAGACATTTTAGAGGTCCTTGGCTTCAAAAAGGTTGAGAAACGCTGCCCTAGAGACATTAAAATGTTATGTAATCGTAATGTCTGTTTCTTCTTAGACCTATTTCAACCCCTACAAGGCATGGTGTGTAAAAGCAATGGGTTGCAAAATTGTAAGTCTTGTTATGAGCGATAAAAGCCATATCTAGCGTTTTCTGAGGGAATAGTTTGAGTGTTATAAGTCGTCCTTCTTCGCTTCAAACTCCAGATACCTATATGAGGACTTACGGCTTCAAAAATCTAAAGTGCTCCATAATTTAATTTTGAATTATACGCAAAATAAAAAACACGGGCGACGTCGGGTCTTTTAAGCTAGTATAGTATGTCTGTGAAGTTGATCACCATTGCTCAAGTAATAAGTGCAAAGCTACTACAAATGAACATAAATAATAATAATAATACTTAATGGTAATAGACAATTCCTAAACAAGCTGAAGGAAAATGATATATTTTATGGAGCCCGGGAGTTCATTGCCGAGTTACATAAGCCCGCCATTCAATTCTGTTCTGTGCTAACCATCCTTCGCAAATGCTACTTCCCTTATATCTATTTTAATATTGTCCTCCACCTAGTCTAGGTATTCCAAGAGGCTTTAGACTTGAAAGGAGATAATAATAATAATAATAATAATAATAATAATAATAATAATAATAATAATAACAATAATAATAATAATAATAATAATAATAACTGTCTTAATAATATATCTGTAAACTTAACAGTGGAATCATGGTTATTGGTAAAATTTACTATTTTAAAAGTTACTTTTTTATTCCACAACCAAATATCTGACATATAACCACTACTGACCGCGAGATTTCGACATATAAAACATAGAATAATGAAAAGGTATTGGCCTAAGAAGATATGAAAGTAAATGTATTAATTCACGGATAACATAATAACAATAGTAATAGGTAATAATAATACTATAATGATAAAATAATTATATATTGATAATCACAATACCAGATGAAAAAAATGAGGATAATAGTTTAACATCATACTGATATCGTGTAAGGTAAGGCTTCATGACTAGGGGCGGAATTCTGGAACAAGCCTTCAACTCCTCCTGAAACCTTCCTTAGTAAAGGAGGGTAAAAAGAAGGCACCTTCTTCAAATGCAAAATCAAATTCTCGGTTCTTTCTTATAGCGTCCTTAATGAAGGACAGCTTATAAAGCCTCCTTCAGTTGCCATGGACAGTTGGCATCTGCATGGAAGACAAATGTTCCCATATGTTCGATTATACATTAAGTGCTGTTGTATAATGACTATTTATTTTATGAAAATTGATGACAATTAAATTACAGGATTGAAGTTTACTTCATTTTATGTCAGATTAGTAATTCCTGACCTCTTAATAAATAACAACATGAAGCTCTGAGATATGCATAGGTTGGTAGTAACTAGCGCCTTTATTCCGCTGTACGGGACTGCAGCGAGGCACACATCTGAATTTATCACTCGAATATTCAGCGTATTATGGTACCAATGAGTGAAATAATACAATAATGTAACATAAGAAAACTAGCAGGGCTCCGAAGTAAAGTCCAACGTCGAAATACGGTAAGTGTTTTTTTTATTCTATGAGCCACTGATGCGATAGCCTTCTTTCCTCCCCCCATGGACGATTCAACTTCACAGTTTGTTCGTGGTCTCGGGGTAACGTGCGTGTCTAGTAATGGAGAGGTCTCACGTTCAAATCCACCCCAAAGCGACTTTTTTTTTTATTTATGTGAAATTGTGCACATTCCATTCTTGTGTTCTATTTTATCAATGTGCTTGAATAAGTATTATATTCTTCTTACAAAAAAAAAAACTGGGAATTCATCGTCTTTCATTGACTTGTGCATTTTCTTACATTAACCTGTAACATCAGGCCTAAAGAATGGTAACATAAGCATATAAATGTTATTTCATGAACAGAAACTTGCTTTAAAGTTAAAAGTGCATAGGCCTATAGGACTACTCAGAACAAAACTGCGTACCGCTTGGTGGAACTATCCTCTTTTTATTGTCATACTGTACTATTTTATTGAGAACATAAAGACTATGTAGTCTATGATATAAAAAATGTGTCTAGCATTTTTATAATATTGCAGCTACTTCTATTACCGGTACTCTTCATTAATATTGTTATTATTAGTAGTAGTAATAATAATAATAATAATAATAATAATAATAATAATAATAATTTATTTGCTGTCAATTGACTTGATACAAGTTTCTGACATTGTCAAGCTTACAGACTAGAGCTAATATTGTACAACCTAATATTGCTACAACCTAGATCTAAGGATAAAAGTGTGTGATTGATCAAAATATAATAATGTATATGTGCTAATCGGTTATTACAATTCGTCTAAAGAATATAAACATTTTTCTATTAAGTATTTCTTCAGAAGTGTTTTGAAATTTTTCTTGTCAGCATTCTTAATTTCTACAGGTAGCTTGTTGTATAGTATAGTTCCAATTACACTTACGTCCTTAAATATAATTTGCTTTTTGCATGTATATCTATGACAATCTAAGCTACTTCTTGTGCTATAATTATGAATTTCACTTTTTTTTGTTAGATTTCTAAATACTATTTCTAGTACTATTATTATATTTTTATCATAGGCCTATTATTATATTTATATTATATTATTATATTTATATTAAATGCCCATTATTATATTTGTATTATATTATATTTTTATTATATTATTTTTATTATATTATGATATTTATATTGCATTATTATTAGACTACTACTACTAAAATTATTCTTATTGGTATTGTCATTGTTAGGTCTATTGCTATTATTTCTGTATTTATTATCATTATTATATTATTATTATGTTCCTCTTTGTTTTGTCATAAGTATTGAGATCAAACATATTTGCATTTAAACAGTTGTAGGCCTAATAGTTGGGTTTCAAAATATATATTTGTATTCTTTAAGGTTAATTAGACAGTACTCCTTTCCTTTGTTATTATGGATATGTAAGAATTATGTTCATGGGCCTAATTTACGTATTTTATATCCACGCTTCAATGTCATTTATCGTGACATTGATCACTTTATACTATATCCAATCTTAATTTTTTAATAAATAGACAATAATGAACTACCGTACATACAGTACGCTATTCTTTTCCAAAAATAGTTATTTATGGAGCTTATTTAATACATATTCTGCTCACAATGGACTGTTATTTTGAAATTCACGGTTTTTTTTGCCCATAACAATGAGTTTAATTTGTTTGTGTCGTATGTATGTAGTCATATTTTTATTTAATACTTCTAGATAATATAATAATTATTTCGTAGCATTATTGTTAACCTACGTTGCTGTAGTACAATCTGAAATTTGATATAAGTTGCATCATCTCAATAAATTCACCATCTAATATCACAGAAGTGAGAAAACTGACGTCTGAAAACTATAGAGGATGGAAAAAGGCGACCACTCGGCTTCCTTCAGTATTTAAGATAAGGAAACTCTCTTACTTCCTCCTTTAAACTAACAGGGAGGTTCGAGAATAAGAAAAGGTGCTTCTTAAGGGACATCACAGGCCCCCTTTCACCTTTAAGGAGCCATCCTTCCTAAAGCGAAACAAGGAAGGTTCCAGAGTACGAATGGCTATGTAAGGAGGATTGAAGGCCCATTTTAAATGAAGGAGCTTGAAAGGAGGATTCCAGAATTCCGCCCTAGGATTCGGATGTTTATGACATGTCATATTTTTATCCTGATCTCTGTTCTCGCAGCATACACAAATTTGACACAAATTGCATGCTTGTTATCCTAATCGGACCGTTTTTATTTTGCATATAAAGTCATATTTTGATCATTTTTGTGTTCTTGGTCATATTTCGGCCAATTTTGTAATTTAACGTCATATTTCAGTTATAAAGTCGGTAAAGGAGCGCAATTATACAGTGTATGTACTACATGGCCGAGTTAAATTTGAAATTTATTTAATTAATTTAATGCTTATGCTAAATTAATAGGTAATTTACATTTTAAAATTAACGCAATTGTTCATATTTCGTAGGGGTACGCAAGGTCTACAAAATATTAGGAATATTTGGAGCTGACGAAGCGAGCAAACTCATTTTTAAGGGCATATTTGCAGTCATATTTTCTACTGTTTTAGGTCATAAACATCCGAACCCTAGACTTATGACACTTTGTTTTGTGCACTTACTCAGAGTAAAGTGGAAATAATGGGTCCAAAACATTGTGTTTCCACTATGATTCAGCGAACTCCACTTACCTGAAAAAGAAAAAAATACAAGATCAGATAATTTATATTGCAGTGGTATTTAAGAAACGTGTTTATTGATTACTAGCAGGTGCCCGCGGCTTCGCCCGCGATTATTAATTCAATCACTTGATTTTTAAAGAATTTGTTTAAGAGGAAAATCGTAATAGAAACATCAGTAATTTATTAACACTTACACGCGAATTATTCATAACCTGAAGGCTACCCGGGAAAACCTCAGATTCTTGTTCCTGGTTTAAATAAAACCCTACATGATGAGTTCCGTCCAAATCTATCAATGTTTGCCCATTTAGGCCTACCGTCTATGTTAAAATCATCATCAATCCATGGATTAGGCTAGAAAGCCTGTTCCGTCCACACTTAATTATTCCCACCTCTTCATAGGGTGTCCAATGCTTCTCTTCCCTCTAGGTTTATAAGTATATACAAGCCATAATATTCTATGATGTTCCATTCTACTAATGTGGTCTTTCCAATTTTCTTTATTCTCGATTATTTTTCATTTAACTCAAATATATCTAAATCTTCCCGTATTGTTTCATTTCTTATCTGATATCTTTTTGTACATCCCTTAACCCTTCTTAAAAACCGCATTTCAGCCGCTTGTATCTTATTTTTATCTTTCTGTCGTATTATCCATGTTTCGCTTCCATACATGAGCACTGGAACAGCCATTATCTTGTAGAACTTCAGTTTTGTATCTCTACGTGTCTTGTTTTGTAATGTTCTGTTTATTGTTCCACAAATATGTTGAAATCATAAAAGAAAACAGATGACTGCGTACCTTGACATTATAAACAAATGAATCGATCAGGGTGGGCTTACAAAATCGAAGAGATCGATAATTCCATGCGATATGTTGAAAAAATTCCGATGCTTTTATTTCAAATTTTTTTTATGATTTTTCATTTATAAGTACCAGGCCTCAGTTGGGCCCTTGCCTTATACAAAAACATATTTTATACACATAATCTTGTTAATTTGTGAATTTTACCAAGGTCACCACTAAAAGTGAAGCATTGGGTCACTCCTCTTCCATGAATTCTCGTAACAGTGCATTTGGATGAAAGTTCAAAGAATTTTTTAATTTGACTCGAAACATCTTAACACAATCACTGAACTTGGTTATTCCCAAGTCTTCGGCCTTACTGTATCAAAAGCTTGTGCTATGTCTAGGAATGTAGCCACTGTGTGTTCTTTATGCTTAAATCCTTTCCATATAAATGAAACGATTCTGTAAAGTGCCTCTTTCGTACTGTGTTGTGCTTTGAATCCAAATTGTTCGCGTTATTCTCTCTCTGGGGTTTGTAATATTGGATTTAGTCTTATAAGAAAAAGACGCTCTAATACTAAGTCTAGAAGACTTATTAAATGGCCTGTAACTGAACGGAAGAGTAGAATTTTTTCCTGGCGTTACTATTGCAATGATATTTGCATTTTTCCATGCTAGGGGGAAATATGTATTAAGGAGACAAGCATTGTATATTTTAGTAAGATTAGTAATCTCCTTTTTTTTGGTAGTCTTTTAAGTGCCATCAATGTTATCTTGTCAGGTCCGGGTGTTTTATTTTGTGGCAATTTCTGGATTACAGTTCTAACTTATTTTGGATGAACCAAAGGAATAAATCGGTGGTTTGTATTTTCATTGGAGACTACTTTTATTTCAATTTTCGTGAATGAAGGATCTGGTGGTTGGGAATGCGATCTGAATCTCTCCTGAAAAGATGGAGCCAAAATGTCTGCTTTTCTCTGAGGCTCATAAGTTTTATTTCCATTTATATCTTGAATTGTGGTATTCGTTTATTTTGTAGATTTACTCGTAACGTTTTTTTGTGAATGACCAGAAGTCCCTTCCATTAGGATTTAATTTTTCAGTTTTTTCAGTAAATTTATCAATTGAGAATTGTTTAAATTTTCTTCTTGCAGCTCTTTGGTATCGGTAGTAGCCCTTTTTGCCCTCGGGTCTCCGGATTTTTGTCATTGCTTCCAAGTCAAAGCTTTCGCTCTTATAAAATAATTTAGGCCTTCATTTTCATTATTTTCATGTGTTATCAGGTGTTATTGTGGTAACATTTTGAAGAGTAGTGGTAATCGTATCAGTGAAGATTTTAACTGCAACGTCTATACCTGAAGGTTGTGAAATACATGAACTTCCTGGGAAATTAGCATGAAGTCGTTTTCTGTACTCGTCCCAATCAGTTCTTTTTTATGTTAGGTTTTGGCTTGAGTATCTGGTTATATGTGACTGAAATGTGATGAGTACAGGGATATGAACGGAGTTCAGTACAATGAGACATTCCTGTTGTATTGGTACGTTTGTTGATTTAGCAGACAGATATAAAGAACATAAGAATGTTGCAGAGTTAATCGTGAATATCGGGTTGGACTTTCTGGCCCTACAACAGCATAATGGTGTTTTGTTGAATGCTCCAATAAAAAGTCTCCTCTAGGTTATTAACTCGGGAGTTTCATGCTCGATATTTGGCGTTAAGATCTCCACATATAATAAATTGGTTATGAAGGTTCAATAGTTGTTGTGTTAGGTGGATAATAGGCAGCTGCTACTAACAATTCTGACTTTCAAGTATGTATGCAGGCAGCAGTAGCTTCAAGAATACGAAATTTGGGTAGATTTGCTACTCGATGTGGAATAGTTGATATTGCCGTGCCACCTCCGGGTCTTTGATGTCTTAATCGTGCTTTTATATTTGGTTTTAAATGAGGTTCACTTATACATGCAATGTCTATATCATATATGAACAGTAACTGTTGCAGTTCATAAAGTTGTTCAGTTATGCTATCACCATTGAAGTTTAATAGTCTCAGGTTTTTCCGTATAGAAGCAGAGTCACGGTCCATTTTCGTCTTGAGTAAGTTTCGTGAAACCTTCGAAAAGGTGTAATATTTTCGACAATGGATCGGATGTAGTTTGTATTTGGCGTAAAGTAGTAAGGATTATTTGTACAATAATTCTTTGGATGTTCATGTCTCGTATGAATGCAATTATGTCTTTAAATAAGTATGTTACTGATTCGAAAGAATCTGAACATTGTATATAAATTTTGAAATCTTGGAATTGGCAAAGAAGGGAAATCTGAAGATATCCAGGTTGGAGTGAGAATATTTTCTGTTCTACTTTCTCGTTTGTTGTTTAGTTCTTCTAATAAAACCTCGCCTCTGAATTTGTATTGGACATTGTCCTTAGCTGGCTGTGTGGTTTCCAGAACAGTTTGCACATTTGGCCACATGGTCGGGCCCTTTCATTGGACATTCAGCAAACAAATGGTTATATCCACATTTCACGCTCCGGGTTTGCATGTTACATCTGCGGGAGGTGTGATTGAACCTGACATTTATGCCACTGGATAACGTGAGGGAATGGTTTTTAGGATTCTATTTTAATCATATGATGGTTGATATCTTGCAACTGGTAGATGGTTCGTGAGTGCTCGTTATTTGGCAGCGTAATCACCCAAACTGGAATAGATCGTCTCATAGTGGTACCATCTGATGATTCACAGGGAACCGTGAATTGTCTGATATGTTGTTCTTTGAAGTTGAGTTTTTTCTAGTTCTTCTTTAATTACATCTGACTCTACGAATGTAGGAAGGCGTTTCAAAACAACCTGCAGTGACTTTTTGTCTCGAGGTTTATGTGAATAAAAGTCTATGTTTTCTGTCTGAAGTAGTGAATATAGTTTGTCGTAGTCTTGCCTATAAGATGTGAAGTATTTTATTCCTTCGCTAGAGTAACTGATTTTCATTGGCTGGTTTAACAAAGATGGAAGTGTTTTGTTATGAGCAACGAAACTACCTGTAGGTAGATATATATATATTCTAATATTCTCTACCTGTAGGTAGTTTTTTACTCTAATTGGGGGCATTCTAGTTTGCTTGGGTCGTGTGTGGTTTAATTCTGACTGAGTATTTTCAGTTGGTGCACTTATCTGCTACCAAGGTTTCTTGTTCCATATCACTTGTAAGAGGGTCAAATTTGTTTTGCAACTGAATATAAGGGTGAACAAAGATCATACTCATATTTGTTCCTTGTGACAAATCAGTAGGACTCCTTGTATTTAAGTTTAGCTTTGGTTTTATGTTTGTGTCTGCTTGGAGGCTGTATGGTTCTCGTTTCGAGTTTTTCTCATCATCTTATGTTGTTTTTATTAGTTGCAGCTTGTTTCGTTTGAGTCGGATACATTATCTGACAATATTTTCTGACATGTGCTTATCCGAATCTTGTTCATTTAGTTTAGTGGCATTTTGAGCCCTTGAATATGTCTTGAAAAATGAAGGTTTTAAGGTAAACACATTACCTAATATTGGATATATTTCTCCATCAATTCCATTATTTTCATTGTTGGAATCTACATAATCGGTTTCGGTGTTGAAATAATTAATATTTGACTGTCCTTCAGCCATTTAATTGAAATATTATAAACATACTGTATAATCCTTAAAACACTGAAATAAACACTGAACACTTCAATTATAAGAAATTAATAAAACGTAAACTAGGCCTATTTCGTTATTATTTTCAAGCAGTTTAAATGGAGCGCTTCTCCCAACCAAATCCACAGCCTCTTATCTCCAAGTTGTTATGAATGAAAGTAAGGCTACCTACAATTCATTTCACAATTGAAATGCATTAGCGAAAAGTGATGCTTCGATAGCGCAGTTTTTCGCTCATACGAAAATTAAAAATCCAGCTTCGAGGTGCATTCGGCCACCCTTCCGTCCACCTATGTTAAAAATTTCAGATTTCTGCGTGCAGTAGATTGGGCTAGGCATGGCGCACAGACCAACAGACAAACACTTCCTCTTATTATATAGAATAGTAAGCATATTGGGAACATGTAAGTATGCAATAAGATCACAATGTTTGCACTTTTAAATCCTTTTAACAATCTGATTTTAATAACTCACATTAATTCCACAATTCTTTACATTCAACATAGAGTAGTCTAAACGGCTGCGTTGCAGGAGCACCCATTCAGTTGTATAAGACTCATTCAAAGTCGTATTTTTTGAAGGCAAGAATTAAAGCCTGAGTTTGTCGGTTGTATAAGTGGGGGTTGACTACCTTTGAAGAATCTTATAATAATAAAAGGAGGTGTTCGTCTTTCTGCCTGTCTGTCTGTCTGTGCGCGATGCCCAGCGAAATCTACTGAAGGCAGAGATCTGAAATTGTAAACTTAGATGGGCTGAAGGGTATGCAAATGCACCTCGAAGTCGGATGTTTATTTTCACCTTCATTCGCGAGTTATCATAGGTAATCCCACGAGAGTTGACGAGTTTATCGATAGAATTTATCTGCTGTAACTCCTCAACTCGAGTTGGATTTATTAAGACTATTCCATGAATAGACCTAAAAATGTAACGGATTATACAAATAATAATTACTATCGTGCTTTGTTGTATAAAAATAAAACTAAAAGTTACGAGATAACGGCATACTACGAATCAGCCATCCATGAATGTTGTGACAGTGCTACCAATAGTGCTTCTAAGACACAGTTAACTTCATTCAGGTAAGCTAACAGCAGAACAGAATAACAGCACACCAACTGGCTTGCACCGAATCGAAATTGTTTTTTAATCAATGTACATTTCTATTAATTCAATTTCCAAACAAGTTATGCCGCTTATTGGCAGCAATCACTGCACACTGATACTTACATGTCCAGTAACGAGCACACGATTTTACCCCGATAAAATAGCCTCCTCGCGATTCCTACAAGGATATTGTAAGATAAACGGCCGTGATTGGTTTATATTCGAGGAATTGCTAAACATTATTGGTCAATATCAAACACGCGGCATATGAGTGGGATAGTCAGTAAAAAAATTTCAGAAAACGTGCATTTTTTCGCTATCCAAGTATCACTTTTCAGTAATACATTTCATTTGTCAAATCAATTGCGGGTGTCTTTGCAGTTTTTGTCATGATTTGGAATAAAAGAATGGCTTCATTTTATAAGCGCACCCTGGTCGATTCATTTGTTTATAATGCCAAAGCCCGCAGACATCTGAAATTTTCAATATAGTCGGAAAAGGGATAATGAATATAGGCCTAAATGGACAAATATTAGTCAATTTGGACGGAACTCACTATGCAGAGGTTTCTGGGCTAAAGAATTCGAATATGAGGTCTTTTTCTCCTGCGGCGCTTTTTAATCGGGGAATGCACTCTAAAGCCGGAATTTTAGCCGTTTCTTTATAATTATTTAGTTTATCAATGATTCGCCGGTAAGTGTTAATGAATAGGCTATAATGTTTTAACTATGTTGCTCTTAAATTTTTAGTTCTGAAATAATTACCGCGGGCGAAGCTGCGGGCCCCTGCTAGTCTATAATAATAAGCCATATAATAATAATATATAATAATAATAATAATAATAATATAATAAGTGTTTGCCTGTTTGTCTGTCTGTGCACGATGCCCAGCGAAATCTAATGCATCCAGAGATCTGAAATTTTAAACATAGATTGACTGAAGGGTGGCCGAATGCACCTCGAAGCCGGTTTTTTTATTTTAGCTTTCGTTCGCGAGTTCTGAGTGAAAAACTGGCAGAAACCTAAATTCTTTGCCCTATCAAAGGATTAGTTTTCTTTAATACATTACTTCAATTGTCAAATCAATTGTGGCTTTGCTTTTTTTTCTCATAGCTTGGAAATAAAAGCATTGCTATTTTTTTTTCAATATATTGCATGGAATTATCGATCATTTGGATTCTGTGAGCTCACCCTGGTCGATTCGTTTGTTTATAATGTCAAATACAATAGAGGCGCTTTCTAATCGTGGAATGCACTCCAAAGTCTGATTTTTAGCTTTTTCATTATAATTATTAATCATTTAGATTATGAATCATTCGAATGTAAGTGTTAATAAATATAATGTTTCTATTATTTTGCTCTTAATTGTTAGTCTTCGAAATAATTATCGTGGGCGAAACCGCGGGCACCTTAGTTTTTTTTATAAATAAATTAATATTTCACATAAAAGTGTACTCTTAGTACGTGCAATTCGTGTAGAAATTTAGTGGTTTGCGAGAAAATCAAGACAAAATGAAATTTTCTTCAAGTAAAATAGTAGTTAAACAGTATGAGAAAGTTGTCAGGCTTCGTGTCGCATCCCCGAAGGATACACAACCCAAGTAAAATCTGATTTAATAGAATCACATAACTTTCTCTAACAAAGCATGAGCAATACAACTTCACTCTTGAATTCTGATATAGAATAAGAGGCCGTATTCAGTTACTTCAGCCTCATGAAAGACTTAAATCTTGAGTTTGTAGAGGCAGGGAGTTATGTAGTGAGCCTTGGCGTTATATGCGTAAAGAGTTTTTCTAATTTAAGATTTGTAGTCTTAAACATATTGGATTTCGAGAGTTGTAACTTGAAGATCTGGTTATTGGTCAAGTTAATCAGTGAAGTCACCATGGCTTTGGACGTAACTATAACCCACATTAAAAAGTAGTACATTTCTTTATTTGTTTCTGACGTTTAGATGCTAATTCAATCAGCCTGAGATTTAAATATTCTATGAACATATTTCAATATCTTGCTTATAATTAGGGGGCGGATTTCTATGACATGTCATATTTTTCCCCTTTGCATTATTTCAGATTTCCGACTAATTTGAACCCGATTTCAAGCATCCTGGTGAAAATGGAACGGCTTTTATTGTGCATATAACTGCATATTTAGACAATTTTCAACTATTGTAGCATATTTAGTATGAATATGCATATTTAGGTCATATTTTCGGCATATTTGTGTGCATATTAAAGAAATTTTGAAGTTTCATTTCGTATTTTGTAAATTTTGCATTATACTGATAATTTTTGAGAATTTACAGATATTTTAAATAATTAACATTATATTTTAATAAAATGAATTGTAATGAAACTTAAAACAAAATATACAAAATGTGCAAGTGGTGAAGTCATATTTTAAATTTTATTGGTCATATTTTAATGTTTTTTTAGGTCATAAATGCATGCATATATCCTACTTTTTAGGTCATAGAAATCCGCCCCCTACTTATAATAATAGGGCTTTGTCACGGGATAACTCCAAAACTTGTATATTCTGACATCATCAATGCAGCATTTGGCAATGAAAATATTATTAGTTTGTTGAAAACAAAACTATTAAATTTGGTTCATATTTTATCCTAGTTCAATAGTTTCTATTTGTAAAGTCTGATAAACAGAGAATGTAGATTTCCTAATAGATCACATAATAGGAGTTGAAACAATTAAGGGGTGGTTTGTTTCAAAATTAGTTTGCCTATGATTTTCTCCTGTTTGTATAGGTTCTGTGTATAAAGTCTGATAAAAATTTATCAAAGAATGTAGATTTAAATAAAGGTCGTATAACAGGGGTTGAAACATTTAAGGTTTGGGTTGTTCCAAAATTAGTTTTTGCTTATAATTTTCTCCTGATTCAATAGGTCCTGGGTATAAAGTTTCATAAACATCGAAAAAAGAATGTAGATTTAAATAAAGATCACATAATAGGGGTTGAAACATTTAAGTATTTTTGTCTAAAACTTTCTCCTGGTTCTATAGGATCTGTGTGTAATGTCTGGTAAAAATTGGTTAAAAATGTAGATTTAGATAAAGGTCATGTAGCAGGGGTTGAAACATTTAAGGGGTGGTTTCTGCCAAAATAAATTTGTCTACAATTTTTCCTTGGTTCTAGATGTTCTATACCTGTCCCTCTGCCTTCTCTCATAAAATAAGTGTAACTAAATTAACACAGGTAACTGAAACCTCCACTTGGAGGAGCTTCGCCCCAGCATAAGGGATATAGGATACCAGATAGGTTCTATGTGTAAAGTTTAGTAAATATCTTGAAAGAATGCAGATTTCTATGAAGATCACATAGGCCTAATAGGGGTTGAAAATTTAATTAGGGATTGTTCTTCTTATACTACTGTCTCGTTAAATTTTCGACCGGTTCTATAGGGTACATGTGTAAAATGTTGTAGACATTGATCAAGGATTGTAGATTTGTGTAGAGAAAATATTGCTCATGGGCGTTGAAAATAAGAACTGTGGTGGTTTTTTAATTTTAATATAGCCTAACATATATACCTGGTTGAAGAGGGTACGTGTGAAAAATTACGTACAATTCCGTCAAAGCATGTAGATTTGTATAAAGGACAAACAGACTGAGAAGTAATTAAGTTTGTAACGTATTATAGGCCTATTACCACTTTAAAAAATAACGGTAATGTTTTATTTATTTCTGGTTCTAATTTCTGAATCCAGTTTCAAGATCAAAACAACGGATTCAAAAGAGGAACTATTTTAGTGAAATTACTATTCACCAAACCAAGCAAGGTCCTGATTTAATTCGACTAATCGGCATTTCATCTGTTTGTGAATTTGTTTGTAACGCTGTTACAACCAAACTCTTTGTTTGATTTTATTCCAGTTGGGCATGAATGTTCCTTGAAGACGAGTTTGTAAGGATTTTAATTGTTTTTTGCCCGACGTAACTAATTAGTGGTACTTACGAATATTGTTGCCGTGGATCGTAAGTTGACATTCCCACACGCAATCTGGTTGCTATGAAAACAAAATAAATTTCCGTGCGGTAAAAATTACACAAACCACAAGTGCCGTAAGTAAAATCATCATAATACAAGCCTTTATCAGGGCTCGCCCTGCCTTTATGGAAGACCGGAACCATGGCCCCCCAGTTTGTGGGGACTTCAACAGGACAAATATTTGGTTCCCATAACAACCAACACATGCGAATCACTTTCTGAAATATAACATCCATCTTCAATCTCTATATATATAAAAGGCTTTGTCCTGACTGACTGACTGAATGAATGACTGACTGACTGATTGACTGAATGACAGGAATCAACGTACAGCCTAAACTATAACAGGTAGAGATTTGGAATTTTGACAGTACCTTCGTTTCATAATGTAGGTGCTCACTAAGAAAGGATTTTGAAAAATTCTGATTCTAAATGCCAAAAATTAAATGTTTTTGAAAATACTTAATCCCTTTTTACATAGAATCATCAACTCCAAATCACAGAATATATTGTTGCCAAATGGTATCAGGTGGGCTTGGAAAAAACAAATGAAATGCACTTTTGACAAATAAGAGAAGTTATCAAAATAACACTGTTCTACAAATAAAAATGAAATTCATTTTTCTGGGTATAACATTCTTGATTAACATGGAAATTCACCTCCTGAATTCAAATCTGTAATTAGTTTCTCTGTGTCACGCATAGTTTTCAAGTTATATGCAATTTCATGTTTTAAATAATTTTCGTTTCCACGCTACGTATTTATGTAGGCAAAACATGTAACTATAAATATTTTAGTCACTTGCAAAATTATTTACAAACATTTTATGCACTATAAAACGAAATAAATATACACAAGCCTTAATATAATAATTATATTATGTGGAAAGACTTATTTAAGTTTAGAAAATATGAAAAAATACACTTTTCTCTAAGAATTTAAAAGTCTTATTTTTTTCTCTTGTGTTCAATTTTGCAGTCTCTGATAATGTTCCAGCAGTAGTCAGCCAGCATCGCAGGTATCCATTTCCCTTCATACCGCTTTTCCATGGACATTATATCTTTATGAAATCTTTCACCATGTTCGTCGGAGACATCACTGCAGCTCTCAGGAAAATAATGTAGATGTGAATCTAGGAAAGCACTTTTAAAGACATGTGACATCCTAGATCCCTATATGCATTTACCATTTGTTGAACCAGTTGTTCGAAGTTGTTAGCTCTTTTTCTTCCCAGAAAATTTTGCGTTACATTCTTGAAACAAGACCACGCTCTTCTTTCTTTTGGAGCAAGGCATTGTTCAAAATCTGAGTCCTTTTGAAGTTCTCTAATTTGGGGACCCACAAACACGCCCTCTTTTATTTTTGCTGCAGAAAGACGAGGAAACTTTTTTGAGAGGCACATAAATCCTCTTCCAGATGTGTCCATGGCCTTAACAAATTGTTTAATAAGGCCTAGCTTGATGTGAAGAGGGGGCAGCAGAACATCTTCACTGGCTACCAATTTCTCATTCAGTAATATTTTTTTTCCAACTTTCCACTTACGTTCAGGCCAAATCTTTCTTTTATAATGGGAATTTCTATCGCGACTATCCCACTCGCACAGAAAACATTCATATTTGGTGTAGCCTTGTTGCATACCTAATATCATGGCAACTATTTTCAAATCACCCCATATTTTCCACTTGTGCTCATTATATTTTATTAATCTCAGCATATTTTTCAAAATATCATATGATTCTTTAGTCATACTTGCATAGGCAACTGGGACAGAAGGCATTATGTTCCCATTGTGGAGAACTCCCTTTAGACTGTATTTTGAGACATCTATAAAAAGTCTCCACTCCTGTGGCTCGTATTTGAAGTTCAAAGTATTCATTAGTCCACAAACATCATTGCAGAATGTCATCATTATAATTATAATTATAATTATAAGTTTTACATATTTTATATACCACAGATGTCTGAATGTTATGGTCAAAAATGAATATTTACTCACATGATAAAGAATGTCTCCACCATCCAAATAATGCCAGTTTAACGCTATAAAACTCAATTTTAAATCCTGTAACAATGACTTGCTAATTAACATAAAATTTTACTAGCAACAGGAATGCCACAATCTGAAAATGAAAATAAATGAGGACAAAATTAACTATTGTCAACTGTTGTTAAGCAAAGTTCACCAACTTGATTACAAACTTAAAATGTCAGTTAAATGAGACGTATATTCTCGTATAACTTAAAAACTGTGCCTGATAGCGAATTTCTGTTTTCAGATTTGAATGTACCATATGGAAATCCTTTAGAAACACATATTTTCATATAAGAAAAATGACCCTTGTAGAACAGTGTAATTCATGTTATAAATAAATATTACAGAGTGAAATCCACTAAAATAATGGAATCACATAACTTTCTCTACCCTGGACATAGAGAAAACAAAACGAGGTATGGTAATGTGTATATTATTATATTATATCGCAGGTTTTTGGAGAGAAAAGTATGAAAGTGATAATGCTTTCTGTTTAATTTCATCCCCAAAACGGCTTTATGGTAACATAAGAGTGGGAAATTTCCCGCCTCGATATTACAATTTTATGTTACAGAAATTTCTGTTTCTTCTTATTTAAACCTCTACCAGGCTTGCTGTGCACTGTACAAGCGATGGGATGCAAAATTCTAGATCCTCTATGAATCATAAAAAACTATATCAAGCATTTTCTGAGGGAATAGTTTGAGTGTAATAAGTCGTTCTTCCTATTTCAAATTATAAATGCCTATATAAGGACCTAGAATTTAAAATTCCTTCATAAGCTAATTTCCAATTACAAAATACAAAACCCGGGCGACGCCGGGTCTTTTAAGCTAGTAGTGTATATACATAATATTTTCAGCTAATATCTCAATTAATATATTTAAATTGATATAGATATTCATCGTGCCGTAGGCGCATAACGGATCTCGGAAATTGAAAAAACTCGGCGCAAGCGCCTCGTTTTTTCTAACTCTTTTCTCTTATCCGTATGCACCGCTTACGGCACTTGTATCGCAATATACTATTTCATTACAAGATGGTGGCAGTTTTAATAGGTCCGTTTTATGTAATGTACAGCTTTTTCCAATGATTCTAGCCAAACAGGTCCCTGTGAAACAGGGTACAGTCTTCACAATGAATGACATTGGTTAAACCTTTAAAAACTGCCACGATGAGCATATCTTAGAATTTTTTGGACGCGAAGAAAGTCTACTCACAGTTCCCTGAATTACTTAGTGATAATAAAAAAACATTTCCACAAGTGAGAATATTATGATATTATTATGAATGTATCAAGTATAATTCAAACATATTTAGGTTTCAAATACATTTTTCTGGCACTGTACCCTGACATTAAAAATTTACTTTCACCATTATTAATAATTAATTAATACAATAATTATTATATATTTTTTCAATTGGACTTGCATTGTAAATTAAATACAATAACAAATGTAGCTACATACCATAATACAATATAAACATTTCATTAATCTTCAAAGTAATTAAGATTTTATAAATTCTTGCTTATTTTATATTTAAGATATTTAAAAAAATTTACATTTAACTTTATTTCATTCGTTCGTCCTATGTATTGTAGGTAGCCTATGGCTGTATATAATTTTATTTTGTGATTATGGTAATTTAACCCATAGGATAAAAATAATCTCACTTTTAGTCTGCTCTTGATATCCAATTACGCAACCTCAGAGACTCGAACCAAGAAACTAATAATAAAATAAAATGCCAAATATTAAAAAAATTATGAGAATATTGTAGGAGAAAAATTCCTATGACACTAGAATTTGAACACAGGACCTTCGGCTATCCGTGCCACTGCTCTACCAATTGAGCTAGCCAGAGTTCGTTTCACAGCGCCAGATGGAACTTCTCTCCTATGACTGATAACCATTAATGTTCCATCTCACTGAAAGACAAGTAATATCATATGCAGTATTGTGAGGCACACTAATTAGTGATTTTTGTGACTGTACACTAATATTCAAGATGGATATACAGGGTGTTAATGAGTAATACCTAAATGTTTTACCTGTGTATAGAGGGGACATAGACAAGCAACTTTTATTAAGAGATTTTTGCTCTATGACGTAAAATGTGTATGCTACAGGGCATTAAAGTCATTACAGTTTGGTGCTCAAAAGTCAATAATGAAGCAAAATAGGGATAAAATTTTTATTAAATTGACTTCATGCCTTCTTACTGATCGATAAAAACCTGATTCCTAATCATTCATCAACAGCTATATCATAATTTAGTGTTTCCACAATCTGGAAAATTTACACATGACTGGCCACCATGCATTAGTTCTTTTTCCCATAACTCCAGTGTTAACAACGAAGATCCTTTGTTTTGCATTTTTTCAAATGTTAGAAGTCAGTGGCGGCCATAGCCTGGAAAATTTTATGCTGTAACAGGAAAAATTGAATCCTCAGAGAAAAAATCTAGTAATAAAAGTTGCTTGTCTATGTACCCTCTATACACAGGTAAAATATTTCGGTGTTATTCATTAACACCCTGTATGTATGCATTCATGAACCACATATTATTGCCTTTGTTGGATATTACATGAAGATATTATAGGCGAAAAATTCCTCTCACACTGGGATTCGAAACCAGTACCCAGTGAGGTGGACCATTAAGGGTGAATAGTCAAAGGAGGGAGGTAAGCGAACTCTGGTCATCAGTTCGTAGAGGAGTGGTACGGATAGCCCGAAGATCCTGGATTTGAATCCCAGTGTCAGAGGAATTTTTCTCCTATAATATTCTCATGTAATGTCCAACAGAGACAGTAATTTGTGGTTCAAAGATTAGCCTACCCAATATAGAACTTTAGAAAATTTAAGCTTCAATAACTAATCTTCCAGCATCGTAACAAATGAACAATACCAGGTAGGTAACAAGTGGTCATGTATGTAACATGAACTTGTATAGATCTCATTATTCCAAATTAAGGCATTTTAATAAAATAATTATAACAGCCCAGAATCATAGAATCCTCAGCCGACACCACCTATACAGGTGGATTCGCTACGCCTCTTGGATCATTGAACAAATTGTACTACTATTTCCTTTAGTCAATGTAACTTTTCAGTGCATTCATGAATTCATATGTTTCGTACGAATGATTACGATTCATTGTTGTTTATTATCTTGTTTATTTCAGTTCGCTCCATGTGATTAATGCAAGATCGTCACGATTTCTGCTTTACTGTCTTCTAGCTTGGTATGTTGACACTTCATTCATTATAACATTGCCTAATATATTCAGTGTTCCACTGCTTTGTAGGTTTGGCACTTTCATTTGTGATTCTGTGCAGTATATTATAAATAATTGCGTATGTACAATGAAAAAACTGACGATAGATGTCATAGAAAGTGATGTTTCCTCCGATTTCTGTATTTCATGACTTTCAGCCTTTAAAATATTATTGTAAAATATCTGATGAAGAAAATATTCTGCTACCAAACGATTCAATATTGTGAAGTTTGTCATATTTTTGAAGTCCTTCCCATCTCTGCTGGATTACTTAAACTCATTAATCAAATTTAATATTACCTTTTCTTAGGATATCTGAGGTCACGAGTACAAGCTTGTTCAAAACTTAGCAAAAATGACCAAATAAGGCTTGCATTCCTAACAGGAACTTATTGTGAAACGATTTAACTCTGTGGAACATTTCGAATTCGTCCGCCCTTTTACTATGGTAGACTCACTTTTAAATTAGAATTGAAGACATTTTCTTCTTATTATTGAAGATGACGGTAACTGTGCAGGCGTGTGTAATCTACTGAAGACGAAGAGTGCCAACAAGAATTGATATCCAAGAATATTTCTCGCTAGTTTTGCTGACAGGTCGATTTCCAAATTCTCGAGGCTAACCTAAGCTAAATTAACCTGCAGCACATTCCTATCTTTTCTAGGCTAACCTAACCTAACTTAAACTGAAACATATTTCTACCGTTTCTGGACTAACCTAACGTAAGTTGCCACAAATGTACCGAATTTTTAAAAAATTCAAAGTACATTATTTTTGTGTATTCAAGCCCGTGCAAGGGATTGCATCGTTTCTGGTTCCTACACAACTATTTGGGTAAAGTCTATTTTAAAACCCAGATTATCTTCATAAAACACTTAATAGCCTAACACACGCATTTTGTTATAGATCGTTCTGTGGAGAGGAGATGTTGTCTTGGCGAATGATTTGGTCCAACCCGCCAACCCTAAAAGATATACTTTCTTTCATACCTCGATTTAGCGAAAAGTAGCGAAATTTCCGTCATATTTACTTTGCCGGTTCGTGAAGAAACTTGAGATTGGACGTTGGAGATGTGACATCACACCTCCAGAACAACTAGAATTATGTTGAAAAACACAACAAACCTTGCGGGAGATATAAAACGAGAGAATTCATACCTAATATCATTGTTAGCCTAACAGAACCTGCCGCTAAACACCCCAAAGTACGCGAGAGATATGGGGCATTTACGAAACGGGATGATTCAATACGCCCTACTAAACTAATACCACGTTAATAACCTATCAGAACCTGTCACTAACATTGATATCACCGTTCCTAACCTAACTTGCAGCAATTTACAATATATATAGTTGGTCATCCTGCTTCGGTGGAAGAGAAAAAAAATACATCGTGCGTGCAAACCTGTATATCGCGAGATGAGGCTTCCTTACATTGTGACTTTGCAGCAATTTGTATTTAACCAATCTTTATCACAATTGAGCATTTAAATTTTTAAACTCATGAAACAGTATCCGATCATATGCATTCATTTAATAGATTTTATCCTTCAAAAGAAGGTCGTTGTGTGGTGTACGAAATGGGGTAGAGGCAGGTTTTCTCGGGGTGCTCCTATTTCCCCTGCCATATATCATTTCGTCGTTGCTCCATTCATCATAAAATGGCCATTTGGGGGCAATAAAGAAATTATGATTCTCATCACTCTCAGTGGATGATGATTAATGAAAGACAATTTACGAGCTATAAGTATGACAAAGTTGTCCAGAAAATAGAATGTCCTACAATGATAAAAAAATAGGCCACCTAAAGTCTCGCCATCCTAAGAAAGAAATCCGAAGTAAACCAAAACAAGTATTATATATTGTCATGTAATGTCCAACAGAGACAATAATCTGTGGTTCATGAAAGCTTATATATCAAAACAAGTATACCTGTCTCATTCTAGCACATCAATCGTATGACCTAAGAGTGAGGCAGACATACTGATTTTTGTTTATTTACTTTAGGTTTCCTTCTTAGAACGGTCATGTTACAGTTGTCATTACTTTACTGTAGGAGAGCATTGGCATTTCTACTTATACTATTGCTTTTGGTTATCATCATCATAATCATCATTGTTATAATCGTCATTTGCCACTATAGTAAATTATTATCATTATCATGTCCAATCGTGAAATAATAATTCATTTTCCTAAAACTTGGTGTTTGTTCGAAATCACAGTAGGTTCATCATTTTAGGGGAAAATTTTAATAGACAATTTAAGGAATTCAAAACATATTGCAAAGGCTAGTGTTGTTACGTAATTTAATATATTACGCTTCTGTATGACTGTGTTACTTTAAAAGTAAAGGAAAGGGATCCCTATATAGGACGTGAAGCCCCTTAGGGTCCAGGATTTTGAAGCTCCCAGGTTTTGAGACATTCGGTTCGTGAAGGTGGTAAGGTTGTCAGCCTTACACATCGGCCGCATTTACCCAGTGGATTGCTCTTGGTTCTCATTTCTTTTAAGAGGCTAAGTCTACTCCAGGGTTATAATGCGGCCAAAAGGATAAAGTCAATTGAAACATCCCAACGACCTCATAAGGAATCGAACCCACGACCATCCGGTTTGTAGCGCAGCGCTTCAACCAACTACGCCACGGTGTGTACCGCATAATAAAACAAGTTTTAGTAGGCCTATCTTCTTATTAAGGCTGAATTATTTTTCTTTAGTCAAATATCTCACTTTTAAAATTCCTTGAAAGTTCATAATTTCAACCAATATAGACTACAGTCGTAAAAATCCGATTAAATGCCCCACAAATTATTATAGAACAAATAGTGGCAGTGTTGGTCTAATGGCTAGACATGGATCCACAGTCCCGGGTTCGATCGCCAGTACCTCTTCGGATTTTTCTGAGGTAGAGGCCTGGAACGGGGTGCACCCATCCTCGTGGTAAAAGCTGAGGAGCTATTTGGTTAAGAACTAGCGGCTCCGACCTAGGAAACCATCATTAACGGCTGTGAATGACGGCTTGCTAACCACATACCCCAGAAACCTGCCATCCACCTGTGGTAGGTGACGCAGCGGTCGGATGGTAGACCTACTCTTTCGAGGGCCTGGAACGGGGTACACAGAGTTTAGTTTAGATTAGATAAAGGCAATGTATCGGGGGTTGACTACACTGTGTTTAACAACCAAAAATATACTTCTAAAGTTATAACACAGTGGCCTATGTAGTTGAGATTTTAGCACCTTGCTCAAATCTATAATGGGTTTGTGTCCATCTGACTGTCTGTCTGTTTATCTATCCAGATCCGTTCATAATTTTTCGACCACCAATGCAATCACCCAGAAATACGCTCATTTTCTGCAGCATCATAAGACCGAAGCCATGAATCTCTCAACGCCATTCGGTCATCGGTAATTCCTGGGGATATTCCCTGTGGGTTTGTTCACATGGTGTGCCAATCCCCTATCTAGTACTTACTTAAACCTAAGGACAACACACACATCCACTCCATACATACAGTGGGATAATCCTTAACTGAAGATCATCCGGGAAATCCGGAAATCTAACCTGGGATCCAGGCCAAGAAACTGGACTGTCTACTATAACGGGTCAAGGAGAAGGCTAGTGACAAGAAAGCTTTACGAAATGCTAGAAGCATAAAGATTGTAACTGGAAAACCCAGTGTAAAGAACCTCCCCTTCAGGCCTAGCTAGCCAAAACGTCAACTCCAATCCAATCCACCCCACTCCATCCCAAGTATAGGTACGCTTAGTTCGTAGCGGTAGCACCATGAGCAGACAATTTACTTTTAATTTCTTAAATGGAGAATTGAAATAAATCGGAATACGCTTGTCTTATCGAATTTCTCATGAAAACGGGGATTCAAATCTATTTGATTCTGAAGGTCAATAAAGCTGTAAGTGAAGTCGTATCGGATTAAGGTCTTAATCAGTTTCTTAAAAACACGTTCCGTATTCAGATCGACTGCAACTACGCTAGGCGGACATTTGATTGGTCCTCGGGTATGGGACTTGGAAACCTTGTTTCATTACCACACCGGTATAAAAAAATTGCATTAAAACGGTTATCGTATTGGATAGAGATCGTATTCAGATCTATTTTAATTCTCTAAGAGTCTGATTGAATATGTTGCCAGGGAAGTTTTTATATGAAAATTGAAATGTTCCTGGAGACAGATATTGTTGAAAGGTTCTAAGTTAGGCCTAAGATTATTATTTTAATGGCCAAGATCACTTCCGATTACATTTCTGAATGCAATCCTTCTACTGTACAAGTAAGCTATAATGACAATGGTCGGTACAACGCCAAAGTGAACTAAGCGCCAAACTCCATATTTTGAGAAAACTGAAGTTGAAGTTTGAGTGTTGTAAAAAAATCTTGATCAAAACGAAATTTCCTTTTTTCTCAACTGATTTTACTATCGTAGTATCGCTTAGTTCGTTATTGCAGACCGTAGGATATCAAAATCTGCACCATGGACTACCAATAGTCTATATTTTGACAATTGGCGCTTAGTTCACTTTGGCGTTGTACCGACCAAGCGATAGTATAGTTCTAAATATACAGCCTTATTAATAAAAGTTGCTTATATATACGTTGAAAGATTGTTTTATTGATCATCATGCAAGTTCTACATAAGCCGTGTCATTAATAATCCCTGTATAACTGCTAAGAGTTACACCAGGTTTAAGTGTGAAACGACGGGATGACATTTCTTGCTCGCGGCAATAAAGGAAGAACGTGACTGCATCCCGCCTGCAGTATCTAGTTTCAATATTTCTGAAAATTAATTTCAGAAAATTCTAATCATGAGTAAAATTAAGGAAATAAGACCCGCAAACAAGGAACAATGTTGACAATACTGCAAAAGCAGCTGAGAATGTTTTAGAACAAATTGCCTTAAGAATAGATGTAGCCTATAACCTCAAAATTTATCTCAAACATCTTCCAAACGACCGGCTGTTACACAGTCGGCATTCTTTATTATTACGTCAAGTTTATACGCATGTAAAGTGTATTTTTTGTTTTGTTTTCTCTTTCGTAGTTTTACCTCTCCCTTATAGGGACCTTTATGTAGCCCGCGCCGCCCGGGCCTTACCGGGCGGCGACCTGTCGAGAGAGGAATGAACTATGGTTCACAATACAGACATACTTTCTTGACCAGAAAAGGGCCTCCCCGGATGAGTGATCAGCCCAGTGCCGGGGCCACCTCCGAGACAACATGAACACAGAGGACGAGACACACCATTCACACACACTCTCACTCTCACTCCGAACAAGGCGAGGACGGGACGAAGATGATAATGACGGCCAGATGATATTCGGGGACCACAAGGGCCTAAAGTCACCTGACCCGGAAAACCCCCACCTAGGTTACTTGTCCCGACCAGGAATCGAACCCGGGCCCGTTGCATGAGAGGAGCGAACGCATCCCGTGAGCCACAGCGGTGGACGTAAAGTGTATACACTCTACAATTTGCCAATATTGAGTTTCACATATTCAGTCATTTATGGAGGGATTATTAGTAAATTTTTCTTCTCGGCTGTGTATATTCCTGGTATAAATGTTACACATGGAGACTGATAATAATTGTGCAGTGAAGTTGCAGAATATTATCGACGTTATACAGTATTAGTGGTAGTAAAAATAGAAGTTAGAAAACTTCTGACAACTTTAATTAATGCAGTTAAGCCTATATACCACACTAACGAAACTATTTTTCGAACATTTGATGTCATCTAGTGATCCCACAACTACTGTGTCTCAGCTTTCAAGTGTTAATAATATTACTGAATGTAATATTATAGTGATCGTAATTAATTGACATTTGACATCATATAAATATTTGTAATAACTGTAATTTATTTTATCATATGACTAGTTGATATTCAACTGCGTTTTAATTAATTTTATTAATTTGCTAATTTCTATATGACTAGTAGATAGTCAACTTATTTTAATTAATTTTATTGATATAACTTTACTAGTGATTATCCAGTTTATTGATTATACTAAAGGATAACTCTATTATAAAATTAGCCTACCGGTACTTTATTTATATGTAACAAAGAACTGTATCAATTTACAATTAATCCACACAGTGATGCCAACGATAAATTATATAAATTGTAATTTTCTACGTCTCCAGTTTCAAATTTCCTGATAGATTCTAATAAGCTCATATTTTAGTGCTTAAGGCTGAATATCTAATCTACTTTTCACAGAAAACTCAAGAAGAGTCCACAATCCTCTATTTATATCTGCAGTTGTTGCTGTGACCAGCCATTCTGTGATTTGGAAATGCGAACGCATGATTCCTACTGTCACGTATTTTACGTGACCGCAATTTTTGCTTGTGTAATACGAGCATTTTATTCACATCCGAAACGAGTGCGCGGTATCCGCTCGCATCCAAGCAGTTCTATACAAATACGGTTCATTATGGTCGGAAGATGTATACATTTAACTTACTTCTCTTTTATTGTCTTCCTCCAAGGAGGATGATAGCGTGGTCACGAAGGAGATCCGATTCATGCTCTTAACATCCATTACATTTTAGAATCACGGATAATTTAAAATTACCTACTAGAAATTAGGAGCTTCGTTCTAGATTACAGTACAAATGAGCACTGTTCACAGCTGCTCTCAATGCAAATGTATAAAACAAATTAAATTTCTACCAAATTTACAGCACTTTCATCTTGCCGTCCGATAAACGAAGTTGTGTGTATTTGTTTATGCCCGATTGATATTTTCTTCTTCTATTTTACTTTCTTCTTACTTCCACATTTTGGTCTAGATCGTTTGGCATATTATGGAGATCTTCCTGAAAAAAGAATGCTTAGAGTGAGTGTAAGATAACCGGCCCACCCTAAGAAGCTAATTATAGTCGGTGCGAAACGTTTTGGACAGTGGGATGTCCTCTCTAGAACCGGCCCTGAAGTAAACAAGTATTTCTGCCTCACTCTTATGTAGATAGGTGTAATGTGCTAGAGTAAGACAGATATACTTTTTAGATTCAGGGCCGGACAATACCTACTCATCCCACTGTCTAAAATATTTCCGCGCTGACTATAAGCTTTTTATTGTACAGGGTACGGCAGAGAAACCTGGCGGTTTTTAAATTGAAATTACAATACTGTATCGTTTGCGTACATTATTTTATTTCAGAATTACAATACATCTCAAAGTATTTTACCTACATCAATTACTTTTTGAAAATTGTGTTCCTACTTCAATCCACAAAGCTAAATAAGCCCATTACATCAAAATTATTACTATGGTTTCGTGAAAAGTTGGAATCAGCCGAAACTACGAAGTGTCGTAACTCATTGTCGCCAGTACATCTCGCGCTTGCGCATTCAAGTAAAAAAAATTGCGAAACTTAGTTATGAAACCTACGTGTAAACAAGATTGCATCAGTTTCGCCGCCATTTCAACATTCATCAAAATGATAATATTCCATGTCGGAATACCATACTGTTGTGGGTGACAATTCTCTTTTTACTTGAATGCGCAAGCGCGAGATGTACTGGCGACAACGATTTACGATACTACGCAGTTTCGGCTGATTCCAACTTTTCACGAAACCATAATAATAATGTTGATGTAATGGGCTTATTTAGCTTTGTGGATTGAAGTAGGAACACAATTTTCAAAAAGTAATTGATGTAGGTAAAATACTTGTAATTCTAAAATAAAAATGTACGCAAACGATACAGTTTTGTCGCAATTTCAATTAGAAACCGCCAGGTTTCTCTGCCGGACCCTGTACTTACAATTTGAAGTTTCTAAGTCATATAAGACATGTCTCTAAAATAGTAACTCACACTTCTAAAGTCTGTGACAAAAGTATAAGTACTATGAATCGCTGATTACATCATACTAGAGGCCATAAGGAGTCCGTCAGGTCTGAAAAACTAGGATATTGTACGGTTAGAAAGTCAGTATATGCCAAGAGGTACCGAGGCAGCGGCACACGTGGCATGGTAAAGGTATCTACAGGTAATACAATCAGAGGTGAGCACTGTAAACATGATGTGCAGTAGACCGGGCCAGGTTCATTATGTGGGCGAACGATTTGAGGGGGTGTACAGTTTAGTCTCACTGAGAATCTCATACGTATGAGACCTTTCCTCGTGCAGACGGACAATAGCTTTACAATTGTGAATCCCTAGACCACGTGGCTGGGCTTTGGAATGTGCATGAGAAGCAATCCCCACTTATTTCTCCTCCCTTTCCCTGAGACGCATGTAGTGCTCAGCTCTGATTGTATAAACTGTACTGGATGTAGGGGAGTTGCGTGGGGGCTCGCGGTCAGGTCTGTTGACGAGGGGCCGTTGGGCATGTACATCATTTCATTATCGGAGGTTGGCACAATGGGCCGAATGGCAGAAGTGTTTAGGGTCGTTCCAAACCCGCCTCTACCTTCAGGGGACTGATCCTAATCCTGAACCTAGAAAGTCATTATCGATGTCATTCAATAAATGCTTCATGGGAATGAAATAATTGAAAGGGACCTTATTGACCAAAAATAATAATTATAGCCTAAATCACAACTATTTCTAGGTAGATATGTATTAATTAATCTTCAATTTATGTTGTTGTTATTAATTATTTATTATTATTAATTATTTATTTTTTGTAATTATTATTTTCATTATTATAATCATTACCATTATTATTATTATTGTTATTATTATTGTATCAAGTGTCATAAGCTATTTAAATAGAGTAGAGTTGTTTAGCATGACATAACGTTTACATTAATAAGCCGGAAGCTGGTAAACTGGGTCTCACCATATGTAAATGAAGATTTAAAAAAAAAGTCATATCATATACCGGTAGAAGAGAATCTAATCATTGAAATTTTCATCCTGTAAAAATTCGGTTATTGAAAATATGCTTTTCTTAACAAAACACTTTTTACTTTTGCTTTGAATTGCTTGTTATTCATTTTGTTTCTTGTGGCAATCTCTCTCTCTCTCTCTCTCTCTCTCTCTCTCTCTATCTATCTATCTCTATCTATCTATCTCTCTCTATCTCTTTCTCTCTCTCTCTCTCTCTCTCTCTCTCTCTCTCTTTGTCCTGAAAATTATAATAGGTAAGAGACTTGGAATTTTGACAGTACCTTCCTTTTCTAATGTAAGTGCTCACTAAGAAAGGATTTTAGAAAAATTTCATTTTAAATGCCAAAAATCAAACGTTTTAGAGGAGACATATTATCTTTTTACACAGAATTATCAAATCCAAATCAAATTCCATGTACAGTTCCCATGACAACAATGTATTGTTGGCAGTGGTCACAGGTAGCTTTAGGAATAAATGATACAGGACTTTGACAAATTAGAGAAGCTATCAATATAATTCATTGGTGTAAATAAATAATGAAATCCACGAAAATAATGCACAATGTGATGGAGTCACATAACTTTCTCTACCCTGGACATACCATTTTCTCACTTCACATTTTGATGTAGAATAAGAGTTCGTATTGCAGGGACAGCATTTTCAGTTGTTTCAGTCTGACTTTGTGCCAACGAGTATGCCATCAGAAGGCGGTAAAATATTCTATCCACTGATACGTTATTCATAGCTGTAGGCTTTGTTTTTTTAGTTGAGAAATATAGATGTTTATCATGTAAAAGGAGACAAAATATGATGGAACATTTATGTAAAATCCATGTCAGTGTTAATAGATGTTTTATTTATTTTTCTGTTAAGTAAGTAATTTAAACAAAACATCTAGCAGTTGAGAAAATAATCGCGGGCGAAGCCGCTGGCACCTGCTAGTGTGTTATATGTTTTGATGCCCATATACTGAAATAGAAGGCGCATCCATAAAGTAAGTTTCCCTGGGGCCGTTTACAGAAACAAAACAAAATTTCAAGGAAATATTTATTGCAACAAACACAGCCAGTGTTTAGCTTTTTTTAAATGTATTCGCCACCGGAATTGAAACATTTGCCTTGCCGTGACACCAACTGTGAATACCTGTGTCATAGAAGTGTGCCGCCTGGGATTTGGACCACCGTGTTACAACCCCTTCGCCTCTCTGTCATTCTTCGTCATTTAGTGAGATGTAGGAAAAGATGAAAATCACTGGGATCGAGGCCCGGGCTTTAGGGTGAATGTTTAAACACCTCCCACCCGAACTTCTGCAGGAGACTTGCTAGAAGGTGTTTAAACATCTGCCCTACAGCCCGGGCTTCGCTCCCAGTGATTTCCATCTTTTCCTACACCTCACGAAATGACAAGGAATGACAGAAAGGCGAAGGTGGTTGTCACTCGGTGGTTCAAATCCCAGGCGGCACACTTCTACGACACGGATATTCAAAAGTTGGTGCCACGGTAAGACAAATGTTTCAATTCCGATGGCGAATAAGTTAAAAATAGCTGAACACTGTCTGTTGCAATAAATATTTCCTTGAAATTTTGTTTTGTTTCTGTAAACGGCCCCAGGGAAACTGTCTTTATGGGCACGCCTCGTACGTAAAAGATATCGCCCTATTATATCTCTGTTTTTCAGAGGAAAATATACAATAAGTTTACATACTTATAAACAAACCAATCTATATTATTAACAAAGACCAATGAAGATCACAGAAACTTTCATTTAAACCAAGTCAATCAATAACATGAAAAAGTTGTATTTCTTGATAGCGGTATATATAATGCATTTATTTGTAATTTTCCTTTTTATATATAATTTGCAAATATATAGCAAATAGCTATGAACCATCCATGTCCTTTTATGACTTATATTTCTCTTTCTTTACTTCCCATTTTCCCCTTATGATAATTAAAAAATTTCCTAGCCTTTTTAAAAGTCATGTATAAATGAACAAAAGATCTTTCAATTGATATATTTAGATTATATTTATTATTATATTTTTTATCTCTGAAGTATTTGATTAAACATTGAAATTAACAATCAGTTCATTGCTACGGTTATTAACGACATGAATAAGCTTACCGCAACCTAGGCCTGTGGCCGCCGATGTTCGGAATTTTGTCCCGCATGTGTTCTCTTATAAGCCTGTAAATCTGCCTTTAAACCCGCGACCTCGGGCAGAACTGCGCCATCATGGCCGGTTGAATTTACAGCCACAAATACTATTTGGGTTCCTCAAATTTGCCGTTCTTTAAAGGAAAATCGTGTTTCTGTACAGGATAAATCAAAGCAGAAAAGTAAAGCCTATTTAATATCTCATTTGTTACATATTTCTTGATAATACCTCAAATAGTGCTGACTTTTTAAAATACTTTTAAATCCAGTCTGAATATTTGCGATCTCCGCGAAATGACTAACCACTTATCTTGAGAGCTTGCATAGTAAATTGTTATTTGAGGACCCACAATCTTTATCCAAAATATTCTAACTTAAAATTGTGTGTGTGGCACGTATTTGAAAGAAGACCGGTTAGGTCTTGTGTAAGATATGAGTTACTGTTTTTCAAGAGAAAGTCGTGTGCTTGTCACCTATAAGACCTTGGCACACTACAAAGTGTTTTTTTCTGAATATCACTGAGGTTTTAATTTACTTCTGCTTTTAACATCTGTTACAAGATTTCAAACATAGGCCTAAGGTAATAAATGTTTATCTTCAGTCTATTTTAAATGTAGGCTACTTTTCTGGAAACTGGACAACATTGCAAAATTTTGACATAATTTCCAACCTTAAATACGGTATATAATGTAATTCATGACCATACCATGCATTATAATGTTCTTAGGTACTTCCACACTTTTCAATAATTTTATTGAATTAATTTTTGCGGTGAAAAGATAAGATCTTCTTCGCGTGTTTTGAATGTGATCTGTATGCGTGTATATACGCTGTTTCCCCCCCCCCCCACAAGATTTATTTGGGATGATGGTTGACACCGACCCGTGCGCCGGTTAATGTAAATAATGTGATTTATGTGTGAGAATTTTTTTTGTGAGAAATAAATACACACTACTACTGCTACTACTACTCTAGCCAGGAATCCTCTCTTGAACATGCCTTAAATTTACATTGCTAGATTTAAAAGCTACACTTTCTTTCCGAAGTCATTAGTCGGCCTGGATAGCACTGGTTTTCTGTGCGCAAGGTTCGATCCCGGGCAAATCGATGGCAGTAATTTTTTTACTTCCTCTGCCCGTACTATAGATAGCCTGCTATAGGTAGAGGAAGTATTGTTTTCGACCCCGAAATTCGAAGTTGAGTTTTTAGCATAAATACACGTTTCTAGCCCCCTGAATCCAAAAATACTATTTTTGGAAACAGGTCTGTGTGTCTGGGTGTGTGTGGATGTCTGTCTGTGTGGATGTCTGTGAACAGGCTAGCTCCGAAACGGAAAATCGTATGAAAATAAAATTTCGTATTTGGTTCAGGTACCTTCTGAAGATGTGAGGCGAAGATTGGCGACAAGTTTTTCTTATTTTTAAGGGGACTTTACATGAAGAAATTTTAGTTTTTTCGCGATTTTCTCGAAAACGGCTCTAACGATTTTTTTAACTTGGCATATGGATTGCTTATACTAAGAGCTAAAACTTTTATTTGAAACATTTTTTCGAATAAATTCTCTGAAGGGTAGTTATAACCCACCCACTGTGAATACACGCTCTTTGCAATACGACCTCTTGTAACGGAAAATCGTACAAAAACATTTTGTATTTGGGTTAGGTACCTTCTGAGGCTGTGACACGAAAATTGGCGACAAGTTTCTCTTATATTTGAAGGGACTTTATATGAAGATTTTATTTTATTTTATTATTATTATTATTATTATTATTATTATTATTATTATTATTATTATTATTATTATTATTATTATTATTGCGATTTTCTCAAAAACGGCTATAACGATTTCCTTTAAAGTTTGTACATAGAGTGCTTATACCAAGAGCTAAAACTTTTATTTGAAACTTTTTTATAAAAGAAAATCTCTGAAGGGTGGTTGTAAGCTACCCACTGTTTGTAGAGACTGTCTTGCCTGGTGAACAACTCAATACGCGGACATTCACGGCCTCTTATTCTTTTTTTCGTACGTGAAGTGAGAAAGATGTATTGTTGGCCATGCTTACAGTAAAGAAATATCTGAGGGGAATCTTCGAAAAATTTGGAAATTATTCTGAACGGCGGAAAGTTTAATAAACGTTTGCAGTCACTTATTTTTTCTTCTCTTTTTGTTTGTTCATAGCCTCGGTTTTTAGTCGCAACATTCAAAGGATGTGCTATAAGGTATTTATAGCGTAAAATTGTGTCTTGCGAATCTGTACAAGGATATGTGAATACTGTTAACTTTTATTTGGGCAGAGGAAGTTATGTGACTTTCACATCAGATGTTTTAGTAAAGTGATAGTAAGAGAAAACATTGCCACGTTTCGAATAGCAACCCAAGTAAAATCTAACTTGATGCAGTCACATAATGTTCTTTTCCCTAAGCATGTGCAATAAGTTTCTCTCTCGAAAATTATTTTGTAGAATAAAAGGGATTGCTTAAGTTATTTTTAGTGTTTTAACCTCACCCCACACGTTATCTTGAGGCTGAGATTGTAAAAACGATGACTGGCTTATAACTACCCTTTATAACTTGTAAAAATAAAGTTCCAAATAAAGGTATTAGTTCTTCTTATAAGCACCTCGTGCTCAAAATTTAAACAAAATCGTTATAGCCATCATCGAGAAAATCGCGAAAAACGAAATTTTCTTCATGTAAAATGCCAATCTTCGGGTCAAAACCCCAGAAGATACTTATCCCAAATATAACATTATGTTTTTATACAATTTTTCGTTCTCGAGCTAGGGAGTTCACAGGCACGTACACACAGAGAGACATGTTTCTCAAAATAGCTTTTTTTATTCAGGGGACCTCAAAACGTGTATTTATGTTGAAAACGTGACATCGAATTTAGGGTTCGAACCCAATACTTCCTCTAACTGCAGGTAGAGGAAATACAATAGTTCTCGTGGTATATCATCCGAGCTTCTACTCTAGTTCCTGTATGTTTTCTTTTGTAGGTGATATTTTTTATTACCTTATCGTAAGATGTCCGCATGAACAGACAATTGTGGGGATAATGAACCCAGGCTTCTTTTATCCTCACGACTTGGCCTTTGCCTTTTCACGGTGCCGAGACTACGCTATTTACCAACTAGATGTAGTGGAAATGAAATTTAAAATTACACTCTAGCAAGAAAAAATGTGGTTTCTAAAGAGTTAAATCCTACTACACTGAATGTGAGTTTATTTAAACGAATGTGTTAATAATACATAAATATGTCGGTAGTTAACCGGTATTGGAAGTATAAACAAGTTGCCTGAGCCTTTATTTCCAGTTCAGAAACAACCATTTCCAAAGTGGAGTTAATTTTATGTTAGACTATTGTTATTGTTGTTATTATTGTTATGATTATTGTTCACTTGCTAGTTAATGATGCTAGGCTATTACTTTTATTAAGTGCCAGAATGGTACTTTAAAAGATTGTGTGAGGGCGGAAAAACGTCTGTTCGTCTGTCATCCGTGTGTCTGTACGCGCGATAACTCAAATACGCTTTATCGGATTTTCATCTAACTTGATATACGTATTTATAACGTCCATGGGAAGTAGCCTATTGATATTTGACCAAATCGGTTGACCAGTGCGGGAGTAAAACCAATTTAGTGCCTATTTTATGGTAATATGTTAGAAAGAATTTTTCAAATGCAAAATCAGTTCTCATGACAACATATTGTTTTAGAATATTCATATACGGCTTTGGAACTTGCAATACATTTAGCTTTGACAAATAACACTATTCCTTTACATAAGCTTATCAAATTAGATCGTTAAACCGAGTGAGGTGGCCAAGTTGGTAACGCATTCTGGAGGTCCCTGTTTCACATCCCGTAGCCGGCCAATTTGGCATGGTTCCATTAAGATTAAATTCAGAATCCCTGTAATATACTTTTACCTCGGTACAAATCAGAACAAACTGGCGGAAGAAGAAGGGGAAGAAGTGGAGGAAGAACAAAGTGTGAATCTACCGACCTCAACCACATTAGAAGTCATTGGCTTTTACGAAACTCTTCATAAATTTAGCCTATATCATTTGTACCGTGAGTTCCAGAAGGTCATTTAGTGACACTCGAGCAATACAGTCTTTGTTAGAAAAGTGAAACAGGCTGACATATCCGACTTTTTCAAAGAGAGCCAAGAATAAAATGTATCCTGTTTGCTCATGCCTTCCTTGACTGATACTGTAATGTAACATGTGTTCACACAAATTGAGCAATAACAGAGTGGACACAGAGCCTAGTAGGGTAGTGTATTATTTTAAGGGTAAAGATCAAAATTAGAACACCTGTTGTAAATTCTCGATATAACGATAACACAATGTTTTTTTTTTTTCTGGTCCATGCAAAATAATCATTCTATTGAGATTTCAATAGGCCTATAATGATATGAGTACATAAATATGTATCCAATTAATAAAATTAATATAATTATTTAATAAAACGTATAAGTACCAAATAAGTTTATTATTATTATTATTTAATCAATTTTGGTCTACTATGGACCATTTTTTTTTTAAATTCAACAGCATGCTCCATTACAGATGAGTAATCTTTTTCTCTCTTCACACAGTTCATGTTTTCGGTTTGGTCCACTTTCAGCGGTTTATACCGGAATGTTTAGAGGTTGTAAATTCGGCTCCCAAATCTCAATCTGTTTTGTCCCATTTCTGTTATTGTTTCAATCTCTTCTGCGTCCCATTTGACTTTTACCTTCGTTTTCGCAACGAATCTGTTGTCTTCCCAGTCTAATTTAGAGGTCCTTTTTTTTGTCTTATTTCGTGTCTCATCTGGTGTTTTCTATTGTCCTTGAATTTTTCAGACACTTGTGTTGGATATTCTCCCGGGAATTTGTACTTCTATGTTCTTTTAATCTTCTCCTGTTTTGCTTCTGCCTAATTATATCAGTAGTGATTTCAAAAGCTGCAATAACATTTATTTACACCATTCCACAAATTAAAAGATATGGTCAATTTACAAATGCCTTAAATAGGAGGGGAGGAGGTTCGAAAACTATTCTTTCTTCATTAATTTTTCTTCAAAATAGTGCTACTAAAAATTATTAATCTAAACGTTTGACTATTCCGTCTAAAGTAAAATTTCCCGAACTTAACGTAGGCTTAGGCCTACATAGAGTATCAAATTTATAAATATAGACTATATTATCTAGTCTTATACAATTCAACGGCCCTTAATAGCGTGCTTGCTCGCCCGCTTCGTGAGACATCGGGTATACTCGGCGATGTTCGTCTCTCGCAGTGTAAACTTTCATGACGACTACAAAATTAGGAAGGAAAACCGTTTCTTTATTATATAAGGCCTAAGTGAAATGAACACAATGAACAAATGTTCTAATTTTATTTTTACTTACAATTTTCATAGCTCTGAACCATAAACATTTTTAATAATCTACCAGTGTAATTTTCTTAAAAATCCTGGAGTCAATGAATAATGGCGGGCGAAGCCGGGGGCAACAGCTGTAAAATATTGATGGTTTTATCTCTTGAAATATCGCTGATAATAATAATCCAAACAAACCATTCCTTCCCTTGAAACATTATATAATTTCTGAAAATTACACTGATGCCCGGTTTCTACAAACTTGTGAATTACCTATGGGTAAATTATCCATAGATAAATTAGTCCCATTTCAACCACAATGATATAATGAGCAAGGCCTTGGAGTTGTACAGCTAATTTAATTCAGAAGGCTTTGATTCTCATTGTTACTGATCCTACAAAGAGGTTAAATTTTATCCAGCCATCCATGAAAGGATAAATTAACCCGACGATTTACCCTTGGAAAGATCTAGCCTGAGTTTGTAGGAACATTTCTTCTGTCATTTTCATATTTACTCAGAGGACATTTATCTAGAAAGTCGTCACAAGTGTATGTGATTGTTATCTTTAAATTATTTGTGTTTGTGTGGTGTTATTCTTGTGTAAATTCTGTCCATTGGGTAATTTACCCATAGGTAATTCGCGAGTTTATAGAAACCGGCCATGAATGGATCAAATAAAATTCACATCATATTCATGTCAATAAACAGCTGAGAAACAATACGTATTATGTGTTCACAGGTTCTTTGGAACTGCATAATCGATTCTGATATAGTTTTCCCAGGGGGCGCTTTCATGTCGTGGAATGTACTCTAAAGCAGGAATTTTAGCTGTTTCATTAATAATATTAATGGCTTAGTTTATGAATGATTCGCGTGCAAGTGTTAATAAATATAATGCTTTAATAATTATTATACTCTTGATTTTTAATTTTTAAAAGAATTATCGTGGCGAAGCCACGGGCACCTCCTAGTTACATTACATTGGCGCGGTGGCCCATGCTGTAGCGCGTGAGCCTGGCATACTAGCGGTCCTGAGTTCAAATCTCGGGGCCGGCGGGTGTGTCATTCGTGGTGGACGAAGCCGTGCCTTGCGGGGTTTTTCTCGGAGTTCTCTCGTTTCCCCCTTTCATTTCACCAACACTATCCACTTCATCTCACCTTTCCCCCCTTTTCATTCTCATCCCGTTTCCACTTCTGGTATCGGATCTGCTTCGGCAGTCCAGCAAATCCCTTTGGGGACCTCTTCTGTTCTCCCCGCTGCTTGTGGTCAAGAGGTTGTTGGTGGTGTGTGTCGCGGACCTATCGGGGCTCCGGTTGGAGGGACCGAAGGGTGTGGTGCACACGTGGCATGGTAATAAGGCTCGTTGGATGTAGGGGGGCTCCGTGGGGGCCTGCAGAGGGATCTGAGGTTCCGGGGCGGCCTGTGGGCACGCAACTCATCCCATCCCGGAGGTAGGTACATTAAGCCCTTTCGGCTTCGGTGCTTAGGGGTTGTTCCCACCCCGCCTTCTGCCTTAAGGGCGCCTATCCAATCAAATCACGTTACATTCGTATAATTTAAGCTGTAAATCACATTCACGTCCACTTGTATACGATAGAAGACGAAACCAAACAAATATATTAATTGAAGCTAAACGTTTCAAGTCTGCAGGTCTAAAGCATAGTCTAATTTTGGTCCCAGATTACACAATTCCATTGTTAAAATAACCCTTAATTATCAAACTGGATAATTAAAATTTTAAGAAAATAATTAATTTTATTATATACCGTTAAATGTTTATTTTTCTTGTTTCTTAATTTAAAATTTCGATCCTATTAATGTTGTGGATGGGTGTAATTTATTGTATTTTTAATTAGAATAGTTTGGTATTTTTGTTTTGTGTAATTATAGGCCTGTCCATTTCTGGGCTGACCCCGACCATAAGCATGTGCTCATTCGGGTGGTGTCTTGATGAAAAAAAGTAAAATAATAACAATGCGGACAAACTGTGAATTGTAAATAAATAAACTGAATGCAGTTGAATTAACTGATTAAATTAAATTTTAGTGTTATCTTCCTAGGAAGGAATATCATTAAATGGTTATAATCTACATCCAACATAGTCAGCGGAGTTGATTATTATTTAAGAATAATAAAAAAAAATCATAAAAATGATGACAGAGATAATTAAATATCAATGATAAAAATGATTAATAATACTTTCAATATGTAGTTACTTCAGTGCAATGTTATCTATAATAATAAAAGGAAGTGTTTGTCTTTCTGCCTGTCTGTCAGTCTGTCTATCTGTGAGCAATGCCCAGCGAAATCTACTGAACGCAGAGATCTGAAATTTTAAACATAGATGGAGTGAAGGGTGGGGGAATGTACCTCGAAGCCATATTTTTAATTTTCGCTTTCGTTCGCGAGTTATGAGTGAGAAACGGGCAGAAGGCGTACATTTTTTGCGCTTTCGAAGCATCAGTTTTCAGTAGTGTATATTTTCATTTGTCAAATCAATTGCAGGTAGCTTTGCCTATTTTTGTCATACCTATTTTTGTCACCCTGGTCGATTCATTTGTTTATAATGTCAAGACACGCAGATATCTGTTGAAATTTTCAACCTATACAGAAAAAGGATAATGAATATAGGCCTAAATGCGCAAACGTTGATCGATTTAGACGAAACTTACTATACAGAGGTTTCCTGGGCCAGAGAATTCGAATCTGAGGTTGTTTATCCCATGCTGCGCTTTCTAATCGTGGAATTCACTTCAAAGTCGGATTTCTAGCTGTTTCATTAATTATCAATCGTTTAATCTAGACCTACGAATGTTTCGCTTGCAAGTGTTAATAAATATAATGTTATAATTCTTTTGCTCTTAATTTTTAAACTTCCAATTAATTATCATGGGTGAAGCCATGGGTATCTGCTATAATAATAAGAGAAAATGTTTGTCTGTTTGTCCGTCTGTGCGCGATGCCCAGCGAAATCTACTGCACTCAAAGATCTGAAATGTTAAACATTGATGGACTGAAGGGTGGCGAATGCACCTCGAAGCCCGATTTGTAATTTTCACTTTAGTTTGCGAGTTATGAGTGAAAAACTGATTTTTTTTCTTTCTTTCTATCGAAACATAAGTTGTCGGCATTGCATTTCAATTGCCAGATCAATCGCTGGTGGTTTTTTTCATAACTTGAAAACAAGAGTATCGTGATATTTTCAACATATCGCATGCAATTATCCATCGTTTCAATTTTGTAAGCCCACCCTGGTCGATTCATTTGTTTATAATGTCAAGGCACGCAGACATCTGAAATTTTCAACATAGACGGATGAGGGATAATAAACAAAGGCCTAAATGGGCAAACATTGATCGATTTGTACGGAACTCACTAAGTAGGGGTTTTCTGGGCCACGGAACTCGAATCTGAGGTCGTTTTTCCCAGGCGGCACTTTCTAATTGTGGAATGTCGAATTTTAGCCGTTTCTTTATAATTATTAATCGTTTAGTTTATGAGTGATTCGCGTCTAAGTGTTAAAATATATAATGCTTTAATTATTATGATCTTAATTTTTAGTTTTTGAATCAATTATCGTGGGTGAAGCCGCGGACACCTGCCAGTTAAAAATATATAGATATCAATCTTATTAACTGCTAGTAAAGTTTGATTTGGAAGGATATTATTGTAGGCCTACATGATGCTGTGGTATAGGGCCTATATCGCCCGAAATTATGTTTGAATGGATTAGTAATTTATTATTCTTATTTGGAAAGCGCTTTATTCTTGTATCCCACTATAACTGAAGCAACGAAATCATTCTTGAGAGTCTCTGTATGGATATTATACGCTTTTAGTTTCTACAATATCACACAAGAGAACTTCATGCACCAAATATGCACGCAGCAGTGCATTGAAATTACTCTAATAGCCTATACGCTCTCAGAATGAAACTGTAATAATCAAAAGTAGCAATACTCTCACTCAAGATAGAAAATCTGTTATTTGTACATTAATCAGACTCCATCCAAACACACGACCACTTCTGATGTTGATTCCTTCACGAGATTCTTTTAAATAGATAAGTTTCTTAAGGAAAACACTATGTAGGTCTAGTAACTGGCATCCTGCATAAAGCCTACATTCGGTGACATTGAACTTGACGTTTAATTTTACTCATGTAATTATAAAGCACGTCCCATGAGGTAGTTTCCATTTTTGGACGACTTCGTAAGGCTATGTTTTCACTAATATTTAACATAAAAAAATCTTATCACCATTTGAAAGAGGGAAATTTCGAGTTCTGTAGTGACTTTAGATGCGCTCGGTGTGAGGTCTATGTGTAATACGGCAAACAGGGGCATATCCAAGATTTCTTTTCGGGAGGAGCTGTGATAAGCCTAACACTATTATCAATAGGGCTCAGAAGTTTATGATCTAAAATGCCTGAAAAATGACCTATAAATGACCTTAAATTTATGAGTAATATATTAATAAATAATAATAAACAAAGTACAATATTTAAGTAATATATATCACTTCTTTATTATGTTTTTTATTTAGCGTTCGGATGTTTATCACATGTCATATTTTTATCCTGCCCTCCATTCTCGCCGCAAACCTCAAATTGAACACGAATTGCACATTTGTTATCCTAATCGGACCATTTTTATTTTGCATAAAAGGTAATATTTTGGTCATTTTCATGGTCTTGGTCATATTTCGGTCTAATTTTGGTCATATTTGTAAGTTAACGTCATATTTCAGTTATAAGTTCAGTAAAAGAGCACAATTATGCAGTATGTGCACTAAATTGTCGACTTAAATTTTCAGTTCACATTTGCATGGTATCTGGAAACATTAACAGATTATAAATTCTTTACTAGTAAAACTGTAAATCACATGTAAAAATGTTGACAAGTTATTTTCTGATTGAATTAATGTGATGTAGAAATTTAGTGTCATTAAACTTTTTAAATTGGAATACTTATTTTTAGATAATATGTTCCTTTATGAGGTCATATTTATGATTTTTGGGTCATATTTAGTCATTTTTAAAGTCACATTTGTAGTCATACTTTCCACTTTTTTAGGTCATAAACATCCGAACCGTATTTATTATTGTTATGCTTAATGTATTTCTTAATGAATGCCTCATAGCTAAGGAATTATGAGATTGGTTTGTCTGTAATGTCGGAAACGTTCATTCCGAAGGCAAGATAGGCAAAAATGCAACGAAAGAACTAGTGATGGGTCCTCGATACTTTCGATACATCGATACTCTCGATATTTGCATGGTATCGGCATCAATCGATACTTCAGAAAACTCGCTCGGTACTTTTTCGATACTTTGGTAAGTGTAATTTAAGGAAATGCGGTATCTCTTTCTGCTTTTAGTAGTCTACTAAATATAGTAAATAGTTCTATTTCTTCTTGAAATGGAGAAAACCACTCTGTGACTTTTGTCTAGTCTTAAATAAAGACTTTCCTACTTTTAAAATCCAAACAGAAGAGATTCTTAATTGTTTCGTTTCCTGTCAAACGTTTCAATAACAACAAACAAGCAAGCTGACTGTCCAAACCCCATTGTAATTTTTGAACAAAAACTTGTAAGTGGACTGTTTCGAAAACTGATATTAGTTTTAATGTAGAGTTTAAAAATAATCATAGGCTACTGATGATATTAAATTTTGTCTCATTAAATATGCACACTTAATTAATTAGTTGGTATTACACAGTTCTCTCAACTTATAATTTTTAATGTACCTATTTATTGAAACTGGATATGTTGACGGTATCGAGTATCGAGGAAAAAATCATGTATAGGTATCGAGTATCGAGTATCGAGAAAATCTGGTATCCACCCATCTCTAGAAAGAACGAAAATTTCCTAAAAAATTAAATGCCGAAAAATGTAAAATAAAAGTAAGTTATTTTTGTTCGTTTTGAAGCGAGACGAATTTATACCACATCCTGCATTTTCTCGGAAAAAAGATGACATTTCGTCAAATTTCGAGCCCAAATTATCACACACAATTATACTGAATTATACGTTAAAATAACGTAACTACCCAACGACATTTAAACAAAGCAAGCAGATTTGTTTGTTGATGTGTACGTCACAGTCACACCTTAATCTAAAATGAAGACATTAAAAGTTGAGACGTAGAAAATAATTACGTTTTCTTGCTTTCCCACTAGGCCTATTGGAAAATTTATCAAGTCACATTTCAAGCCACATTTCATTACCGCTATAATCTAAACGAGATGCAGAACTGTCTGCTTGAGCTGCTTAGGTAAAAATTCGATGTTAGGCTGAATTTGTAGGCCTACATACTGGCAAAGTAGTTTTGGCTTTTCTATTTCACGATTCGCCCTTTATCTTTTATGAATCAAGATGTGCAATTAAACTTTCTACTATCTGAGAAATTAAAGTGCCCTTATGTGCAACATATTAGCATGACTTAACGTTTCGCCCCTGACAGCACATATCCAGGCTGTGATCCCATTCACGCCAAACTCTCTCAAATATGTTTTGTGTGACGTTCCCGATGGTGGTAGTACTGTGCCTTTTCAATACCGGCAACGTCACTGGAAGAGGAGGGAAGTAAACACTGTCCTTGACGTAACCCCACAGGAAGAAATCACACTGAGATCCGGTGAACGATGTGGCCAAGGTGTCTTCGGCCATTGCACAACCAATCCATCGATCTGGCAGGTAACCTCGCCCGTCCGAATGTTAATTTGGAAAATGTATTGTTGTTCCTCTTCATTCGTGTGTTGTGGCATTAACCAATTGTTTAACATATCCAGGTAAACAGTGATAACGCAGCCATTTTCTCCGAACAGCAATGTTTCCCGCTACATAACAAATCTAAATTAGATATTCACTGCAAGACTTCAAACTTCCCTCTTTCAAAAAGTGGTAAGATATTTTATTCGTGTTAAATATTAGTGAAATTATAGCCTTACGAAACTGTCCAAAAATTTATGGACATGGTGTATGTTTGTATGTATGTATGTATGTATGTATGTATGTATGTATGTATGTATGTATTTATGTAAGTATGTATGTATGTATGTATGTATGTATGTATGTATGTATGTATGTATGTATGGTGCAGGGGCTGAGCCCTGACGGGCTCGCGCACGTAGGCCACATAGGCGGGCCCATTGTGCACCCCCTAGGAGACGGAATGATGATGGACACGGTGTACTTCTTACGATATTTGTAACATTTGTTTTGTACATCAAATCATTTGGAATCTAGACTTTTTCGGCTCCAAACAAGCTTATTATAAACAAACTGACATTAAAATTAGAAAAAATAACAAAATACAGCAATGAGAGCCATAGTTTAGCATTATCATGCGGGAAACTGTGGACACTGCTTTGTAGTAGGCCTATTGCGGTCCTTTTGAAATTAACTGAGCCTCAGTCACTAATAAACAACATCTATTGGTAAAGACTTACATTTTTCCTTGTATTTATTGTTAAAATCAATGTTATTTTAAGGATTTCGTATGATTTTGTAAGAATTTCGCGTTAATATTGAAATGGAATTATTTAAAGGATGTCTGTGTCACTTTTACAAATTTTTGGTAAAAGCATAAGACATTTTAAGAATTCTTTGTTTTTCTTAAGTTTTTAAAGGTGTTTTGACCAAACAAACAAAAAAAATCTTGAATGTAAATCAGGCACCGAAGGAAAACGTTAAACTTTTTAATAGTGAAGAATAGTACATTATGCAACAACCTTAAATGGCAATTATTAAGACACAAGTTTGTTTATGAAACAAGTATTTTAATAGGCAAGTTGCATTCGACTGTTCTTGTTCGACCATAATTAAATGTTTAAGTTTTGAGATTTTAGATTCATAAAAAAAATCAGCTTTCCGCGGCAATCTGGGTCAATCAGATATTAGCAATATCACATAATTGTTGTCTTTTGGGAGAGATAGCATTTGGTGGCCGTTTTTCGGATTTTCTATAAGACGAAGTGAACTCAATTTAGTATGATAATAAAATAATCACGAACAGAATTGATTTTGTTTTAATATAGGTCGATCATTACGCAGTTTGATTTGCTGATCTCAATGTTTCAAGAAGTTAACAATAAGATGACCGAAACGTCAGTTTTTAATTCCATGACGCGGGGCATCCCGGAAAACCAAGATTCTGCAGTGGAAACTTCGAGAACAGTCAATGTTTCAACATCGTTACATGTTCGATAGTAATAATCGTTATACCGCCTATGTTATAATGAAAATCTGTTTCGAAATTGGTACGAGTGTAGGAACTTTAATTTTATCTCACCCACTTTCACCCCTTTACCTGAAGGGTGATTCTGGTTTTCATCTACAGGTAAATCACAATCTTCGTCTGCAACTAGGTTTTGAGATTATGTTAAAGACACGTCCTATGTGAATGAATATCAATACTTTATTGGTGAAAATTAATATAGAATTATTAAATTAGGCCTAAATACAGTAAAAAAAACTGAGAATTGTTAGTTCTCTATGTGCACATTGCTACTACAAGAATTTGTCCATTTCAGATGTACAGGTTAGTCCACGGAATCTTCCGATATAATGCGCAGTGGTTTAATGCCAGGCCACTCCCCACCCCTGCGCCTATTCTTTTTTCGCATTGGAGGAAAGCAGCATAAGCTAACCCTCCACTTAATGTTTGCCTTATTCCCCTCCCTTCTTCTCTCCTGAATCTGAAACGACCTGCGTTCCTAGGTTATTGTTTGAGTGCCAGACTTTTGACACCAAACCACTATGAGTCAGACTCATTCAGGGGCTGATGTGAACGTCCGTTGTAGGGCACGCCTTTTAGCCACTAGAATAAAATGCTCCCATACTCCATTTTCTTTCAACGCTCACCTTCACTTGAGCGTTGTCGGTCTTAGGTTCAGACCAATAACAGATTGGCTCACCCAGGGCTGGTGTGGAACACAGATATTAAGACGATTTAATGCCAACTTTAAATAAAGAAAAACATTATAGAAACCAGAAACATAGGTACTTCCATCCAAACTAGTGGATGCTCCTCGCACCTACACTATACTCTGCCTAGTGGACGTGGACTGGGCGAATGTTCATTTTAACATGTAGCCTAAGGACTCCCAGATGTCCCGGATTCTCAAATTGATCAATTATTCGCATTATTCAAGATGAAACTAGTTCTAGTCTTACTTCTTCATTCCAATAGAGAAGCTAATACTTTTTTTTTTTTGTTGGTTAGAAACAAGAAGCTATTCTTTGCACACATAGATATTTACCACTTTTACATGCGGGATTGAAATATATCTTAATCCGATCCCAACTCAATATGTTCCCTGATTACATGGAAAGTTCTTGAAGTGCTTTGAGATTTGTTGCACTATTGGCTAACTTGGTTATGTATGGCTATTTGTGTGGCTAACCTGTGTAAACAATTGCCGTGTTTATTCCATGATTAAAAATATTAAAAAGTGTGGGTTATATTAATAATTTCTAGCCACCTTAAACAAATCATGGCATGTAACATAACAATATTATTATTATAGTGTGAGTGAGTATTTTTGATTAAACTGACGATCAGCTGACCGAACAAATGAACGCCGTGCGAGTGTATGCGCGCGCACCAGGATTGAGTTCGCTAGCGTTTACATGGAACTGAACTCGACTTGAATCCGATCCGTTCCTTCATTTGCAGAGGATCGGATCGAAAATTCATTCCGGACTGAGTCCGCGTTTACATGGCGATCTCAATACGGGGATCGGACTCGGATCGATCTGAATCCTGCATGTAAACGTACTAACTGTACAATTAATGATTCCTGATCGTTATCGACTAGATACAACTGTAGAGAGAGCGATTAACGATACTGATCACTAGGGACCGGATTCATAGGTTTTAAACTTTCTTCCTTTCTGGCTAACTGAGATGTCTTAACATAATTGTCCATTTCATTGTCGTGGCAGTTACGTAGTCCAATCTTACTCAAATAAAAATGGCTAAATAGGATATTAAAAACTAAATTGGCTATAACTGTTTTAAAATAAAATACTATAAACTTATTAATAAAGTGAGGTAAACTGATATAACAAAGTGCCAAATGGAGTTAATAGGCCATTTTTAAGAAACTATTGAGTTTATGATCACTGTTTATTGAGAAAGTTTGATAAGCACATGTGAAGGAATAAATGGGATAACTAGAATATTAAAAAGACAACTTTACAACAATAGGCCTATTCCTTCATTTTTGTCAAAACATCTGAAGCTGTACATATACGAAGCCAAAAAAAAGAAAATCTAATATATAAAATCGAAAGTGTGTATGTATGTATGTATGTATGTATGTTTGTTCCTTATACAAATCTACATTTACACGACATTTTGCACACATACCCAGTTAAGCCCGGGAAGTATAGCTGTCAACATTAAAATTGAAACAAATCAGTCCTTCCCTTGAAAATTATATAATTTCTGTGAATATTCTACTGAAAAAAATGAAATGTTGTTCAGTTCACATGGCAACAGTGAATTGTTTACTGTGATTACATAGGGCCTTGGCAACTATATAGCCTAATGCTGGACTTTAACGAATTATGATTCCATGTAATATATTGGCGAAAATAATTACTGAAAAATGAATTACACGAAAATAAAGCACAGTGTGATGCAGTCACATAACTTTCTCTACCCTCGACATAAGAAATATTTCCTCACTTCACATTTTGATGTAGAATAAGAGGTCGTATTGCAGGAGCAACTTAAGTGTGTGAGTATGCTATATCAGAAGTCGGTAAATAGTCAGTTATCCATAACTGTAGGCTTTGTATTAGTTGAGATTTATCATAGGCCCTAAGCATGGGATGGAACATTTTGAGTCCTATACTCGCAGTATATTATGTCCCGGGTTTTAGGGGAGGAAAGTATGAAAGTGATACTGCATTTCTATTTTATTTCAGGCCCGAAATGGTTGTATGGTAACATGAGAATGAGAAATAAAATTTCCCGTCAAGTCAATACAATCTTATGTAATTTATGTTTCTTCTTATTTCAACCCCTCCCAGGCATGATGTGTAGAAGCAACGGAATGCAGCTTTCGACATCCTCTATGAGCCATAAAAAGCTATATCTAGCGTTTTCTGAGGGAATAGTCTGAGTGCCATATGTTGTTCTTCCTCATTTCGAATTCTACATACATTATTATATCAGAACCTAGAGTTTCAACATCGAAAGTCCTCCATAAGTTAATTTCAAATTACAAAATACAAAGCCCGGGCGGCGCCGGGCCTTTTCAGCTAGTTATATATATAAAGAGAGAGAAATTTCAATTTTAACTATTATAATTTTCCCATCGGCTATAAGCTATAAGTTTGCCAAATTTCAAGTTTCTAACTCATCTGGAAGTGAGTACACATCGATGTTAATAAGTGGATGAACTAGACTGTCGAAGATGTGAATGACGTCAAGGCTTTCCAGCCAGATTTTCCATACTTATGGGGCAGCTAATAACACCAAATTTTGCACATTATGGCTGTTGTATGTGCCAATATTTCTGCCCAATTTTACGATTCTATCTGTCCCATAAGAGTGACAAAATTGCATAATGTGAGGAAGATATATACAATTTACTTAAAATAAATAACAATCTAACTCAATCTAGGGTATAACCGATAGAGAAACGACAAAAAGTCATAGAACAAACTTGTAAATATCTAAAATCCGTTACTGCTGGTGCATCGGTTGTTTGATAGAATTTACCGTTTAGCTACCATAAGCCTCCAGACCTTAAAGTTTCGTCCGATATTTTGAATTTTTTCGGGGGGTATATAAATCGGATAAGCCTGGAATATTACCATCGGTTGCAAGCTTTAAGCCATAAGTACAACAAATTTCAAGTTTTTGGCTCCTCTGGAAGTGGGCAAACAGTTAAGTCAATGAGTGAGTTAGCCACGCGTCTTTGCAGTACTGATTATTTGCTATTTTTAAACCATTAATTGGGTGTTCCTCCTGTACTGGTCAAAATCAGTAGCATTCGTTCTATGCTCGTTACAAATGTGTATACTAAGTTTCATGAAAATCCGTTAATGCCTATTTAAGGTATCACGCGTAAGTTATAGACAAACGGACATACATTTTTCCCGTCCACCATGCAATCTTAGAAAGTTAATAAACTTAATAAGCGAATAGTATGCATGGTAATTAATAGTATTATTGTCCTTACTAAAAATTACCTTTTAATAACCTGCCTACATTTCGAAACTTCTTCACTGATGCTAGTTCATTTGTAAGATAAAATAACTTATAGCATTCCATTTTGTAATTTTGCCACATTGTATTCAATTGTCCCGTAATGGAAATCGTTAGTGAAATCCCCGGTGCTATAACTAACGAGTAGACAGCGATTAACAATACTGATCAGTGATCACTATCAACGGCATAAAACTCCAAAGAAAGTGATTAACAATGCTTACAACTATCCGCTACATACAACATTAAGAAAGATATTAACGACGCTGGTCATTATCGACTAAATACAACTAGAGCGGTTTACCATATTTATCGCTAATGACTGGCTACAACTATATAGAAATTCCAGGATTTTTCTCCTATATGGGGCCTTATAATAACAGTATTTAACCCTACACTGACCTACTCTCCATCACGAAGGATCGACAGGATTTAAATCGTTCACCTTTCCTGTATCAGAATTTGAACTTAGAAAGTTGTATTGCCCATCTTTAATGTAGAGAAACTTTACGAGTTTTCGTATATTTTTAAACAGTATTCTCACATTAAATACAGTAATATTGTTCTAACTTAATTCTGAATTAATTAATGTGAATAGTTACAATTTATTTAAGAAAATAATTAATTTTAATATTTAAATATTATAATTTTTCTATCTTTCTTCATTTTAAGGTTTGATTTTCAATTTAACTGTTGACTGTAATTGACTGTAATTGATTGCAAATTATTTTTATGTAAAGTAATTCGAATTTTTACTTCCTACCATAGGTACAATAGGTAGAGGAAGTATTGTTTTAGACCCCCAAATTCGAAGTTGAGTTTTTAACATAAATGCACGTTTTGACCTCCCCTGAAACCAAAATACATGTCTTTGTGTGTCTGTGTGGATGTGTCGTTGTGTGTCTGTGAACAACCTAGCTCCATAACGGAAAATCGTACGAAAACAAAATGTTGTAGGTACCTACTAAGGTTGTGATACAAAGATTGGCGACAAGTTTCTGTTATTTTTAAGGGCACTTTACATGAAGAAATTTTCGTTTTTCGCGATTTTCTCGAAAATACTCTGAAAATTTTTCACATGGGGGTGCTTATCCCTAGAGCTAAAACTTTTATTTGAAACATTTTTATAAAAAATTCTCTGAAGGGTGGTTACAAGTCTTCCACTCTGAATACGCGCTCTTTGCAATACGGGCTCTTGTAACGGAAAATTGTACGAAAACAAAATTTTGTTTTTGGGTTAGGTACCTTCTAGGGATTTGACACGAAGATTAGTAATGACTTTCCCTTATTTTTAAGGGGGCTTTACATGAAAAAAAATATATTTTTCGCAATTTTCTCGAAAACAGCTCTTACGATCTTGTTTAAATTTTACACATGGAGTGCTTATACTAAGAGCTAAAGTTTCTATTCAAAACATTTTTTCAATATGTAGGGTAGTTATAAGCCACCCACTCTAAATACCTGCTCTTTGTAATGGGACCTCTTGTTTTATATCAGAATATGAAGTGAGAAAAATGTATTGACCATGCTTAAAGTAAAGAAAGTTATGAGAGTACATTAATCAGATTTTATTTGGGTTATGTATCCTTCGGGGATGTGATGTGGTAACGACATTCTCTTCATTTTGGTAACCAATTTACATGAAGAGAATGTCTTACATAATATGTTATACTAAGATGCTAACTTTTATTTGGACAGAGAAAATTATGTGAATTTGACATCAGATTTGTATTTAATCTATTTATATATATTTCTGAACTGCTCCCGTTCACGAACTTGTGCTCATTCGGGTGGCGTCTTATTTAAAAACTAATGTGGGAAAATTGTAAAAAGATCTTTCATAGGTAAGACAATAAATCTAATTTCAACTTTTAACTTAGCAAGATTGCTTGTTGGCATGAATTCTACCAAGATATTTTTCATATTTCCTATATCCTTTAAGTTTACACCCTGGATGTTAAATTTGGGACATGAAGATGGTCCACTGTCTGTTCTCATTATATCGAGCTCAGTCGGGATATCTTGTTACGAGGAATTACGTCGTTCTAAATACAGCTTTAAAAGTGGGTTTACATAATTTTATTATCCACCAATAATTTTTATTTAAATAGTTTACAAGTACCGGTACTTACCTCTGTTTTTCGATTGTGTTGATTTTGCCATCGCTTACGTAAGTCATTCCGTTTAGAATATGACGGATGGGTGATGGCAGCTACTGTTGTCTCCATTGTTTGGGAAGTTGAGTCACGATAGCTGGAATAATTACGGGAATCAGACATTCCAGGGGTCGTGTCTTGTCTTACTTCATGTACTGATGTGGGTGTAGATCTGACATGGCACAGTGCCATTGCAAAAACCAACACTAGTTGTATTGCCATTCTTATTGCACTCTTCGCACTAGGCCTACAGTTCTCCTACAATAATACAATAATAAAATTTATGTCTTCAAAATCATGAATTAAAGGAAACACTGTATTGAAAATATTTACTTCCAAAATGTATCACAAATTCTTTTAGGAATTCCGCGCTTTCTGATCCAAAACTCGAACACCGGCGCTATTTCGTATCACACTGAGATCTTTCCACCTTTTAAGTGTTTAAATGTGTTATAAGTTGAGTTTGTACTCCTTGCGGGTATAGGCTGAATTAATTTGTAACTGACACTTGGTGCGAGGTGAACATGCGAACACGGAACACTGAAGTAGCAGTGTGTTGGTTGATTGACTGGGCCGTGCTGAGAGCAGCACAATACCTCTTGTTAATAGTGACAATGTCCTGCCATGCTTCGGTGCACCGGCGTCGTCCTACTTTTACAAACTCATCTCTTGTTGTTGTAAATCCCCTCTCCATCTCACAGTCGTCATTAGCCAATCCTATAACTGCTGTCACGAATAACGGACCAATGAAATTCGAAGGTGGTAGGTTGCTGTGATGATGATTTAAGGAAATGTCACACCTATTAGAATCTAATATAATTTGTATCCTATTGAATTGTAAAATTAATTGAAGATGACCTTGATCGGCTGCATAGCAATTTTTAACATAAAGCATCAAATTGTTGATCGTTTCTATTTTAATAGCCCGCTGTATTTGATTCATTTGATTATAATGTTGTGGTATTTTTTTTACATAGGTTGACGGAAGGGAGAATGAATGAATTTGAATGAATTTTATCCTTCAGAATCCCTTAAGGGCCATGGCCTCCGGCTGTTGCAGGGAAAAGCCCTCTAGTTTGACTCCCTAGGTGGGCTAGTCCTAAACGGTAAGGAGTTTGTTCAAAGTTCACTACTCTCAGATCATACACTATATATACAGTTTTTCCAGGTCCTTCCACAATTGTCTGTCTCTTGCGCTTCTGGTCCACTGCGCCCCCGCCGTCTTCTTGAAACCTTCTGCCCAACGGACCTTTTGCCGTCCCACGTTACTCTTGCCAATTCTTAAAAGGCCTAAATGGAAAAATGTTAAACGATTTGGGCGGAACTCCCATTTTGGAGTTTTTTACCTGGAAACTCGAATTTGAAGTCTTCCCCCCCCCCGGGCGGCGCTCTCTAATCGTGAAATGCACCCCGAATCCGATTTTAGTTGTTTGATTATTTATCGATTTCTTTATGAATGATTCGCGTGTTAATAGTAAGAAATATGTTTTAATTATCTTGCTCTTCAATAAATATTTTTTATAAATCTAGCGATTGAGTTAATAATCGCAGGCGAAGCCGCGGGCACCTGTTGGTATTAATATATTTTAATTTCTTAAGTACTTTTTCTGGCAACTACGTCGTTTATTCGTGAATTTATTTAATCGTTCTATAATCCTTCAAGGACAATGTGTTGACAAATATCAGTGAAAATATTAGCTTTTTTTTTTTAACGAAAAATGTTCCATGAACTCTAATAAAGAAGGTGAGATTCGATTTTACTGTCTCGAGTTATAGGCTACTTAGCTTATAGAAAGTATAGGCTAGTAATAGTGACAAAAATCGAATTCGATATAATAGTCTACTAGGAAAACACGTTGCACGATACCTGGAAACCTAAAAAAAGGATTTCCGGATTAAATGTCTATCTGTGCAGACTCGTTGTGGGTAAACGGTGCTTAGTTATTTTTGGATTACGAACTCCCTTGTGCACTTATTACACCCCCTAGAAGTTGGTTTCTCTTCTAAAATACTATGGGCAGTTTTCATGATTTTTTTCTAAAATTGTTTATTAAAATATTCTGTAACGGTTTTGAGAAAATTTTAAATAAAACTGTTAGGCCTACATTCGTTTTTCTACAGAATATCATTTAGAAGGTTGTGTACTTCTATTCCATTTTCACTTATTCTCGACTCTCTCAAGTAGGCTCTCAACTAACCCTCTCTACAGTGTTGAAGATTATTATAATATTGAGTGGTTTTAATTATAGATGTAAGTTGTATTTTATTTTCTGACATTGCTATACATTGAATATGTCTCCAATAAATATCTATCTATCTATCTACGATAGAAGATATATGACCGAGTGAGATGACCGAGATGGTTAGTCGGGAGGTCTTAGGTTCAAATCCCGTGGCCGACCAATTTGACATGGGTTTTTCCATGGTTTCCCGAGTCGTAAAGGCAATTGCCGAATTGGATATCTACATACCATGAATCATCCTCACCATTTCATCCTGTATCATTTCCATTTAAATTTAGGCCTATATCACTTAAAATTTACTCCATAAAATACACTAACAATAAAAATAATTGACAATCAATAGTTCCATTTCCTACCCTACTGTATAGACACAGATCCCGAACTCCTGATATGGCCCCGTAGCTAAAAGGAGTATAAACTCAGCTGGATTAATATATATATATATATATATATACATATATATATATATATTATAAGTTTAAAAGAATTTGTGTCTCTTGCAGCACGGTGTTTTTGCAAACAGAAAAGACTTCAAAAATGCTTGGGCTTAAACTGTTAGGGTAGTAGACAATTTGAATTCTTAAAGTCAATTACATAGAGGCCAAATAAATAGGTAGGTAAATAAATAAAATATAACTAAAACAGAAAGTATTTGTAATGAACGGAAGGACACTAACAAGTTATGTTAAACAGAGGATATATAGTAGGCTATATAGCTGTATAACCATACTCATAAAAATTTCTCAGTCTTCCTAGTTTGAGAATCAAGTCCACGATCCGCCATTGTTCTCAATAGTCACAGAGGAACAGGCCAAATCTTTCAAAGTATGACATTCTTTTAAGTAACCGTAAATCTACTACAGGGACCAATGGTTTGTCCCCCGCCCCCAAGGGAAACATGCTCAGTACCAGAAGCTTTGTTCACGACATCTTCGATGTTCCTTAGTACCATCGTAATTTTTTAGTTAATTCTTCATGTGCAGGTGATTCTAGATTCGCCTTGTCTAAAATGTTGATTTCCTAGTAATAAATATTGTAGACACTCGGGTCAAATTCAAATCACAATGTGTATGGGGATTGAAAGTAAAGAAGCTCGATACTGCATCTCAATATTTTATGCAAGTATTCTGTTTCGCTTTAAGTAGACAACGATCTCTTAAGAAATGGCAATACATATATTATCGGGAAAGTTTGAAATTCAGGCATTATAGGAATTTTATAAAGTGCTGGACAATTTTTGGCTGAGTATATGTACTACGTTTTCCTGCAGAATTCAGAGCGATCTGAATACGATCCGATTCCAATACGATCCCGTTTTCATGCAAAATTTTCTATGCAGTCGATGTCCCAAAATCCAATTTTTGGTCCAGATGTCTACAAACCGTTGCACCAAGTAGCATTTCTGTACAATTATTTCTGACTATGCATACGAGAGTGCGTTTTAATCCAATGTATAGCGTCAGCTGTTCTCCCGAAACGAAAATCGATAGCTACTACAAATTGGCATGGCGGTCGATATGCACGCATTTGACGCTGGTAACATTTTCCACCAAATCTTTTTTCATAATTTCCAGAGCACCTCAGAGTTTATGGCGGTTGTAATAATGGTTATTATTAGTAATGCTGTAAATTCAAAGTCTATCCTAGCGTCTGTTAATCTTCTTGACTCTCATTTCATTTTATGTTTTTGGTTATGTTCGCTGATCAAGTGCTGGCTGGCAGCGGAGAGAATCAGCTGTATGGAAGAAGCAGCTGCCTTGTTTCTACGTCATGCAGGTCACGCGGGGATAGAATGGCACTCATTGGTTGTTTTCATATTTTGGATGGAAAATTAGAAACGTTTCCATTCCGTTGCATGCAATACAATTGTATGAAAATATAGGATAACATTGTGTACAACGGCAATTTTTCATGTCACACGATCTAATCTGAGGTATTGAAAACAACGTTTCCGAAAGAATACACAGAATACACTAGCCCCACAATCCACGACCAATGAAACCCTTCTCGACATTCCAAAGAACACCGTGATGACATTGAAGACCAATTAAATGTACCTGTATATTTAGCGTATTCAGACCTAATTGAATACGTGGTAGTGTTTTCATGGAGTTGCATATGATCTCAATCCGATCCGATCCTACTTTTTAGTTGCATTGACCTTGAGACCAATTCGATCTGAACTCCCGTTTTCATGACAATAAATTTCAATGTAAGCGTATTCAGATCGATCTAAAGTCTGCGTGAAAACAGTAATAATTAAGTAGTTTTAAAAAAATTACACTTTTCCTAGGCTTTGTGTACAATGTCAAACTCTGTCACGGTAATGTATCTAAATGTAAGAAGACATCCTATTTCAAAGAAGATTTAATGTTTCATATGCATTTTTAAAAAGCTGTTTTATAGACACAAACAATAATTAAATATGAAGGTATCCTCAAAAGTCTGAATTTTTCAGGATGTAAATATCCTGGGCACGGTGTCCTCTGGGAGGGACTTTAAGCTGGAGGGCCCGTTCGTAGATTAAGGGCACGTTCAAGAACTCTAAGTCTAAATTAGAACCTCTGGACAAAATTCCTCGGCCCATTCACATCCGAGAAATATCTTAATTTCCTGCGAGGGTTTTGAGAAGGGCTCCAAAAAATCCACTTGGAGGACTCCATACATTGGCTATGTACATACATGCATGGATGGGAGGATCTGGTTACTTCTTCCTCTGTGAAATTATTCTGGAAAAAAGTAACATTTTTCATTTATGAATCATATTTCAATATAGGCTTATTTTACATTGACCGCCTGCGTGGTCTCGTGGTTAGCGTTTCGCAGATCCAAGTTCGATTCCCGGTACCTGCTCGTATTTTTCTTTTGTTAGGGACTCTGGAACAGGGTGCACTCAGCCTCGTGGTACAAGATGAAGAGCTATTTGATAAAGAAGTACAAGCTCCTGTCGCGCAAACCATCATTAACGGCCGTGGGTTTTGGCATGCTGACCACATGCCCCAATCTTGCCAACTGCCTACGGTAGATGACGCAGCGGTCGGATGTAGGGATGTAGCACCAAGGAGTTTTGTTTTTATTTTAAACACTATTAAGTACGCCTAATGAATGATAATGCATATGCATTAAAGCATGGTTAATTTTAATTTTTGTTGATAGTAAATGTGGTTGCAGAAGTTATCTGTGGCATATTGACTGTTAAATAAGTGCAAATAAATAACAGGAGAATTGTTATTGAAATTTAAAATAAGATTAACATTACCCTAACTAATACACTTCTGTAGTATATCTGTGGTAATAAAAAAGTTATCACAGCGAAAGATTGCAATAGATTATGCGTGATAGCTACTCATTCTCCTCACACCATGGATCGTTATTGCTTTAAGATAATTTTTATGTATCAAGGTTTCTCGGGTTTCCAGCCGTCTATATACTTATCTTATCAGTTGTAAGTGGAGGGATCAGGAACGAAGAATTCCGAAATGGAAATGCAAATATGTTATTGGAGAGAATATTGAAAGCAGAGATTGTTCCTGATTTGATCCGATATTACTCGTACTGGAGCAGACTTACTGCTGGATTCCAGGCCTCTTCAAATGATTTCTTTGGAGTTTTATTTATAGAGCCTCGGCCACGATTCGGCCCAATGGGCGGTCTGCTTTCCAAGGATACTGGAAATTGATATGGTGGTCGTTCTCATATAGATGTTGCACCAGTGCGGATTTGTGTGGGAATTCCAATCTGATGAAGCGTTTGTGTTCAATGCATCTGGCCTCGATGGTACGGCCCATCTACCCAATATACACTACTCCACGCAGGCATGGAATTTAATCGATGCCCAGGGTCCGGAGTCAATGTGAGGTTTTTATGTTGCACTTCCCAAAGTGGGACTATCTTTTTGGAGATGGATAAAAATAATGCAATGTATGCTCGGTGAGTATTAGCTTCCCGTTTTCAGTGGTACAAGTAATGGTCTTTTTAAGGGCCATGCAATGTCTTTGGGATAGTATCCATTCTGCCGGAAAGTGTTTATGAGATGGTTCAACTCTGATAACAGACGAGTGCGTCGGAGATGACCTGACTCTATGTACTTGTGTCCTTAGGATGCCTCGTTTCTGTGCTGAGCGGTGAGACTTTTTTTTTGTTTAACTTAAGATCTGTGTGCAGGTTCTCTATAGTCGGAGTGTAAAAGGTAGCCATCAGGTTTTATTTTTTATTTTTTGCTGATTAGGGTGGTAGAAAAAGGAGATTTCCATCAATATCAATCTCCATGATATATAGGATGTCGTGGATACTGTTGAGAAGGTACAGAAACTCATTCAGCCTGTCAATGCTGTGCTGCCAGACTACATATCTATCATCCAAGTACCGGAAGAAATGTTGGGTATATAAGTTGCCTTCTGGAGGGCAAAATGTTCGAAAGTTTCCATGTATAAATTCGCTATGGCCGGCGAGATTGGTCCTGAAATAGTCATTTGAACCATCCAAGAACCGGAAAACTGTACTCACCTAGCATACATGCCATTCTTTCCTCACATATCCAATAAGTTATTCGGAATGCTGGACAAGCTTGACATAAAACCGTACATTTCCCTCCTTAAATTACGTCACCTGGTACGACTCTCTAGAAATCCGAACACCATGTCGTTGTGGAGCAGCATACATCGGGCAGACAGACCGTACCATCAAGACCAGTAGTAATTTTACACTTCACACGTCGGTTTCTCCGCTCCTGATTGGCCACCATCCACCTATATTCTGAATAACAGAAGCCTCGTACTTCACCTTTCGGATTTCTTCGTTCCTGATTAGTTCTTCCACCTATATTTGACAGAATATATAGACGGACATGCTCCAGCTTTGCTCATTTCTTCCCAGGGAATGCAGAGCAATTAACAGAAACCTAATCGGCTGGAATCCTAAGAAGTCACGATACATAACTAATGTCGGGAAAGCTTCAAGTCTTTTAAATTATTTTTAGTTTAACATAAACATTTGCACATAAGTCCGTGACAATTCCTCAGATACAGTGTGGAAGATGTAGGTTACAAATTATCCTCTGAAGTTAAATACTGCATGGAATCTGCATATTTAATAAACTATTCACATTTAAACAAAATTGATTTCAGGTAAGAGCAGCGCCAATGAACAACGTCGCTTTTCTCCATGTTCTTTCTTTTGCCTTCAACATCATACTCAGTGCACATGCAGATGAAGAACGTTTAGAAAAATTCCTCAAAGACGTCTACAAATTTGAGAAAAACATAAATAGGATTGAGTCCAAGATGGACCAGCAGGGAAAATATGGGAACTCCGATAACTACGAAAGTGAAGAAAGTTACAATAAACCAAGGTCTCCTGAACAGAATACGGAAACATCTCGGCATCATAGCGCAACATTATACGAAAGAGAGCCAAAAGAAAATTGGAAAAATGTTGGAGGCTACAACCTCTTTTATAATAGAGTATTCCCTCATCAAGATAAAGGCATTCCCTTGAAGAAAAGATCTCATTTAAGAAGAAAAATGCATAAACAAAGAAACCGTTACGGATATAAAAATAGAGAACTTGAGCTAGGCGAAGAACCGGATGACAGCAGCTCAGAGCAACAAGAAAAACTTGCCGAAAAAAATCAGCATTTCACAGAAGAAGATACGCCGGAATTCAATGCCCGTCACTTCGGGTTGCACAAGCAGAAGAAAAAAATTAAAAAACACCACAAAAAGAAACGACACCACACAAGAAATTCCAATTTGTTGAATCAATATGAAAATGAAGATATAATACGACAGCGAAGGGCAGTGGCCAAAAGACCGGGAGTAATGTTCGAAGATGAAGAAGAGGATGTTTCAGATCGTGACATCGATGAAGAAAGGTCACGAGAAAACGAACATCAAGAAGGGGATCCGACTAAATTCGATAAAGAAAACTCCGAGTCATCTAGCCTAACAGTAGACATGTTGAAAAACTTAGAATCAAGGGATCGAGCCCAGAATTCATTCTTTAAAAAAGAACATATAGAACGAAGATCCTTGATGGATAACAGAAAAAGCCATTTCAAAAATCCGGAAAATTCAAACTTGGTAGTTCGATTGCCAAAACGGAAGCAGAAAAAGAAGGGGTTTTCAAGAAATGATGAGGATGGTTCACTCTTGACAGATTATGATTCCGATGATTCAATAATAGAAAACCATCCTGAGGTATTGTGCACGGAGTACCCATCTTTTTCTGCACACAATACTAATCGTAAATTTAACAAAGAAATTTATCTCACACCAGAAACAACTTTGGGAACGTCTGGTGAAATATCGAATCGAGGGCATGATGTTAGTAGAATTCTTGTGAGTTCCGCTTTGAACAAGAAAGAGTTCAATAGACCGCCACATGACTCTAAATATTTTTCGGAATTAGTAACAGATCTCATCCTGCAGAAGAGGTCTTCGATCAATTCGGAAATTCCAAATGCCGAAGTAGCCCAACATTCTCCAATTAAACTTCCTAAAATAGGTTCCCACGTATCCACCGATGATGTATATGTGAATTTACATGCCAGTCAAAATTTTGGAAAAACTACATTGACTGTTGAAGATAATCGGCCAATTAAAACAAACGAGCATACCGTCCGTAAAAGACGATCAGACAGAATTGCTAATAAAGTACTTTTAAAAGCAAAACTTAGAAAAGATCCATTGAAACTCTCATCAAAATCATTAGAGATATTAAATCATAAGCTTGGTATAGACCGAATTTCGAAATTGCCAATTGGTACATATTCCGCCACAGGGTCAATTAAAACATCTAACCTTAAAAGACAAGATTCCGAGTCTCATGTAGGAAGTACTGTTATAAAAAACTGGAATGGCAAAGTTCAACCCAGAGATACAACGAAAATACAGATGTTTAATAACAAGCAAACGTACAAATTAGATAATGATTCTGCAAATTTAAACCCAAACTTTCAAAGGACGTCTAGCCCCAGTCAGCCTTTGCAAGAGAAAACAAACGTTCTGACGTCACCAACAACAGCAACAAATTCTCCTATCAAGAATGCAGCAAAGGATAAATGTTTTAATGAAGTTTTGTTCAAGTCCAAATTGCGAAGAAATCCTAATAGGCTCTCAGCTAAATCGATAGAAAACTTAAACCAACAGCTTGGAGTAGATAGCAGTTTGTCGAAACAACTTGTGATGACATCAATGAATTTGAACGGTGCTTCTTATTCTCCTGCAAGAAATCTTGAATTCAAGCGGCAACAGTTAGAAGATGAGGATGAAGAAAATGATGACAATATTGAGATTCCAAAGAAAATTAACACTGCTATTAAAGAATCTTCCACAAATCAAAAAACCCACTACAGTGAGTCACTTGAAACTACGAACGGAGTGGATGAAAATCCAGACATTGACATTTCTCCTCATATTAGGGCCAAACGGTCTGATAAAGATGCATATGTATCTACACCTAACGTGCAATTAACTATTAAAAATAAATCACGCAGTAAATTTAATAACTTCTCTCATAATTCAGCAAAAAGCTATTCATCGAAAGAAAGAAGGAGTACGAGCTTTAGAAATTCCACCACTACAAGTCTTAAAACTTCACGTAGACATGTCCCTTTTTATAATATCAGTGATGCTTCTAAAAATAACACTCTAAAAAATACAAATTTTACAGGTTACAAACTTCATGCAAAATTAGAACCAAATAATACACACGCTGTTTCAAATGACAAAGAAACGGTAGAACATACAAACAGTACGACTGAAAGAAATTATTTTATACTAGATAACCAAAAAGGAAAAGGAAATGTCAGTATATATAAATTAACCACTCCAAACAACTGGATAAATAGGAAATTGTTATCGAGCGAAACTTCTAGTGAAGATCTTAATCGGGAAGGAGCTTTCCATGGGAAAATCATAATGAATGCAATAAAGCAATATACGAATCATGACAAACATACATCCAAAAACAAGGACAAAAAAAGAGAAGACAGCAAAAATACAGATCAAAGCAACGGAAAAGTTGCAAAAGGAATCCATAATGTTGAAAGTGATAATAATATGAAGGACGAACTAACGTCACTAAAGATGCATAATGTCAGAGAACTTTCCGACAGTGAAAAACTGAAATATATAAAGGAATCTAGTGGACCCAGTGTTAAAGACGAAACGACCCAAAGTAATAATGACACTTCAAATATGGAAAAAGTTTTGTCAGACTTAATTCAGTCAATGAAGATAAACGGCAATTCTCAGCTACGAAATCCATTGATTCCAACAAACATAACCGGCATAAGTTCTAGGAACGATAAGACAGAAAGCATTTCATCTGTTCGCAATCCATTAGATATTGCTATGTCAATGCTAACAGGAAATATAACTAAGACAAAATTTAATTCAGGAAACCTGACTTTAAATAACATTGACCTTCATCCAACTTTGGATTTAAAGTCCCAAGAAAAGAGAGACACTCAAGAAGAGTTAAATAATGAAAAATTCACTTCAAATTCCAACTCAAAAGTGATAAAAGTAATGGAAAACTTAGAATCGAGTTCTATTATCCCTATGCTGCAAAAAGTAGAACAAATTCAAAATAATGACAACATGAACATACAAAAGAAAAGTACAGGAGATGGCATAGCAGTATCTATCAACACCCCATTACAAAGCAATATATCCAATAATGAGAATAATAATTTTCTTTTGGCCTCAATGGGAAATCTTGGATTTAACAAGCAAAACAGTTTTTTAAAATATTATGATAAAGAGGAAGGAAATATTATGCAGAAGGAAGCTGGAAACGTTATTTCATCGATCTTTAATTCTAGTAAGAAAGAAATATTGCCAATAGAAACTAAAGATACTGAGCCATTGCATTCCCAGCAAGAAGACAGACAGAAATCTTTAACTTCACACAAACGCAGTAGTGACTTATACCCCAGTTTACTTCATACTCCCGGAGATGAAATAGACAAAAGTTCAGGAGAAACCATTGGCACGGGCTCGTTAAAAACCGAAACTCGTCTTGACAAAGCCTTAAAAACTACTCCGAAGGAATACAGTGATGCAAGCCAAATGGGACCTACAATAACTGGAAATCTAGCTATCGAAATTTTGAACGATATTTTTCGCAAAGTAAATACTTCTATCTCTACAAAGCGCCACATAGGCGAAGCTTTGTCCAAGCAGGCTACCGTAAATAGTCAGACATTGTCAAATGATATGTACAAACTCGAAGAAGACGATTTTCGTACTAGAAGTGAGAAGGCCCTTGTGCAGATAAGTAAGATCACTGAGACTTTGATTGCTGAAGAAGTGAAAAAAAGAAGTTGCAATACTCTACAGCCACAACTTCAAGAATTCTTGGCTTGGCTTCTGGAAATCGAAGAGGATTATGGACACCAAGAGATGTACAAAGAAAAAGATAATTTCCTTTTCAGTCAGGCGAAGTATAAAGGTAAAGAAGAAAAGAGTGAAAGGTACAAGTGTCAGCAGTGTGCTAGAAATAAATGCGAATCTCCACATTGCGCAAAATGTAAATGCTGCAAAGACTATCCTCGGCATAATAATGCAAACAAGAAAGACATTAATCGTGGAATTGATCACCTGAACACCCTTATAAGAGAATACCATCACATGTCAGAGGAAGAAAAATTGGAAGTTCGGCCAGTATACGCAAAACTAACGGAGCAACTGGACAAACTTCATGCCATGTCTAATCCGCCGAAAGATTTACCACCTGGAGAATATTCTGAAAGTGATAAGAAATACATTCCTATGCCTGAATCAAATAACGATGAAAATTCACCAGATGAATATTCATCAATAGGTAAACAGGATGACTTATTTCACGAGAGATTTCTAGCCTACTCTCCTACAACAGAACAAAATTCAGTTTTAATAGAAAATCAAATTGTTCGCATGCCAATGTATACAAATGATTCTGAATCGAAAATGATCGAAGAAGAATTAAGTAAATTAGGCTTAAATCCAGATGATCAATCACCTAGTTATTTGTATAATCCTACAAGTGAACCAACTGAAGAATATCAGCAACTAGTTAGGAAAGCCGAAGAATTCCGTAGAAAAAGACGGAAAAGAAACTCCAAAAAAATATATGACTTTTCTTTCTTTGAATAGTGCTGATGTAATAATTATACAAAAACTTGAAATAAAAATTCCTTCAAGATTAAAACGTTTACTGCAAAATAAGGTATGTATCTCTATATATTTTAAGCATCGTCATCTTCATATGTGCTCATTTTACACTATTCTTCTATTCTTTCTTAACATAATCTTCATGCGTTAGTTGTTCTGTGCACAATTTAGATTCCACTACGCAGAATTGTATTTATTTTTAAATAAATTGCGATAATGGCGTAATGAGCAGTATTAAGCAATAAAGCACAGTAAATTTGGTCACGATTGTTTACATGCGTTCGCAAAGTGCATCACAGTCGCTTCCTCCTGATGACGTCCTGATTAGAAATGTCTTGATGAGTAAGGTGAGTAAAAGTATTTTGTAAATCAATTTATAAAGTAATTCAGAAAACTGTATTTTATTTTTGATAGACTGTTTATGTTTTTCTATTTTACACGGTAATGGGCGAGTCCTTTCTTGTATTCACCTTACAATCCATACCGTTATTATACCTGTCTTTTGCCTTAAGATATTATATTTATGTCGATTGAAGTCTAAATTCCGCTCCTTACTCTCAGTGTTCTGCCCCATTCCATGTAGGCCTATGCCTAAGTGTATGCGTGAATGTTTCTATTTAATGCTAGGTTCATGGTAGCCTATATCTATTTAAAATTACGAAAGGTCGTTTTATAATACAGGGTGTCCACGCTAGAGGGATCGAGAGTAGTAAAGAACCTGTTTCTCGGAGTGTTCTGTCCCATTGGAGAATCGCTTTATGACCAGGTGGATCCACATTCCACGTACGACGAACACGGCATTGCACCCGAGTAACAGATTTCTCTTCTGCTAGCCATAACACGCACTGAATTTTTTGTTGCGGTGTCCACATTTCGAGACAAAAGCTCTTGACGCGCATGCGCATGCGCTTGGATCTGTCTGAAAACAGTGTTGCACAATCTCGGAGAGTTTCCCTTTCCTGTCATATGCAGAATGCAGCAATATCCTTATCTCGTTTTAACTGGCGAGCATTTATTTCTCGATCCCTCTAGCGTGGACACACTGTACAAAAATGAATTGCCAAAATGTATGTTGCCGCACCACTTATAAACGGCTCGACCGATTTGGCTGATTTTTTTTTTTCATAATTGTCAGGACAAGTTTGTATGAAAGAATTTTTTTGGAAAATCCACGGAAAAGGTCGGAAATGTGAAATGAGGCACAGTTAGAGAGTTCTGCTGCCACATGTTTACATAACACATGTTTACATAACACATGTTTACATAACAAACAAACAAATATTTAAAAAATTTAAGTTTGACAAAAGAAGTGTGACATTCACAGCTTGAGAGTTCTCCTGTCACATGTTTTCATAACAAAACAAAAAAATAAGTGTGAGTCTTGCAACCAAACCAAATCGCAAGTGTGTATTATCAATTCATTTTGAGAATGAGAGTCCGTGTAAACAAATGCACGTGATTTGAACCGCAGCACACATTATGCTACAAGACAACATAGTGCGGTATTAGATTTGATTTTTATAACAGTAAAAGCTCATAAAATGTGACGAAAATTATTAAGATAACAATATCACCTTATTGCAAATGTTTCAATGTATTGCGAAACGTGGCATTCGTGATATAACCCTGCAGTTTGCGAGAGTCAGCGTTGTGAATAATGTAAACATACAAAATTCAGTGAACAGCGAGAAGCATTAAACATAATGACTGAAATTCAACCAGGTCCGAGTGGCATAGTTAAAAATAAGAGAGGTAAATCTTTGCTAAGTGGACAGAAGGCGATGGCCTCAGGGGAATGGCAACCTCAAGATAGCCCCATACACGCCGACCCGTCAATTATGGCGCTAAAGCTACCCGAAGGTCGGGGTGCCCTCCCAACTGGCACCCCCACGGGAGTCCTATCGACTATCAACATGCCATAAATAAAGCAATGAATTCCGTCATAATCATCGCAAATTAAGCATATTTCAGCTTAAAGTAATCCCAGTTATCGCCTATGGTTTAGAGAACATCTGGGCACACCTGAAGAGCAACTGGAGAGTATAGAGAAGGTAAATACCGTGTACATAATGAGAGATTTATATACACCGTCACCTCTAATTGAGTATACCAGAGAACAGATTTTCATAGAAGATTTTCGTGTTCATCAGCTATTACCATCTACAAACGAATACAAGAGAGAGGTACGGTATGATATTATTGTCCTTCAGGAAGAATTGGCTGGCATTAAAGAAGAATTGATGTCACTTTTACTGGTATGAAGTTTTATCAAGCTGCTCACAGTAGGCCTAATTCATCTCAATGTGGCAGACGCCAGATCGTAGTATAGGTCTATGAATCTCGTATCCTCCCAATATTGCTACTAGAAAATCGATTCAACGTTTTCCTACAGTTTGGTAAAGGTAATGAACGGGATTCAAACCTTAACCTCAAAAGTGCTGGCGAATCAACACAGTTCACCACCGGAGTCAAGGATGAACGAATGAATGACTTTTAGACAGAAAATAACGGAAAGTTCAGTGTTCCCAAGGAATTAGGCAAAGTTATTCTTTTAAGTGACAGTCATGGGCGTAGTATTCCACAAAGTGCATGTGACAAGAGGAGAGATATCAGTGTTCTAGGTTATATTAAACCTGGAACAACTTGCTCAGTGGTGGTATAAAATGACCCAGAGAAGTGTAGCAGCTTAATAAAAGATGACTCTGTTGTAGGTCAAATAACAGAGCCCGTAGGCCTAACAGGATAAGTGAGGATATTACCAATAAAATAAAAAAACGCGACATCATAACGTACAATGAGGAGACACTGAAAACTACGAATTCTTTCAGATATGTGGTAGTCACCGCGCGTTACGTTATTGTGCGCATCACAAGTATAGGTTATTTAATATAGGCTTACTGATTTCGCCTAAATAAAGTCAGTATTTGTGATGAAGGAAATTATCTGCATTAAAAACGTATTCAAATGCTTCCCACAGACCGCCTCAGATAGGATTATCTCCTGTGTTGCCAGATTTCAAGCAGCATGGCTTGTAAGGAATATAGAAGGCAGTGCACCTGATAGCCCTCGTTTTATTAAGGAAGGAGACATGGCCTACTAGAAATTTTTCGTTGGCCGCGGGAAGGAATTACTGACGCAACACCTGACCAATCAAATACCCTCAAGGGTGGAATGATAGGTCTACACATACAATGTTTACATGCACTTGCATTCTCAAAATGAATGGATATGGGTATGTATGTTCCGTATACAAATCTACATTTCTTCGCCAATTTGCACGAAATTTTGCACACATACCCAGTTGATCCCGGGAAGTAACCGGCCAACACTAAAATTCAAACAAACCACTCCTTCTCTGAAAATTTATATTTCTGAAAATATTATACTGAAAAATGAAATGCAATTCAGTTATCATGACAACAGTGTATTGCTTACAGTGTTCACATAGGGCTTTGGGAACTACATAATACTGGGCTTTAACAAATTCTGATGCTAAAGATGTAATTAATACATTTGTGAAAATAATTCTTGAAGAACGAAATCCAAGAAAATGAAACACAATGTGAAGCAGTCACATAACTTTCTCTGCCCTCGACATGGAAAATATCATTTTCTCACTTCACATGTTGATGTAGAATAAGCGGTCGTATTGCAGGAACAGCTTAAGTGCGTGCCAGTGAGTATGCTATATCAGAAGTCGGTAAAAAAAATCCTATCCACTGATATGTCACTCATAGCTGTAGGCTTTGTATAGGGATGTTTATCATAGGCCCTACGCATCTACAAGAAGACAAAATAGGATGGAACATTTTCAGTCCTATGCTCGCAGTATATTATGTCCCTGGTTTTTGGGGAGAAAATTATGAAAGTATATTGATTTTTTTTTAATTTCAGCTCCGAAACATGGTAACATGAGAGTGAGAAATAAAAATTTCCATAAAGACAATACAATCTTATGTAATTGGAATTTATGTTTCTCCTTATTTCAACCCCTCCCAGACATGGTGTGCAGAAGCAACGGAATGCAACATTCGACATCCTCTGTGGGCCATAAAAAGCCATATCTAGCGTTTTCTGAGGGAATAGTTTGAGTGTGAAAACTCGTTCTTCCTCATTTCAAGTTCTATGTAGGCCTACATAATATAGGCCTACAGGGCCCTAGAGTTTGAAAATCGAAAGTCCTTCATAAGTTAATTTCAAATTACAAAATAAAAACGTGGGCGACGCCGGGCCTTTTAAGCTAGTTTACAATAAATTTGGGATAAAGGTATTACTTGTCGCCCCGAGTTCCCCACTCCTACTCCTATAATAGTGATGTATGATTTTTTATGCAAGGGTCTTTTTTTATTATGAAACGTTATTTTGTTATTTATAGTTGTGAAATATTATGTTTGGTTCAAGGGTCTTCTATTATTGGGTGGAAGGGGAGCTTGGAGGCGAAAAGTATTACCCTTTTACCTTAAATTTTGTAAAGACCAGAGTCATTTCACTTATAGCCTATCTTAAAATTAGTGAATGCCGAAATGTTTTAGGTAGTGGGATGGGTAGATACTGGTAATTCTGCAACAGGCAGTAAGGTAGTATGTCTTTCACACTCTTAAGTAGATACGAGTAATATGCTGCAGTAAATAGACATATGTGTTTACTTCAGGGCCAGTTCTACTGTCCGTTCGAGATGTCCTGAGAGAAAAGGATGCGAATCGATAACGTAGATATGTTACCTTGGTTTGAAAGTAGCTGTCAACCTCGTTCAGACACACCCCCTGCATCCCTAAACCCAATTCACATTCTTTCGCGTCACAGGTCGACAGTTGCCTTGTGATTTGTGAATGTCTTAGGATCAAAGACAGGCGAACGTATTTTTCAAAGTATTGTGTGCATAATGCCATAATTATTTTTTTTTAAATAGGAATTTAGTGTTATTTAATTCTATAAATTTCAACGTGAGTTTTGCTAGCTGGTGAATCGCGCTTTTCTCCCGTTATAACCGCTGTTTACTTTTTTTTCTCAAGACATCTGAAATGGACAGTAGGACGGACAATACCTATCCATCCCATTGTCTAAAACATTTCCGTGCCGACTATAAAAAGACAAATTATACTAGGCTATTCTACTTTTCTGTATATAATAATTAGGGGCGGATTTCAATGACATGTCATATTTTTCCCCTTTGCATTATTTCAGGTTTCTGACTAATTTAAACCCGATTCCCACCATCCTGGTGAAAATGGAACTGCTTTTATTGTGCATATAACTGCATATTTAGGAAATGTTCAACTATTGTAGCATATTTAGTACGAATATACATATTTAGGTCATATTTTTTGTATATTTGTGTGCATATTAAAGAAATTTTGAAGTTTCATATCATATTTTGTAAATTTTGCATTATAATGATACTTTTTGAGAATTTACAGATATTTTAAATAATTAACATTATATTTTAATAAAATGAATTGTAATGAAACTTTTAAAAATATATACACAATGTGTAAATGGTAAAGCCATATTTTAAATTTTATTGGTCATATTTTAATGTTTTTAGGTCATAAATGCATACATGTATTCTATTTTTTAGGTCATACAAATCCGCCCCTAATAATAATATTTGGGAGGTTGCTTAAGGCTCTTGATATTTAATTGACAGGTTTAAAGAATTCAAGGAGGCTATCACTCCTTTTACCGTGCGCGGTACAATAATTATTGTAATTCAAAATAATAAATTAACAAATTGAACTAAGGAAATATCATGTTAATTCTCTACATATAGTAATATCATACAAAGCCGTCACGGTGGCTCATGCTTAGCGCGTGGGCCTGGCATGCTAGCGGTCTCAGGTTCAAACCCCGGGCCTGGCGGGAGTGTCATTCGTGGTGGACGAAGCAGTGACCTTTGGGGGTTTTTTCTCCCGTTTCCCCCTCTCATTCCACCAACACTCTCCATTTCATCTTCAAACTGCCCCTCATAATCATCCCGTTTCCTTTCCCGGTTTCCGGTTTACCCTCGCCCCCAGCACCTGCCGTGGGCCTCTTCCGTCCTCCCCGTGGCTTGTGGTCCTGAAGTTGCTGGCTGGTGTGCTGCCAACCTGGGGGCTCTGTAAGAGGTACCGAGGCAGTGGCACATGTGGCATGGTAGAGGTACCTGTTGGATGTAGGGGAGTTCCGTGGGTGCTCGCGGTGGGGTCTGTTGTCGAGGGGCCGTTGGGCTTACACATCATTCCATTCCTGGAGGTTGGCACAATGGGCCGCAAGGCCGAAGTGCTTAGGGTCGTCCCAACCCGCCTTCCACCTTTAAGGGGACAAATCAATCAATCAATATCATACAAATTTCTATACTTACATTAGGAATAATTAATACTATTTTATGAGCCTTCTAATATAAGTGTGTATTAAACTACAGTATTTTTCAAATGAGAAGCAATTTCCTTCAACGCCAATCACGTGTAAGAACGAACGTGTAATCACGTCGCCTCCGTCTCGCCGTCTCTGATTGGACTGCGTATCTAAGCAGGAGTAGGACAAATTGTTTGTCATCTGCAAAACACTGTAAGTTCCTACCTTGTCTATGACTAGAAGTTTATGAGGGAATCTTCCAACAAAAAAAAATGTATTCAGCTTTAGTCCACCTTGAGTAATTCAAGTATAAATAGTTAAATGACTACATTAAAAGAGTTAAGTTTAAGTTATTTCAAGTTGAAATTTAAAAAAATACAATTAGCTTACCTTCATTATAAGAGGTGTTGGAAGTGTTATCTCTCCATTATCACATTCTTGGCACCTTTTCAGAAAATTCGCATTTACAAGCACAACTTCTTCTGCAAACCTGCCTAACTCAATTACGATACTTTGGGTAGTTTATTTAGCCCTAGTCAAATCCATTTTTCAGTATGGTATTATTGAATGGAGAAGCAGTTTTAAAACGATTCTTACTCCGGTAACTTTATTACAAAAACGCATAATCAAAATTTATTTTAAAAATTGGCTGGACTAACCTTATCCGCGTTTAATGTATTTAACATTCGCCAAATTTATAAATACTCTTTATTAAAACTCTGCTATAAAAATAGGATAAAATTATCACCTGTCCCACATGAACAGAGCACCAGACGGAATAAAACTAGTACTTAGAACTCAAAGTTCCACTTCTGCTGGTCTGTCACATAGCTCTAGTTTCGGTCCTCGTTTGTATAATTCGAAAGTCAAATTACGTCCAGGTTTAGCCAAGTATAGTATGGAGTCATTAAATGTAGAACAAAATAGTACAAACTTTGAAATTTTGTTTATCTTTCTGGTAGTAACTTACTATCATGATAATTAGTTTTCATTATTATAATTATTATTATTTTTATCATTTGAATCATATTTAGTTTTAAGATAGGCCTAACATTACACTTCAATTGTAAAACATATGCCTAGGCCCATAATCGATCCTTTAGGCCTCTAGATAGGGTTCCAGCTTGTTTCCAAACAAGCAACAGAATAAATTGCTATAGTTATTCATAGAAGTTCTGTTTCCAGAGCTGTTATTGTTTTCACACAATTGCCAATAACCAATTAGTAATAACCAGAAAGCTGTTACAAGGCATCACACAAGAGATTTTTAATATTTACTTTTGCATATAGTTTATTTTACATTTTATTTGTGTTGATAGATTTTAAAGATTTTAATTTAATCTTAAAAATAAAAGTTTTTTGTTTGTGAACTTGTTTCTATTAAAGAAAAATCGCCTACAGTAAATGTGAAGTCAGTTAATACAAAAGTTTATTTTTTTCAACCAAACTACAATACAAAATTACATGTGACGTAACAGTATCTTAATGACATTTATTAAAGTAATCTACTGATTTTCATTAAAGTACTGTTGTTGTCAATTGTCATTCCAACTTTCTTCTTATTATTCTTGTTATGTAGGATTTCATCCTGTTTATTTCCCCTTTATTCCTCAGATGAGTCGTGTGTACTGTCTTTCCATCTCGTAGCAGGTCTTCCTCTTAATCTTTTTCCGTTTGGTCTGCTTTCTTGAGCCTTTTTTGCTAGGCAAAATTCCATTCTATCAACGTGTTCTTTCCAAAATTTTCTTCTGTCGTTGGTAAATATAGTTAGGCCTATGTCATGAATTTGGCATTTGTCCCTAATATCTGTATTGTGTATTTTATCTAATAAAGTTTTCCCCTGAATTGTTCTTGGCACCTTCATTTCACATGTGCTTAATATCTGTTTAGTTTTGTTTGTGTCAGCTCTCGTTTCTGCTGCATATGTTAAGATTGGTCTTAATATTGTTTTGTAAATGCGCGCTTTACTATCCATCGCAATGTACTTATTTCTCCAAATCAGGGCCGTAGCAAGGTCCTTCTGCGCTCTTGGCGAGTTTGACAAATCTGCGCCCTCCAATAATGGGGGGTCTGAACAATTTTTTTTAATTTCTGTAAAATTGTTTATTATTTTAATATAAAAACACTGTTATTATCAATTTGAAAATGAACTAAGTGTTGGACTTTCAAGGTACTAAAATCTCATTTTCAGACGATTGAACTACGTACTTAAAAAAAGAATTAAATAATAAAATCTGGTATCAAAAGTTAATTACATAATAGGCCTGAGGCCTACTAAAATGTTTAACACATTAATATTGGTAAAAGTCTTTTTTTCGAATAAGTTAGTTGAACCACTTTCATCTCAATAATAACGTACTTTTTAATTTTTATTGTTATATCATTCCATACTGTTCATGATTTATGTTATACTCTGTCAATAAGAAACGTGTTAATTAAAGAACGTTTCATGACTGCTTTTTGTTTGTAGACAATCGGCATAATACTACAGTTGTTCACGTGCAGAAATTGTTAATAACCTGAAAATTTCTACCATTAACGTGGAATTTTTATTGCTTGATAAATTGCAACAGTCTAAAAATAGGCGGGATTTTTCATGGTTAATTTTGCGCCCTCTCTGTACCTGCGCCAGGAGTCTAGAAGGCAGTGATTAGTACGGAGCCTATTTCAAAAGTGTTGCCTCAAAAACTATTAGTTCTATGAAATTAGTGGTCGCTTTGTGTTGCAAGGTTATTCTTCATAAAACTTAGTTATTGAAGCTCAGTTTCAGGAATTATTTTTGCTGGACATAATTTTGTACATTTGAAAATTAGTGTGTTTTGTGCCAAACATGGACACTAGTAAAGTGAATGAACAAGCACACAGCTTGTATTCAGATGTGATGCAATCTGCACTCACAAGGAGAAAGCGTAAATATCAGGTAATACTGATAATTTAATAGCTGTTACAAGGATATTATCTGATTCTTGTCACAAATCATGGCATGAGTTGGAACAAGCAATGGAAGTAACAACAATAAGACAAAATAAAATCCGACGCACGGAAACAAATGACGAGTTTATTCTATCAAAGAAACCAACTAAAACATACATTGCTAAGAAATTGTTTTCGGATACTGCAAGTCATATCCCAACAAAAAATACATATGAACCGTTATCTAAAGTTAATACTGCAGAAAACATGCAACCAGACACACCCATTACTAAAGAACAACCTAAAATTACGAAGAAGAGCAGAATGCCACCTATAGTAGTTAAAATGCTGTCGGAGGGAAATATTTTTGAACAAAATCGTGTACTACAGGCATGGCTAAGCGAACCTATGAAGGTGAGCTACTCAGGAGAAGGAATAAAATACTTCACTTCGTGTAGAAGCGATTTTGACACACTATGTAATGCACTACAGAAGGAAAAAGTTCTATTCTATTCTCATGAGCCTCGCGAAAACAAGCTTTTGCAGATTGTAGTTAAAGGACTCTCAGTTTTTGTTGAATCCAGTGTGCTAAAAGACGAACTGGTAAAACTCAATTTTAACGTAGAACACGTTCGGCAAATGACCGTACCCTCCCAGCTACAGGAGGGAAATGTTGTCAGACGCCCCATATCAATATGGGTCATCATACTCCCTAACAATGAACATTCACGATCAATCTATCAATTACAAGACATTAACAACCATATAATAAAAGTAGAATCTTACAGACCTAAACCGCGTGTGGTACAGTGTCATAAGTGCCAAGGTTTCAATCATACATCGTGTAGATGCAACTTGCCTACTCGGTGTGTAAAATGTGGCAATGATCACATCTTTACTGACTGCCCAGTAAAAGGGTTCAATAATGAACCAAAATGTGTTAATTGTGGCGGAAATCATACCGCTAGTTATGAACAGTGCCCGTTTCAAATGAAACAAAGGTCAGTGCTGCAAGAAAAACTAAGAAATTAGGTTCAAGAACGGGTCCAAGCTAGTAGACAAACCCTGATTTCGAAAGAGATTGACTTTCCTTCACTCCCTGTAACAAGGAACGCTTCACTTCTTCTTAATGTGGAGACCACAGAATCGTTAACAGATTCTATCAAAGATATAATCAATTTATTAAGAGGATTCAATATTACAAATGTGATACAAACTATTCGTACTACAATACATAAAATTAAGACGGCAAAGGACCCTCTGACAAAAATAATCAACATTTTTGAAGGCATTGCCCTTTTAACAGATACTGACCCAAAACAAAATGGCCAGTAGTTCTCCTTGCTTGAAGAAAGATCTTACTATATTGAACTTCAATGCTAATGGAATCATAAACCAAGTGTATGAATTGCAACAACTGTTAACAAATTATGATATAGATGTAGCTTGTATCAGCGAAACTCACTTAAAGCCATCTACTAAGTTTCGCTTAAGAAACTATACTATTTACCGTACAGATCGACAAAATAGAAATGGAGGTGGAACACATCAATTCCACATCGTCTTGCAAACTTACCTCAATTCAACATGCTTGAAGCAAGTGCTGTATATATTAATTTCGATGGAAGTGAATTATTAATTTCATCTGTGTATTATCCGCCTTATGATTATGGACGAAAACGATTTGAATGCTATTGTTAATGTCAATAGAAATTTTATAATTTGTGGTGATCTAAACGCTAAGCATAGGGCGTGGAATTCACGCATTAATACAAAAAAGGGAGAATTTTTATTAGACCACTCACACAAGTTCCACTATGCAATTATTGGACCGCTTGAACCTACAAGATTTCCTTGGTCGCCAGCCCATCAACCTGATGTTCTGGACATTTGTCTATATAGAATTGCGTGTGTACCAAACCAACAGTTCTGTCTAACAGCCCTTGATTCTGACCACGTTCCAGTTCTTTTGTCCTTCAAGGGTCGTGTCACAAATTACTCCAAATCCAGAAAGATTAACAGATCAATCAACTGGAATGAATATAGCAAAATAATACACTCTAGTGTTCCTGGAAACCCACTTATATCTAACATTAGTGATATAGACTCTGCAGTAAAGCTATTGACTGACACTGTACAAACAACGCTGGAAGAAGTAAAAATTTTATCTTCAATCACTGCGGAGAAAAATGAAAATCTAGAACTAAAATTCCTTCGAAGAGCCAAAACACGAGCAAGGAAACATTGGAAGATTTCTGGTGACCCTTCATACAAAAAAGCATTTTATTGTTACCAAAGAGCTATTAGGAGAATTCACAAACGCGCATCAATGGATAATTTCGCTGAAAAAGTTGAAAGCTTAAAACCGTGCGGTAAAGACTTCTGGAGCTTCACTAAGCGTGTTATGGGTAAATCTCCCCAGAAAAAAATACACCAATTCAAGATAACAATGGTGACAATGTCTACGATCCACAGAAGAAAACACAAATTCTAGAAAATTCTCTCTGTGAAAGGTTCAGACCTCAGCTTCATCCTTGCGATGAAGAATTTACGGTAGAAATTAGAAGACAAGTTAATAAACTACTTTGTCACCCGTTGTATGGAATCCTTCCTCCGATTCAGCCTATTGAGGTTAAACAAGCAATAAAAAATCTATAAACGAATAAAGCTCCTGGACCAGATGGCATTACACCAATGGCTCTTAAACGTTTTCCAAAGAGAGGAATAACTCACTTGACAAAAATCTATAATGCATGTGCCCGCTTCGCTTATTTTTCAACAGCATGGAAAAATGCTAACATTGTTGTGATTGCTAAAACGGGCAAGGACCCAGTTCTTCCGTCTAGTTATAGACCAATCAGCCTTCTTGACTTTTTGGGTAAAATTTTAGAGCGTCTTATTCTTCAAAGGCTTCTCCCACTTCATCTACCTGAAAGGGTACAAAATGAACAGTTTGGTTTTAAAAAGCATCATGGTACTAGAGATGCTCTAAACCGGCTGACATCATTTATTGAAGGATTTCGCTTAAAGGAACATACAGTTGCTACTTTCTTAGACATCCAACAAGCGTTTGACACTGTCTGGCATGAGGGGCTCATCTTTAAACTATTCAAACTTAAAATTCCTACCACCTACATTAAACTAATAGCGAGTTACTTACAAAACAGAAGATTCAAGGTTGTACATAATAGGCATCATTCCAATGTGCAAATTGCTGAAGCTGGTGTTCCACAGGGTTCTGTTTTAGCCCCAACTCTTTATTGTATATATGTTCAAGATTTGCCTACCCATCCAGCATGCTTACATGGATTATATGCGGACGATACAGTCTTGTAAACAAGGAATAAGGACATATACACTGCATGTAAACAACTACAGTCCGCTTTAGATAATTTTACACAGTGGTCTACCAGACGGCGACTGAAAGTGAATGGTGAAAAGTCCCAATTGGTTGTGTTTACTCAGAGGTTCCCTCACATAACCCAATCTCTCACTGTTCAAAACCAACAGATACAACTCAAAATTACGACAAAATATCTTGGAGTTATCTTAGATAAAAGGCTTACATTCAGACCACATATTCAGACTGTGAGAGATAGGGCTTTTCAGCGTTTTATGGTTTTATACCCTATGTTCAAGAGTTATATTCCACTTAAGACCAAACTCTTGTTGTTTACTGCACTAATACGGTCATATATTATTTATGGATGTGAAGTTTGGGCTACGGCTCATTCAAGACACTTGAAACGTTTAGACGGCATACAACGTGCAGTCTGTAGAACTATTACGGGAGCTGACTATTACATACGTAATACTCAACTTTACAGTGATCTCGACATCGAGTTAATGAGTGTCTACTTGCAGCGCATCAGATCCAGATACCTTGAGTCCTTAAAACGTCAATCTAATCCCTTACCAAGGGAAATACGATGTGACTTGTAGAAATACATAAACACTATTCTACACTCATTACCCGCCCTCTACTTCTAGTAGACAAGCTGTGGATAACTGTTACATTTTACTACTTTTTCAAATTGTGTATTGTATTATGTCACTGTAAAGGCATGTGTCCAGTTGGCGACCTGGTACTTAAATATATTTAACTATCATAAAAAAAAAACCTGCGCCCTTGGCGGGGGCCCATCTCGCCACCGCCTAGCTACGGCCCTGCTCCAAATCATCTTTCATACAACCTGATATCTGCATTGCTCTGTCGGCTTGTTTCTTTACTTCACAAATCAGATTTTTAGTGTTTGTTATCCGAGTTCCTAGGTAAGTAAATTCTGAAATTTGTTCAATCATTATTGTTTCCGCTACTAACTTGCATCTTAATGGTTCTCTCGATATTGTTAAGCACTTAGTTTTTTGTGTATTTATTTCTATATTGTATTTTTTGCTGTTGTATTGAAACGATGTAATAGCCTTTGCAATCCATCTTCGGTTTCAGATATCTATACGGCATCATCTGCGTAGCATATATCAAATCTTGTGTTATCCATTTTATAATCCCATTGTTTCGGCAAGTTCTCGATTATTTTGTCCATCATAAGATTGAATAGGAACGGGCTTAAAGAGTCACCCAGTCTAATATCTTGGGAGATTGTTATTTCTGCTGTCTGTTCGTTTACTTTAATTATTGTTTTATAGCCTGTGTTACATTCTGTAATTGGTTTGATCATTTTTATGGGCACTTCTTTTTCTTGCAATATTTGTACAACATCTTGCAATATTACTCTATCGAAGGCTTTTGTTAAATCCACGAAACATATATATATTGGTTTATTAAATTCCCACGATTTTTCTACAGTTTGTCTAATTCTATATATTGCATCCGGCGTAGATATGTTTTCCCTGAATCCTTGTTGTTCTTCTTTAATGGGTATTATTGTGTTTAATTTATTTCTTATTATCTTAGTAAAAACTTTCAATGTACTGTTGAGTAATGTAATTCCACGATAGTTTTCTGGCTTTACTTTTTCTCCTTTTTTTGAATATAGGTATGGTTATGCTTTCTTTCCAATCCAATGGGATGATGCCACTGTTTATTATATTTTGAAGTAATTGTTGAACAGCCATTATTAATGTTGTTCCTCCATACTTCAGCTTTCATTTTTGTTATTGTAACAGGACCGGCTGATTTTCTATATTTTAATTTTGTTACTACTTCACTTCTTCTAATGTTATTTCAGTATTTTCGTTATCTGCCTCGTCCCTTTTGTATTCAGCTATTTTATTTTCATTTTCATCTTGAATATATAACCTTTGGAAGTATTCCTGACAACCTTGTAGCAGTGGCGGCTCGTGACCAACTATCCAGGGTAGGCAAACTAGAGATTACAGAATAAATTAACCTGAAAATGTGCCACGTTCAGTTTAGCTTAATTCACTTCAAAATTAAATAGCTGCGCCGATCTCACATAACATCTAATTACATCATACCAGAATTCCTGTTTTACCAGTTGATTTAGAAGATTACGTTCAATAAACGTTGTGGTTAATGCTGTAAGTCAAGGTGATTTGTAAATATGATTTCACCGTTTTGAAGCGAGAAGAGCTCCTTTCACACCGCAGCTTGTTGCTGGTATTGTTGCTAGTTCTTCATATATGCATTTGTTTGGTCCATTTTGTCTGTGAAAGTTTTCTATAACTTCTCCCAGTGATGTCGCAGATCATCATCGTAACTAAAGACGCAAGTTGTGAACTCGTTGTAATTCCCGCTGTTTAGTGGCGACTCAGAACGGAACGGGTAGTTCCTGCTTACCCAACAATACCGTGACATCGATTTAAATTTAATATATTATATATGATATCTAACGGCAAACTTTCCTACGCTCAAACCTACAGCATTGAGCCTTTGTAAAGTTATAGGCTACTTTCAGACAGTTTCGTGAAGGAACAGGGTTATCCGTGCGTTCTTTCTTAAAAGGGCTATATAAGCGCTTCAACCTCGCTGCAGCAATTCCGCAGCAGAGTTACGTTCCTTTAAAATACGCACGGTTTAGTCTTCGTAAATATATCGGCTAGGTTCGGAACATTCGGATGGGGGTAGGCAGAATTTGTATTAGCTGGCCAGGGCAGTTTACGCATGCGCTGGGCACGGACATTTTACACAGATAGCTTGCTACGGAGCCCATCTCAGAACTCAGGAAGACAGGCACTTTCCAAATCTGCCTACCTCATGACGTCATTCAAACGAAGTAATGCAGGGAGCACTGCCTGGGCGGGACTTTCAAATTACTGTGGGCTAGCTAATTGAATTATTTCACACGTAACATAAAGGCAGCTGTTCAACATATTACGAAATAAAATATTAAATGCTATATGGTATATCAAAATGCCAGTTGGAAAACGTTTTGAAGAAGAAAAAATACGTATATGAAGTTTTAATGTATGAGGGTAGGCTCTGCCTACCCTGCCTACCCCGAGGAGCCGCCACTGCCTTGTAGTATTATTCCAACTCTCGATTACCTTAATATCGTCTTCGGAACAATTTTCAAGCCTTGTAAGCAGCAATTCAAACTACATAAACTATCTGTATTTTTTAGGAAAAAAAGTGTGCGTTGAACGCCACGCGACAGAAGTGAAACTTGTTTTTTTAATTTGTTTAATTTTTTAATTTTTGATTATTGGATTTTTTCAATTTTGAATTATTGGACTTTTTAATATTGGGTTTTCGGACTTTTACTTTTGGATTTTATATTTTTTAATTTTAGATCTTTGAATTTTTTAATTTAGGATTTTTTAAATTTTGGATCTTTGAAATTTCTATTTATTGGATTTTTAAATTTTGGATTTTTGGATTTTTAAATTTTGGAATTTATTATTTTTTAAATTTTGAATTTTTATTTATAATTTCTATTTATTTTTTTAATTTTGAATATTTGGATTATGTAATTTTGGATTTTTTAATTTTTAAATTTTGGATTTTTCAAATTTTGGATCTTTGGAATTTTGGATTTTTAATTTTGGATTTTTTAAATTTTGGATCTTTCAATTTTTATTTTTTTGGGTTTTAAAATTTTTGATTATCGATTTTTAATGTTAAATTTTTAGATTTTCGATTTTTTAATTTTTAAATTTTAGATTTTGGGATTTTTAATTTTGGATCTTTGAATTTTTCAATTTTGAATTTTTAAAATTTGATTCTTTGAATATTTATTTTTTTTATTTTTTTATTTTGTATATTCGAGTTTTTAATTTTCGATTATTAGATTTTTCAATTTTGGATTTCCGATTTTTTATTTTTAATTATTAAATTTTGGATTTTGGATTTTTAATTTTTATTTTTTAAATTTTGGTTTTTTTGAATTTTTTAATTTTTTAAATTTTGGATATTTGGATTTTTTAATTTTGGATTTTTTATGTTTTAAATTTTGGATATTTGGGCTTTGTAATTTTGGATATTTGGATTTTTTAATTTTGGATTTTTGGACTTTCTACTTTTGGATCTTTGATTTTTTTAATTTTGGAATTTGGAGTTTTAATTTTGGATTTTTTAAATTTTGGATATTTTGATTATTTTTTTATAAGCGCGGTTTTGACCTCCGGGTTCCATAAAATAGATAATATTCCTTTAGCTTTCTTAGGAATTGTCTATTGCCATTGAGCAAGTAAGTATTATTATTATTATTATTATTATTATTATTATTATTATTATTATTATTATTATTATTATTATTATTATTATTATTACTACTACAACTATAACTACTATTCCCATTTGCAGGTCCTCGTACTAGTCTGAAAAATTTCCTTTCCATCACCATCATTTGAGTGTTTTATTTTGTCCTGATTACTCCTAATCAATGAGTTGATTGTTTTCTGTGCAGTCCGTTCCGTCACACCTCATTAATTTCGTGAAACTTTTGAACGTTACACTAATTTCGTGACGATATTTGAGCGTTACACATGCTCTCGAATTACCCCTACCGCGGCTAAAGAAGTTTCACTTCAATAAAATCAATTTTCTCAGAAGATGGCAGCGGAGATAACTGCCGAAAGCTTGGAATAAATCCTCCAACTCACCCGGTTGGACGCCCGAGAAACAGTAATATATTTCTCAACACCGGGAAAGCCTCAAGCCACACAAAATCAATTTACGTTCATGTTAATTTGAATATAAGAAACTGAGTTAATTTTATGTGTTTTAATGTGAACTTGTCTCCTTAGCCAAGACAGCTAAAGCACGCTGCCATAGAGCCATGGTCAAGAAGTCTTTTGTGTTCGAGTCCTGCCTCGAGCATGGTTGTTTGTGTGTGATAAGAAACAGAAAAACAAGGTAAACAAGAAAATATATAAGAAAATTTGGTTTATGGTAGGTTAAAAATTATTTTTTTAAAGTTCTCTTCTGCACTGAGACTAAGACAATATTGTGATATTCTCGTTGCTAATTGAGATGCTGATACTAGCCTTGTGCGATGTGGAATTGACAAAGCAGCTCGGACTGCCCCTACGGTAAAGGTGATCAAACAGTGGACCATGTGATATATCAGTGCCCAATCGTAGACCAACAAGACAAATCCTTGTTAATAGTGTTAAAAATAAAATTAAGCAATAGCCAGTGGACGAACGTGAATTAACATCAAAACACTTAAGGCATTTCATAACTTTTGTAAATGCAATTGATTTAAAAAAAAAAAAAAACTTTAGAACTTAAAGGGGAATAAACAATATTCTCAGCCATTCTACTGAACAACAAGTACCACAATTAAATTTTATAGTCAAAAGAAGAAAAGATAGCATGTAGTATTACTGCAGTGTAATGGACCATGCTGTTGAAATAAATATATATTTTTTTAAAAAGCAGCTTATAAGGACAACATAGCAATTATAGGCGAAAATGTGACTTTGAAAGTTTTCATCCCACGACAAAAAAGACTACGAGAATCTGCGCGTAGAAGTAAGAATGTTAAATGATTAATTTACATAGTTAAAAGTTGTTTTTGCTTTAAATGTAATGATGAAGATCCAATAAACAGCAAGTTTTTGAAATACCAATAATTTTCTACTCTATAATATGTAAAGTGCCAATCCTACGACAAATATTAATAGGGCTTTTTCTTTTTCTTTAGCAAATTGTATCTAATTTAATTTAGTATAATATGAAATAAACTTTCTCTAGAATTGATAATAAAGGACATAAATGCAACAAACCTAGAATCTTTGCAACCTTTAAACGCTTCCCCACACAAAATCACACCCCACCCTTCAGTACTTTAGTGCAGTACTTACCAACGAACAACATTCCAATTCAAAACTCCGGGATTTTTTCACTCGATTTATTAATCTGACTGGGGTAAAGTAGGCCTACTAATTTCTTATTTTTAAAAAAGACGAACAAAAATCGCCTGACGTAAGAGTAATTTGTATTTTTCACTATGGTAGCACTAAAATGGGAAATGGATGAAATAATATTTCGTAAAAAATATATAATTATACATACAGGGTGTTAATGAATAACACAGAAATATTTTACCTGTGTATAGAGGGTAATTATTTATTAGGAGATTTTTGCTCTATGGATTCAATTTTTCCTGTTACAGCATAAAATCTCCCAGGGAATGGCCGCCACTGACTTCTAACATTAGAAAAAGATGCAAAACAAAGGAACTTCGTTGTTAACACTGTATAGTCAGTAGTTATGAATAAAACAAAAGACTAATGCAGTGGCCGCCACTGACTTCTAACATTAGAAAAAGATGCAAAACAAAGGAACTTCGTTGTTAACACTGTATAGTCAGTAGTTATGAATAAAACAAAAGACTAATGCAGTGGCGACCAGTCATGTGATTAGTCTGTAAATTTTGCAGATTATGGAAACAATTATGATATAGCTGTTGACGAATGATTAAGACTCAGGTTTTTATCGATCACTAGCAAGGCATGAAGTCAATTTAATGAACATTTTAACCCTATTTCGCTACATTATTGAGTTATGAGCACCAAATTGACATGACTTTAATGCCCTGTAGCATACACATATTACGTCGTAGAGCAAAAATATTTTAATAAAAGTTGTTTGTCTATGTCCCCTCTATACACAGGTAAAATATTTCGGTGTTATTTATTAACACCCTGTAAATGTGTATATATATATATACAGTGTATATTCGCTCGGGGAATAAAGTACTGCTTTGTATATATATATATATATATATATATATTTTTTTTTTTTTTTTAAAGGTGGGAGAGTTTCAGAAGCTCATATCCTTGACAATCATCACTACACAGTTCATAACATTTCTGAAGTCACTGTCAAGTTCTGGGACAAGCACGTAGAAATATATATAGTAATTAGAATAATAGGCCTAATTCTGTCAGGTTCGTTGAACTGAACTCATGAAGTCTCGTTAATGACAGATTGAGGTCCCTAACAAATGTTTGGCACAGCTCCACACCCTAGAAATTTAAAGTGATATGATTATCAAAATAGAATATCATAATAAGGTTACAACTAGCAAGACGGTCATTCCTTTCTGGTCGTTGATTTGTGTTAATTAGTATGCATGACCTCATTATGCATTTAAATCTACAACTCACTGAAAGAAAGTCGCCATTAAAGGTATATTAGTGGCCTGTACGTTCATGAAGCTTATAAAATTCGTGAAAGTAAGAAACTGCAACGTCACTGTTTCCTTTCTATGATTTATATCGACACTCAAAAGTAATAAGCAATGCATTAGAATCCCTGCTGGTTATTAACACTATGCTCTAGTCTAATACTACAAGAAAATCTTAACGGAACCTACTTTCTTTGCCCGTTTCTCCCTTTCTTCATCCTACTTCTCCACCTCATTCTTTTTTACAAGGGTTTCCTCCTTTATTCCTGGCAAAAGTCGTCAGTCATCTATCTGAAGATCAAATGCTACTTTCTACATAATATAGTCCATTCACTGGTATTTGGACCTTCTTCTTTGGTGAAACCTTATCATCACACACGTGCCGGTTAAGTCAAGGGTGTATGTAAGTTCCTACAAGGTCAGAGTATTATCTACAGTGAGTCCCACGCAAGAGTTGGCCAATGACGCGGGTTTCTGCGTCGCGGCTGGCACAGCTCCAACTCCCGAGCGATCGGGTGAAATATCTACGCAAATAATGCCGCGGTCGTTGTAATGATTCAGGTTCTCACATTTACAGTTAAAATTACAATGAAAATAACCACGTACCTCATCACAAGAGATGTTGGAAATGTTCTCCTCTTGCATCCAGACAATACTGGCACCTTTTTAGGAAATTTTCTTTCACGCGCATAAGTTCAGCTTCCGAGACAGAGCTACTTTCTCTTTTGATAGGCCTATGTGATATTGTCATTAAGTTCTTCTAACAGTATGTAAATATTATTTATGGGGAAACTTGAAAAATAAAGTGTATAGGTCAATTTCCCATACATAAGAAGAACTTAAAGACAATATCACAAGAGAAATTAATTCTATCTCGGAAGCTGAACTTACGCGCGTGAAAGAAAATTCCCTAAAAAAGGTGCCAATGTTGCGCGTATGCAAGAGGAGAACATTTCCAACATCTCTTGTGATTAGGTACGTGGTTATTTTCATTGTAATTTTAACTGTAAATGTGAGAACCTGTATCATTACAACGACCGCGGCATTATTTGCGTAGATATTTCACCCGATCGATCGGGAGTTGGAGCTGTGCCAGCCGCGATGCAGAAACCCGCGTCATTGGCCAACTCTTGCGTGGAACTCACTGTACTTGGATGCGTAAATTGCTACACTGCGCTGATCAGAATTACCCAGAATGTGACATGTAAGTTTCTCCATGATAAACTTGTACACGTCTCACACAATTTTTACTTTCACTAGGGTATGGGAGACCCTAAAAAGTGGAAAAAGAATTGTCATGAGATCATCTTTTGTCAATTTATGTCATAGTCCCTACATGAAAGGTAAACTGTATTTTTTAAGTTAGCACTTGTTTTCATTCGCGTTGTTTAGAGGGGTGGAGGAAGCTAAGTGCAAGAATTAGTAGTACGGAACTCTGTGGGCACCATGGACATACGATTTATGCTGAGTAAAAGAAACAAGCAATTACTGATTTACTGAACAAATTTAAAAGCTTCAGGCATCACATTAACAAAGTGTAATGGTTATAGCGATAATTACATCAGTGAAGAAAGTCTGTTTCCTCAACATAAAACATATGGTTCTCTTCAACACATAGGCCTACATTGTTGAATACCACTACTGCATTTCTAATGCCTGTGAATCTTTTTAGTCCTCGCTCAACTCAAACTTCTACCACCTTCGTTCATTTATTTTCATGTTTAACATTTTTAACATTAAGTTCTCAAGTTAATTCAGGCAGGCGCTTACTGTCTATCAAAATCCGTAGTGCCCGGTTAGAAATTCAGCCCAGAAGTGACAAACACTCTGACAAGAAACTGCTATATCCAACAAATATTTCATATAAAAATGAAAGTGCTTCTATAAATGGACAAAATGCAAATGCAGGATGTGACTTGATGACAAAAAATTTTAACTACACCTAATAATTTATTTTGCTAGCCAGTACCAAGTCTCCACAAAGTGGTATAGAAAACTACTTGTAACTTAGTAGAGGAAATTACATATCATCCCAGTCAGTGTAGGAATTGACGCATCCAGCCGGGTGACAGGCTGATCGTGTAGGTACATATAAACTCCGAAGCCAAGCCCTGTTTTTCGAGCGTGACACACAATTGCAACTCCCGCCACCGCTCCCATTCCATCGGCACCATGTTAATATTTTCCCTGTATTAAAGTAAACACAGGAAGCAAAGGCAAAGTACAATATCGCTTGCACCATGAGCTTGTGTTATTTCAAGAAGAAGTCTTGCCCTCAGGACTTCTAAAAAAACACTAGAATTCATTATAAATAAAACTTCTAACACAAGACTCATGACGTAAAAGTTTCTCATTATAGCAATAGTGTTAAAAAGTTCATTGTAACCAAGCTTGGTTTGTATCACATGGTAAATACTCTTTTAGTTAGGAATATTTATATATTAGTATTAAATAGACTCCAAAAGTTAGAATTGCATTAAGGTAAATTGCCATACAGGAAGAAATTAATTGTTATGTAACGTAATCTTCTCTATATATAAAAGCCAAAACCCACTGACTCACTGATTACAGTTTCCAAAAACCATACAGCCTAGGAACGTGAAACTTGGTACACATATTGCCCATAGGCTCTAGATGCGCACTAAGAAAGGATTTCAAAATCTTTGGCCTCTAAGGGCCAAAATAGGGTTGTAAAGTTATGTAATTCACCAAAAGGAATTAATACTGCATGTACACAATCCCCATGACAACATGACAACAGGTGGCTTTGTGATTTCATGTAGACCTAATAGATAAAAAGTGATGAGAAATATTTCGAAACTATTTTGCGACACGAAATAAATATAGATGGTCCTGGGTTCTATTCTTAAGGGTTGAACTGTATTCTTCCCTTTTAGGGAAATTTAAGCGACACACGCCGCCCGAGTCTTGCAGGGCCGCGGCCCTACGAATTGTACGAATTGCGGCCCTTAAGAATTGCAGCCCGTAAGAATAGCGATCCAGCATATTGAGAAGGACGTATGAGTTGCACCCAGGTAATTAGGTGTTGATCAGCCTGTTAGTGTTACCCAGGAGACAATCCTTGGAGGTTGGCTGAATAGTATCCCAAAAATCTGTGCTTGTCAATTCAAAATATTATATACAACACCATGTCACTGTCCTACTATAAAGTTTGCGGCAAACATTTTAAGATTAGCATGTTACCTTAGGGGACACAGCAATAGATGGGCGTGGGGTCTTCCAACTTCCGAGAGATGTCACCATTGACCTCCATATATACCTGGACTTAGCACTAAATACCATCCCCTGTACTAAGAAGTGAGGCCACTTTTTCGACTAGTCTCGCCCGGAAACTATGGCAAGAAACTATTTGTCTGCTCAATACGAAACGTCAAATCGCCTTTCTTGTATGGAATTATCACATGTTTGGTTTGGAAATTGAAGATGTTGTTGACGAATGATTGAAAGACAGTTATTCTTGCATGCATTATAAGAATAATTAATATTAATATATTTAAAGTATGCCATTATTATAATTAAGATTAATATCAATACGTATGTTTTTACCCGTGACTTCTGTCGTTTCCATACATGTAGGCCTAACCGACAAAATAGCATGTATTCAGCACTACACTTATTACATTAAATTAGTATTACGTTGAAATCTTTAGAAATTGAAATATATTGTTCTACTTCAAAATCGGCATCATTCATTTTAAGTGTATTTTATTGTGATAATAACATTTAATATCATATTTAGTAATTAATCCTTAATCCAGATGTTAGCAATTTTTTGGATAGGCCTATATCATAATTCAGGTAGGATGGCAATGCAAAAAATCGAAGAACTAATAAAAAAACACAACAATGGGCAGACTTAGTTTTGCATAAAAGGATGAGCTGAGGTAGGTAATGATTGAAACTGATTAACTTAGATTAGAAGTATTTTTAAAAGGCTCTCATATGTAATCTATTTAATAAGTAGATTAAAGAATTGTTTATCTGGGAGCAATAATTACAGACACAAATAATATTAAGGCCGATTTTAAGTGTAGACACAAATCAGGAAATGCTAGTGTTAACGCAAGCTAAGGGTTTCTTTTCCAGCATATTTATTATGTGCAGTGAATAGTTTAATTCAAATCATCCGCTATACCTTCTTGCGCCAAGTCATCTTTGAGTAGGCGTATATTACATCATATCCTGATCACGAGTTCTTTGTGACAGGTATTCCCCCTGTAAGGACGCTTCGAAGAGCGTCAGTAAGCCAAGTTAGTATTAAGTCTGCAGTTACACGAACAAGTCGCGTTCTGACACTGCTCTGATTTACTAGTAACAAAGGCCTCTTCGCGCCCTTTGTAATTATACTAGAAATCGTAGGAATAAAACTTCATTACAAGTTTTATTCAATCCAAGTAAATTATTCAATATAATTTACGCATTTTAAATATTCAAAGTGCATTAGATTCACTTACTAGCTACACGTAAGTACATAGCGTGTGACGTCATCAGTTAGACAAGAAGCTATATTACGTGAACAGTCAAGTGCTAATAACTTTAAATATATTCACTTTACAGTAAATTTTATTACCTTTTATTTGAGATATAATACATTGGAAAATTACAAAGTTTACTAAATTACTTCCAGTGGTGCAACACTATTCGCGCCATTTTCCAGTTCATTGTTTCAACGTGTTTCTTTAGTTATTATTCAGTGTTCATATATATTATTTCTTCAAGTGTTTACAAGTATTAATAAAGTGTAAAGTTTTCATTACATGTTAGATTGTTAAACCAATATAATTCCTGGGATCTCTGTATCCAGTGTCCTCGTGGTATAGTCCACTCTTGCTCTAATTGGTCCTCCGTTTTCCAGAGAAAATTTTCCTATGTATTGCACATACATTGTTCCACTTCTTTCTTAATTTATTCCTTTCAAATACCCGAACATTTGTTCCTCTCGAACCTGTTACCCCAACATTTGGTTCCTCAACGGGCAGGATCATATTGGTACAATCATACTTATTGCACACTTGTATTCGCAAATGCCGTTTCTCGAATTCGTCTCTCACATCATTTGCTTCCGCGTCGGTCGGTTCGTGAGTTCCAGCAACCCTGAACTTCGTAACACAGAACAGCATCTTGCAGCAGTGATACGAGACATCGAGTGATTCCGTTCTACAACGAACATCAAGAAAGCAGTGAACAGCTGATTCATACATCATCGTGCAGCGGTGATAGAATTTCAATCTTCAAGAACAAGTAATTTCTCATCTCAACATGGAGAGTGAATTGAAAAATTTAATTAAAAGACGTGGGATAATTAGGCGTGAACTCACTCGTCTTCAAAACTCATGTGCAGCATTCAATGAAGAAACTGATCTACTTCTGTTAAAAGTGCGAGTAGATGTATTACATGAAATTTGGGAAAAATACGACAGCGTTCAAACTCAAATTGAATCTATTGTAGAAGCAGAACAAGAGTTAGAGCAGCACGCTGATCACAAAGAAGAAACAAGAAACGGTTATGAGAATCTGAAAATTAAACTCTGTAAGCTTATCGATTCACATGAGCAGCAAGTGCATAGTTTGAATTCTCATCACAGCCAACAATCTAATCACAGTGGTAATTCTCATCACACATGTCAGTCTTCTACTTCACAGTGCAACAATAGAAATATACAACTCCCAAGAATTCAAATTCCTGTCTTCGGCGGAGATGTGACTAACTTCAAGCATTATCACGACACTTTCAGTAGCTTAGTGGTAAACAATGAATCGTTGGATCCCATCCAGAAATATCATTATTTATTGAGTTCATTGAAGGGTCAGGCTCACGCGCTCATTCAGAATCTTCCAGTCACTAATGAGAATTTTCCTATAGCATGGAACTTAGTGTGCTCTAGATATAATAACACTCGAGTCATTGCCACAGCTCATATCAAAAATCTACTTTCGTTACCAATAATGAAAGATGAAAATGTTACAGACTTGCGAAACTTGCTAAATCAGTTTAAAAGCAATCTTAACGCCATCGAAGCTCTCAATATTGAAATCCCATTACACGAAGTCATGTTCATTCAATTAATATTGGATCATCTTGGTGAGACGACACGCAAAGAATGGGAAAGTAAAATTGACTCACAAAGGTTCACATCGCTTCAAGAGTTGATGAACTTTCTAGAAGCCAAGGCTCACTCGTTAGAAGTGCTATCCAATTCTAGCAACGTGCCAAGCCCATCCAAAGAAAAAAGTGAAAGACATACACAAAAGAAATCTGTAAAAACAACTCGTCAATCGTATGTTGCCATCAAAGGTGATTCATGTCCTTGTTGCAAGGAAGCTCACAAGTTACATAGGTGCGACAAGTTTTCACAGTTGAGTGTAGACCAACGATGGGAGTTTGTAAAAGGCAAAGGCTTGTGCGCAAACTGTTTCTCCAACAATCACAAAAGAGACCACTGCAAACTCAAGTCCTTCTGTAATTGTGGGATGGCTTCACACAGCAGATTATTACATAACATACGTGACAAGAAAAAGACCTCTCACCAGTCAAACACTGAGGAAGGCACTGACAATTTGCCTGCCAGTTATTGTTCTATAAAAGAAAAATCCAACCAAAAGGAGATTTTGTTAGCAACTGCAGCAGTGCATCTTGAAGATAGGCAAGGAAATCTAGTGTTGTGCAGAGCGTTACTAGACTCAGGGAGCCAACTAAACTTTATAACTGAAGATTTAGCCAAGAAGTTGCAGCTGTCAACTACAGATGTCGATACTCATATAAGAGGCATAAATGGCACCTCTTCTTGCAATCACAGTGTTAAAGTTAATCTGCGATCCAGAGCCCAGAATTTCCAGGCTGAAATGAATTGTCTAGTAATCCCTCACATTGCAAACAAACTTCCTTCTGTCCGTATCGATCCTACCAAATTCAATATTCCTAGTGAAATTGCATTGGCAGATCCTAAATTCTACATCCCTGGTGATGTCCAACTCCTCATTGGTGCTAGTTTATTTTATCAGTTATTTACCAATGAAAGAATAATCACTCCTAATAACCCTATTCTTAGTAATACTGAATTGGGCTGGGTACTCAGTGGATCTGTTCCCAAAACCTCAATCAAGTCTAAGAAAGTCACATTTGCTCAACACAATTTATTTGTGACCGTTGACAATGTTGACACACAGTTAAGACGTTTCTGGGAACTAGAAGATTTTCCTAAACCAGTGTTTACTAAAGAAGAGAGAGAGTGTGAAGAACATTTCATACAAAACACTATTCGTGCAGATGACGGTGCTTTTGTAGTGAAATTACCCAAGAATCGATCTGAGGACTCCTTGGGCGAATCCAGACAACAAGCAGTGAAACGCTTAGAACATCTGGAAAGAAAATTTCAAACTAATTCTGTTCTACAAGAAGACTACAAAAAATTCATGCAAGAATATGAAGAATTGGGACACATGAAGAAGGTTTCACTTCCACGGCCAGGTGAAAAATGCTTCTATTTACCACATCATGCAGTAATCAAACCCTCATCTACCACAACCAAGACTAGAGTTGTGTTTGACGCTTCTGCAAAAACATCTTCAGGCAAGTCCCTAAATGACATCCTGAAATTAGGCCCTACAGTGCAAGATGATTTATCATCAATTATAACTCGTTTTCGAACCTATAAATATGCATTCTCAGCTGACATTTCTAAAATGTACAGACGCATAAAAATGCACGAAAGCGACCAGAATCTTCAAAGGATTGTGTGGCGTTCTAATGCAAATGAGCCCATACAAGACTATGCATTAACTACCGTGACTTATGGTACTAAATCAGCTTCATTTTTAGCCATAAGATCCCTGCATCATCTGTCGATAGAAGAAGAAGCTAAATACTCTCTCGCTTCCCAAGCAGTTAGAACTTCCTTCTATGTGGACGACTGCCTGACAGGACATGATAATCTTCAAGAAGCGCTACGCCTTCAAGAAGAATTAATCCTCATGCTTGACAGTGGCGGATTTCCATTGCGAAAATGGTGCTCCAATCATGAAGCTTTGTTGGAATCTGTTCCGTCATCTCATCGAGAGACCCAATTGCCTCTGTCTCTTGATAACAGTGAAAATGCACATGCCCTTGGTTTACTATGGCATCCTGCAACTGATAATTTCCAGATACAATCCCATCCTTCTCTCCAAACTCATACACAAGTTAAACTTACCAAGCGTACTATCCTATCAGTCATCTCCTCCATCTTTGATCCTCTAGGCCTTGTCAGTCCTATTGTTATCAATGCCAAAATCTTCATGCAATCATTATGGATTGAAAAGCTTGGCTGGGACGAAGAAGTACCGTCACACATAGCAGAGAAATGGATTGAAATCTGTGACATTTTAGGTACAATACACACAATGCGTATTCCACGATTTGTTCTCACACATGGTACCCTTCAAGATATACAGATCCATGGCTTCTGTGACTCTTCAGAAAAGGCCTATGGTGCATGCATATATCTCCGTTCTGTGAACAGTGAAGGTGAAGTTACCATTAACTTGCTGTGTTCTAAATCTAAGGTTGCCCCTCTTAAAAGGCAAACCATTCTCCGTCTTGAACTTTGTGGTGCATTGTTGTTATCTAAACTGTACAACAAGGTGTTGAATGACCTTAATATTCAAACATCACAAAATTATCTATGGTCAGACTCAGTTATTGTTCTGTCGTGGATAAAATCAGACTCACGAAAGTGGAAAACATTTGTGTCCAACCGTGTGTCACAAATACAAGAGCTTTCTGAAACAGCAGCCTGGCGACATGTTTCTACAGAAAACAACCCAGCTGATCTCGTTTCAAGAGGTGTATCGTCTATCTCAAATCGAAGCGTGCTTGAATTCTAGACCACTTGTTCGTCTAAATGATGATCCAGCTGATTTGTCATACCTTTCTCCTGGTCACTTCTTAATTGGAGAACCTCTCACCTCTCTACCTTCACATCCTCTGACTGAAGATAAGAGGTATGTAGAAAAATGGCAGCTGTTACAAAATCATTTGCAACACATATGGAAACGCTGGTCATCCGAATATCTTCACTCACTACAACAGAGGCAGAAATGGACCTGCTCCAGTGACAACATTCAAGTTGGTACTGTCGTCATCTTGAAGGAAGACAACATTCCTCCTCTTCAATGGAAGTTAGGCTTGATCACCGCTACTCATCCGGGAGAAGACGGCTTAGTTCGAGTGATTACTGTGCGCACTTCCAGTGGTGAATATAAGCGACTCATAGTGAAAGTGTGTCCTCTCCCCCAAGACGAGTAGTGATATCACTTACTATGATCTTATATTCAATTTCTCCCAGTGAATTACACTCCTTTTCTAATCTATTCCTACGCCAAATCGTATTCTTGCAATATGTGTAACATGTCATTGCTTTTCTATTCAATATCATATTCTTGTAATATATGTAAGAAGTCATATTTTCTAACACATATCACATGTTTACATCCAATTAGAATCAGTGATGGTTTTGTGTTTATCTAGTGCTTCTTTAGCTTGCATTTCCTGATTTCTTTTTATTAAAGCAACTGCTTTAACGCGGGCTGTATGTTAACGCAAGCTAAGGGTTTCTTTTCCAGCATATTTATTATGTGCAGTGAATAGTTTGATTCAAATCATCCGCTATACCTTCTTGCGCGAAGTCATCTTTGAGTAGGCGTATATTACATCATATCCTGATCACGAGTTCTTTGTGACGGGTATTCCCCCTGTAAGGACGCTTCGAAGAGCGTCAGTAAGCCAAGTTAGTATTAAGTCTGCGGTTACACGAACAAGTCGCGTTCTGACACTGCTCTGATTTACTAGTAACAAAGGCCTCTTCGCGCCCTTTGTAATTATACTAGAAATCGTAGGAATAAAACTTCATTACAAGTTTTATTCAATCCAAGTAAATTATTCAGTATAATTTACGCATTTTAAATATTCAAAGTTCATTAGATTCACTTACTAGCTCCACGTAAGTACATAGCGTGTGACGTCATCAGTTAGACAAGAAGCTATATTACGTGAACAGTCAAGTGCTAATAACTTTAAATATATTCACTTTACAGTAAATTTTATTACCTTTTATTTGAGATATAATTCATTGGTAAATTACAAAGTTTACTAAATTACTTCCAGTGGTGCAACACTATTCGCGCCATTTTCCAGTTCATTGTTTCAACGTGTTTCTTTAGTTATTATTCAGTGTTCATATATATTATTTCTTCAAGTGTTTACAAGTATTAATAAAGTGTAAAGTTTTCATTACATGTTAGATTGTTAAACCAATATAATTCCTGGGATCTCTGTATCCAGTGTCCTCGTGATATAGTCCACTCTTGCTCTAATTGGTCCTCCGTTTTCCAGAGAAAATTTTCCTATGTATTGCACATACATTGTTTCACTTCTTTCTTAATTTATTCCTTTCAAATACCCGAACATTTGTTCCTCTCGAACCTGTTACCCCAACAGCTAGTTTTTATGCAGGTAAGAAATTCTTATCTTCTCGTCTAATGTCCACAAATCGAAAAATAAAAAATTATGATACAATTATCCTGCCGGTTGTATTATATGAGACATTATGTGAGACATGGTCGCTTACTCTTCGCGAAGAACAAAATTTGAAAGTGTTCGAAAAAAAGGGTGCTTAGGAAAATATTTGGGCCTAAGAGATATGAAAATGGGGACTGGAGAAAACGTCTTGATGACGAGCTTCATAACCTGTACTCGTCACCGGATATAGTAAAGCTCATTAAATCATGGAGGATGAAATGGACTGGACATGTTGCACACATGGGGGAAGAAAGACGTATTTAAAAAATATTGACGGCTAGGTCCGAAAGAAATAGCACACTTGGAAGACCTAGACGCAGGTGGGAGGACAATCTTAGGATAGATTCAAGGGAAGTAGGATTTGCGAGTGATGGTTGGATGGAGATAGCGCAGAATAGGGTTGAATGGCGGACTCAAGTAAGCGCGGCAATGAACCTTCAGGTTCCATAAAACAGATAATATTAATTTAGCTTGCTTAGGAATTGTCTTTTCCATTGAGTAAGTAAGTATCTTCAGATTATGTAAAGACTGCCTATTATGCATTTTTCAGAGCATAATAAGGTGTGATCTAGTAGTAGCCTATGGGGAAATGGTGTAGGAATTAATCAAGTATTAGTTATCCAGAAAAAGCAATTAGAATTGTGCCCCCCTTTACTCTTAAAGCACAGAATACATATGTACGAAGCCTAGTACAAATGCTTTTTTGAAGTAGACCGGGTTTTTCTCATTTCTAACTAATTTAACAACGCTACTGCTTATTTTCTGAATATCTGGTGCCCATACTCCCCGAGAAATAAAGGATTTTACTCCAATAACTACACAGCATTTAGGGGGAAAACCTGAAATATGCAGACAAAATAGAAAAAGGTAATAAACTTGCAGAAACAAATTTATTTCTAACTTTACCAATTAAACATCGGTCGAAACAATTATTTACAGCAAATTCATTAAATAATTTAACAAGCTGAAACATCAAATGATCTAACGCTATACCTTAAAATGATATATATACAAAATTGAATAAATCACCTAAAATATCCTCATGAGGGTATTCTTCTAAAACATGGTATAACTACTTATTCCCTTCCCTTGGCCAAGAATATGCATTTATTCGACGTTTCAAATAATGTCCTCAAAATTTAATCACTCTGTATGACGAAGAAAAACCCAATTCTTCGAATCACTCTGTATATACCGAAGAACTTCTGCATAACATTTATAGTGGCAAAATCCCCAAAATTAACTTGAAAAAAATGCTCTGGTGAGACGGTTTTAAACTCCAAGAAACCCCGTTTTGAATAGCTATAAGAATTTAACCCCTGATCTAACCTTTAGACAACTAGTATCTCTTTCAAAACACATTGCTAGCTCTGTGTAAAATTCCTTTGGTAACGGGAGAACATGTGAAAACAAACCATAACGGACGAACATTAGACTGACTGAAAACTTGAAATAATTACGAATGGTGTAGGCGTAATTTCAAACTTAACTCCAGAACCGCGATACTGCATTATAATTAAATATAGCCGAAGAACGAAAGTTTAGAAAAGGCCAAAACTAGGTGAGAACACTAAACAGAATTACTTTAAATACCTTAAATTCATTATAGAAAAAGCAAAGATCTCACCCGAAAACCATGATGAAGACGAAGGTCGCCATCACGGAAACGCCCACCAAACACTGACTTGAACTTTCATACGTAGAAACTGCTCGTACGCGATCCCAATTTCAACTGACTTTTCGATGCATGGTCCTGACCTCCCTTGCCTTCATACTGTTGTGGAGCAACTACAGATTGCAAAGATATTAAGTAATATGATTGCCGCAACACAATGAAGAATCAACAGCCTAATTACAGAGTGCAATGTCAGCATTATCTTCGTATAAATAGGACTCGAAATATGTACTAGGAGAGTCAGGCAGCAGCCCTGTCTGTGGCCACGCCACTCGGGCCTTTGGGCCCGAGAGAAGATTTGAGAGGTTCCGACGACAACATCACCCCGTCAACCCTTCCCGTGTGTGCTGCTAGCTCTGAGAACAACTTCTATAAAAGGTATGAAACTTGTCTATGTTATTATTGTATCAATATGTAGAGAGACATCATAAACTATTTGAGTAAATATGAATACTTACATGATTCTAACTAACAGAATAAGAATATATATGTTGTTAATAAAGTTGATAGTATCTTTTATACGGATTTTATGAAACCCTAAAAGTATCACATTAACAAACAAATATTTAATAACATATATCCACCATAACAAATGGTGGAGGCGCCGGGTACGTTACCATATTATGTACCTCAGCATGCCAAGTTCGCCTACCTAAATGAAACCCCCCAAATTAATTGAGAATATGCTATATTTTAGGAAATTTGTAGTAATTAAAGTAGGAATTACATATTATAATGCAATTAAAATCAATTTTTCTGCTATTGTAAATACAGTAGTAACCTTCACACAGTTGTTAAAAAGCTTGCTCATCACACATGCTCACATAATAGCAATCACTGAAATAATAGCTTACTTGCTGAATAAACAAAAATGTATACACCATTCTTTTCCAAGCTAAGTTCCTTTTAAGAATATTACCTGTATGTCAAACTAAATATTTAAAACATCATGGACAGGGAATAATTTTATTCCATATTTATATAACAGGAAAGAATTACATAAATTTTATTATGAAGCATTGAAAGGAATAAATGTTGTCTTGTTATTAGTATTATTCGTCTTATTAGATAATTATTTTTTTTTTTAATTAAATTAATTATTATATTGGTAAATGAATACATTTATAAATTGATTGGAATTTTGAAGCAATAATAAATTGATAAATGCGTTTAACAAGAGTGGCATCTAAATAAAGTAAAAGATTTGTTGGGACATATTTCTATATGTGCATTAATAATAATACAATTGTGAAAAATGAGTCACAGGGACCTATGAATAATATAATTAGCGAGTAAAATACACTTACGAGAAAAGGGACAGAGAGGCCCTACGCCGAAATAAATAAAAGGGACAGAGAGACCCTACGCCGAAATAAATAAAAGGGACAGAGAGACCCTACGCCAAAATAAATAAAAGGGACAGAGAGGTCCTACGCCGAAATAAATAAAAGGGACAGAGAGGCCCTACGCCGAAATAAATAAATGGGACAAAGAAACCCAACGCCGAAATAAATAAATGGGATAGAGGAACCCAACGCCGAAATAAATAAATAAATAAATAAATGGGACAGAATAACCCAACGCCGAAATGAATAAATAAATGGGACAGAGAAGCCCAACGTCGAATAAAGTAGGTAAGAGTATAGCCTATAAATAAATAAAAAATGCATTGTAAGTGTGTATGATAATTATGATAGGTCAAAAGTATTAAATAAAATGTTATATAATGGAATAGTCTCACGATCTACCAATATAATGGAATCATAGCCACATGCCATTTAACCAATATAAATTTTTCATCTTGATAGAACGCAAGAATTCAAAAAAAATCAGGGACATCTCAATTATTTTGTACATAGAAGTGTCGTTAACTGCAAAAATACTTAGAAAAGTATGAAATAATTTACATAACTGTAACACAGATTAAAGTGACAATTTAAATCAAACATAACATGACATTTAAATAATTTCATTTTTGACAACAACAAAATAAGAATTTTATTCAATGAGGTAAACAGGTTTGTGTGAAAGCAAGATTTTCTAGCAAATGTGGTGAAAATAAAATTATATTAGCTTATTAAAAGTAAGTCCTACTGTGAAAAAGAATAATATAAGAACTATTTGTTTGCCAAGTGTTCAAATAGCAATAAGTATAAGTTATTTAAAAGATGTAAATATGTATTAAAATTTAAAAATGAACAATTTTGTTTAAGAACAAATTATATTATGTAAATAATAGTGATTTTTTATAATAATCTTGCCTTCAAGGAGCAAGCAGTTAAGCTACATGTTGAAATCATGTGTGTCAATGTCTACTACAATCAGCTGACAAAGAATTCGCTGACACCTAGCATTACATCATAATTACTTAAATATACCAGAACTGTGTTATGATTTTGATTGCACATTTTACCAGTTCAATATAATTTTTATGTAATAGAGGAATGTTATTTTCAATAATATGGCAATCATCAATGTTAACTTTGTATGTACCCCCCCCCCCAAAAGAAAAAACACACACACAGTAAGTGTGAAAGCTATATATAAGTGAAAGACATACAATTTTATGTAAAACTTCATAGCACTTTGAATATTTAAATGAATCCTTTATCTTTGAAGACATACGCGTAATTTATTATAGTCCATAATTATGAAAGAATGTCATAATAATATAATTTTCTCTGTTTCAGGTGAGGAACAAATCTGTATAAATCATTTAAATCATATAATTACGTTTTTTTTTCACAATGATTTCACAGAAGCAGCTCGAGAAGAAAAATATATACATTTAAATAATACATTCAAGAATGCATGCAAAACAAATAGAAAAAAATTGGTAATGTAGGCCTACATAAATAATTATAACGGTAAAAAGAAATATACTCATGTGCACAAAAAGGGGCCCCGAAGAAAGAAAGAAAAAAAAGGTTAACCATCCCTCAATACCATTATACCCACCCTTCCCACTTAAAGATTGTACGTTTATAACAAGATAAATTTTAAGAGAAGAAAAAAAAAAGCATTTTAAAAGAAGAAACAAGTCAATGTATTTTCATATGTATAAGAAATGTTATGTATTTAAAGGTTTTCAATGTTCTATTGAACATCAAATATCAATTTTACTCATTTTATGGAGATTAGTATGTACACTTCTTCATTTTTAACATTTCAGTAGAAGTGGAAAGAAAAACTCAAAATTCTTATAGAACAGAATTTTTTAATATTTTGAATTTTGTTTAAAGACAGTTTTTATTTAAAAAAAAAGTTATTTACACACAAACTATGAATTATAAAGAACATTTAACGTTTAATTTTGTTGTATTGAGATAACAATGTATTTCAAGTTCTATAATAATTTTCTGTTCGAAATAATTTTTAATGATGCACATTTTTTTGTTAACTGTGTGTCACTATTTTGTGAATGAATACTGACAGAATATTGCATTCACTCAATTTTCTCATAGAAAAATTATGTTTAAATAATACAGTAAACTGATTATATTTATAAGAACTGTTATCCTAAGTGACAGTTCATTGAAACAATTTTACCTGATTGCTGTTATTGATATTATGTCTTATGTTTTAAAATTTCAGAAAAATTATTCGTAGGCCTATTGTTAATAGGCTAATATGCACTTAAAAACAACTTAACTTATTAAGAAAAAAGAGTTTACCAAAATGAAAAGCCAAATATTTCAATATTTTGTTTTCTTGTGGATTAAGTGCATATATTTTAAACAGAAAAGGGTTTTATTATGTTTATGTTGAGACACTGTAATTTACTGATGTAAGCAGCACACACATTCCTTTCTATCCAAGAAGATTCATATTATGCTGAAAAATCAATTCTCCAAAACAATGACCTCCTCATTCTGATATCAACGCAGAAAACGATGAATAGTAGTCCACAGCTGATGTACTGATCTCTGTACAAAACGTATCATCGTAAAATATGGACCCACATGGACCAAGGACCAAGGACCAAGGTACCTACAGGTACCTACACCATGAAGGAGGGAAGGGTGTTGTGGAGCAACTACAGATTGCAAAGATATTAAGTAATATGATTGCCGCAACACAATGAAGAATCAACAGCCTAATTACAGAGTGCAATGTCAGCATTATCTTCGTATAAATAGGACTCGAAATATGTACTAGGAGAGTCAGGCAGCAGCCCTGTCTGTGGCCACGCCACTCGGGCCTTTGGGCCCGAGAGAAGATTTGAGAGGTTCCGACGACAACATCACCCCGTCAACCCTTCCCGTGTGTGCTGCTAGCTCTGAGAACAACTTCTATAAAAGGTATGAAACTTGTCTATGTTATTATTGTATCAATATGTAGAGAGACATCATAAACTATTTGAGTAAATATGAATACTTACATGATTCTAACTAACAGAATAAGAATATATATGTTGTTAATAAAGTTGATAGTATCTTTTATACGGATTTTATGAAACCCTAAAAGTATCACATTAACAAACAAATATTTAATAACATATATCCACCATAACAATACAGAGGGCAGCACGAGCGAAATCCCAATTTCAGAAAGAGAGAAAACAGAGTTTACCACCGGGCGTGTTTTACTAAGCATTCATCATACCTTTACCAGAGATAGCAGATGGCGACAATACTGTTTGATAATCAAGATATGAGCCGAATTCACGGCTCAGAATAATAACCAATGTTAAAAAATTAGAGCATTGCAAACCACTATTTATTGAGACAGACTTACTAACAATAATAAATTTGTATATTTTTTGTGTCTTGTCATTAGTAAAATATAACATAAAAAGCTATCAAACACGAAGTGCTTAATTATCAGACCAGAAATCAAAATAAATTTGGGAAAACATTATATAACAAATTACCATATAAACTTCAAGAAATGTCCCCAAATTTGTTTTCACAAAAACTATATTCCTAGCTTTAAAAAATCCTTAGAATCACATTTACAAATAGAATAGAGCAACTTAGCGTAAATAATTACATGTGTAATCTGTAAGTATATGTTGCTCATTTAGAGTCACTTGGGTTATGCCATTAGTATAACTTAGAATAAAAATTTTGACTAATGTTATTAAGTGTTTAAGATTGTAAATATTCATAGCTTAGGTTCTTAAAGATGTGTATTAATGTAAATAGCTAATGTGACCGGTTGTAGTTGGTATTGCCTAAAAGTGTTATCAAATATGAAATATATTTTAATTTCTAAACATTTCAACGTAATATTAATTTAACGTAACTCTTGACAATGAAACGAATAATTATATTCAAATATCACACTTAACTAGCAAGGAATAAAATAGTTTAAAACATAAGAATCTGGGCCCTAGTAATAAATGTTGTATTGAATTCGCGCGAATTTGTCGGTTAGACTTACATAATGAAAAGAGAAGTCACGGGTAAAACTATTCGTATTGATAAAAATAAATTATTTGGAGTTAAAGGTAAGGTAATGTTCGCTCTATCGTAATAAATTTTCAGGCATATATGCCTACTTGACATTTCTTGCTGAGCAGACAAATAGCTTCTTGCCAGATTTTCCAGGCGGAGCTAGTCGAAACAGTCTGTGCTGGAGTGCTAACTCCAGTTCTGTTCCAGCTCAATGGTTGTCACTGTCATCGCCGCTATGAACGACGACAAGCGTAATGGCGGCGAGTACAAAATTATCATGATAGAATTCCAAATTACCTATTAGTTTATAAATTAAGTTATTGAAGACCATTAATTCAAATTTTGTGGTGTCTATATTTAGTGTAGGGTTATTTATTAGACTTAACAGCAATAATACTCAAATTTACGAATTTCGGTGGAATTGGTGGCAAGGTAGGGTTAGAGTGCGCTAATTCGCATCCATTGAAATTAAGGACTAACTGGAACGACTTCTGATTCGGAGAAAATGAGACCGTTTATGCGACTGATCATGACTGGTCTTGCAGGGTAGAAGGAAATGTGCATCCATGCAGGTAATGGGAGTACATGCACAATACAGTATATACATTATATACAGTATATTACAAAATTAATGAAAAATCAACAAGCACAAACTAGTAATAGCAAGAAAATTACTAGCACAAAGGAACACAATGCAATACAAAAAGTAACAATCGACAAGCAACACTAGAACTAGCCCATCTAGTGTTATGGTCAGGGCTATATGCAGGAGGCCTTTGCCCCAAGGGGATTTATAGCTGACTAGCTTAAAAGACCCGGCTTCGCCCGGGTTTTGTATTTTGTAATTGGAAATTAGCTTATGAAGGATTTTCAATTTTAAATTCTAGGTCCTTATATAGGCATTTATAATTTGAAATAGGAAGAACGACTTATTACACTCAAACTATTCCCTCAGAAAACGCTTGATATAGTTTTTTATGGCTCATAGAGGATCTAGAATTTTGCATCCCATCGCTTGTACAGTGCACAGCAAGCCTGGTAGAGGTTTAAATAAGAAGAAACAGAAATTCCTGTAACATAAAATTGTAATATCGAGGCGGGAAATTTCCCACTCTTATGTTACCATAAAGCCGTTTTGGGGATGAAATTAAACAGAAAGCATTATCACTTTCATACTTTTCTCTCCAAAAACCTGCGATATAATATAATAATATACACATTACCATACCTCGTTTTGTTTTCACTATGTCCTGGGTAGAGAAAGTTATGTGATTCCATTATTTTAGTGGATTTCATTCTGTAATATTTATTTATAACATGAATTATTTTGATAACTTCTCTTATTTGTCAAAAGTGCATTTCATTTGTTTTTTCCAAGCCCACCTGATACCATTTCGCAACAATATATTCTGTGATTTGGAATGGATAATTCTATGTAAAAAGGGATTAAGTATTTTCAAAAACATTTAATTTTTTGGCATTTAGAATCAGAATTTTTCAAAATCCTTTCTTAGTGAGCACCTACATTATGAAACGAAGGTACTGTCAAAATTCCAAGTCTCTACCTGTTATAGTTTAGGCTGTACGTTGATTCCTGTCATTCAGTCAATCAGTCAGTCAGTCATTCATTCAGTCAGTCAGGAAAAAGCCTTTTATATATATAGAGATTTATTTATTAAGTGCCAGTATGGTACTTTATGAGGTTGTGTGTGGGGACGAAAAATGTCTATCCGTCTGTCTGTCCGTCTGTCTGCCCGTCCGTGTGTCTGTACGCGCCATAACTCAAATACTCAAATACGCTTTTTCGGATTTTCATGAAACTTGGAAAACACATTTGTAATGTCCATGGGAAGAACCCTATTGATATTGAACCAAATCGGTTCACCGGTACCGGAGTAATGCCCAATTTAGTGCCTATTTTAATAGATTATGGCTCCTTTCTAATAGAAAGGCACCATAACTCAAATACGCTGTATCGGATTTCCATGAAACTTGGTATACTCATTTATGACGTCCATGAGAAGTGCCCTATTGAATTTGAACCTAATCTGTTGACCGGTACCGGAGTAAACCCCAATTTAGTGTCTACTTTAAAGGCGGAATAACTCAAATACGCTTTGTCGTATATTTATGAAACTTCGTATACGCATTGATAATGTCCATGGGAAGACGTCAATTTATAATGGATAAAATCGGTTGACCTGTTTCGGAGTAATGCTCAATTTAGTGCCTATTTTATGGTACTATACGTATTCGAAAGAATTTATAAAAAAAATGAAAATCAGTTAGGCCTATCTTGACAACACTGCCTATTGTTTTACTGTGATATTATAAGGCCTTGGAAATTAAAATACAGGTAGCTATGACAAAAAAACACTATTGATTTACATGCGCTTAACCAACTAGACTGTTAAAATGACCCCGGTGGCCAAGATGGTAACGTCTTGGCCTCACATTCTGGAGTCCATGGTTCAAAACCCGAAACCGGCCAATTTGAATTTTTTTAAATTTTTTTTTTATGTGAGTATGCGATTGTCATGATATCACAAATCTGCACAGTTCAGCTGATCCTGGAAGATTTTAATCTCATTAAAAAAACTAGACCTTTGTTCTTCCGTAAGCCCTGCTTAATGAATAAATCTGGAGCTTAAAGGAAGGGTAAACTAAAAAAATACCATTTTCTAATTTTAATCTCATCGCACGGAGCTTTGAATTACGAAACGAATGGTGATCCCGTGAACTTCAGGTGCCCAATATTACGCCTTGTACGGGTGAAGTAAAACGCTCCTGTGACGTCACTCCTGACTAACTCGCTGGCAGGACAACAGCTACTGTAATGCTCGCGCCTGTGTTTCTAATACACCACAAAGTCTCATTTGTGTTTGTTGTTGATAGAGATGCCTGCAATGTTACCTTCTAAGGACAAATCTCGGTATTCACAAATTAATATCACACGAAAAGAAAATGACAAGGAATTATTTAAAGAGTTGCAAGGAAGAAAAGAAAATACGGAATGGTGTAAATGTGGGCTGTGTGTACATATGAAAACGGGCCACGAAAGTGTGTGTTGTTGGGACCGTGAAGTAATTTGTGAACAGAAGGGGGTTGTAGACTGTATAACACGACATTGCTCATTCGATAGCGTTATTATAAATAAAGATACACTAGTTGCCAGGCGTTATCAGTTAATACTTAGAGCTAATACAGTTAAAAAACAAAACATTTTTCAAGATACGAACAGAGTCACTTTCAGATTCAGAATCATCTTTTGCGGTAGTAGAAATTTCTGAAATGCTAAAAGAGCTATCTAAATCACAATTTCTAGAAGAAACATTCAATGAATCTGTGCAAACATTGACATAAGTTTCATTTCCTAGTTCACACTGAACGCCTACTCTGTTAGAAACTGCATTTTCGTCATAAATACTAGATTCCACATTCATGATTTGTCCATTCCCGGATACTGAAGGATTACTATTCAAATCTTGCAACAACTCTCTCATTTCCTTCTTCCTCGAGTACGACGATTTTCTTTTCTTCATTGGCAGTGTTTCAGATTTCCCACGTAAAAGAAGTGATGGCACAGCACTTCTTTTTTAAACAGATTGCGGGGTTTCTCCAGATAACTGTGTTCGTAACTGTACCAAAAGCTCGGTATCATTTTCTTCAAAATGTTGTGAACAAACCGTACTGTATTTAGTAGGAACAAATTTTTCTCTTTTCATTTTTATCAGCCATTGCTTATTTACGTTCGGGTGACTTATCTCTGTTGGGAAATCGATGGAAAGATATTTTAAGTGTGTTATCACTCTTCGACGATGAGTTTGTACACCCCACAACACAACAATAAACCATTGTTTGAACAGATACTCACTAAAAAACTGTAACAGTAGACAAGATGCTGTGAAATGTCTTTCACCGGGCGAGACTGAGCCAAGCCTTCGTCAAGCGTGACGTCACGCGCCCATCGCGTTACAATAAATAGATTCGTTTTGTGATTAAATGTGAAGGTGTAAAACATTTCTAACAGTGAATATCATTTCTTAAAAACATTCTCTTTCAATCCGTATGAAGAAAATGATACTGAATTTTTAGTTTCCTTTTCCTTTAACTTGGAAATCAATTAAAAAGAAACATATTCTGCATATCATAATTGCAATCATAACTGATTAAACAAAAACATACTGGCACTTTGTTACATCAGTTTACCTGATTTTTTTATTTATTTATATATTAACATACATTATGTATTATATTCTATATGTGAACTTTACGAGTAATCAATCTTGTTCCATGCAGGACCAGACGCAACCAGTCGCACAGTCAGGACACAGTTTCTCAGTGACAGCAGTCATTCCACTTAGTCCATCATTTCAATGTTCCCATCAGACATAGCTCTTAGCACCTAAGTTAATCTATTAATCTGAAAATAATCGTAATGGTCTATAATTTGAAAATTTAAGCCACGACATGAAGAGATCTGTACTAACCATATTGCTGCTAAGAATGTAAACATTCTACGAGCTTAATGTAAACAACCCAGAGTAATAATTATCAATCAGGGCCACATCTAACATGTAGTGTAAAAAAAGTATGGCCGCAACTAACCTGTCCCATCAGGGTAATTATTAGTTCGGCAGCAACTAGTATAGTATGGGACTCAGCTTAAATGCTCTGGATTGTGGGGAAAGTAGTGTATTCCAGAACAGTTAAGCTGAATATCATACTATATCCTTCTATCATCCTGAGGTACTTATTAAAATATATACATTTTTATAGCAATATTAGAATAATATTTCAATGCATTTAAAATTAAACGGACAAGTGATACCATCAGCTCAATAACATTTTTTATTAATTATTAATGCCTAGGCCTTTCGATGCGTCTTCGTCATCCTCAGGTGCCCTGCTCCCTTGCTTCTTTCTTCTTGTTACGTGTTCACTTTGTGAACCTGCTAAATACTTGCGCTGTCGGTTCGACGATCGAGGGTTCCAATCCCTCCTCGGCTGTGGATGTAATTATTGTGGTTCTGCATTGAGCTAACACGTCATTAGTAGAGTTCGAATATCAACGTCGTGTTTAGGGGCAGTAATAATAATAAATAATAATAATAATAATAATAATAATAGATTTTTTTGTCATTAAGTCATTTTGACGATAAGCAACGTCAACTTATTCTTTCACAGATAAAATTATGTACACATAGTAATAATTGATTCTGATTCATGTCATGCACATTGCAATTAAGATGAGATAACTCTCAACATCTCACTATAAAATTACAATAAAAAAAATCCTTCAATTCATAAAATGGGTGATTGATTAACCATTTATACAAGGTTTTCTTAAAAATGGGTAAAGTTATATTTGGATTTTGTAATAAAGGAGGAAGCTTATTAAATAATTTATGCCCTGTAATCTCATAACTAATTATTGACTTTGGCAATCTACTCGTATGATGATGTGTGTGTGTATATATATAAATATATATATATATACATATATATATATTACAGTCATAATTTTATGTTGAGAAAATAAAGGTCTACAGTGAGCCATGTATAAAGATCCAGTAATTATCCTAATGGCATATTTTTGCAATCGCAGAATATCACTCACGTAGCTGGAGTTGCCCCACAGAATACTGCCGTACATTAAAATGCTTTGGAAAAATGAAAAATAAGAAACTATTATACTTCCTGAGAGTCCTTAACAAATTAATAACCCTAGACATCCTACCGGTAATATACCTTGCATGTTGTTTCCATGATAATTTATCGTCCACGTTACACACCCAAAAACTTGAAGCTAAGAGGTTCGTCGGGAGGAACTTAATCTTTTAAACTAAAAATTATTTTCTGGGTTTTAGCTTCATTTAGTACAAAACCATTAATTCTGAACCAGAGTGATGCCTGTGTAATAGTTTCATTTAAAAGTATTTTTAAGGTATTGCTAGCCTTACCAGAATGAAGGAAAGTCGTGTCATCTGCATACAACACTGTATGGGAGCTTAAAAAGGATGGCAAGTCGTTTATCATTATTAGAAACAAAAAAGGACCCAATACAGATCCCTGCGGGACACATATCTTGATCTTTTTTTAGCTGGATTTCTCCCCATCAGCAACACAACTTGACTCCTGTTTTCTAGATAAGATTTTTAAAAATTTAGGATGTTTTCTAAAACTCCATAAAAATTAAGTTTGTTTAAGATTGCTGCATGTACTTCACAATCAATGGCTTTGCTCAGGTAATAAAATGTGGCCTGAGCAAGACCCTTATCCTCAAATACTTGAAGAATATATTTAACCAACGCATCTATGGCATCAATGGTTGACAGTTTTCTTCTAAAACCATATTGTGATTCATTAATTATACCATGATCTGAAAACAGAGAGATAATTTTCTAAGAATAATAGCTTCCAAGATTTTTGAGACGGCTGGAACTATTGAAACTGGTCTGTAACTTGAGGGAATATCTTTTTCCCCTTTTTTATAGATAGGAATGACTTTGGATACGTTAAACTCATACGGAAAATAACCCTCAAAGATAAGGAGTAACTGCTTTCTCCACTATCTTCTGCGAATAGCAGTAAAAGAGACCCCTGCAAATTTGCAGTGGCTCCATGTTTTCCCCAAATTAAGGTTTTACTGGTTTGCTAAAAATCATCAGAAACATAACTTCTTCTGCCCAAATTCAAGTTTTGGTACTTATTGTAATACTCCTATAATATTACGTATGACATTGCCTTCATGTAAGTCTGCTGTAAAATTGAAGAGAATGTCCTTACCACATCACATCGCATCCCATCTCCAAAGGATCTGATTAATGGACTCTTGTAACTTGCATGAGCAATACACATTTCTCACTTCACATTAATAGAGGCCGTATTGCAGTGAACTTGTATTCAGTTGTTTCAACAAGATGCAAAGCTTTATCAGGCAAGGCTGAGTTTCTACAAACAGAGGGAGGCTTATAACTACCCTTCAGAGAAGTTTTTTTTTCGAAAATTGTGTAAAAAAATAGTTTTAGCTCTTACTATGTAAGCACCTCGTGTACAAAATTTAAACATCGTTAGAACCCGTTTTGGAGAAAAACCAAATCTTCTTCATGTAAATGGCCATTAAATGTTTGAGAAAGTCGTCGCCATTCTTCGTGTTACATCCCGAAAAGGTACCTAACCCAAGAATTATAAAAAAGTTTTCATGCTATTTTTCGTGCTGGAGCTAGGTTGTTCACATACACACACACACACACACATAGACATGTTTCTGAAAATAGTATTTTTGGATTTAGGGTGCCTCAAAACTTGTATTTATGTTCAAAATGTAACTTCGGATTTCGGGATAAAATACAATAGGCTATTTCCTCTATCTATAATATCTATGGTACGGGCAGAGGAAGTAAAAAATTATATTATTAATGCAAAACAATATGGTTCCGAGCATTAGTCACATTAACTCATTAATGTGACTAAATAGACATTAACTCATTTCACTTCAAAAAGATTATAGCTCCTGGGGATATCTCTTTTTTTAAACTTAGATCACTGTACCAAGGACCATAATCTATACCTCTAGTAAAAGTAAAACTCCGCGACTTCCTTAAATCCTTAAGTTGGCAAGCAACTATTTGTCACCAAATGAACATCCCTTTCGCAGTGTCATTGATTCCTGAGAAGACAGAAATGACACAACCAATTAGAACACTGATTTAAAAGTTGTGCATTACCCCTGAAGTTATATTGGTTAACCAATGTGTTTTTAAATCCTTCAAGTATGCTTGTCTAATCCCTGTATTATGTTCTGTACAATAATATGGCAATGAGTAATTAGAAGTGACTTGTTCAAGTACAGACTTACGTGTATATTATGCCAATATGTCTCTTGTTTCGAATAACGTCTCTGAAAGAGAACGTAATTATGCAAAAATTAGTTTAAATACGATTTTCAAAAATTTTTCTGGAACAATAAGAAGTACTTTCCTCTAATACAGCTATCCTTTTAGCCTCAGGTGTAACACTGATTTGAGTACATCATTTACTAGAAAATGATCACGTCAAGGACAGGTTTTTACAGCAGTCTTACCCTTAGGATCCAATTGTGCCACCTTATAAGCCTACGAATATATTTTACAATTGAAAAATCGAATAACCTACATTTTCAATTGATTAATTAGTTCAACTCTGGAAATAAGAGAGAAACATGTGTAACAAAAACCTAGCTATATGTCTATTAACATATGAAAATAACACTTGCATTAAGTATATAAATACAAATCACCATGTGAAGACCATGAAGGTAATTTTAGAAATTACTGTACTTCATTTCTAACAAAACTGTACCAGAAATATCTTCAAAGATTCGTCAATAAAAATTCCTCGAAACTATCCGTTGCTAGTAAAAAGTTCTGACAATTCCGACAATGTGCAATATGGAAAATAAAGCACACTGTAAAGAGTAAACGTTGATTCAAGCAATTAAAAATACCTACGGTAATTTCACTACACATCATTGAATATTTGAATTATGTTTAAATTAAGTTAAGAGTAATATTAACATGTTTTTTTTACTAAATATTGCAACCCATGAATATGGTACTAGAAATATGGATAATCTTAAGTTAAATTCCTGCAGAAACGCATTAACAAAAAATATATATAACGAGTTAGGTATTAAATTATGTAATGTATTGCCAAAGCATCATATAAAAAATTTAGGAACCAAACCATTTAAAGTATCAATGAAACGTTTATGAAATAATTTCTCTTTATAGGCTATGATATCAATGAATATTTCGATTCATTTAAAGATTAAGTATTTTTTCAGTGTTAATGTTAATTTTAGCTAATATTCATAAATAAATAAGTTGACTAATTTCTTCCTCATTCTATTTCTTAATATCTAATATCAATGTTTCTCCTCACCTTACAGCGTTTTATATCTTTATGCAATCTGCATTTCTTTCTTTTTTCTCAATATAACTGTAAATACTTTAGCTCCTTTTATTTATTTTACAACATTTTATGTATGCCTTGCATTTTTGTGCAATTTCAAACGTCCACATCATATCTATGGTCAGTTGTACTAAATAAATAAATATGATATGCTTGGGAAGCCTTAGGCCTACGTTAAAATGAGTAAATCATACGCGGTGAAATGTCATATAGCCCACTTTAGAAAAATCCTGGGTATTGAGTACCTAACAGACTTAAAATATTATTTGCCGCGATATAATACTTTCATCAAATATGGTTACAAGTACTGCAAATAGAGAAGAGTACATGGAAAGTGGCTTTCTCATTTTATGATTATTTAATGGTGTGAAACCAGCACTTTCAGGTAAGTTCAACAAAAAACGAATGATCTACTAAAGAGTGTACAGTGCATACAACCGGACATGAAGTTGCATATATCACATGTTAAGATGGCCTCCATCAGTAAATACGGCACAAATCCTATGAACGAGGATAGTGGACTTTATCTTGAACTAGCCAAGAGCACTCCTTAAGTTAGTGAAAACAAAACTCTTGCTATGTTTCGTGTAGACTAGTGATTAGAGCACATCCAATATTGACCCTTGGATTAGCTAAACTGGGTCGGAAAAAGTCTTCAATGGGTGATCACTACCTTCATAATATCTAATATATAGAATATTATAATGGGTGTATTTCCAAAGTGAGAAATATATAATTTTCTGAAAGGTTAGTTTAATGAACAAATGTGTTAGGAATAATCCTTGAACGCATAATGAATGGATTGATGAATTTCGTATTGGTTCATATGAGGTTAGATAATATATATAAGTTATACGAAAATTTCATCTTATACCCTCAGTATCTCTTAGTTGAATGACAAAAAGGATCTCATTTATGTCAAAGGTTTTAATGAGAAGGAACCAACTATGAATGTGTAATATCATATCCACTTTTATTTATAACAATCATTAAGTGAGGTTATTTTAAAGTTAATTTAAATTAAAATATGTACAATTATTAAAATATTTTGTTTTGCAAATCCCCTTGCCGCTACTACTACTACCTACTAACTAACCTAGCAGGTACAACAAGTTAAGATGTATAATATTTTGTAGTGATATTTGAATTTTATTTAAATTAAAATTAAAAATGTACATTTGAAATAAAATGTTCTTAGTGAAAATAGAAAAGTATCCGCAAAAGGTGCTTTGATTGTGTTGTGTACACTTTAAGAAGAATATGACGTCAAATTTACGCATGTGATATCGTATAATCATACTAGTTTGTATTCAATCCGAACACTTTCTAGGTCGTCAGTAATAGTATTAAAATACAGAAAGCACATAAAATGTTCTTTCATAAAAAATCATGATTATTTTATCGTGTTAATGCTATTATATTAAAATCCTTGAAAAATCGCTTCTATAGTCTATAGATAACAGACATATAGATAAAAGATAAAGATATATAGATACATAGATAATAGAAGAGCAAGAAGTAACAACAGGCGAGGTTTCGCATTGATATTTTTGGCTGAATATGCTAGAATTTTATTTATGAGCATATAATTTAGTACTATTTTTAGGGAGTATAAGCAAAAGCAAATAAGTAAACGTATGCATAAAAACAAAATTACACATAAGTGAAATTTAAATGCTGACAAATGGAAAAATCACATAAGTATATACTAAAAATCACCTAATTTTGAGATAGCTAATACATTGATTAGTATTTTGTTTGCAGGACAGAGCTGAAAGGGATATGGGTGTAGGTTAACAGCGCTGACAAATCTGGAAAAAATAAAGTTTCACACTGCGCTATCAAGGTCGGAAAAAATCCCGCTTCAGTTAAAGAATTACGTAAAAAATACCTTCAATAACTGATCAGACGGCCTTGCTCTGCTGCCATAGCAACAGGGACAGGAGAACATCGTTCATATCGATTTTTGCAACATAACATAGGCTATCAATTACTTGTCGAACGCTTCAATTTTGTTAGCACTTACAGTAGGCCTACTTCTTTTTTAACACTGCAACAAGCAGATATCTGAATTGTTTTACATGGGTGGACAGAAGGGGAATCATGAATGCAGGTGTAAATAGGGGGAAAAAATTGAAAGATTTGGACAAAACTCACTATGTTTTTTGGGGGCTAGGGACCTCTAATCTAAGGTCTTCTTTTAGGACGGCGCAGTTTAATCATGAAATACACCTCGAAGCCGGATTTTTAGCTTTTTAATTATCAATCGTTTTAATCGTTTAACTTATGCATGATTCTCATGTAATAGTACGGTTCATGAATCTGCGGTTCATTTTAATCTTTTTCATTTCGAATCTGTATGCCTATATGGCAGTTCAGATTCGTTTTAGGGTCAATCCATTATAATTGAACCAGACCATGTTGCTCGACATTTTTTATTTTCCACATTTTTTACCAGTTATTCCCCAATAAAATTTGAGTTCAAAACTATGGTAAGAAAAATTTTAGGCTCATACTTTTTTACTGCCATTTTAAGTTTGCTTTGTAACCGTTTTTTCAGACAAAAACATGTTTTGCACAAATGTATATAACTTTGAAGACAAAATAAGATAGCGTTATGTCGACTGCGGTGGTCTAGAGGTTGCGTGTCCGCCTCTAGATCCGAAGGGCGCGGGATCAAACCCGGCCGCAGTAGATGGGGTTTCCAGGACGTAAAAATCCTGGGCACGGAGTCATATTAAGTCACGGAGACTTAGCTGGGGGGGGGCCGTGTCGTAGATTACGGCACGTAAAAGAACTCCAAGCCTAAATTAGAGCCTCTGGACAAAATTTCTCGGCCCTTTCACGTCCAAGTAATAGGCCTACCTTAGTTTCCGGAGGGGGGTTAAGGGGCGATGGGCTTACCACCTGTCCCTCTGCCCTCTCTAGGAAAATAAGCGTAACAAAATTCACATCGGTAAACAGAAACCTTCGCCCCAACATGGGGGCATAGAATGCGAGAGAAGATAGTGTTATAGAATTTAGGATAGAATTATACGAGAATGATGGAAACAGTCGATTGTGCCCTGGAAAAAAAGGGTTTTAATCATTATTGGCAATGCCAGAGTTAAAAAACATTTTTTTTTAAATTCTACTGACTTGAAATGAGCTAATACACTAATTGGATGGTCATTGTTCTGCGATCTGTTTGTAAATACCATCAGAACGCGAAGCTCATGACTGAAGGAAGGAAGGAAGGAATTTCTTGTGTGACCTTGAGAATGAATGTCGTATGCTGGACAAGTGTTCAGAATGTCCTGGATCAGAAGGACTTCTGGAATTTCTCATTCATATTCAGGAAGTGGTATTCAAGCAGTGGGTGCAAACTGACAGAGCAGATTTTATCACCAGACTACTACCAAACAATGAGTTTCTAAATCTTCTTGTGGATGAGATAATAAAACTAGAATATCACCATTTCATTTCATGAGTCCAATCTAATCATTTCAAAGAACTTAAAGACAGTGAATGTTTGGTCAATGGTGATTTTTCAGAAAACTATGCATTTTGTGTTCAGGATGAAATTCAAAGCTACCACTGGATGTTACATCCGTTCGTTTTTATTTAAAAAAAGAAGGTAAAATTTGTTGCAAAAGCATTTGTTTGATAAGTGACTACCTCATTCATGATACCTCTACAGTTTATGAATTTCACAAGCATCTTATTGAAACATGCCATTGTTTCACTATTTAAGAATAATATAAACTTGAAACCAATAATGCCTAAAAACTCGGATGCTCAGGAATGAAAGAGAAAGCAGGAAGCTGGAAGTGCCCCTGCACCAGAGGGCGAGAAATCGAACACTCTTTCGACAGGATGAGGGGAGCAAGGAGTTCAATCAACCTCATAAAAATATGACAAACGGAATTATAAACTACATTCAACTAACGAGAAGTATATTTTACAAAATTAATTAACAATAATAAATAGCCCATAAATCACTATACAGCAACAGTAACTTCTGTAATTGAACTATATAATTTTAAAACATGAAACTCCTTTAAATATAATTCTTAATTCACTAGGTAAATATTATTTCAAGACAATGCAGTCAATAATAATCAGTATAATTGTCACACTCGGTTTTCCAACTATAGAATAAAAAGGGTTCGCAAACTCAGCATAACCTATAGAGATCAGATCCGATGCTTCAAGTAGTCAATGCATAATGTCCTATAACTCATATTGACTTGAAAATCCAATTGCCAGAAAAATCTTAATTATGAATGGCTATGTTCAATAATCAACATTTAAGATGCACCGCCAAAAGAAGTTTCCAAGTACCGGTACAAGTTAATATTAAATGGAGAATGATAAGTTCAATAAATGAAGCAGCTAACTATACTAGCAACAACACAGAGATGATTATATATATATATATATATATATATATATATTAATATATCCATCCTACATGTAGTTAATACTGAAAAATGTAGTTAAGTAAAAAAAGCATCCCTGGTGGATGTCATAATAGCCTACACTCATTCCAAACTGCAAACAAAGCACTTAAGTCACTGAACTGTCTAACTCAGGAAAATTGCAGAGTAACCAGAATAAATCACTAACTATCCACAGAACTAGGATGTCCCATACCATCCGAAATTCTGAAAATACATTATACTATTAGATTAGTCGAAATTGTAGTCTAAGTAAATATTACCAAAGACTTCGACAACCATAATATCCATAAAACTTTCTGAACAATAATATGTACTAAATTACCAAAATGAACAACGACTGACCACACAGAACAAGGATATCCCATACCATCCGAGGTTCTGGAAATACGATATACTATTAGGTTAGTCGAAAGTGTAGTCTAAGTAAATATTATAAATCGACAACCATAATATCCATGAAACTTTCTGAATAGTAATATGTACTAATGACCAAAATGAACAATGACTGAATTACACAGAACAAGGATGTCCCATACCATCCGAAATTCTGGAAATACAATTCGCTATTAGGTTAGTCGCAATTGTAACCTACATATACATTATCAAAGACTGCAACCACAAAAAACTTGAATTAATTATGTAAATAGGACAATGACTGAATACGCTTACATTTGTCTGGTTTTTCCAGTTTCAATGGCTGAAAACACACAAAAAAAATCCCCAGAGGAATTCTCCCACATGAATACTGGTAGTCAAAGATAAATAAATAACCAAGCAAATCGAGTAACAACCGATCATTAACACAACAAGTATATATAGCTGAAGTCTACATGAACAATAGAATCATAAAAACATTAAAAGAAACAATCCCTCAAATTAACAATAAGATTAAAATTTCGAGGGTTAATTAGATTCGGATGAACAACATTAACAACATCCTATTAACAAAGTGTGGCCGTCCATCTCTCCTCACAAACACGCGAATCTCAGCTTAATAGAAACGAAAATAAACATTAACTGAAAGCATTGAAAATAGACAAACAAGCAAAAATAACTAAACAGCTGGTGGGCGAATTTACATTAAATGAACAAAATGAATTGAATCAAACGTGAAATTATACAACTAAATTAAAAACACACCAGCGAAATAGAAAGTTTCAATTATCCACAGTGGCGGACGCAGAATTTTTTTCGGGGGGGGGGGGGGGGGGGGATTTGAATAGGTAGAAAGAATACTAAAAAAAATTAATTAACTTACGTATATAATTACAGCCTTACTAATAAAAGCTGCTTATATCTGCGTTGAACTGTTGTTTGGTTGTTCACCGTGCAAGTTCTGCATAAGCCGCATTACCAATAATCGGAGTGTAACTGCCGAGTTTACACCGGGTTTGTACGTCCAACGTCATCAAATACGTCACTCTAGTTGTGACGTTACTAGCCCCTGGCTATGAAGGGACTGCTGAACGCCATCTATCGGTGCAGCGGGCAAACAACGATGGATCGTCTGCAGACAGTAATTCTAGTTTCAGTATTTCATTATATTGTTTTCAGAAAGCTGTAATCATGGGTACAAGTATGGAAATATGTCCCGCAAACAAGGAACAATGTTTATAATCCCGCAAAAGCAGCTCAGAATATGCGTAGCCTCAAAATTCAATCTCAGACATCTACGAAACGATCGGCTGTTACGGATATCGGCCATCTTGATTATTTACGTCAAGTTTATACAAGGGGGCCAGGCTGTGTAAAGGTTGTACACATTCAGCCTTATGCAAGGATTATTAGTACACTTTTTCTCCTCAGCTGTGTATATTCCTGGTATAAATGTTACAACTGGATTATTAGTAAGACTGTTAGTTTATAAAACTGGCCACTTAGAGTGCATATATAGTCTTTTTTTTCAAATTTCGGGGGTAGGGGGATATAAACCCCCTATCCCCCCTCTGCGTCCGCCACTGGTTATCCATTCTGCATACCTTTAGTTTGCTTGAAGGTGTTAAAAGTCACTCCGTCATGGCTTGACTACTGATCACTCTCTAGCGGATAACCGGCCTAGCGGCAAAGCAACACACGCTAATATAAACACGAGTGGGCGAGTTCAGAGATAGGCCACCAGAAAAAGAAAACAAAGGAAACGAAACCAAGACAGGTTAGTTTTATGAACACTCAGAGAAAATAAACAAAAGAAACGAAACCACGATGCGTAAGTTTGTGAGCAGGGATGCGCGGAAAATATACAAGAAAATAAACATATATAGGCCCTACAGACAAACAAGAAAGCGGGGGTGCCCGAAAATATGAATTGCACAGTATATAATTATATATATATTAATTTTTGTTGTGCTATTTTTATAATTTTCAGCTTTAGGCTAAAGCCTACCTGTGAAATAATGCTTCAGATATCTAAAACTGACAAGAAGAACACGAATTGTGTGCTTCAAGTATCGCGTATTTCTTGGAGAGAGGCTGGAGTGGAGGGAAAAATGTCTACCCGTTGTCACAGCAACTATAGCAACATTAAAGACCAAAGACGTATGTGTTTCTGCCAGTCCGAGTAGAGTCCATTGCTATGTGTTCCGTGATGAGACGCGAAACGCTGTTTTTAGTTCGTCTTTAGGCGCGAATTATATAATTACTAAATTTCAACTTACAGTGAAAATAATAATGATAATACTTACCTACTTATTTACTCAATGACAGTAGACAATCCCTAAGTAAGCTAAACATATATATTTTATGGAACCCGGAAATGCATTGTCGCACTTACTTGAGTCCGCCATTCAACCCTATTCTGTGCTAACGCCATCCAACCATCCCTCGCAAATCTTACTTCCCTTAAATCTATTCTAATATTGTCCTCTCACCTACTTCTAGGTCTTCCAAGTGGTATTTTTCTCCTGTCTCCCAGTCATTTTTTAGATATGTCTTTCCTCCCCCATGCGTGCAACATGTCCAACCCATTTCATCCTCTGTGGTTTAATTACTCTTAGTATATTCGGTAAAGGGTACTTCTTAAGAAGCTCGTCATTAAGCAGTTTTCTCTAGCCTTCCTTTTCATCTCTCTCTTAGGTCCGAATATTTTCTTAAGCATCCTGTTTTCGAACATTCTCAGATTATGTTCTTCCCGAAGAGAAAGGGACTGTCTCACATCCATATAATACAACCAGCATAATACATAATAATAAAGAATAATAAGTAAAATTAAAATAATCATAAACAACTTCACATCAAGTGGGTCGCAAAATAATTAAATACCAATAGCGGATAGTCGAATTGGTAGTGAATTTGTTCTTCACCATCTTTCTTTGCATAGCCGTTACTGGTGTAAAATGCTTCGTTGCATGACTAAGATATGGAGTAATGTAGCAAGGACTCGCTGCGCAGGAGATGCTTGAGTGAGTGATCATGGTATTTATGACCCTCCGCGGAACAGCTGGAAAAGCAATCGTCCGTGTCTTGTGGCTTAATCGCAACTCCGCAATTGCTTTTTCTCAAACGCTCCTTCACGTAAGATGAAGACAGGGTCAGAGTCAAAACCATTGTCAGAACGGTTCTACCTAGACTGTTAATCTACCTTAAGTAGGTTCCACAATCCACTGAGCAACTAAAATACGTGAATATCGGAGTCTTGAGTGGGTCACAGCGAGAACAAATTGAAACGAAAGTTAACCCAAGTTATAGCGCAGAAAATATATTACACTACTCTTTTCTAATAATTGGGAGAATAAATCAGGCCTGCTTGAATCGAGGCCACTATTATATCTAACTTCGGACCATGAAGCATCTTCGTTCGGAGGGGGGGAGGGTGATTCATTGGATCGTATAAATATAAAGAAGCTACTGCTACCGAGCCACTGCTCACGAGCAGGTTGAGAATCAAGCACCCGCTCTCTGTTTGGTATAAATAAAAGTTGGCTCTTCCTGCCGAGCTTCAACTTGTAGCAGGCGCTCTACGTCTCCATTACTTATTACTAGACCTGGGATTTTATGGCAAATGCCTATTTTTTCCCTTATGAAAATTTTTAAATGTTGACTTTCATGATAAATCGCTTACATTTATAGAGTTTTATAGTGCCCTAAAATGCCCATTTGGACCTTTGGAGCCTATTTTTACTCTTTTAGTGCCTAAAATGCCTATTTTGTACATTTAAAATAAAATTCAACTTCTGTAACTTTTACAATCGTTTAATGGACATCCCTGAATGAAGAGCAGAACACCAGAGGGTGGATTTTTCACAGAAACTTGATTTTCCCAAACAATTTCCGCCAAAGGATTTTTTTTCTTTTTGTGCCCACTCTTACCCCCGGAGTGCCAAGCAATTAAGCCTAAACCTCCGGTCAAACCAAATTTTGGTAACCATATGTGATGTGTGTATACCTATTGTGACCTTATGTACATCCGTAGGGGATGTTGATGGTGTGACGTGTTTGGGCTGTGTACTTGTGTCTTTGTTTTTGGCGCAGGATAGACCTAAGTGCGCATAGGTCTTATGTGCTATATTTCCCGAGTGTGTTTTTTTAGTGACTTGTAGTTACGTATTCTAGAGATTTGTAGTGCGTGTATCTGTTTGAGGGGATTATTGACCAGTCCGGCATTCGCCTTAGAACGAGGGTAACCCCTCAAAAACCTCTTTCGGACTGGAGTAGTGGCCAAATGACCGTCTACTTTGGAGTGTTAATTTACTATAGACTTTTCGTGAAGTGCTGTTTTTGCAAAGATTTTAAGTGCTGGGAAGGTGTTTTTACGCGTCCAGAACGTGAGGTCAGGTGCCCAGGCTTCCTCCTCTGCCCTAGCGGCTTCGTGGAGGAGTAGTCGAGCTTCTCGATATCGAGGACAAGTATACAGCATATGATACATGGTGTGTGGTTCGCTGTCCTCACAAGCGCATAGATCATCGTCTGTGGCTGACTGACGGGGGGGGGGGAGGATTTACTCAAAAGAACAAGTAGCAGATAATATATAGTAAGAAGGGACATAACTGTGTCAAGTCGCCAGTGAAAGACCATCTGTTTAAGTGAATATAGTTCGTGATGTCTAAAAACGTAATCATCCAAGAATTCGCTTATACAACAATGTCTTCTATAATTTCCAGGATGACTTTTGATGGCAGGATTATTTTCTGTCAATAGGGCAATAAACAGGTATGTGCAATTTTCCACATTAATCTAAAACTAAGGTTTTGCTATTCGCTCCCCTAATTAATTTTTGAGTCCTCGTCCAGGCGGCATGGGTTTGATTTCCAGTGCCGGAAGTAACTTTGAAAGTTATGAGGTCTGGAACGGCGTTGACCCAGCATTGTGAGGTCAATAATTGGGAAGCTACAGTGAGTAGCGGTCACGGACGCAGCGCAATACGGCTGAGGAATATCTGCAGGCCAGCAGCCAAGGCCCTTGAAGGTCTGTAGTGTTCTAATTTTTCATATAATACTAATCTGTTTTTGATAAATGTCTCTTTAACTGTTTTAATTTTGGAGTTATTTCTGTTTCGAATAAGTAGGCCTATACCACGCTTCTTAAAGATCACGTTACATTTTAAGAGCATGTTGTATTATTTTAAAGTCTACTTTCTGTCTATTTACACATTTTCAAAGCATATTTTAAGTGCCTATTTTCTCTTTTAAAAGCCTATTTACTTGTTTTAAAAACCTATTTTAGGTGCCTAAAACTAATTTTTATAGAGCCTAAAATCCCAGGTCTACTTATCACCCAACACATAGCGGCTAAGTAAACAATCATACCACTTGACTATGTACAGTGATTTAAAATTTAAACTTCGGGATAGCCATCAGAATGCTGAAGAATGTTGTAAATTTCAAAAGCAGTTCATGCAAGTTTTAAAATGTTATAAGGGATTAATGAACAAAGCTCAACTCCCTGAGAGCAAAAAAGATAAAAACAGTAACTGCTCTCAAACGTCAGAACAAGAGTTGAGAATAATACTGGCGAACGAATTAATAACTTGAAGACTAGGATAAAGCAGAAATAAAACCTAAGACTCACTGGGAATAAGCCAGTTGTCTTAAAAGATTGGGAAAAGGAGCAGAATTAAATCCGTTCATAGTCAGAACGGCAGGTAAGAAATTTTGCTAAAAATACTGCATTTACTCATTTATTTTCAAATTTGTACTCTAATGCAAAGAAGTAGCCTATGTTGCAGGTGGTTTAGAATAATTATCACTATCTGCATGAGCCTCATCAGGTAATTCAGGACGTTCTGGTCTTGTAGTCTTGAGGTAAGGTAATTTGAAAAGCTTCAGATAAAAGAAGGAACTGGGATGTGTTGAAGAAATAGCTGTACTGATGGAAGGAACTGCAAGGGATGGTGTTAGTGAAAGTGAAATGTTTGAATTTAAAAGTAGAACCAGAGAACGAAAGACAAAATTGGAAGAAAAATAAAAATCATAATAAAGATAGAAAGAAAAACAAGCTACTTTGGTGGACAGAAAAGACAAAACGAGATGGTAAAAACAGCCCCCCCCCATTTGTTACCACACGACCTATTTCTGTCTTATTAGTAGATCTTGATTTTAGGGCACTAAAGTTATATTTAGTCTTGTAAATGAATAAATTAGGCATTTAAATGGTACATTAGACAGCAAAAATTTCATTTATTTCTAATAAAGAGGAGTAAAGCAGCAAAAACATACAAGAAAACTTGTAGGCCTATTAATTTTTATTGTATAAAGTATGTGCGATTTGTAGGGAGATGGATTCAACAATCCTAACCTCTGGATACAGATGGCATATTTCTGACAGGAATAATTAATTATTTCCTACCAACTGGACGTAACGTATCGAACTTTAAGTAAATAGTTAATTCATGTTCTTATAGTTAGATACTATTCTTATTTTTCCAAACAAATGTATTTTAGACATAGATCTGTTAGATATAGATCTCTTTTAGATATAGGTCTGTAGTATTTTCATCAGTTAGTTTTATAGTGTCGTTCAAAATTTCAAACTGTGAAGAATTCACCACGTGCATAAGTCTGGACACTCAATAAGACTAATTGCGAGTTGCTGATTCCTCTATTTACACCGCTTAAAACCTGTAGGCCTATCTCCTATTCGTTGCAAGTTCTTTTTGGTTTGATGAGACTGAATAGAAAGAAACTTGTCACAACCATGTCTACTAATCTTTTTACTTCATGCCTTGAAATTTCATTCAAGACACACCTAGGCTACCTTAATTTTTCTTCCATTAAAACTTACCGTGAAAGATTTTTTTTTAAACACAAAAATGATATTGTTAGATAGTCATATAGTATTAATTTCATTTACCTGTAAGTTATGTCAGTTTTTAGGGAGGCATCTTAATTCTGTTAGTAAACCTCTCGTAAGATTACAAATCGCATACTGCTGTATAGTCTACAAAAAAATCTGTACAACAGTTCATACTACTAAGAAACTTATGTGGCATTTTCCCTACCATAGTAGGAATACTACAAATATAAGTAAACTAGCTTAAAAGACCCGGCGTCGCCCGGGTTTTGTATTTTGTAATTGGAAATTAGCTTATGAAGGATTTTCAATTTTAAATTCTAGGTCCTTATATAGGCATTTATAATTTGAAATAGGAAGAACGACTTATTACACTCAAACTATTCCCTCACAAAACGCTTGATATAGTTTCTTATGGCTCATAGAGGATCTAGAATTTTGCATCCCATCGCTTGTACAGTGCACAGCAAGCCTGGTAGAGGTTTAAATAAGAAGAAACAGAAATTCCTGTAACATAAAATTGTAATATCGAGGCGGGAAATTTCCCACTCTTATGTTACCATAAAGCCCTTTTGGGGATGAAATTAAACAGAAAGCATTATCACTTTCATACTTTTCTCTCCAAAAACCTGCAATATAATATAATAATATAGCCATTACCATACCTCGTTTTGTTTTCTCTATGTCCAGGGTAGAGAAAGTTATGTGATTCCATTATTTTAGTGGATTTCATTCTGTAATATTTATTTATAACATGAATTATTTTGATAACTTCTCTTGTTTGTCAAAAGTGCATTTCAATTGTTTTTTCCAAGCCCATCATATAAAATTTGGCAACAATATATTCTGTGATTTGGAATTCATAATTCTATGTAAAAAGGGGTTAAGTATTTTCAAAAACATTTAATTTTTGGCATTTAGAATCAGAATTTTTCAAAATCCTTTCTTAGTGAGCACCTACATTATGAAACGAAGGTACTGTCAAAATTCCAAGTCTCTACCTGTTATAGTTTAGGCTGTACGTTGATTCCTGTCATTCAGTCAATCAGTCATTCATTCAGTCAGTCAATCAGGACAAAGCCTTTTATATATATAGAGATTGAAAAAACAACTGAATAGGCAATTAAAATCCCAGGTCTATTTAGTACATTTTAGGTAACTATTTAGGATTTTTAACATTTTTATCTGTTTCTTGTGCAGATATACCGGGTCTGCTCCAGTAGCGGCTATTCAGGGGAAGATGGCGAAGAACAAATTCAACTACCATTTACCTACTACTTAGTACTTACTTCATTCGAAATTTATTTATAATTATTTATATGATCGTCATAATTATTATATTAGTAATATTATCACTATTACTTTTACTGTAGTTTTCGTAAGTTGAAATTCAGTAATATAATGTTTGAATGTTCGCGCCAGAGACAGCGTTTCGCAGTTCCTCAACATTCACCAGGATGGCAATCGCGGAACACCAGTGGGCTGGGATAAAGAACAAACCTTCCAGCTTCTCTTGGTCTTCTTGGTAAAATTCTGTTTACAGCGGTTGCTATGGCAACGCGTAGAAAATTTCCCCCGCCACTCCACCCTCTCTCCGAGATATACGTCATAGTTAGACATGGAGACAATTTTTGGTCTTCTTGGCCTGCTTCCTATACCTACTGCGCTAAGCCGATAGATTTATTGTCTGCCCGGCCAGGACCATCTAAAAGACACTTCTTTCCTAAATACTGCAGTCTTCCTACAAAGTAAAATACATACAGCTCTGATTCTATTTTTAAACTTTTATTAAGTAAGATAAGGAGGCATTATATTTCCTCGGTTTCCTTTTGTTTTGGCTAAATTTTTGCAGTGTCTTAATAGAGAATCCCACTAATATTTTAATAGCACTGTACCATGGAAGCAAATGGAAAGTAAGTTTTATATTTTGAACACAGCCTATTCATGGGAAGTTGCATTCCCTCCAATATTATCAGTCTGTTCCATGTGTTGCTATGTGACAGTTGTGATTGTCCTTAACATATATTTAAAAGTGATTTAACTTTACTAGTTCAGGTGTGCTTCAGTTTTTTTAATCAATTGCTTTATAGTTTAAGCGTGTTTGGCAATATAAATTTATCATAAGCTGTAATGTAAAATTGAATCCGTCAAAACGACCCGTGTGCACTTTACTATAAACCTGTGTAACATTACGTTAAAAAACTATACTATATGAATTAAACTGGATTCAGTGACTTTTTAAATGTTATTCGCGCTCTGCATCTTCAAGGAGAGGAGGATCAACTTGTTATACAAAAGATAGGTAAGCAATGTAATGCAATAATGTACAGGTATGTGCATTGATAGCAAGGATAAATAACAAAGCCACCTTCTTTCCTTGAACACTATGAGATCTTGTGGGAGAACATTGTGTTTCCTACTGTTGATGCATTTACATAACTTTGCAAACCCTGATTTGTGCTTACCTATGTTTACAACCACGAGCCGCTACTGGTCTACTCACTCTCCTCTTCTCTTTCTTTCTCTCAAGTGTTGATATGTGTATGAAGAGATAGGAGAATTGACAAAAATAATAAATAAAGAAGCCCAGAGAAATAAGGCAATGTTTTATGGGTCTGAAATTTGTTAGGCTCAGTCACTGGCTCAGTTCATATTTTACGTTAAGTTTTTATTTTTATTTTCAAATGTTTTACAATTTGTACTACCGGTTCTTTACATCTGTACACTTCAGAATCTCTACGCCCCGTATAAATTACTCACATTCGTTCAAGAATCACCACCATAAAATCCGCCAACAAGATTAACAACTTCACTTGAGCAAACTGAGTCCCCAAATGAGGTATCTCAGAAAATCGTGAGCCGCTGCTAGCAGAAAAGAGCAGCCGCTTAGTTTTTAAGTGCCAGTATGGTACTTTATGAGATTGTGTGGTGGACGAAAAAATGTCTGTCCGTCTGTCTGTCCGTCTGTCTGTCCGTCTGTCCGTGTGTCTGTACGCACCATAACTCAAATACGCTTTTTCGGATTTTCATGAAACTTGGAAACCACATTTATAATGTCCATGGGAAGAACCCTATTGATATTGAACCAAATCGGTTCACCGGTACCGGAGTAATGCCCAATTTAGTGCCTATTTTAATAGATTATGGCGCCTTTCTAATAGAAAGGCGCCATCACTCAAATACGCTATATCGGATTTCCATGAAACTTGGTATACCCATTTATGACGTCCATGAGAAGTGCCCCATTGAATTTGAACCTAATCTGTTGACCGGTACCGGAGTAAAACCCAATTTAGTGTCTACTTTAAAGGCGCAATAACTCAAATACGCTTTATCGGATATTTATGAAACTTCGTATACGCATTTATAATGTCCATGGGAAGAGGTTTATTGATATTGGACCAAATCGGTTGGCCAGTACCGGAATAATGCCCAATTTAGTGTTTTTATGTTAATATATAAGAAGTCGCGATAACTCAAATATGCTTTAATGGATTTTTCTGAAATTTTGTATACCCATTTATAATGTACGTGGAAAGTCGTCTACTGATATTGGACAAAATCGGTAGACCGGTACCGGAGTAAACCCCAATTTAGTGTATATTTTAAAGACGCTGTAACTCAAATACGCTTTACCAGATTTTTATGAAACTTGGTATACACATTTATAATGTCCATGGGAAGACGTCTATTCATAATGGATAAAATCGGTTGACCTGTTTCGGAGTAATGCTCAATTTAGTGCCTATTTTATGGTAATATACGTATTCGAAAGAATTTATTAAAAAAATGAAAATCAGTTATCTTGACAACATAGCCTATTGTTTTACTGTGATCTTATAAGGCCTTGGAAATTAAAATACAGGTAGCTATGACATAAAACATATTGATTTACATGCGCTTATCCAACTAGACCGTTAAAATGACCCAGGTGGCCGAGATGGTAGACCTTTCTTCTTCCGTAAGCCCTGCTTAATGAATAAATCTGGAGCTTAACTTGGAAATCAATTTAAAAAAAAAAAACATATTCTGCATATCATAATTGCAGTCATAACTGATTAAACAAAAACATACTGGCACTTTGTTACATCAGTTTACCTGATTTTATATTTATACCAAATCCTGAGCAGGGTCTCAGCTGTCAACTGCTAGGGAGGACTCTGAGGAAACTGCTTTTCATTTATATCAAACCTAGCAGCTGCTTGGAATTCGTGATTTTTGAGCCTCTGCATGGTTTTATTTATACCACCCATTGTCACCAGGTTTTATTTATACCACCCATTGTCACCAGTAAATTAATCTCTAAGCAGCGTAGCAAAAAAAAGTTATTCACCCCTCTTGTTATCGGTGTTGCTTGGTAGTATGTAGGGACATAGATCATGCGTACCCCTCTCCAATAAAGTAGCTGTTCCATCTTATCAATAACAATTATTGAATGGTACAGGGGGTAAACCAACAGAACCAATTTTTTTTTTTTTAAATAGGAGAAAGAAAATATACTTTTTTTTTAACTTTTAATGCAAAAATATTTTAAAACTATAATTGAATGCTTTGTTGTTTTTCCTTGGAGCAATGAAAGTATAAGTTTCAATTTATTTATGTAATTTATTAATTAAATAAACAATGACTGGAATGAGTTGAGTTTTGTAATAAATAAAAAATATTTTGTAATGCTTCATTGCATTATGTAAATTACAGATGAAAACACAAAGTGTCTTGCGTTTGTGTTAACAAGTAGTTTTCTTTATCTCTAAAGACTTAGACCCATTAGTTTTTTGCATTTGTTCTTAGATTTTTCATCACTGGCAATCATTTTCGCCACTCCCTTCACTTTCATGCAGTTGAAATTCGTCATCTATCATTATTTCTATAAATCTTATTGTGATTCTGTCATTTTAATCGAATCCTTTCTTTTAATTCACAACACCTTCTCTGCATTCCACTAACCCATACCTGAGCAACTGAGGGGAAAAACTTCAGTCCCCCATCCACTGCTGTGACGTATGAAACCTGCCCTTCATTTTCAGTGTCGAACTTCTTTGCCCTTGTGCATACTTGTGTGTTTACTAATCGTGAAAGAAGATCACCCTGCTAAAGTATTTGATTTTATATGAAGTTAAGTTTATTTACTTCTCTGTGATTACATACACAAGCGTTTGGATCTCGCTAATTCTTCAATGGCAGGGAATAAAGATGTTGTACACAGTCGAAGTAACGAACCTAAATTCTTGTCGGTTAATGTAGACCGTACAACACTTTTTTTTATGAAACTCATTTTAGAAAATGTTTGTTCACATAAGTATGCCGTGCCAAAAATTATACATATCTCTGACAGATTGTTGGTTATCTCATTTTTTCAAACCTGTAATAATAAGAAAATAAGAGGAAATGTTTGTCTGCTTGTCTGTCCATGCGCGATGCCCAGCAAAATCTACTGCATGCAGAGATCTAAATTTGTAAGTGTAGATGGACTGAAGGGTGGCCGAATGCACCTGGAAGCCGGATTTTTAATTTTCGTTTTCGTTCCCGAGTGAAAAACTAGCAGAAAACGTTAATTTTTTGCGTTATCGAAGCATTAGTTTTCGGTAATACATTTCAATTGTCAAATCAATTGCAGGTGACTTTGCTATTTTTGTCGCAAGTTGAAAATAAGAGCATCGCAATTTTTTCGACATAGTCCATACATAGCCTATCGCATGAAATTAACGATCGTTTCGATTTTGTAAGCCCACCCTTGCCGATTCATTTGTTTATAATGTCAGGGCCCTTAGAGATCTGAAATTTTCAACATAGACGGAAAAGGGATAATTAATATAGGCCTAAATGGACAAACATTGATCATTTTCGACGGAACTCACCATGAAAGGGTTTTCTGGGCCAGAGAACTCGAATTTGAGTCGTTTTTCCAGGCGGCGCTTTCTAATATTGGAATTCACTCCAAAGCTGGATTTGCGCTGCTTCGAATTATTAATCGTTTACTTTATGAACGATTTGCGTGTAAGTGTTAATGAATAGCCTATAATGCTTTAATTATTATGCTCTTAACTTTTCATTTTTGAAATTATTATCATGCGCGAAGCCGCGGACACCCGCTATAGCGTCCTATAAATGTATTTAATATTACTGTTAATGAAATAATGTTTTCATTCTCTCCGCTATGCAATGCAACTAACTTCACCAGATACGCATTAAGTCTATAGCAATCGCGCAGGCAAGACAGCTGTCATGACAAGAACAAGAGATCATGACCCATTAATGTTTCCAAATATACACCAATTTCATATGTACTTTTTTCCTCCCTGCGTTTATGCCGGAGCGGTGAAGAGCAGATTTTTACTTTTCCAGAGTGCCATTTCAATCCAACTTCAGCACTGTTTGGGAGAGTGAGCCAAAATACTTTGAGGATGAATAGATTGTCATTAGAGACATCTAGGACCAGACCAAGATTATATTACAATCGAGATATGGTGACAAGAAGCACATAGTCCAGGCTAACTTGAATTTTTTACATGGCATGAGGCCAAGTCCTAATGCTCAGGCCCTTAATGCCGCTCAGATACATGGAATTCAATCGATGCTTATTATGCCCGCTTGTCTCACCACTCTCGTAAATAGGGTGCGTTTGCACTTCACCAATCAGATAGGCGCCAACCTACATAAATGTAGATAAATTTGTAGTTTCCGATCAGTTCCTTTTTACGAGAATGGTAACGGACAACCCTAGCTAGTACTTGCTCAGCGGTAGTAAGAACTCTTATCCCTTTCGTGGTTAATTGGAATTACAGGGGAAAAATATTATAACACCTACTTGATGAATATTTTTGATTTATTAGTACTTCTTTCTAAGCGACACACTGGGTTCGTTGCACAAAGGAGTCTGCGATGCCTATATTCATATATGCTGACTTATGCTTTTAAATACTGGACGTGTCTATATTCATATACGCAAACTTCTATATTCAATTACTATTCTGCTTATATTTTATACTCAATAATAACGCGCCCCGACGATCCATATATGACTTGTATCAAACACTTCCTCTATTTTTTACGGCGCGGAGAGATTCTCAGTCTACTTTTCACAGGTAACAAATATTAAAATGTTCAATTATTACGCGCACGATAATTCTTAAAACTTGTATTTAAAACTTAACCCTCTATTTCTTTACGGCGCGGAGAAAATTCACATTGTACTTCTTTTCGGCAACGCTTCCCAGTTCGAACAGAACAGTTTTCGTAGTTAATTTTCCCTCACTTGATTTCATTAATTCCTCTCCTTAACATCATTTCATTGGTCCACTTCTTATGCCTATTCGTCTCGCAGCCTCTTATTGGTCAGCTTGAATGGTATAGTAGTCTTGTCCCTCGCTAAAAGTCAGTTAAAACTGAGTTTCTTCCCCTAAAATCCATTTGTCAATTCTGACATAAATGACCGGCGTCTATGTGTCCCATACAAACCCATTAAGCATCCGGTCTTTCCGTAATTGCTTAATAAGTCCAAAGTCATGAGTCTGGTATAAATTTTATACGCATATTCTTATAGTATGAAATTTTCCGAATCTTTTGATATTAATCTTCTGTCTGTACGATGATTATTTACTTCTTGTAATTAATTATGATGGAATTTTGATATGAAATAATTAATTGATGGTCACATGTTATATGTCAAGTTGTAGGTCCTGTCACTGTCTTGCCGATGGTGTGATTGGTTAAGGGGTCCGACATTCCAAACGGCTTCATTATGGACTAATGATAGCACCAAACTTCTTCGAGCTTTTCTTAAGAAACGCTGACATCATCCTAAGATAGGCTGATCAGATTTTTTTTTTTATCCATCAGGGGACGCTGAAAATTTCCACAAGATCTATGAAATTAGAGAATTTTAAAATTAAAAATACAAATTTAGCATTAGTCTAAGTTTAACTTGTTACAAAATGGATAACAAACCAATGAAAAATATATTTGTTTCTTCAATTGAACTTAGGCCTACTAAGAATTTCACCTTTTTTAAATAGTGTTTGTTTACATGCTTTAGCCTACTTTTGATCATATTTGTCTGAACAACGGATTTTTTGGGGATCCCTACATTCTTGTTTAGTTTCTCACCAAATCCTCCACAAGATAAAACAAAGTGTTTCACTTGTAACATACGGTAGCTTTGACCATTTCTGTCTTCATTCTGGATTTCTTTTATGTCCACAATGAGTTCATTGATGAAAAGAGTCTTTCAATAGAAGAATTAGATCCAGGAAGGCACATGAGCAATGGCACAATCTGCAGAAGGTTTGCATTACTCAATTACCTCACACCACTTGTAGCCTGTTGAGTTATCCCTGAATTATTTTTGTTCATCCCAGCAATACAATTTTTGAGTAAGTTAAGTTTTTGGTGAATCAGACAAAATGCATTTTCTTTTTTAAATTACTAGCCATTGTAACACAAAGAGAGGCTCAACGCCTCATACTAATGGAAAATGGAAATAAACTGCTCCTTCCATCAATGGCTCTAGAATTCTGGTAACGAAAGGACTAAAAAACAAAGCAGTAAAATGTGGATTGGAGATTCTATTATCTTTGTTTTGTATTCTTTCCTTCCTGTGTTATAGCCGTAGAGGTGTACAAATCTCGATTTTAGCTTGCCCATACCCGCTTGAACGCCAGGCAAGCAAGTTGCCAGCGTCATAGCTAGGAAGGAGGCAGGTTTCTTTAAACTTGCTGGGTCAGGTCAAACCCAGCCTAGGCAAGCCAGAATAAGCTTGCGACACTCCTATCAGCTAAACAACTGTAGTTGCTAAGTGTAGGTAATACTTTCTTGCTTTTCTACATGCTGGTAGAAGAAATTCACCATGCAGATAAATAAAAGGTGGATAAAGTATTAAAAACCGTTTTAGCGTGTTAACACAATTATTATTGTTATTATTAGGTAGATTTCGAAGAAAAATCTACCTAATGACTTTCAAAAAATTCGTTCATATCTTTACGTTTCATGCCTCCCTAAGTACGAAACCACCGCCTGTTAAAAAAAATTGTGATATTTATATTTATATACAGTATATGTATATGTATATATATATGTATATATATATTTATATATACATATATATATCTTTACACGCTAGCGGCCGTAATTTTCAAGATATTTGAATCAAATTTTATTATGTTATTTCTAGGCCCAATAGTTCAGACAAGTTCGTTAATGAGCAAAATTGGCGCAAGAGGGTGGTCGGGGGAGGGGGTTGAAATTTTAAAACATTTATATCTCGGCCCTATGAAGTATAGATTTTGATTGAATAAATTAGAGTACTCCTTATGGAGTTCACAGTGACACCAACGATTCGGGGGTTTTGGGAGTACGAGTGGGGGTGGGGTATGGGGATGGAAATTCGAAATTTTCGAAACTACGTCTTGTGGGGTATCGTTGAAAAGCTCTTGATGAGTACTCTACAAATCAATAACTAGTTTCTTAATAGTTCTCATATAAGGCGAGATTTGAATGTTTGAAAAAGTTCTCTTTCCTCTTGTTTGCAGTTATTATTGCGGGTTTGTCATGCCAAGGCTAAAGAAGAAGAGTGCTACGCAGTGACAGTAAATTAAAACAAAAGCACTTCGAAATCTACCTCAGCTTGTAGGCTTGCCTAAAGGGATTTTTGTTATTGTTATTAATGATTTTATGATGTTTTCTCGAAAATGTTTGAAAATTTTTCCCATGCCGGACTAGTACCTTTGTTCATTGATAATTCAAACTGTCCACATTTTAGTTTCTCCTCGGCTTCCTTCAGGGTAAAATTCTCTAAACACATCTGAAGTTCCTCAACTACGTAACTGCACGACTTACCAGTGCACTGCTATACCCAGTTTCATATTCTTTCCGCCAGGCCTTGCAGTTCCCTTAGGTCCTGTGCAACCCACCAAGTTATGAAGAGCTTGTGACTCATAGCGACAGTATTTCTTATCATCGTTGTAAGTCAAGCGAGTTAAAAGCTGTGACTGGTTGCAGAATTTCAAAGGGGCAAGCAAGCTAAAATCAGAATATGTACACCTCTAGTGACTTATAGGCATGTATATGCCAACATTGAACATAATGTATTGTGCAACTAAGTCAACATTTGCACGAACAGAAAAATGGACAGAAAAAATAGCACTATCGAGGGCACAAATAGTTTTCAAGGATGATTCTAGGGACATTTATTTTCCAGGGACAACATATGTAAATCAGGGACTATCCCCGGAAATCGGGGATGTCTGGTCAGCCTTTCCTAAGACGAAAAGTAAAATAAAGTAAAGTAAAGTAAAGTAAGAAAGCATTCCATAGATCCCATAAAAGTTGGATGACTATAGGATGTGGAACTTGTCAAAGCATTAAACAGAATTACATTTATAAACTATTAACCTATTAACATATTATCTTTCAAAAAATCATCAACAGAGTAGAATCTGTGTGCATTGAAATATTTCTGAATCAATAATTTCATTTCTTTTGGTTTGTTGGTAAATTTTCTAATCTCTTTTGGAAGTTTGTTAAAGAATTTAATTCCAGAATAGTAAACCCCTTTTTGATAACAGCTGAGATTTGGCCTGGGAATATGTAAATCTAACTTCCTTCTAGTGTTGTTATTGTTGTTATTAACACACCTGACAGTAGCATTTCTATAGTATAATATTGCGATACAAGTGCCGTAAGTGGTGCATATGGATCGAGGAAAGAGTTTTTTCAATTTTCCGAGATCCGTTATGCGCTTAGGGCACGAGTATTGCATGCTATTTTTTGCACGATGATTATTTATATCAATTAAATTATATTAATTGAGATATTACCTGAAAATATTATGTATAACATTATTGAAGACAGATGTTTATTTCAGAAAGTGATTCGCATGTATTCGTTGTTATGGGAACCGAACATTTGTCCTGTTCAAGTCGCCACAAACTGGGGGCCTTGGTTCCGGTTTTCCATAAAGGCTTGTATTATGATGATTTTACTTACGGCACAGTGTGCTTTTTGTAACTTTTACTGCATGGAAATTTGTTTTGTTTCCATAGCAACAAGATTGCGTGCGGAAATGTCAAGTTACGATCCACGGCAACAATACTCGTAAGTACCACTATTTAGTTACGTCGTGAAAAAATTAATGAAGTTTGTTTTCAGTGAAGTTGAGGGAGCTATAACTGTCAAAAAGATTAGAGGAGAATCTTCTCTTGGCTGCACTCTATAGCGCCAACACTACTCATACATTCAAAGAACAAGAAAACTACATGTAAGATTAAGATTGCACCCTTCTGTGTCTTCTGTAAATACAATGACAGGACTGTAAGCAATATAGACAAGGTATGATATTATTATATCATTCTTTCTTTCCTTAAATTCAAGATTAGTCTCAGCTTCATTGATTTCTTTTCCTCTTTCAGTCGACTGATTCGATCCTGTTTTCTTCATGGCTGGCACGTATTGCATGCAGTAATTCCCTAGTTTCGGAAAAGTTCTTTTTAAATTCGTTGTTCATCTCTTTAAAGCCCTCCCTCATTTCCTTCCATATGGTTTCTTCAAATGTAGGTCCTGGGTTCAGCTCCACCCTATTAATGACCAGTAAAGCCCTTATTATTAATCCAGTGAACCATAGTTTATCATTATTTTATTTTTCCACCGATATAGTAGGCTATATATATACTATATTAAACTAAATGGGAAAAATCTTTTATCAAACAATAACATCCATAACTATCAAACAAGACACAGAATGACCTGCATTCCCACAAATGTTTCAAAGTCAAATGTTTACAGTTCTGGTGTAAAATTATTTAATAAACTAAGATTACCTACAACTATCAAGTTTATAGAAAACAGTAAAATATTTAAAAACAGTCCATTGCAGACACATTGCTTTTACTCGGTGCATGAATTTCTTTCTTTATAGGATAAGCATGTAAACTCCTACAGCCATAACCTACAGAGTAAATTTTTTTTAAAAGTTTAAATAATGATAACATTAGAAGATATGAAATACTTGTAAGAAAAAATCTGGATTTCTAAAAATTTATTTTCCTTGTAGGAACTGCCCTCTTTTCTTTGTTTCAGGTAACCAACCCACAACTGGTTCTCGAGATGTTGACATGTACTGCCAAGTTTGACAGGATGGGTCAATAGTACCAATGACAAAACCCATAGTTATAAGGTGTGATAGTAATTAAATTAAATTGTAAACCCAATATTACAGCATTTGTATATCTCATCATTAATATTAGGTTTGTATCTTTATCTTGTATTGAATTTAATGTGTAAATATGTATTATAATGTAATGAATTGTAAATATTTGGACGCGTCCTATAACATGTACATGTTTAGAAGGACTAAATAAATTCTAATTCTAATTCTAATTCTAATACCAAGGTTGATGACTTGTTGAGGATACATATCCACTTCCACACACTATACAAAAACAGTGGCATTCCTAGCGGGAGGCGGTGGGGGCGGTCCGCTTCGGGCCCCACTTACCCCATTAATACCCCATCCTAATATAAAAATGAATGTTCTCCTCAAGAAAAAATATTTATCAATTTTCTGTAGGCTATATAAAATAATATGTTTTAAAAGCGTACTTTAAACAAGGGTCCACACCAAAATAAAATAAAAAATCCTGGTACAGCAAAAGTAACAAAATGCCTAGTAGAGAAAATATAATTTAAATAGTATATTAAAGTAGCGAGGTAAGAGTCGGCCCTGTTGACGACTCGGCTAATATAGTGACGTAGCGGGGGATGAACTTCAGACAATCCAGCAGTGGCATTGACAACATAAATACAGTGATTCAGTGGTTGTGTTTACTCATTATCAGTTGTTGTTGATTTCTCCTTAGTCCTTGTCGTTTTAAATATGTCTATTTAGTTTAGAGTTCGAATTTTAAAATTAAATATAACAAACAAAATATGTCACAAAAATTTAAAAAGTGTGTTTTGATTAAATCGCGTTTATTTTCAATGTAACGTGAATCGCTATAACAAATTAATATAGTTTTGAAAATAATATCTTAAAGCTCATCCACATTAAATATTCTCTTAAATGTCAATGATAAATTACATAATCAATTTTCTTGTAAGTGATTCTCATTGTGTCTCATGAATATTCCCTGGACGAAGGCAAATACCGACTCATTTATTTATTTCTTTTCAATACTATTCTTTTTAATTCACTCTCTCTATCCTCCTCTTTCTTTACTTATTGGAATTTTTCTATTAAATAAAAATGTAACGTATATGACGTGTTATTGATGAAAAAGAAAATTATACCAATTACCAATGTTTTGGTTTCACAGGTTCATGAGTCAGCCACAGAGGTTGCTAGGAGATGTGCAGTTCGGCTATGGGCTAAAATGTATCATTTAACTGATGAAAAATAGAACATGTCGTAATTTCATTTAACATTGACGGAAAATTTAACAATGAGTTCATGAGCCGACTGCGACAGGCTTCTAAAAGATGCCCTATGGGTCACATGCAGAAATTGTATAATTTAATTGAAGAAAATAGACCGAGTCTTAATTTATAAATTAACTTAACAAAACACTTAATGTTTAATGTTTAATGTTTAATGTTTGTAAGCCAGTCAACGAACACAAGGTGTATAGACATGGTCAGTGAGATAAAAACTATACCAGTATAGGTATATCACAATTAAAAAATTCAATTACATTGTAAAATGGCATTGTCATCAACCAGCCAGAGATCACAGATTTAAAACGAGTTCGACTTAGATAAAACAGTTCAACAGGAACTTTATTAGCTATTTTGATACACATGTATTCAAAGTTTTTCATTGTTAAGGAGAGCCTGCACCTGGGGTAGTCTAATGAATTCTGTTGCCTAGTTTCATAAGAATGTAGGTCACTTCTAAAACTAAATGAATTTATATTATCTTTAATATATAATAGACACTCAAGAATATACAGAGAAGGAGCCGTCAATATTTTCATATTAATAAATAAAGGTCTGCAATGTTCATTCCAAGATGAATTCGTGATAATTCTAATGACCTTCTTCTGGAGTACAAAAACCTTATTAAAATGAGAACTATTACCCCAGAGGGTGAGTCCGTAAGCAAGAATGCTGTGGAAATAGGCGAAATAAGCAGTTCTGATATAGTTCTTCGGCACAATAGATCTTAGTCTTATGAGAAGGAAGAGCACTCGGGATAATTTATGACAAATATGGATAATATGTGGCTCCCAGGTAAGTCTGGAATAGACTAAAATACCAAGCATATTGAAACTCTTACTCTCATGAAGTTTCTTGAGAGTGAAAATTAAAGATTCAGTTTTAGTATCATTAAGAAGAAAGCCATTAGCATTAAACCAATTTTTGGCAACAGTTAAATTCGAATGAGCATCCTCTTTAAGATTTTGAATATCATTGCCTACATTTAAAAGGGTGGCATCGTCAGCATACAGGATAGTTTCTGAATTTAAATTACAAGCTAAATCATTTGTAGCTACTAAGAAAAGAATAGGGCCCAAGACGGAGCCCTGGGGTACTCCAAATTTTACATTAAGCAGGTTAGATATTTTGCCTTCAACTTTGACACACTGCTTGCGCCCAGATAAATAAGAAGACTGGGTCGACAGTTCATTCTCCCTAATACCTAAATGATGTAGTTTCTGAATTTATTTATTTATTTATTTATTTATTAGTTGCGGTACATTACATTGTCGAATTATGGCAGTGACCGTTGGTCGTTTAGCCATAATTCGATCAATTACATGGTTACTCAATTACAAACAGGGTATATACAATTTCTTCTTCGCTATTTGTCTATGATGACATTTGTTTTTTGTGTCTTTTTTCTTTTACTTTCCATAAGTAAAAACCTAGCTTTCTTAGAGCCTGTACATTTGTAGTTTTTGATAGTTTGGCCAGCACAACTTCATTGCTAAACTGCAACCATTCCATTTTCATTGAATGTCTATCACTCCAATTCGTCTCTCTGCATGTTAAAAGTATATGCTTAAGATCTTCATTTTCTCCACAAAGCGGGCATTTATCTTTTTCTCTTAGTCCTTTTAGTTTCCAAATCCCTAGTTTAAACCATGCTATACCTGCTCTGATTTTTCTATCATTAATAGAAGTGTATAATTCCTGACCCCAAACAGTTTTGATCTCCTTATAATATAGCAGTGAAGATTTATCGCTCATACAGCTAAACATATATTGTTTCTCTATGTCATTGCATCTTTGCCTTATTGTACTTGTTATCCTATTTCCATTTGTTACATTCACTTCCCACAAGTAACCTAAGCCAATTTTCTCTAGTTCTTGTTTCAATATAGAAGCCCAATTTACTTTATTTAAATTAGTTTCCATATATCTATAACAGACTTTAAGTATTTCATTCTCCTCCATTTTTAAGATTCTGAGCCAATATTTAACAATCCTTGCCATAATTTCTCCTCTACTACTACATTTACCTAGTTCTACCATTGCTACCTTCTTTGGTGTTGAGTTGGGAAGTGCTAAAATTAGTTTGCAGTATTTATCTATTATAGTATCTATTTGCTCCCAACTGTTTTTATGAAGCCCCCAGATCTCAACCCCATAAAAGATTCTTGATTCTACCAAGGAGCTAAAAATGGTATTTAGCGTTTTCACTTGCATAGTTGGTGTTTTAGTAAGACACATGTTTATTGCTGACATTGCTTGCTTACCATGCACGATAGCTTTCTGTCTTTGTTTATTCCACTTTCCTCTCGAGTCTAATATTACACCTAAGTAGCTGATTTCATTTACACATTCTAAGGTTACTCCGTTCAACTGCCATTTTTCTTGTTTTTTTAGCCTATTACCATTCTTAAATACCACAATCTTCGTTTTCTTAACATTCACTCTAAGATGCCATTCATTACAATACTCTTCGATGGCGTTTAATGATTTTTGTAACCCAGTTACTGTAATTGCACTACATATCAAATCATCTGCATAGAGCAAACCATGTATGTTTACATTGTTTATTACTGGCATATGTGTGTTAGCTCTACAAATGTATTTAATAATATCATCTATAAATAGATTGAATAAGTGACTACTGATGGGACAGCCTTGACGAACTCCCATGTACTGGTTAAAGGCTTTTGTCACTCTGTCTATATCATACCTTACACAAGCAGTTGTGTTACTGTACACCTCACGCAAATTTCTAATCATATTTCTGCTCATACCTTTCTCAGCTAATTTATAAAATAATGCCTCCCTGTTCACCGTGTCAAAGGCTTTTTCCAGATCTATAAATGCACAGTACAACCTGCCTCTTTTGACACTTAGATATTTATTAACTAATGTGGATAGTATGTAAATGTTGTCAGTTGTCCTACAGTTTTTCCTGAAGCCTTTTTGAAAGTCTGAAAGTATTTTGTATCTATCTATCCATATGTTTATACGCTCAGCTATAATTCCAAAATAAATCTTTCCTAGTACTGGAAGTAGTGCAATTCCACGGTAACTATTAACGTCATTAACATTACCTTTGCCTTTAAAAATAGGATGTATAATTGCTGTTTTCCAAGTCTTGGGCACTGTTCCTGATTTTACAATTTTGTTAAACAACCTTACTAAAATATTCACATTTTTTTCATTTTTACAAAAGACTTTCAAATATTCTCCATTTATCCCGTCTATATCTACGGCCTTCCCTGCCTTCACTTTTTTTATTTGTTTTAATAACTCTTCGCGTGTTATTTCTGCGTCTAAAACATCTACACTTTGGATTTCGGGGGAATATGGTATTTTTCTAGTCCAAATATTTACAATTTTGTCTGACTGAAATAAATGTTTGAAATATGATTCCCACTCTTGTGGGCTGATATTACCAGTTTGTACAGGTTTTTTAACCATATTCTTAATAGCTGCCCATAATTTCCTTGTATCATTTAGTTGTACAAAGTTTGCTAACTCCGCCGATTTTCTATCTTGCCATTTTTGTTTAGTTTCGTTTAAAAAATTTAAATAACATTTTTTCCCTTCTAAGTATTTATTTTTATTTGCATCGTTGCTATTTTTTTTGTAATTCGTTAAATATCTAAGTACCAGTTTTTTCATTTGTGCACATTCGTTGTTGTACCAACCGTTATAATTACTATTGTGTTTTCTCATCGGTATGGGTATTGCATCATAACATACTCTATATGTGAAAAATTGTAACAAATCTAAAATATATTCTACATTGTTGTGATCTAGTGCATTTTCTAACCCAATTAAACAAATTACATTTGAGCACTCCTCAAATCTATCTGCTATAACCTTTTCAAAACCATTTCGCCACTTTATGCGTTTGGTTCTGACGCCTTCTTCACTATATAAACCTATATCGGATGATATTTGATTGGACGTGTGACTGTCCATTATATTCACATGAATTGGTAGATGCGGACTTGTTAGCGTTTCACCGACTTTGAAGTCCGAAATATTTCCTATCAAATCGCTGGAAGCAATACCTAGATCAATAACACTTTGTCCATTTGCACCGATAAATGTAAAGTCACCTTCTTCGTCACTTTCAAGATATCCATTAAGCACTGTTAAGTTGAAACTTTCACAAAATTCTATTAATTTCTTTCCCTCGGTGTTTATAATATTGTCTTTACTGGTTCTCTTGTACTCTTGCCAATCACGGTCCTCACATAAATCCGACATTTCTGGTGTTAGTTGCCCAATGCGACTGTTGAAGTCTCCTAAAACCAATTGCTCCGACCCTGGGAATGTTTCTTGCATATATTCTATTTCTTCTGATAATTTCTCGTAAAACCTTTCATTATAATATGGCGATTCTTTAGGGTGATGGTACGTTATTCCTAAACACAATATCACATTTGCTTTGTTTTTACCATGTATACCTAGCCAAATTATGTCTTTAAAATTTGTTGTGATTTTAAAAACTCTATTTTCAATGGATTTTCTTACATATATAGCTAATCCCCCGGGGTAACGACCTTTTCCGGCCCTTCTAAGCTTATCTTGTCTAAAACATATAAATCCTTGAATATCGTAATTTTCACTTGGACGCGCCCAAGTCTCTCCAAGCCCTAATATATCAATTTCATGTAACAAATCAAATAAACTCTTGTTGCTAATTTTTTGTTTAATGCCTTCAATATTCCAGTAACAAATTCGTAAATTATCTAAGTTCGTTCCAGGGTCAGAATGGGTTTTTGGCGTTCGTTTGCGTAATTCACGTGGTCATTTGCAGTCTTTTGTACCTTGCGTTACATTTAGGTTCGCCCGGCTTCTTGTTATTACTGCTTGTGGGGGGTCGTCAGCTGCGTTGAACCAGGTTCGTATATCTCTAGATTCAACGCTGAGACGTCGTTTATCCAGTTGTAGTATACTTCCGGCTGGTGACATAGCAATTTCTGGCGATGACTGAATATCAGCTGTTGTAGCAGTAGTCTTTGGTTGTGTAGAGGTCGTAGCGGTGACTTTTGTTTTCATTGCTTCTGCATTTTCAATTTCTCCGCGTGGCGGAAGGTATGACTCAGCGGTATTGATATTGCTTGGTATCGGGCCTTGATTGCTCTGACTGGTATTTCTAACCTCGCCTTCCAATGTCTTGTCTTCTATAGGTACATTATTTCTGCAATATTCTAAGTTAAACTCTCTCCCATTTACAATTATTCTGTCGTGTTTTAAGAAAGCTTTATGACCTTTCTTTTTTGCGTCGATGAGGTATTTCCGGAGTTCACTTCTCGTTTTCCTTATTTCTGGGGAGTAGTCGTTTTCAATTCGGATTCTTGTGCCAGCTAGGTGCCTACACTTCGAGAGAACTTCCATTTTCTTGTTAAAAGACGTGAATCTAACGATGATCGGTCGTCTGCCACTTCTTTTACCGATCCTGTTAGTTGAGTCAATCCACCAGTCTATATTTTCCATCCATAGTTTATTGTACAATATGTCCGTGACGATGTTAAATGTTTCAATGTTTCTTTCGTTTGTCACTTCATCTACGCCGAAAATAACTATATTGTTCCTTCTTTGCTGATCTTCTAGCATCCTACACCTCTCTTGCAACTTCTTGAAACGTTCTATAGTTCCTGTAGTGAACTTGTCCATTTCTTCTTTCACTGAAACACAATAATCTGTAGCGTTTTTTATGTCATTTGAAACTGTCTCAAACTTCTCCATGAAGATAGTGAACATGGTTTTCAGTTCGTTAACATCGTTTCTCCCTTCTGCGATTACTCTGCTTTGTTTTTCGAACTCCGCTTGTAGCTTGTCTATTTTTGCATCACTTGATCCGGGACCCGGGTTTAGTTCCACATTTCCGATCACTAGTAACACGAATATAATTATTCCTAGCAACAATTTCTTGTATTTATCATCTTCACTTACACCTTTATTTATGTTCATTTTCCTTGCACAGTTTCTGAATTAATAAAGCATGTTCAGCGCAGTCGAACGCCTTACTTAGATCGCAAAACGAAGCGTGAAGAGATTTACAGTCTTCGAATCAATCCAAGTTTACGTTTAGCACTAAAGTTGTTTTAACTATTTGCATTTCAGTTGCAACTTGTGAAAGATGTTTTTCAAAACCGAAATTACCGTAATCAAAAACTATTGGCACTCAAAAATGAGCCAAATCAGACCAAATGGACTAGCAATGTTATTTATGAGAACAATTTGGCTATGAAAATAAATTTCAATTTTAAAAGCTTACTATTACATATTTTGAATTAATAGAATCCAGAGTTTTGTTACTTTATTATCTGACTCTCCCACTAAAATTAAAATTGTTGTTTGTTACCATAAAATTTCATTTTGTTAACTTTCTTATTTTGTCATATTTAAACATAACTTTTTTTCTAATTTCATTACTTTTTAATTATTCACACATTTGTATTTTGTTAATCAGATAGCTTAATATTATTGGACTAATGCAGCGATTCTCAACCTGTGGGGCGCGACCCCTAGGGGGGGGCGCGAGCAGGCTAGAGGGGGGGGCGAGAATATCCAAGAGAAAATATAATTTAAAAAATTATTAACTGACAGAAAAACATACACATAGAAAACAAAATACATTTCGACATATTAAAAAAAAAGTAAATCAACTTACTAAATAAAAACTAACTTTATCAAAACATACTAAATTAAAAACAATTTAAATAATTATTAGTGACTTCCTTGGGCCTGTCTTGCAGAGCAAAGTTTTTCGAAGGAAGGCTCAATATTAGAAATAGCCACTCTCAGTTCTGTTTCTATATTTAGCCGAGATCTATATTTTGTCTTTATCGAAGCCAAAGCAGAAAATCCAGTTTCGCAAAGGAAGGATGGCAATAGAATGCGAAATGCTCTGGTTTTTAGTGCAGAAAAATCATCATCTACTGCTGCCCAAAATTCAAATAGTGATTTATCACTAAATTGTTTTTGGTTTCGCCACTTGTCGTGAAGGCTATGAATTTTTCTTCTTCATCAATTGAAAGTCCTTCGGGAGTCTTATGAAATGGATCCCTCACCACTCGCAACTTTCTATCAAGTTATCGTCTGCAAGAAAATACTTTTAAAAATTCTTTTCTAACGTGGCTAAATGATTTTCAATGGTTACAAAAACAACTTTTACATGTTCTTCTTCAGCCTTGTAAGTTTTAATACAATCATCCACATTTGCAAACATTGTTTGGTTTTTATGCTTTAAATTTCTGCTCCACAAATCCAGTTTTCTGCAGTTTTCAGTTATCACTCGTATCCAACATATGTGTTTTTGCTCCTTGGAGTTGAAGATTCAAGATATTTAATTTCTCGAATATGTCGACCAAGTAGCTTAATTTCATCACAAATAAACCATCGCGAAAATTCTCGGCTTCCGGTCTGTTTTCTTCTTCTAGAAAAATGGCGATTTCTTCTCTTAATTCATAAACACGTTGTAAAAATTTCCCGCGTGATAACCATCTTGCCTCGCAATAAAATAATAACTGTGAATGCACCGAACCCATGTCTTTACAAAGTGCGGAAAAGATTCTCGATTTCAGGGGCCTCCAAAATACTCAGAATGCATTATTGTTGTATACATTTTATTGTAAGTGGGGGGGGGCGCGATGAAAATTATGATTGAAAACTGGGCCGCGAATACTGAAAGGTTGAGAAACACTGGACTAATGTATGTTTGTATTTAATAAATAAACACAATAAATACTGAATGAGTTCGCTCCCTTATTCTGTCTGTTATTTACCGTATATATTTTCCCCTTGAAGATGATCAGAAAGACAAAAAAGGCTACCCATAGAAAAAGAAGTTAAAAATAGCCGTGTTGGTAGCTTTTGTTGGGGAGAGGGGGCCTCGAAAATAAATCCACCCCGGGTCCCAAGTGGTCTAGTTATGCCACTGATACATCTCACATGCATGATAAATCGCTGATGAATGAAGAATGTCAGGTTGAAGGATAACATGTTTTATAGAAAAGTCCTAAATAAAGAAATTGCCAATAATCCCGAAAAATGCAATTTTTACAATGCTACAACTGTTCGAAAAAGAAAGAGAGTATTCAAAATTTTAATATTTATGCTTACTAATCTGGAATTTGGAATTTTTGATAGTGTCCCTGATTATGGACATAGGCCTACCAAGTCTGCTTCTAATTGTGTGTACCCTAAGTTTAAAAACAATAAAAAAACGAACCTCTACATACCAATATTTCTTTTAATCTTCCAAAAACACAAAGCAGCTAAATATACAGTAATATATTTATTGACAGCATAAGTTTATAGCACTTCAGGATTACATTAAATCTATCAATCCAGCTGAATATTCTTATCCCAGATTCATAAGTTTGCTTAATTTTATTTTCACTTCAGTTTATTCAATGTAAATAGAGGAAATAAATTATACAATAAATTCAAACAGTTCTTCACAGTGCAGAACAGCTGAACAGCAAATAAACACAATGATTTGTTGTTTCTAGACAGTTGCAGAAAATATTGTGCTTCCAAGGTACAATGAATTAATATAGCGTAACACACCTTAAACCTTTTCTTGAGCCCATCCCTCCAAAATTAAATACATATTCAAACAGTCAATTATACTATAATTATTAAAGATATAATATTAACATCACACTACTTAAATATATTTAGTATATTGCCTCTCTTCTTTAAGCTTCACTTATTTACAAATTGATTGGATACTGGTAGCAGCCCAGAAAATTTAGTACTTTCAAAGATATATTAGACATTAAGGTCAGAAATGAACAAAAATGTTATATCAGAATACTAATAGTGTGCACTCTAGAAGATACACTAAATGAATGCATCGTCATTGATGTATTTTTGTAACAAAATATTTTTGTAATAGTCTAATATAAACGAGATGAAGAATGCAGGTACATTTGAGGTGAACTTGTACTACAAAGTTGGCTATAAGTTTAAAATATATGCTTATAGTTTTAAAATAATATAATAAGTTTTTATGTGATTAGGAAAACAACAAAAGTTATAGTCTACAGTTCTCTTCAAGAGCAATTTCTTTAACTTATATTTAAATTAAGATAAGGCCGCTTGCAATCATATTTAAATGTCTATTTCACTAATAAAAAGTTAAGTATAATATTTTTTCCCCAATATATAAAATATTCAGAAATTGGGTAGATTTTCTAAAGCAATTGATGAAAAATTTACTTTTTTCAACCTTTAATTACACACACTGATGTATAAAATACATCACCAAGTCAGAAATCCATATCGTCTGAATGAAAAACATGTTAGTCTTTACACTCATCATGAGCGAGGTGGTGAGGAACATGAAGAAGAAGTGGATATTTTTTAACCCTTTCACTGCTAACGACGGAACTGTGACGGCCGCGGAGTGGGTGCTATGAACGAGACGATTCCACAAGGCATGGAATTTTTTAACACAGTTTTAACGAAAGGATAGTGTCCTGCCATCTATTGGGGTTAGATAGAACTTAATTTCATTGCTTTCCCTGCTCTGTGGTGCAATTTGTAGATCAAAATTTGAGGCCTTGCACAAATTTGCCGCGAAGTTAGTGCTACGAATAAAACAATTGCTCGTAGAATATGCTGTCTTAGAATACAAAATCATTTAACTTTGTCCCTTAAAATCTTACAGTTAACTTATATATAATTTACACAGTTGGGGAAGCATTATTTTGTGTCCTATTGACATTATTATTATTATTTTTATTTTTGGAAACTTTATAGGTTCCATACCTCCTCCTCATAACAAACAGAAGTGGCAGGACTACAAACACAACTGCTAGGAGTATAAATATAGAAATGCCAATCATAATTTTATTACTACTCTCTTCTTTATTGAATGACCCATTACCCTCAGTAGCCTTGGGTGATATAGCATTCCCTCCTGCAGATATAGACTCACTTGAAGTGGACTGGATATTAAACTCATTGCTACAATTTAAAGTTGCTACCTCATCCCATGGAACGGATTGTTGATGAACACTGCACTCTATCTGGGGCTCTGATGGGATTATACCATTCTTCTGAGACCACAACCAGAGACTTCTCAACTCACAGTCACAGAGAAATGAATTTCCAGCAATGTGTAGCTCTTTCAGGTTTGTCATATTATTTTGAAAGACTTCCACATTAATTCGTTTTAATCTATTGTTAGAAAGGTCCAAAATTTCAAGTTTAGTTAGTATATCTGAATAACCATCATGACTGAGGTCCGTTATATTCTCTAACGATTCTATCTTATTATTAGATAGATCAAGTTTTTGGAGTCCAGTTGTTTTGTTAAGTATACCAGGTGGTAAGTAACTCAGATTGCAATGTTGTGCATCAAATACTTTTAAAACAGTAGAATGGAGAAGGAATCCATCATGAAAACGAATGTGTTCATTCTTGCTTAAAAGAAGATGCTCAAGATGAGGATTGTTATTAAAAGTGTTTTTTTGAAATGTTAATAGGGAGTTACTTCTTAAATCTATAGATTTTAATTTTGGATTATTTTGAAAAAGTTCAGGGCTTAAACTATTTATTTTGTTGGAACTCATATCCACAGATTGAAGATTAGTATTATGATAAAAAGTCTGAGGATGGACTTCTTGAATATCATTCCAGCTAACTGTAACTTTTGTTAGATGAGGATTGTTGCTGAATGTATCAGGATGTATGTACGTCATTTTGTTTGAACCCATATTTACATCAGTGATCTTAGGGTTCTTGTTGAAGGTATTTCTTTCTATCAGAAGAATATGATTTCTACTAACATCTATACTAACCAGATCAGGGCTGTCACTGAATATATCTGGACTTAAGTAGCTAAGTTCATTATTACTTATATTTAATGCTTTCAACTTGGTAGCATTTGAGAAAGTATTATTCAGATGGATGATGTAATTCTGACTGACATCTATTATTTCAATTGTTGAGTTATCTAAAGGTGATTTGGAATAGAAATGAGTAACTTTATTCCTACTTACATCAAGTCTCTTGATTGCTGGATAGTACTTTTGTACCTGTGATAAATCAACTGACTGAATAAAGTTGCCTCCTAAATCCAATTCATTAACTCTGTTTTTCAGTGTTACTATATCAACAGGGACAGAAGAAAGATTATTGTTACCTAAATTCAAAACAACTAGTTTTTTATTGCCATCAAAGGTGCCAGGTTCAATTGATGCCAGTAAGTTACCCTCGAAATGTAGTTCTTTCAGTTCGGTCAACTTTCTGAGTACTCCGTCTTCAGACTCCACACTTTGACCAACATTGTACAGAACTTTGTCAATGTGTAAGTTTCTAATGTGAGAAATGTTATTGTTTGACACATTGAGAACTGTTGTGTTAGTATCAAGATCCTGTGGAATATCTGTCAGCAATGAGTTAGAGCAGTCAGTGATATTGCTCGTGTTTGTTATCTTGCATGCACAAACTTGAGCAGGACATGTTAATTCCAGGGTGATGCAACATGTAAGCAGACTGCAGATAACAAAAGCAGCTGTAGCATGACTCACAGTCATTGTCAACTTCTGCAAAAGAAAGAAAAAGAAACTACATGAATGAATACGCACTGATTGAGGCAGCCATCTCCAAAACATGTTCTTAATGTTAGCCTATCCATGAGATTCATACAGTAAAATCCCTAATAAAGACCCCCCCCCCTATTTTTAGCAATCACTCCCCTTAACCTTAAAGTACACGTGATGATGTATAAAATATAGGCCTACCACTTTAACTGAATATGTTAGTTCTATTCTTCAAATTTTTCCTCTGGTACTGTAGAATGAATATTTGTTGTGACTATTTAGCGAATACTCCTAGAATTAACCCTTTCACTGCTACAGCACGCATCACTGCTGGTTGTGCTATTGATGCATATATAGAATACACCACTTTGCATGCCAAACAGACGAAAGAAAATCTCCTTGAGAGTGATTCCTAGTGTGTCTGCATATAGTGTCATCTGTTGTCTACATAAAAACACACTCAGTTCCCTGTTCTCTGTCTTGATCTGCCTATATTTCAGGTGCTGTATTGCACCTTTAATTGAAATGCTTTATAACTCTGCTGTGTTGTGATGAAATGCGGGCATCCCCAAACTTGAGTGAATCATATGTTTTCAAAAACTAATTGGTTGACCTTACCACACTTTAGATTTCACTTTTACCTGTATTCTGCAGGACAATCGTTTCGCGGACTTTTTCCGCATTTTCAACTGCTAGTCAATCAGTTCAAACTTCAAGAATTATGTGCTGTGCTCTTGTTTTGGAGGAAACTGTTAAATTATTTGCAACTGTTCATCCATTTATGGTTACAAAGAAAATTTGCAGAATAATTCAGCACCACCAGTTTGCACAATGAATAATATGTTAGCAGTGAGAAGGTTAGGCATATAATGAATAATTAAAACCATGAAAATTAATAAAACACATAATTATTTATCTTGTTGTGAACAAGATAGCCTATTGTAAGACAGTAGATATATTTGAATATATCGATATATTCAAATATATCTATATATTTGAATATATCGATATATTCAAATATATCTACTGTCTCACCATCAGCGTAGTCGTGCTTCATGTGGCTTTTCATTATTTTTTAAATTAACCTCCTTGGTAAACTAACAATATCATGTTACTAATATTGAATTTATTACTGTACGAGATTTAAAATACTTCACACGTATAATCAGGGGCATATTCAGAGGGACCACCAGCAGGGTCTTGTGGTTAGCATCACTTACTACAGATCCATTGGCCCGAGTTCAATCCCTGGTACCTCCTCGGATTTTTCTGAGGAAGGGAGGTCTGGGACGGGGTGCACGCAGCCTCGTGATTCTAATTGGGGAGCTACTTGTTAGAAAAGTAGTGGCTCTGGTCATGGAAACCACCATTAATGGCAGTGGGTTTCAAAATGCTGACCACATGCCCCTCAATCCTGCCATGTGCCTTTGGTAGATGATGCAACAGTCGGATGGTAGGCCTAGTCCCTTTGGGGATGTAGCGCCACAGAATTTAGTTTTTCTTTTTTTATATATTCAGAGGGGCCGAAGGGGCTAAAGTCCCCTATGAAATATTGAGACATGTTGATAAGTTGCACATAAGGAAATTGTAATCTGACAGATAGTAGATAGTTTAATTGCACATCCTAACTCTTGAATTCCAAAAGGCGAATAGAAATGTCTATGCTACTTTATCTAAGTATTTACAAAATTTAGCCTAACATTGAATTTTTGCCTATACAATTCAAGCAGGCATGAATGCATATCTTAGCTCGCTTAGCTGCTAGCAGCTGATCAGGCTGGCAGTTCTGCCCCTATCAGCCACAGCAGCAAAGCGAGTGGTGCTTAAAATTATGCTTGATAAATTTTCCAGTAGTAGGAAAGCAAGAAAACTTAATTTTGTTCTATGACTCTGCAGCATGAATGTCTTTATCTCAGTTAGATTAAGATGTGACTTTGACAAACACATCAACAAACAAACAATCCTGCATACTTTGTTTCACTATCGTATAGTAATGTTATTCTAATAAGAGATTATTAAATAATATAACTCTGTGTTAATAGCATGATAGAGTTATCATAGCTCCTCCTGAAAAAAATTTGAATACGCCCCTACATATAATTTATACATTATACGAGGGTCAACAAGAAAGTAAAGAACAATTTGGCATAACTAAATAATAATGAAAGATATCAACACAAAACTTTATTTACAAAGATACAGTACCTTACACTAGTTCTCAATGTAATCACGATTGCTCTCAAGGCACTAATTGCAACATGGTACCAGTTTGTGCCAATGTTATACTCTTCTACCGCCAAAGACCTGAGCCTGGAGTTTCTGCCAAGAAGACAAGGATTAAACGTTGAGGCTTATTGTACAACTCTTCAATGTCTATGACATACTATCCAAAACAAGAGACGTGGAAAGTTTGAAAAGGTGTTTTTGATTCATGACCATGCTCGGCTTCATTGGGCTGCTCAAACACAGGCACAACTTCAACGTTTCAAGTGGGAAATTTTTGGACATCCTCCTTACATCCCTGACCTGGCACCCAGCGATTTTCACTTGTTTTCTAAACTAAAAGACTTTTGGGGAGAAAAGATTTCCCAACCGATGAAGACCTCAAAGCAGCAGTGACATCCTGGCTCAGATCTTTGGTGGTAGAAGAATATAAAGATCTGTATTGAAAAACTGGTACCACTTAGAATAATAGCCTTGACAGCAATGGCAATTATGTCGAGAGATAGAGTAAGGTACTCTATCTTTGTAAATAAAGTTTTGTGTTGATATTCTTCGCTATTATTTAGTTACGCCAAATTGTTCTTTGCTTCCTTTCAGATCCTCGTATTTATATCTTCTTTTTCTCATATGCAGCTTATTTATACCCAGTGGGTTCAATAATTAATAGTTTTTTTTACCATAGAAGCTGCCTATAAGTATGAAGATGTTTCAGTGTTTACTCTTTTGTGAATTGACATAAAACATGAGTTCACATAGGTAGGATTCCCAGATAACCCATTGAATATGTAAATCTCTTTTTTTCGCTAATGCACCTTATTGTCCATTGTCCTGAAATAAGTATTCAGTATTATTGTACATTGTATTGTATTGTACATTTTAGTTTTTACTCTCCAATCACAGGCCAGGAAAAATTGGAATAGCAACACCGATTAACAGTTCCACTTCATCGCAATTGGGATACTTAGTATGAGTATGAACAATGGCGTAGCTTGACATTAGGTTCTGGCTAAACTGGATTTTAAAATATGAATTTATAATTGTTCAAATGATACACAAATTCCCATTGTATTAGTCCTTGAAATACTAAAATAATGTTAATATTATGCACCTAGATTCGATTTTGTATATACCTATATAAGTATATTATTATTATTATTATTATTAATACTACTATTAATACTATTACTATTACTACTAGTTGACTAGTAGTAGTATTAGTATTAGTACCACAATCATTATTAATTATTATCGAATTTTAGTGGATTTGGATTTTAAACTAAACTAAGTTACATAGATTAAAAATAAAGTATAAGATTCAATTTTAGAAAAACGCCTAATTCAAGCTTAGAAGTTGCCTTTCACCCTTTTGTTCATACGATAGAGTCGAAAACGGTGTTATCCATACCTATTAGGTTAAAACATGCAACATGGAAACAATCACATTTTTAAAATATACTAACATTGCACTCAATGCTGAGTCACAATTGTAATGTTTATGTTACAGTATCTTTCCCCTTTATTCAATCTATTGTCCGGCTCCATACTTGGGCGCTCTTCAAGCGAGCCTGTCTTCACAACGAGTAGGTTAATGTTGAGTGAGAGAAGTCATATAACCTGCACTTGATCAGACTCGACTGGCTGAACCATCACTCAGTCTCAGCTCGTCTTTACTGCCGCATCGTGAGATTTTGATTCTGCCTAAGCATGCGGCACCACAAGTTGACGCATAAAAGCAGGAGGGGTTGGGGAATGCAGAGGCAAAAAATATTAATTGATGGCACAGCTAATGAGCTTATAATGATTAACGGCTTGATTGATGCTGCCTTTATTTATTTGTTTATGAATCCACAATTTCTTATATTATTTAGGTAGACTCAGTCTCGTCTACCCTTATGCTACGCCACTGAATATGAGTATGACCATGCTTAGCCGTATTGGTTGGCTTTGTTGTATTCAGGAACCCACACTGTAATTTCATCTTTTTTGCTGAATCCTGTTGCTCCAATGATTGAAATAGAAAATGTGAAAATGGAGATGTGAATTTACTGATGTAGTTATTAATGACATTCATTCTTCAAGGAAGTATGATTCATGAATGTGATTTCTAATGACATTAAAGATGAGCCTATTATTTATCTCTTTTTTAAGCTTGACAGAAACTAGGACGTACTCACAGTGCCATAGGAATGTATTGTTACTTTGTTTTCCACTTGGATCCAAGTGTCCCGTATTTTTTCTCATATTTCTGGGAACCCTCTACATAGGTGCAATAAAATGAAAGCAATGAAAATAAAGTATGAAAATTATAACTTGTGACTGATTGAAGTTCAACATATTCTAACACTAGAATTATAGTTCTTTCACACCGGTCATGTGTAGGCTAAGGTGACCACTGGTCATTCCACTGTGACCTACTAGTGGTTTACTATGAAGCCCGGGGTTTAAAGCACTTACAAGTTCGTAAGTCACCACTGGGTTGGTATCTCATTGAGAACGCCTGGTGGTATAATGGGATATGTGGGTCAGTTGGAGAATTTTTATATTGTACCGGCATGTTGCCATGGTAGCTCAATTGGTAAGAGCAGTGGCATGGAAAGCGAAAGATTCTGATTCAAATCACGGCTATGGCCTTGAATTTTTCAGTCTGACTCTATCTTTCCATATTCTTATACTGGTTTGGTCACTGATACATGAACTAAATAGTCAACCAAAGTCATCAAGTAAGTATGTACTTCCACAGTAAACTTTAGTATCAGTGTCTAAAAGGAAATAATGTATGCCACTTCTAGAATTCCTATAACAACAATGATTAACACTAGAGTGTTCATGGTCAAACAAAGTTCTGAGCTGTCCTTTGCACTCTGGGAAACATGTATTTTTGTGACTGGACCATCTTCTGATTATGTAAAATCATTAAAATAGTAATGAGGGAGTGGGAACCAGAGAGTAAGTTACATAACAGGGTTTATAGCCTGTTGCTCAACCAATCAAAAGCACTCACTTAAGTAAGCTGATGATCTTGCGGAATACTTGCTTCCTAACTGCACAGTATAATACATAAATTCCATGGTTGCATAAACATTTTCCTAGTATACAAAATACAATGAAATGAAATTGCTTTTTTACACCTTAAAGTTATAAATGTACAGTGTGTCTAGAGATTGATCAATCTTTCGCACAGGCAGCCTTGGACTGGGTGAGGGTTGCCACACCTACCACTGTTTTTACATGTAAACAGATGACAAGCAGAAGTGAAATCCCGTACTACAGTACTTCTGGGTTTATTTGCATCACAATAGGTGTTGAAAATGGTGCCCTCAAGTGGAAACACATTCATTATATCTCCAGAAAAGATTCCCATTCATTCGCAAAAGTTAATGTCAACTGATTTCCTGTATTTCTATCTTCAATTCTTCTACCATATGCAGATTATTTATGAACACATTCTTCAACATTCCCCATAAATAAAAATCCCTTTTATTTAGGCAAGCCTACAGGCTGAGGTACATTTCAAAGTGCTTTTGGTTTAATTTATTGTCGCTGCATAGCACATTTCTTCTTTAGCCTTGGCATGACAAACCCGCAATAATAACTGCAAAAAAGAGGAAAGACCACTTTTTCACACATTCAAATCTCGCCTTATATGAGAACTATCAAGAAACTAGTTATTGATTTGTAGAGTAGGCCTACTCATCAAGAGCTTTTCAACGATACCCCACAAGACGTAGTTTCAAAAATTTCGAACTTCCATCCCCCCACTCCCACCCCCACTCGTACCCCCAAAACCCCCAAATCGTTGGTGTCACTGTAAACTCCACAGGGAGTACTGTAATTTATTCAAACAAAGTTTCCCTCTATACTTCATAGGGGCCGAAATATAAATGTTTTAAAATTTCAACCCCCTCCCCGACCACCACCTTGGGCCAATTTTGCTCATTAACGAACTTGTCCGAACTATTGGGCCTAGAAATAAAATAATAAAGTTTGGTTCAAATATCTTCAAAATTACGGCCACTAGCGGTTTTTTTCTTTTTTTTAAATATATAAATACAATAAAGAGGCGGTGGTTTCGTACTTAGGGAGGCATGAAACGTAAATATATGAAAGAATTTTTCGAAAATCATGACATGGTATCCATTGCAATAGGTAGATTTTTCTTCGAAATCTACCTAAAAATCACATAGAGACTGGTCCAGGGAGAATGCTGGCCACAACCTTGACTAATTATCAAGTGCCAGTATGGTACTTTATGGGGGTACATGCTGGCCACAACCTTGACTAATTATTAAGTGCCAGTATGGTACTTTATGGGGGTACGCCGTAGCGTAGTGGTTGAGGCGCTGCTATACAAACCGGAAGGTCGCGGGTTCGATTCCCGGTGAGGTCTTTGAGATTTTTCAACTGGCCTCATCCTTCTGGTGGCACTATGGCCCTGGGGTCGACTCAGCCTCTAACAGAAATGAGTACCAGGAGCAATCCTGGGGGTAAAGGCGTAAGGCTGTCAACCTTACCACCTTCATGTGCCGAGTGTCCCAAATCTGGGAGCCTCAACCTCCTGGAACCCTCTGGGCTTCCATGGCCTGTATAGGGATCACTTTACCTTTACCTTATGGTACTTTATGAGATTGTGTGTGGGGACGGAAAAATGTCTGTCCGTGTGTCTGTTCGCGCCATAACTCAAATACGCTTTATCGGATTTTTATGAAACTTGGTATACGCATTTATAATGTCCGGGAAGAACCCTATTGATATTGAACCAAATCGGTCCAGCGGTATCGGCGTCAAACCCAATTTAGTGTTTTTATTTAAAAGCACCATAACTCAAATACGCTTTATCGGATTTTCATGAAACTTGGTATACACATTTATAGTGTCCATGGGAAGACGTCTGTTGATATTGGACCAAATCGGTTGGCCGGTACCGGAATAATTCCCAATTTAGTGCATTTTTATGGTATCATATAACAAAAGGCTCCATAACTCAAATAAGCTTTATCGGATTTTCATGAAACTTGGTATATACATTTATAACGTCCATGGCAAGAATCCAACTAATTTTGGACCTAATCGGTTGACCGGTACCAGAGTAACAACTAATTAAATGTCACATGTTTTTTAATTTTTGTCTACCGGTATAATTTAACAGTTAACACTATTCCTTCACACATGCTTATCAAACATGACCGTCAAACTGACTGAGTTGGCCAAATGGTAACGTCTTGGATTCGTATCCCGTAGCCGGCCGATTTGACATGGGTTTTTTTAATTTTATTTTTTATTTTTATGTGAGTGCGCGATTGTCAAGGTATCACAAATCTGTAGTTCTGCTGACGCTGGTCGATTTTAATCTGATTAGAAAAACCTATTTTCTGCATATCATAATTGCAATTAAATTGATTCAACATAAACATACTGGCACTTTGTTATATCAGTTTACCTGATTTTATTTTTCACCAAACACACCTCACAATCCACGTATAGTGTGTAGCTGTAGCTAAATCCTGCTGAATCCATCTATTCAACCTTTCATTATTTGTTAGTTATGGGAAGAAATTTCTTGCAATTGTATTTTTTTAAATTATGCTTTAACCGTTATGTTAAAAAATGTCTGATTTATTGAGCATGCAAAGATAAAACTCAACTGCCATGAACAGCTGTATGCTGCAGGCAGCAGACACCAGAACTGTTTCCCAGTCCAAGGCTGTTTGCCAAGTGGACTGGTCGATCTCTAAATGCACGTGTTATTGGAGATGTAGTTAAAATTGTGAATACAAGAACTGCTATAAATTCAATTGCACACTTATTTAAAGTTTATTGACTGTTTGAAAACAAACGAATAGCACACATTTTTATGACAAACCTAGGTTACAAGAATTATATGCATACTATTCCAATATACTCCCAAAAGTTGATGAGTTAACTTAACACCTATTACATGGATAAATTGCATCTTAATAATAATTACATTCAAATAGTTAAGAAATGAACATAACAGATCCCTAAATCATAATAATTTGATTATAGTCCATATTTTTAGAAATTTAGTCTTGCTGGAAACCTTTATTTTTCGACCTCTAACTCATAACTTAGAAAGTCTTGTTTCTGTTCTTACACTCTTCTAGTCTCGCCCGAGCGCTCCTCAACAACCGCTCATATGCATCACTGTCTTCTCCTACAACACCCTCCAGAGGATACAGTTGCTGAACTGATCGAAGAAGCATTCTGGTTGATGTCTTCAAACATACCATTCGAACTTCACCATCACGTCCAGGTATCAATTCCTCCACTAAAGGCCACTCTAGTCGTTTCATGTTGTCACTTCCAACAAGTACAATTTCTCCCACCTTTATATGTCGATTTTTCTTTTTAGTACTCTTGAGATGCAATTGTTCTAAATATTCTCGCCGAAATCTTTCTCTAACAGCCTCTCGGAGATTTTGCCTGTTAGAGATTCTAGCATTAATGTGAGAATAATCTATTTGATCAATGTATTGCTTGCAAAAACATGGAAGGTGTCAATGCCACAAGATCTTTTAAATCATTAGACAGATAAGTCAAAGAGCGAGAATTCATCAAAACTTTGCAGTCACAGAGGATGGTGGGCATTTCTTCATAATCTAGTTTTGCTCTTCCAAGAATTTTTCTAAGAGTTTTTTTTCAAGACTCTTATCAGCCTCTCCCACCATCCTCCCCACCATGCAGCACTAGGTGGATTAAATTCCCATTGAATTCTTTGTCCCACACCGAAGTACTCGATCTTGTTAAAATCGACCCTTTTAAATGCATGATCAGTTCCTACAAAATTAGTACCATTGTCATGTCGATGAGGTAGATAACGTCCAAAAGCAGCTAGTTCTGACTGTGGAACCAGTTCTATCACTCCCCCATTTTTCCATTCATCTAGCACTTGTTGGTACTCTTTTATCAGATCCTCCTTTTTAGTTTTTTATAATTCATATTCAGCCTCTTCAAAGCTATTTCATAATTATCAGGCAAAGGTGGATGACCTCCTTTCCAAGGTATGTGCACTTCATAACATCCCTCGTCGTTAATTGCCACAGTCTCCTCAAAATGATTCAGAACAGCCTTATGTACATCTTCTTTAGTTTTCTGCAATACTGGATCCCTGATTCCAATGAGTTCTAAGTCCCATAAATCTGATATTGAAATGTTCTTGACAAACCATGATGTCACCAACACACCAAAATTTTCTCTTGTCTGTTCCTTACTGACTTTACCCATAACAATTCATCCAAGTTTAGTGTGTATAGCTACCAATCCACACTTTAATTTTTTGCATGATCCAGTAAAGAGCTTCCCAGGTACATCTGCACCAATCAACACTTCTATTGGGGCAGTGTTATCCCCTACATCAGTTAGTTCAATATTTTCATCTTCAAGTTCCTGTACCCACGGTCCTCTTTGGATCTGATTAATATTTCCACATATTACTTCTTGATCCAATACCTCAAGAGTACACCGGTAACTGTCATTTAGACTACCTAAACAAACTCTATATATGTTGTGTTCGCTTACTTCTGTTTTCCTTCCTCCGAACAATGAATGAATAAGTTGAAGCATCTTCCAGGCTGTGGGCCGTGATGCTCAACTCCAAGATTCCGGCCGTGAAAGCCCATAACCCATTTCCATAGCAGCTTCCTTAAAAACATATGACCTCTGTGATCCTGTGTCTATGATTGCTCTGCATTGGCGTATGGTGGGGGAGGGCTGACGAGGTTAAAACCCCTCCCGAAATATCTGTGATTTTTAGGATTATTACACCATGTTCAATAATAAAAGGAACATTGGTTTGTTTATTTAAAAACTCAGTATTAAAAAACTTGTAAATTCAATTTCTCATTAATGATTCTATTACTCTTGTAATCTATTTAATAATAATGCACATATCTTACTTAATCTCAATGAGCAAATGATCTGAAGTAACTTCTACTGTAGAGGAAAGCATAGTCCTATTGATATTAAATAATTTATTCATGCTGGTGTTTTTTAATTAAATACTTCTTATAATAGTGATGCGTTACTGATAAACAAAATTTCCTTTAAAATTTCTCATAAATGACTCGATAACCACGATATTTCTGTTGTGTGATTGGTTGGATCTCAGGAGTTCAATGGATATCAGCTTTCAATATGTAAAGTCAAAATTTCTGGAATGGATTTAGCTCCAGAAACCAGCACGAGTAGTTAAACAAAATTACTACGTCAGCAATCAACTTGCCAATACAGAAACAACAGAATTTAGATACAATGAATCATAGCGCTCTGCATAAAGAAATCATGTGGATTATAACCCATGTGTGGATTACATCCTACGGTAGCCTAACTTACTATGATAATTCCTCAAAAGAAAGGTTTTATTTATAAACTATTTTAAACAAGAAATAGACAGATACTTAAAGAAAAAAGTTTGAAATACAGTGCTTCATAACTAACATCATATTCTTTATAGTGTACTAATGATCACAATACAACTGTTTAGTTACTAAAAATAGTGTATTAAGTTCCCTAGTAGCACACTTCGTTGGCCCAACGGAGGGATTTGGTTGGCATGGTAGGGATATGTTGGGAAAAGGTTCGTTGTAATTTCCTCCTTTGGGCCAATTCATTTTTTGGTTGGCGTTGCCTACCGCCCTACCGTTGGGGATATGATTGTTGGTCCAACGTTGGAATATGATCGCATTTATCTTCTCACCAGTCTTCGGCAATTTCCGGCGTGTTCGTAGGTCTCGGCAGAGCGCCGTAACGGTCATTCCTCATTCGCCATTTTGATATGTACAGAAGTTAACACTGTTTTGATTCTCATTCATATTTCATACATAATATTAGGTAAGCCCTTTGGTTGTTCTCTTAAAATAACGTTATCATTTTTACACAATACTGTATTATGAGTGTTGCATTCATATTATAATTGAAGGTTCGTTCAACGTTACAGTACTGTAATTTCCTATTGCAAATTTGTTTCAGATCATTAACATAAAGAAAGGCAGAAGGAAGTAGAGAAGGAGCATCATATAAGCAACGCAATTCCAACTGAATTGAAACGCAGTTCAAGATCAGCAGTTCTACAGTTCAAAATCTACATCAATTGCGGGATTTTCAAGATTTCAAACTTGCAAGTAGCCTACATGGAGCATGCATGATTATTTGTCAGAATCAAGTAAAAATGTTAAGGTATAAATATTTGATTTATTATTAAAATGTAGATGCCCTCATTATATAGTCTAAAAAATATGAAGTGAACATTGAGGTTAGGGAAACATTTTACAGTACAAATAATGGGAAGAAATCGATTTATAGTGCATAATATGTAGGCTATAATAAATACATCTTGCTTTTCATAGTAACCTAATCTATTTCTTTGCACTAGTAGGCCTAAATAATTTTCAATCTCGTAATATGTAACTTGCAGTTGGGGTAGGTAGTCGAAGATGAATTTCTCGACTGCTGACAGCAACTGTATTTTGTGAATGGCGTACATTACTCACCACATGTTTTACTTTGACTACCGACTACAGACTGCCACCTGCACATTGTGGATAGAGCTTTAGGCCTAATACGTTAGTTATATAATCAACTCTACCAAGTAACTTGCATTCTATTTGCCTGTATAATTTTAAAACATAGTTCATGACAGGGTTAAAAAATGCATTTACATTATGTTGGAATAACCGTCTAAATCTGATTAGCTTAACTTGATTGCTAGAATGCTTTTCCATCAAATTGTTTCATCTATCCCTATAGGCCTATATGTGCACTTAATAGATTAGGTTATTTAAAACATCTTTACGAAATCATGTAAAATCTCTTCACAAATTTCTAAAGAATTCTATCTGTTCTATTCTTAATTTAGGCTTACATTCAGTCACAATTTTGGTTATAACCCCAATAGGCTACAGTTTGTAGAATTCAATTTAAAATGAACTCTAAAATGTTGTGTGTAGGCCTAATCAATTTCGCTAATGATCTTAACATCAGTCTTTGTAAAAGTAAAATATTACTAGATTATGGAATAAAATGGGAATAATGGAACTTTGTGCCCCACGCGTTCCCCTTTCCACTCGCCTGGCTGCTTCCCGCATGCCACCTGCCACGCTTCCCTGCAGGTCATGCCGTCATGCCTGTAGCCACTGCTCAACGCTGGTAATGCGTAATTGCGATTGGCATGTCATCTAATATTTCACAATAAAAATAAAATACCCTTGCACCTGGCATTCAACCAATTCTGTACTAATTCCATCCTACTATCCCCCACAAATCCTATTTCCCTTAAATCTACATCCTAATATTTTCTTTCCACCTACGTCTAAGTCTTCCAAGTGGGTCTCCCACTCAGCATTTTTTAGATGTCTTTCCCCCCCATACGCACAACATGTTTAGCCCATTTCATTCCCTGTGATTTAATTTCCCTTACTATATCTGGTGGCGAGTACAGATTATGAAGCTCGTCGTTATGCAGTTTCCTCCAGTCCCCATTTTCATCTCTCCCATAGGCCCAAATATTTTCCTAAGCAGCCTGTTTTCGAACACACTCAGATTATGTTACAAACTGCATCTTACAATCAAAATTGTAATTGAATGTAAATTAAGAATATAATAAATAGAATTATTATGAATTTTGAAGAGATTTTACATAAATTTTTAAAGCTTTTTTAAGCCTATATTGAAGTCTTTTAAATATTATTTGATAATGAATAAGCTAATCTAAGTGCATAGGTCTATAGGAATAGATGGAACAGCATTTTAGAAATAAAGCTCTTACAGGTTAAGCTAATCAGATTAGACTGTTTTTCAAACATAATGTAAATACGCCTTTTAAAACTGTTATGAACTATGTTTTTAAATTATACAGGCAAATAGAATGGAAGTTACTTGATAGAGTTGATTATATTTCTAACGTATAGGCCTAATAATGGTGATGCTATAACTGGTCACAAGACAGCTGTATAACAAATTAACTAATCACAGTAGGCTAAAAGATTGCACATTGTTACTTATATGAGAATATAAAGATTAACACCATATAATATTGTAAACGTTAATGGTAACATTCTTGGATTTCCTAGACTATATTGAGGGCATAAGGTGGAAAGATCAACTTACATAAATCAACTATTCTCACATTACATAAAAATGAAGTTTATTAATATATGTTATGTAGTTCATAATATATATATCTGACTTATCCATAACTTGTAAAGCAGCAATAACAATAAACTTTTTTTTTTTTTTTTTTATAAAAAAACACTTTCTTAACGCACTTTATTTTACCTTAGTAAACTTCTGGACGGCCGTTTCGCAGGTGGTGTTCCTGCATCATCAGCAGAGTGCCAGAGTTGGCACTCTGCTGATGATGCAGGAACACCACCTGCGAAATGGCCGTCCAGAAGTTTACTAAGGTAAAATAAAGTGCGTTAAGAAAGTGTTTTTATTCAAATATTTGTACACAACGCTAAAGTCGGACACAAGAATGAACAATAAACTATTCATTATTCATTTCTCTGAATTTTATTTAGCCTATAGCCAAGATTCTTTCCTTATGTTATACCATGTATCACCATTTTTCTGAGATATAGAATTCTGGACCAGGGTGCACATAGCCTCATGAAGACGAGGAGCCACTTGATAAAGAAATAGCGGTTTCAGTCATGAAGACCACCATCTGCCAATGTAGAAGAATGGAGGAAGAAGATGCAACATGGGTAGTAGGCCTTGTCCCCTCATGGGATGAAGTTCTCGACCATTAGTATTACAGTGCTTTCACTGTACGACTTGGCCGGCAATCGCACGGGCCGACTATCCGTGACTCATGCATCAAGCGCCCAAGTGATGCCTCATTGTCTCACCGCTGAAGTCTAGCATGTGATCTGATTGCGTTCACACGTGAATAATTATTACAGCAGTGTTTGTGTTTTTTATGGTTAAAGTAGTTTTTAGTTTTGCTTGAAGTGTTTTAAAAATGCCACAACATAATTATACATTAGAACTACTGCGTGTGAATAGCAATTTCCTCAAAAGGTGCCGTAGATGTAATGATGCAGAAGGACGGCATTTCCAACATCTCCTGTGATAAGGTAAGTTTGTATTTTTATTTTATATTTTCATATTTTATTGTGATTACAATTACAGAAATATATGCGATTCGCCGGGAGTACCTGATATGTCATGCGCTTGGCCCCGCATGCGGTTTATCTGTGACGGTGGAGCGGCCCGTGCGATTGCCGGCCAAGTCGTACAGTGAAAGCACTGTATAACCATCAATAAGCCATCCAAATCCAATGATTTCCCTATATTCCTCCATTAGGTTCTGCTTTTTGTCTTGGTTTCATGTTTATTTTATCATAATTAGGTAGTTGATAAAATATTTTCCACAGCAACTGCAATTTAAGAATGATTAGCAAGTCCATGCAAATCTTTCGCACTTCGCCCCTTTTGATAGGTACCCAGGAAAACTAGGCATTTAGCTAACTAATAAATTCATTCTTATACATTCACAAAATACAGTATACGGTTGAATTAAGAGCAACATATGAACTGTATACTGTGTTTTGTGAATCTGTATGAGTGAATTTATTAGTTAGCTAAATACTTGGTTTTCTTGGACTATTATCAAAAGGGGTGAAGTGCGAAAGATTTGCATGGATTTATAAGTCATTCTTAAATTGCAGTTGCTGGGGTAAATATTTTATCAACTACCTAATTTTGACAAAATAAACATGAAACCAAGGCAAAAAGCAGAACCCAATGGAGGAATGTAGGGTAATCGTTGGATTTTGGTTGGCTTATGGATGGAATTATGTTGGAATTCGGATGGCAACAGTTGGCATTCTGTTGGCATTACAATGATGGCCCAACAGATCGCCAACGAACATTCCCAACTGTTGGGATTTTGTTGGATATTGGTTGGCTACAGTTGGCAATTGGTTGGGTAAAATGCACTTTGCCAACGGAACCCCGACGGACATTCCTAACCGTTGGCCAACGAAACATGGCGATCATTTCCCAACATTGGCCCAACGATCTGTGCTACTAGGGTTACAATGTGTGCAAGAACATGGAGGTGAGACAACATTATATTCAACCCCCTCCAAACAGAATTTCACCGTACGCCATGTTGCTCTGACTATTCTTTCACTACATTTTCCTATTAATCTTACTAATATTGTCTGCATATATACTTCAGCAGAAGGTAGCGATCTTGCATGCAATGCTTCCACAGATTTTGTTTCCTCTTGCTCCCTTTTAGCTGATATATCTAACTTCTTATCTACCTTCAAAGTATCCTTATTGGTAGGCAAATCTGGTCACATACAAACTTCAAACATATAAAACAATACCTTTTATTTGTTGCTCTTTTCCTCTTTTCCTCGAGACACTCTATAACACTTACTGCTGGCATGATTACCTCTGCAGAATATACAATTATTAGCTAGGCTTACCTTATTTTGCTTAATGACGAGTAAGCCTACGACTGTAGGTACTTCATCTGTTTTGAAACCCAATTGTTTCCTTTCTTTGTTTACCTTGCCGCTTTCAAACATGATTCCAGACTTTGCTATTGAGATTATTTCCTCTCCCTCTACTTGCTGCTTAATAAAGTTTATTAGACCCTTCAGACGGTCCTTTGGCTTCCCCCAACTGTAGACTGCCATTGCCATATTCGAAGCAAATCTTCAGGTACACACAACTCAACTAATGGAAATAGCATGGCCTCACATTCATCAGTCGTTATACCAAGGACTCTAAAGACCTTAAATGTGATTCTAATTTATCATATAAAGTCGGAAGTAGACATGAAGATCCCGTACATGTATTCTGGAACACTAGCGACAGAAGTTCACGAATGTATACTTCTATCAACATATCATCTTTCTCAAATCGTGATTTTAATGCTTCTACAGCTTTTGGATAATTTTCTGTGCTTGGAGGCTAGCTTTCTACTATTTCTCTAGCACAAGAGTTTGGTACAGTTGACTGAATTAAATATTGGAACTTATCGCTTGAGTCAATATTTTCATCTTGATCAATAGCTTAAATTTTCTTTTTGTAAGATTATTTTCAGTCTGTCTGCTTATAACACTGATGATGTTACATTCCTTTCTATCATAAACTTAACTTGCTGGTGTATTCTTCTTTCAATACATTCTCTGCATCAAGCTGTTCCTCCGTTGCATCGGCCTCAAACATATAGGCTACATTAATATCTCTTCATCAAGACCTTTTAGTTCCTAAAACTTTACTGTCAATAATGGAACTTCGTCTCCGCTTCCAACATGCAAGATAATTCAGCAGAATCCAACTCGGCTTTCAATTCGTTGTGTAATTGCGTAAACATAGTTCTTGTAACACTTTGTATTTTATGTGTTCTTTCCATTCTAAAATAACAGTCCCAAGTCACGGTCGCCAGATATTGGAAATGTTCTTAAAATTGTGAATACAAGAACTGCTATAAATTCAATTGCACACTTATTTAAAGTTTATTGACTGTTTTTAAAACAAACGAATAGCACACATTGTTATGACAATCCTAGGTAACAAGAATTATATGCATTACTATTCCAACAGCATTACAGTTGAATGATCATTGTAGCATACAGAATTTCAAAACTTGGCATTGCCTTATACATGGGATCATTATGAAATTAAATCACATATTACACTAGTCAACAAGTTAACATTTTGCATCTGGGATGTGATGTATCAATTAGTATGTATTTTGGTGTGTAGAATCCGAACCTACCTTTCGAAATTATGATCTGAAATAAAGTATGAAATTATGATTAATTTATTATTATTATATGACATAAAGTATGGAATTATGATTAATTTATTATTATTATTATTATTATTATTATTATTATTATTATTATTATAGACATACACAGCATTATTCATCGCCTATCACCAGCAGGCATAGTAGTGACTTGAAGATAAGTAATAGTGTTAGTAGTCTACATGTTTTGCGTTTTTTTTTTTTTTTTTTTTTGTTTTTTTTGTTTGTTTTTTTTTTTAATAAATCATTTTATTCCTGCATGCTCCATTACATTAGTAATATTACATGCGGTCTTACTCCTTCTTAGATGTATCTATATACACATATTACAAGTTGATATTCCTAACATACAGTGCCATTGTAACTATATACACATATTACGAGTTATTAATCCTAACATGCAGAGCTATATACATATATTTACAAGTTAATATTCCTAACATACAGTCCCAATTTGATCACGTCTGAAGTTTGTCAAAGTCAATTTTGTTTACAAAATGTTGAAATCTTTTACAATATTTGTCCATGAGTTCATTATTATTTAACGGCCAGCTTCCACCCATTTTCAGTACATATTTGCGTAGTTCTTGTCTTTCTTCACTCAATAAGTCACATTCCCACAGTATGTGATGCACTGTTTGAATACAATTTGTACACACTCACATTGGGTTGTCTTTTATTTTAAATCTTTCCAGGTATGCACCGAATTTTCCGTGTCCTGTGGTCACTGCTGTTATATTGTGAGTTAGCGTCAATTTCGTCTTCAGTCTTGCTTTAATAGTTGGAAAGAATGTCCTGGTTAGTTCTCCTTTGGTGGTAGTTCGCCACTCATTCTCCCACTGTTGTATGCTTTCTTCCCTCAGGTCGCTCTTCACTGCACTCGTTGGTATAAGGCTGAATGTTTCCTCCAGAATGGTACTGGTTGCTGCCTCTTTGACCAGGCGGTCAGCAAGCTCGTTCCCTTGATTTCCAACATGGGCCTTAACCCACATGAAGTGTATCTGCTAGTTTTGTTGTGTTAGTGTGTGTAATTTTCCTTTTATCTGTCTGATTAGGTCATTGTAGCTGTTTTTGTTTCTTAGCAAGTCCATAGTTATGTTACTGTCGGTATGTATTGCTGCGGTTTTATCTGTTTCAAATTGTTCGTTAATCTCTTCAACTTTTTCTAGAGCTTTCAGAAATGCCAACTGCTCGGCTTGGTTGTTGGAACACTTGGTGTACAGTTTGTATCTGAGGTGATGGACTGGGTGGTTGTCAATGTAAATTACTACTCCTGATCCCACTCCTTTTTCACACTTGCTGCCATCTGTATAAATATTTAGTTTATATTTTTCGTTATCGTTCTTCTCTTGTATCTTCATTAAGTCTGCCAGATGTTGCCATTCCCTGTAATTTGGCGCGGTGTGAATTTTTTCTCCCTTGTGCGTTATACTTCTTCTGATGATGTTTTGATATTTCGAAATCTCTGACAGTTCAATTTCGATGGGTAGAGTTCCAGCTATTACATTCAGGGCTTCATAAGAAGTTGTTCTGTAAGCCTTTGTCATTTTAATGTTGATTAACCTTTGCACCCGACGTATTCTTGTTGTGTTTTGCTTAGTGTTGAGAGCGTCTATCCAAACAGTGATGCAATATGACATTAGTGGTAATATTGCACCTTTGTAGATTATGTGCAGCACCTTTGGACCTAGACCCCAGTTTATTTCAGCAGATCTTGATAAGGCATGTATGAGTTTTGTGGCTTTCTCAGTAATTTTCTCAATGTGTTTGTTGAACTTAAACCTTTCGTCGAATGTGATACCAAGATATTTCATAGTGTTAGTCTCTTGTATTATGTTGTTATTTAGATAAATTCGGAGGTTTGACTGAGTTCTGGGCTTTTTCCTTGATGCCATTATCACTTGTGTCTTCTTTTCATTGAATGTAATCTTTCTCTCATTGGCCCAATTTGTTATTTTTACCATTTCAATGTTGGCCTTATTTTCTATCTCCAGGCTTGTGGTTCCTTTCACCAGCACTAGGACATCGTCGGCAAAAGCAATCATCTTTGTACATGGTTTTAAAGGCAGTTTCAGTAATGAGTCATACTGCACATTCCAAAGTCCAGGACCACAGCAGGAACCTTGTGGACATCCTTTACTTATGCTCCTCTCTATTTTTATGCTGTTTGCCATTAGTGTAGCTTGCCTCTCGCTAAGGTAACTTTTAGTTATGTTGTACAGGTTTTTTGGGCATCGGAACTCTTTCAGTGCACTGAGAAGGCCTACCCACCAGGCACAATCGAACGCCCCTTCAATATCCAGGCTAATCATTGCTAACCTATGTCCAAGTTCGAGGCTCTCTTCTATGAAGTTCTTAGCCTCCATAATAGCGTCCACCGTGCTCATTTGCGGTCTGAAGCCGAACTGATTACTGTGAAGCATGTCATTGACATGTTTGGCGTTATTCTACAGTATTGTTAATGTGACTGTACTGTCGTATCTCCTTCATTCCTTTCTAGTCCAGATCGCCCCCGACCACACTACTCGCAGCGCTCTTACCTCCCCTCCAGCGATTGAATGTTAATGTGGTCGCACTGTACTACATGTGATTGGATGTAGGGTTAAATATTAGGCCTACTATCTCAGGCTACATCTGTTTACTTCAAGCTTCGGCCGAGAGAAGAGGTTTGTTGTTTGTTGTAGTTCGATCGCACACCGCTAGGTGCTACAACTCGATATATATTTGTATTTGTACAGTTAAATTACATAAGAAGATATCTTTTAAGTGCCATAATGCATTCGTGCAATTCTATTTCATTCAAATGTGAGTCTAAAACGACATTATTGTGAAAGTTAAATCTTCCAGCATCAATTCTGAAATTCAGGTGGGTATGAAGCTTCCGAGAGCTGCCACCATTTGCCATCGACCGTCGATTGAAAAACGGACAGGTTTGATTTCACAGACCAGCTGATCCCTCTCTCTCATTGTTGATCGCTGGCGATCGATGTTATGTGACTGGTGCCACTGCTGTCTATAGGTTCGTTATATCGCTCGGTCGGTCGCTGTCGCTCAATTGATCCAGTGTGACAGCCCCCTATGAATAGCAATAAGTTCGACTTTGTCAAGTCTGACTTTATAAAGTAACTACGTCATAAGTCCGACTTCTTTGTGTCAGAAACTCAACTTAAGACGAGATTAAAGTTCGACTTTGATATAAGTATGACTTATTGCGACTATGAATACCGGCCTTAATTTTTCATTTTTGAATTAATTATCGTGGGTGAAGCCGCGGACACCTGCTAGTGTCATACATCATATGCTTGTATTTCCTGAAATGTTAATCTTACAGAAATATGATTCAGATCAATATTGTAGGAAATTTTATGTAGTTTAATTTTGTGCTAAACTGTTTTTTGCTAGAATCCATAGTTTTTTGGGGTATTTAGGGAACACTGAGAGAAACGACACTTAAATGTGCCCCCCACCCTCACTCACCCCCCATCATTGGGGACTTTTAGTATGTTGTTTAGGTCACTTTCCCCCACATCTCTTCCAAATTTCAAAACTATGTGACTTTTTTCTCCTTATTTTTCCTTTGTTGCCTGGACTATGATGTATTTTCCATTACATGTACTATACTTGCACTGAGATTGGATTTTTAATAAATGCAACTTTAATGATTGTGTCATACTTCTTCACTTTTTTCAGGATGTAAATACACAATATACAGCTTATATACATTGAAATGAATACTAACTGGAACGACTTCTGAATGAGAGGAAAGTGAGGCTTCTTGTGTGACTAGTCATGTCTGGTTTCGCATGGTAGAAACCAAGCGCCTGTACGCTAAAGACCATTAAGTTAGTAGGACCTTCTCGATTTCATTGGCTTTTTTGAAGTGAAACTTCTTTAGCCGTGGTAGGCAGGGCCGTCGCGTGGGCGGGGCGAGCGGGGCAATCGCCCCGGGCGCCGTGGTAACGGCAAAAATAAAACAAAATTTGAAAAAATAAGTAGGATGTACATAACATATTTTTTAAAGTTAGGTATAACTGAATTTTGAATATTAAGTTGTATGTTTTTATTGAACAAATAAATATTTGACACCAATAACTTTAGGCCTACCTTGTACTAAGTTATCCCAAAATAAATATTTCCTTATAAAGACATATTTACGATCAACTACGTGACAGGAGAGACTGAATTCTCTGGCCATCTTGTCCATTGAAAACGACGAAGCACAAAAAATAGATTTGAAGGAAATTCTAACGACATTTGCTCGTGCAAAAACCAGGCGAATGCCATTTAATGTTTAGTACATTATCTGAATTTGATAAACGCGGTTCCCTTTTCTATATTCTATTCAATGTATGTATCGAGGTTTCCCACACTATTAATTTGTAGTCCATTAATAACGCCTATAGTATTTTTTGTGATTGTTAAGATTTTCTAACATTACTAAACTTGTATTAATTTGATTTTCAATACCATCTTATTAAAAAAAATTAAATAATTTTATTTCTGGTATTTTTGTAAGGTAATCCGATTAGGTGTCTCTTTTGGGCACAAAAACACAGACAGCGACGCAACCCGACGCGCAACTTTGCTAACGAGCGTCTGGACGCGATGCGGCTTGGAACTTGTCCAGTCCACGTCGCCCCAAGTCGCGCCGCTCATTGCGTGTTTAACCCCATATGTTGATACGTATTTGATAGTGTCGCGTCACATCGGTCGCTGTGTGTTTGTGTTTGAATCTTTTACCGATATGTGGAATGTCGGGTGGGTGCACGTGGGATTGAGTTTGGGGGGGGGGGGCGCCTGACGAAATCTTGCCCCGGGCGCCAACAAACCACGCGACGGCCCTGGTGGTAGGAGTAAATCGAAAGCTTGCGTTACGCTCAAAATTATCACGAAATTAGTGTTACGCTCAAAATCGTCACAAAATCAGTAGGGTGTAATGGAACGGACGGCACAGGAAACAATCAACTCAATATTGTTAAAACTTTCCGGGCTCTGTTGCCGTGGTCCATCGGATTGCTTTCCGGACGTTTCGCCCACAACTGCGGCAGGCATCATCAGCGGTGAGTTCTGCTTCGGAGTTTCCTCGGCGAGGTCTTGCTGTCGACTGATATAGCAGCTGGATTTCGGCGCGTATTTATAGGCTGTTGGCTGCACATACTCGCACCATTGCTTGCAGCTGATTGGTCGGTCGTTGTATCAGCCGTTTCTGGTTGGCTCCCTCTTTCTATTGTACTAGGATCTTCAGATTGGCTGCTAGACTGTTGAATGGCATTGATACTGTTTTGTAGTGCCGGATACCACACCTTGTTTAGTTTTAAGCCCTCTTCCTTTCTATTGAAGTTGTTTTTATGTTTATAGATTTCTATTGCCTCACGTTGTAATCTTGCTTGATAGGTTTTTGTAGTTGCCAAGATTTTAGTTTGGTTGAAGCAGATGTCGTGCTCGTTACCGGAATGTGCATGCTCCGCTACTGCAGATTTCTCGACCTGTCCCAGGCGGCAATATCTCTCGTGTTCTTTCAATCTTATATCTATGCTGCGTTTTGACGTACCTACGTATACAGCTCCACAAGAACAAGGTATCCTGTACACACTGGCAGAAGACAGAGGTTTTCTGATGTCTTTGGCAGAACGTAGTGCATCTCTGAGTTGTAAAGTGGGCTTGAAAACAGTCTTTACTCCATGTCGCGCCAATAGCCGACCAATGCGATCTGTTACATTCTCAACGTAAGGCAAGAATGCAACGCCCCTCTCTGTCCCACGCTGAAGACCTTGGAATTGGAAGACCTTCCGCTTCCAGTCAGCGTGGGACAGAGAGGGGCGTTGCATTCTTGCCTTACGTTGAGAATGTAACAGATCGCATTGGTCGGCTATTGGCGCGACATGGAGTAAAGACTGTTTTCAAGCCCACTTTACAACTCAGAGATGCACTACGTTCTGCCAAAGACATCAGAAAACCTCTGTCTTCTGCCGGTGTGTACAGGATACCTTCTTCTTGTGGAGCTGTATACGTAGGTACGTCAAAACGCAGCATAGATATAAGATTGAAAGAACACGAGAGATATTGCCGCCTGGGACAGGTCGAGAAATCTGCAGTAGCGGAGCATGCACATTCCGGTAACGAGCACGACATCTGCTTCAACCAAACTAAAATCTTGGCAACTACAAAAACCTATCAAGCAAGATTACAACGTGAGGCAATAGAAATCTATAAACATAAAAACAACTTCAATAGAAAGGAAGAGGGCTTAAAACTAAACAAGGTGTGGTATCCGGCACTACAAAACAGTATCAATGCCATTCAACAGTCTAGCAGCCAATCTGAAGATCCTAGTACAATAGAAAGAGGGAGCCAACCAGAAACGGCTGATACAACGACCGACCAATCAGCTGCAAGCAATGGTGCGAGTATGTGCAGCCAACAGCCTATAAATACGCGCCGAAATCCAGCTGCTATATCAGTCGACAGCAAGACCTCGCCGAGGAAACTCCGAAGCAGAACTCACCGCTGATGATGCCTGCCGCAGTTGTGGGCGAAACGTCCGGAAAGCAATCCGATGGACCACGGCAACAGAGCCCGGAAAGTTTTAACAATATGGACACCGGCCGTGAAAGCCTACATCATGTTAAATCAACTCAATGATTAGGCTTATCCAAAATTTAAAGAATACAAAAATTAAAAATTAAAAAATTGAAAATCCAAAATTTAAAAAATCTAAAAATCCAAAATTTAAAAATTCAAAATCAAAATTAAAAAATCCAAATTAAAAATCCAAAAATAAAAATTCAAAGATCCAAAATTCAAAAATAAAAAATCCAAAATTTAAAAATCTAAACATCCAAAATTTAAAAATTCAAATATCCAAAATTTAAAAAAATTCAAAATTAAAAAACTCTATATCCAAAATTTAAAAATCCAAAAATCCAAGATTTAAAAATCCATAATTAAAAAATTCAAAATTTATAAATCTAAAAATCCAAAATTAAAAAATCCATAATTTAAAAAACCTAATTTAAAAATTCAAAAAATAAAAAATTCAAAAAATAAAAAATTCAAAGATCTAAAATTTAAAAATCCAATATTAAAAATCCAAAGTTCCAAAATTAAAAAATTTAAAGATCAAAAATTTAAAAATCCAAATACCAAAATTTAAAAAGTCAAAAAACCCAATATTAAAAAGTTCAACAATCCAAAATTTAAAAAATCCAATAATTCAACATTTAAAAAATCCAAAAATTAAAATAAGTTTCACTTTTGTCGCCTGGCGTTTCAGCACACATTTTTTTTTAATGTTAGAACTGTTCATCCTTTCCATTGCAAAAAAATAAATCAATAAATAACCGAGCAAATTATTTAAATGTTTAATTTTCCCGCTATACATAATCCCTGTTCTAACATAGCAGCTTACTACTTTCAAAATTAGGCCTATTGTATTCTTTGTAGGCTGATAGAAGTTTATACAATTAATTACAACGTGTTTCTCATATCAATATACATGAAAAATAAATGAACGTATTTATTTGTGTATTTTTATAAGTGGTAGCTGTTTGGATATTTGCGGGGATACTGTGGTTATTCTTTTCAACCAGTAGATAAATATAAAATGAAAAGGGGGAAATTAAACATTTAAGTAATTTTCTCGGTTATTTATTGATTTATTTTTTGTAATGAAAGGGATGAACAGGTCTAACATTGTTTTAAAATGTCAATGAAATCGAGAAGATCCTACTAACTTAATGGTCTTTAGCGTGCAGGTGCTTGGTTTCTACCATGCAAGACCAGACGCAACTAGTCGCACACACAGGACACACATTTGGCAGAGACTTTACAATGGTAGCAGTCATTCCAGTTACAATTCAAAGCTTATACCACAGATATATAGAGATAGATCGGCAATGGTGTATGCTGTACTATTGGCAGTAGCGGCTCGTGGCTCAAAACGAGAGTGTGCTGCAAATACCATTTCATACAGCAAACTTAAAATATTGAGCTACTTGATAGAGAAGTAGCGGCTCCGGTCATGGAAACCACCATTAACGGCAGTGGGTGTCGGCATGCTGACCACATGCCCCCAATCCTGCCATCTGTCTATAGGTAGATGGCGCAGTGGTCGCGTGGTAGGCCTTGTCCCCTTGGGGATGTCGCTCCACGGAGTTTAGTTTAGGCTTACTTAAATAATTACTGTCTCAGAATTAAGTCCATGGGACGTTCCTTCTTACTACAGAAGTTATCGATGACTTTCGTGTTGAATCCATCCACGTTTGCAACCATCTTTTTCGCTATGGAACGCATTGCAAGAGCTGTAAGACGTTCTTGTGATGGTATTCCTTAGGAGTGTCTTTATCCTTTTCAGGGTAGAAAAGCATCTTTCTGGTTCTGCTGTGGTAATAGGAGTGGTGATTATAATCCTGAGAAGCTTTGTTATTTCGGAGAATGTTCCTACCAAATTGTTTTTAATCATAGTAGTGGAACAGCTCCATCAATTTTCCTGTAATCATTTCTTTCATATAAAACACTCAGTTCTGTTTTCAATCTGTTCTAGTGGCTAAAACCAGAACTACAGTTTCAACTATATTCCAATAGATGTCGCGTCAAGTGTCGTTTTGTGTCTATATCTGTGGCGAGATCACAGCGCTCCAGTGTTAAAATCTCGTGAACGCAATTCAGCGGCAGCCCGTTCTGTACGTTGAAACCAGTTTACACGCCAATGGCAAGCTTAAGCATGACGTCACACCCTACAAGAGAAGAGCTGTTTTCAACATGCATTCACGAAGCGGGAAAGATAATATTCACATTACCGACCTCCATTCTCCAACGTCAGCTAAGGAATTCTCGCGTGGATGCGCCAAGTTCAAAATCTAAGTAAAAGAAAATATAGTATTGCATTTGAAAATAACATTATACGACGAGCAGAAAAGAAGCTGTGTGCTGTAGCACTGCAGCACTATAGGAGAAACAGCCACTGACTATTGGCGGCAGTGAAGCCACGTTGATGCACGGACCGCCATATCACTACACTGTAGCAGGTGATCGAGTACAAGCCACAAGAGCGTTACAGCCAGTGGTGATATTCAAACAGTTTAACAACCGGTTCTCATCAGGGTATTTGATGTTAACTCAAAATAGGCTAATATGCTATTTTGTCTTTTCATACTCCTACTAAACTTACTCAGCTTCCTTAAAACATAACCTTACACAACAAAAGAAGACCACAGTCCGTTTTATAATCGAACATCGAAAGCAAAGCGAGCGAGTGTCGAGACGATCGGCCGTGCGCAAATAAGAGAGTCTTCCAACTTAACCGCACGCCCGCTACCTATGGTCAAATACTCTCAATAAGAATACCCTTTGTTCAAAATGTCCACTAGCACAGAGGTGAGTAGGAATGGGCAGCAGTCTCAGAAGCTACTTAATGAACCTATATAGCTGCAGAAATAAATTAGTTTTTCAAAGTCCTGATGACACAGTAACTTATTTTTGTGCTCGATAATGCAGGAATTAGGTCGGGAAATAACATAATTTACACTACAGCTAAACTAACTTAATTAAATGACGATAACGCTAATTTTTTAAGTAAAACTTCTTTAGCCGCGGTAGGGGTAAATCGAGAGCTTGTGTAACGCTCAAAATCGTCACGAAATTAGTGAGGTGTGACGGAACGGACTGTACAGAAAACAATCAACTCAATGATTAAGCTTATCCAAAACTGAAAAAGTCCAAAAATTATAAATTAAAAAATCCAAAATTTAAAAAGTTAAAAAATCCTAAATTAAAATATACAAAAAATCAAAAATCAAAGATCCAACATTTAAATAATCTAAAATTTCAAAATAAAAAAATTCAAAGAACCAAAATAAATAAGTCCAAAATTTAAAAAATAAAAATCCAAAATTAAAAAATCTTAATATCCAAAATTTAAAACATAAATATCCAAAATTATTAAATTTTAAAATATAAAAATAAAAAAATTAAAAAAATACAAAACTAAAAAAAATCAATGATTAATAAAAAAATTAAAAATTAAAAATAAAAAGTAAAAAAAATACAAAACTAAAAAAATTCAATGATCTAAAATGTAAAAAAAATTAAGAATCCAAAATTAAAAGATCAGAAATTTAAAAAATCCAAAATCTAAAAAGTCCAAAAACCCAATATTAAAATGTCCAACAATCCAAAATTTGAATAATCCACTAATCCAAAATTGAAAAAATAAAAAAAAAGTTTCACTGCCCCATGGCGTTCCACACACACTTTTTTTTAATAAGTATCAAAACTAATTGTTTCACTTTAATACATTTTCGTGAAAATCAGCTTTAAATTTTAATTCATACGATTTGCAAGATACTTTGTACAATATATACTTTTTTTTAATTTGAAATTTTTACATGTAAAACATTTCGGATGGTAAGCCAATGAACATCTGTATGAATCAGTCTTGTACACACTCTAATTAACGATTTTACTTATTTCACTCTCAAAATAATTATTACAACCATAGAGGGCACATATCATGCCACCTACATAACCGGACATTTTCTTTAGGCCTATGTTGTATTTATTATTTTACTCAGGGGTGCCCACCCCCAAAACTTCATTGCTCACCTCCCAAACTTCATTGCTCACCCCCAACCCAATTGCCCTTCGACAAAGGCGCCCATATGATAATTTCTAGGGGGGGGCAATTTATTTAATTAATTTATTTTTTGTCGCTTTAACTTCTTGGGCCACTTTGTATTTTATATTAATAATATAATAAGTAGCCAGAAAATAATTGCAGGGAGGGTCGGAAATGCCGGGGGGGGGGGTTTGGAATACCCCAAAAAAAGGGGTCGGGGGTCCATCCCAGAAAATGTTTAAATATTGAACTAATGATAATCACATTTTACGCTATTTTAGCACTAAAAAACTAGTTAAGAAATTTTTTTACCATACTCTAAGACATGCCAATGTAAACAAGAAAATGTTACCTAAGTCGGATGTCCACCCCGGGAAATTTTTAAATATTGAACTAATGATAATCACATTTTACGCTATTTTAGCACTGAAAACTAGTTATGAAATTTGTTTACCATACTCTAAGACATTTCAATGTACATAAGAAATCATTACCTAGGTGGGGGGTCCAGCCCTGGAAATTTTTTAAATATTGAATTAATGAAAATCACATTTTACGCTATTTTAGCACTAAAAAACTAGTTAGGAAATTTGTCTACCATACTCTAAGACATGCCAATGCAAACAAGAAAATGTTACCTAAGTCGGGTGTCCACCCCCGGGAAATTTTTAAATGTTGAACTAATGAAAATCATATTTTACGCTATTTTAGCACTGAAAAACTAGTTAGCAAATTTGTTTACTAAACTCTAAGACATGGCAACTTAAACATGAAATTGTTACCTAAATTATAATACTTATTACTATTTATAAGAAAAGTTAAATAGCACATGGAACAGTGGACATAATAGGCCTACTCATTATGTTATGAAAAGAAAATAACTGCTATATCATATTTGACACACCAACAAATCTTGTTTAATTAAATAAAAATATTTTTTAAATACAAATATAGAATTTTAGGTTTTGACTCTTGGGGGTCTGAACCCCCCTTTCCTAATCCACTGTGGATTCTGCTTCCATGTTGTGATTTGGTTTAACTTCTGCAATTCAAATAATTGTCTTAAAAGAAAAACACCTGACTATAATAATTAATAATATACATTTTTTTTCCTTGCGCTCCCCCCCCCCTGGTATGGGCGCCCATAGCTGTCGAAATTCTTCATCTTTATCTTTATAAAGAATTAAAAGAGACCTTTTGAAGTTATAGAACTTGACCGTTTTTATTTTTAACATATAAAACTCTAATTTTGCAACAATTTTCAACCCCCGGCTAGAAAATTCATAACACGATAATATTTCCCCCTCCCAAGAAATTTCAATGACGCAGTCTGCGTCTTAACCCACCCCCGCGTGGGCACCCTGTTTTACTAGAATTTATATTATATTTTCGTACACAAAACACAACAGACAAACGTTAACTATATCAGCTGACGAGTAACTGCCCATTCCTGCTCACTGGCGGCGCTAGTAGTAGCGTGTCCCGGAAAAAGACAGGGAGTGGACGGTATTACTTATTGAGAGTATTTGCTATGGTGGTAGTCCACCGCTAGCGAACATAAATGCCGTGTTTTCAGTGGCGTAGCGTACTATAAATAATTAGGGAAGCTGATTGCATACATATGGAAAAGCAAAGACTAGATTAAAATCCTTTCCTTAATTTTTGAAGGTCAGCTCTATTCTACTGTTTCTCCCGATAAATAATTCTATGACGTCATCTTCGAATGTGTGTCTGCTCCTCAATCCATTCAGCAGAGCCTTCTCTATGTTTAACAATGCGAGTGCCGCTAATCTTTTCTGAGTTTGAGAATTTCTCAGGTAATTTTTAATCTTTTTTAACGCAGAGAAAGACCTTCCACTTGTTGTACTTGTAGCTGGAATTGTTAAGATTAGACTGCAAACCTGGTTGAAATATTCAGAGATACCACATCAGTTTGAGGAAAAACTGCTCTTAAGCAAATACTCTCAATAAGTAATACCGTCCACTCCCTGTCTTTTTCCGGGACACGCTACTACTAGCGCCGCCAGTGAGCAGGAATGGGCAGTTACTCGTCAGCTGATATAGTTAACGTTTGTCTATTGTGTTTAGTGCACGAAAGTATAATATTAATTCTAGTAAAACAGGGTGCCCACGGGGTGGGGGGGTGGGTTAAGACGCAGACTGCGTCATTGAAATTTCTGGCGGGGGGGGGGGGGAAATATTATCGTGTTATGAATTTTCTGGCCGGGGGTTGAAAATTGTTGCAAAATTAGAGTTTTATATGTTAAAAATAAAAACGGTCTAGTTCTATAACTTCAAAAGGTCTCTTTTAATTCTTTATAAAGATAAAGATGAAGAATTTCGACAGCCATGGGCGCCCATACCCGGGGGGGGGCGCAAGGAAAAAAATGTATATTATTAATTATTATAGTCAGGCGTTTTTCTTTTAAGACAATTATTTGAATTGCAGAAGTTTTACCAAATCGACAACATGGAAGCAGAATCCACAGTGGATTAGGAAAGGGGGGTTTCAGACCCCCAAGAGTCAAAACCTAAAATTCTATATTTGTATTTAAAAAATATATTTATTTAATTAAACAAGATTTGTTGGTGTGTAAAATATGATATAGCAGTTATTTTCTTTTCATAACATAATGAGTAGGCCTATTATGTCCACTGTTCCATGTGCTATTTAACTTTTCTTATAAATAGTAATTAGTATTATAATTTAGGTAACAATTTCATGTTTAAGTTGCCATGTCTTAGAGTATAATAAACAAATTTGCTAACTAGTTTTTCAGTGCTAAAATAGCGTAAAATATGATTTTCATTAATTCAATATTTAAAAAATTTCCGGGGCTGGACCCCCCACCTAGGTAATGATTTCTTATGTACATTGAAATGTCTTAGAGTATGGTAAACAAATTTCATAACTAGTTTTCAGTGCTAAAATAGCGCAAAATGTGATTTTCATTAGTTCAATAATTAAAAATTTCCCGGGGTGGACATCCGACTTAGGTAACATTTTCTTGTTTACATTGGCATGTCTTAGAGTATGGTAAACAAATTTCTTAACTAGTTTTTGAGTGCTAAAATAGCGTAAAATGTGATTTTCATTAGTTCAATAATTAAAAATTTCCCGTGGGTGGACACCCGACTTAGGTAACATTTTCTTGTTTACATTGGAATGTCTTGGAGTATGGTAAACAAATTTCCTAACTAGTTTTTTAGTGCTAAAATAGCGTAAAATGTGATTTTCATTAATTCAATATTTAAAAAATTTCCGATGCTGGACCCCCCACCTAGGTAATGATTTCTTATGTACATTGAAACGTCTTAGAGTATGGTAAACAAATTTCATAACTAGTTTTCAGTGCTAAAATAGCGCAAAATGTGATTTTCATTAGTTCAATAATTAAAAATTTCCCGGGGTGGACATCCGACTTAGGTAACATTTTCTTGTTTACATTGGCATGTCTTAGAGTATGGTAAACAAATTTCTTAACTAGTTTTTGAGTGCTAAAATAGCGTAAAATGTGATTTTCATTAGTTCAATAATTAAAAATTTCCCGTGGGTGGACACCCGACTTAGGTAACATTTTCTTGTTTACATTGGCATGTCTTGGAGTATGGTAAACAAATTTCCTAACTAGTTTTTTAGTGCTAAAATAGCGAAAATGTGATTTTCATTAATTCAATATTTAAAAAATTTCCGGTGCTGGACCCCCCACCTAGGTAATGATTTCTTATGTACATTGAAATGTCTTAGAGTATGGTAAACAAATTTCATAACTAGTTTTCAGTGCTAAAATAGCGTAAAATGTGATTTTCATTAGTTCAATATTTAAAAATTTTCTGGGATGGACCCCCGATCCCTTTTTTGGGGGGTATTCCAAATCCACCGGCACTTCCGACCCTCCCCGCAATTATTTTCTGGCTACTTATTATATTATTAGTATAAAATACAAAGTGGCCCAAGAAGTTAAAGCGACAAAAAATAAATTAATTTAAGAAATTGCCCCTCCCCCTAGAAAATATCATATGGGCGCCCTTGTCGACAGGCAATTGGATTGGGGGTGAGCAATTAAGTTTGGGGGGTGAGCAATGAAGTTTTGGGGGGTGGGCACCCCTGAGTAAAATAATAAATACAACATAGGCCTAAAGAAAATGTCCGGTTATGAAGGTGGCATGATATGTGCCGTCTATGGTTGTAATAGTTATTTTGAGAGTGAAATAAGTAAAATCGTTAATTAGAGTGTGTACAAGACTGATTCATTCAGATGTTCATTGGCTTACTATCCGAATTGTTTTACATGTAAAAATTTCAAATAGAAAAAAAAGTATATATTGTACAAAGTATCTTGCAAATCGTATGAATTAAAATTTAAAGCTGTTTTTCACGAAAATGTATTAAAGTGAAACAATTAGTTTTGATATTTATTAAAAAAAAGTGTGTGTGGAACGCCATGCGGCAGAAGTGAAACTTTTTTTTATTTTTTCAATTTTGGATTAGTGGATTTTTCAAATTTTGGATTGTTGGACTTTTTAATATTGGGTTTTTGGATTTTTTTAGATTTTGGATTTTTTAAATTTTTGATCTTTTAATTCTTTAATTTTTTTACATTTTAGATCATTGAATTTTTTTAGTTTTGTATTTTTAATTTTTGATTTTTAATTTTTTTACATTTTAGAATTTTACAATTTGGATATTTATGTTTTAAATTTTGGATATTAAGATTTTTTAATTTTGGATTTTTAATTTTTTTCATTTTGGACTTAGCCTATTAATTTTGGTTCTTTGAATTTTTTATTTTGAAATTTTAGGTTATTTAAATGTTGGATGTTTGATTTTTTAATTTTTAATTTTTGGACTTCTTCAGTTTTGGATAAGCCTAATCATTGAGTTGATTGTTTTCTGTGCAGTCCGTTCCGTCACACCTCACTAATTTCGTGACGATTTTGATCGTTACACAAGCTCTCGATTTACCCCTACCGCGGCTCAAGTAGTTTTTAAATGGGCAGTTTAAAAAATTAGCGTTATCGTCATTTAATTAAGTTAGTTTAGCGGTAGTGAAAATTATGTTATTTCCCGAACTAATTCCTGCATTATCGAGCACAAAAATAAGTTACTGTGTCATCAGGACTTTGAAAAACTAATTTATTTCTGCAGCTATATAGGTTCATTAAGTAGCTTCTGAGACTGCTGCCCATTCCTACTCAACAGATGGCACCTCTGTGCTAGTGGACATTTTGAACAAAGGGAATAGAGTAGAGTGGGCGGTATTCTTATTGAGAGTATTTGTCTTAAGTCGAGGATCCGGATATATTCATGAAGATCATAAACAGTTTCCTTCGCCATATCAGATTCACAATAAACAACAGAAAGTTCACTCCTCAATACAGCAATGTCGAAATGCATTCCATAATTTTCTTGTAAGCATTCTAGTGTATATTCTGGAAACTGAGCTTGAAAATTCTGAAACTGCTTACTGTCAAGGAGACTTAAAAATTCAGCTGGGGACCTCTGCAAACCTGGTTGAAATATTCAGAGATACCACATCAATTACTTCGTAAAAAAAGTATTTTGTATGAAGATTTCTTATCTTCACCAGGAATTGAATCTATGCGAATTCTTTTAGATTTTTGGGAGCAATCCTGTTCAGACGAAAATACTTCCATTTTTTCCCAGACAGAATCAAAATTCTCACGAAGTTTCTGCAAATGACGTTTAAAGTGAGTAGTATACTTTTCCCACCTACGTCAGAGGTGGCCCATGTGGCCCGGTAGGGGAAACGGGTCACGTGAGAGGTGGCGCTGTAGGGGAAGGTGGGCGTGGCTATGACGTCACGGATTCTGATTGGCTGGATTGGGTCACGTGACAGGTGGCGCTGGAGGGGAAGGCGGCGCGGCTATGACGTCATGGAGGGGAGGGAGGCGCGGCTATGACGTCACCAAAGGTGGCCCGGTAGGGGAGGGTGGCGCGGTTATGACGTCACAAGTGGGCGTGGCAATAACCACGTGATTCAAAATGGCGTCCATTCCGGTTCCTATTGCAAATGGCGGCGGTTCCGGTTCCTATTTCAAATGGCGTACGAAGCGAAAAATTTAAAATTTGGGAATTTATAATATAATTGGTTACGTTTCCGGCGCGAAATTCAAAATTTGGTAATTCATAATGAAAATGGCTACGTTTCCGGTTCCTATTTCAAATGGCGGATGGTGGGAAATTTAAAACTAGATGGCGGTTGATTTGAAAATTGCAAAAGGTGGAAATTGAATATTACAATTGCAAATGGCGGATGGTGGGAAATTTAAAGTTTCTATATTGGTATTGTTTTACAACATGGTGGCATCGCTTACGTCACAAGTGGAATAAGAGGGGAAGGTGGAATGTTTTTATGACGTCACAAGTGGAATGAGAGGGGAAGGTGGAATGCTTTTATGACATCACAAGTGGAATAAGAGGGGAAGGTGGAATGATTTATGACGCCACAACAGATTTTAATCTTTATGTCTTTTTAGCATGGAAGCATATAGATCACAAAGCGTAAATGCAACGTTATCAGTTTTCTGTAAGATGATTCTTTTTCTAAAATCTAGTGACTCAACCTAGAGTAAAGGCGGTCGGTACCCCGCGTTCCGAATGTCAAAAAATCTAAACCTCCTTATTTATTATCAGACACCATCGAAAGTGTATATGGTAACACACTCATCTGTGATATGTGATGTGTATAACATCGTAGTATTCTTATCAAACGTACAGGATTTTATAATGTCGATACAGAAAGCCAGTGAATGTTTAATCATATGCGTGCAGAGATTTTGCTTAGGTAGCAGTTGTATCATCTCGCCCTCCATGCATGTTATCTCTCTTACTATGCAGCGGTAATATAACGCTGTACGCTTATCGCTATCTTACAACGTCATTCATTGAGACTTCCTTTTAAATCCCAACTCTAACATATTATAAAGTCGCAGGCCAGTACCTTTAAATATTAAATCCTAATCATAGTCTATGTCTTATGTAGTATTAGACATCACCATTCTAATGGATTATATTGTAATATTTCATCGCAGAGTGGTAGTGAGTTCGATTCCTGGTCGGGCTTTTCAGTAATGATATATGTCTCATCTCTGATGGAACCTTATATTATTATTAATGTATTCCTATAGATATAACATAACACATTTGTCAGCATTTATTGCATGAAAATGAATATTTTATTTCCGTACCAGAATTAAATATCGAATATCTGTTGATGTCATCGTAAATGAATATTTTTACCGTTCTGAGGATATAATTTACATACGTCAACAATTTGATGTGGGAAATCACGAACAGGTATGTTCACAAGCTGGAAAAGTGAAATATCTAATTACTGCTGATTTAAGCTTTAACGTATATTTCTCCCAGTAATGATATATGTTTCATCTCCGCTGGAACCTTATATTATTATTAATGTAGTTTCATACAGAGTATAACATAACACATTTGTCAGCATTTATTGTAGGAAAATTAATATTCTATTTCCGTACCAGAATTAAATATCGAATATCTGTTGATGTCATCGTAAATGAATATTTTTACCGTTCTGAGGATATAATTTACATACGTCAACAATTTGATGTGGGAAATCACGAACAGGTATTTTCACAACCAGGAAAAGTGAAATATCTAATTACTGCTGATTTAAGCTTTAGCATGCTAGACAGCATTTTTTTTTTTAAACTCCAATCACGCCATTGGTGTAAAATATATTTGTCCTGTTGCGAGCCTATTTCAAAACGATACTATATAAACCAATGACGTCATGCTTCAGGCTCACTTCTTATTCAAACGTTATCAGCTGTCAGTGAAGATTGAGTGTGTGAAAGTATATTTCTTCGATCAAAAATAATCATTAGCTTCATGGGTAAGTACATAAAATATTTTTTACAATGTTTATAGTGCTAGCATATGTTTTTATTCCTCAATATGTATAGTACACTAGTCTAGTTTAATATTGCGCAGCTATTATTCAAAATTCATTTTAGCTGTTAACAATGTCTTAGAAAATTTATAAATCACATGTGTATTATTCCTCACTACTGGTTCTCTTCTCACGATGAAACATGTCACACCCTAGGTCCCAGTCATATGAATAGAACTTCACTAGATTTCAAGTTTACACAGAATATGATTACATCTGAAAATATTAACAAGCGAATTATATGCTTAAAAGTAACCTTCATCAAATTATGTAATGTTATCACGCTGCACCGTATGGTTTTAGAGTAAGGAATATTTTCGTACATGAAACAGATCTTTAGTAAGCGATCTATAGATATCAACTATAATGGTACTTCTATAAGATTTCATCTTGTGCAAAATATTTTAAGTTATTACACACACACACACACACACATATAGGCCTACATGTTACAAACACTTTCACTATAGTTTTCTCTGAATGCTAAAAGTAGAGTGATGGATAGGAATGAATATATTGTTTCATATGAGAAGTATCTATAGTAAAACGCAGTATGTACATATGCAACGAGATGTAGTTATTATTAATATCATTACTATAATCATAATAATTATTATAGGTATACATTCTAAGAGTTTTGAAAACATAGTAATTGTCGGATATTTAGTATAAATATTAATATTATATTATTTATAAGATGTTATAATATTATTTCATTTCCTAGATTGTATGGATCAATTGTGGGAGGAGATCCCAGATGAATTCATCGCTCAGGCTCCTACGGGGGAAGAATTTTTTATCGTGCGAGATGAGGAGCCTCCTTCACCTGGAACAGACCCCAAATCTCTAGAGTTAACCATCCACGACATCAAGGGGTTACCGTTAAGAACACTCGACTTTCCCTTAAGGTACGAAACCATCTTCGGCCACAACCAGGAACATACAGATGTGTCCCTAGTGCTCCCATGTGGAAATACCTTAACAGATATGATTGGAGATGACTACCAACACATCGAGATGTATCATAAAGAAGTCTGCGATGGGGCCAGACATTTTAGCCATTGCAGAGAGCCAAAGGAGGGATGCCTTACCGTTTGGAGTGTTAAATGCGACAGGAGATGCATCTGGTGCGATCTGGTGCGATCATGGGTCTAGATGTACAAATCCAAATCACACTACCAAAAAGAATTTTGGGAACTGTTTAAATATGTAAAATAGTAAATGAGTGTGTATATGTTTTAAAGAATCCAATATAATGTTTTATTTCAATCCAATCTCTTTCATTGGAATATTACGAGTGAAATAGTTCGGGGATCCTCACCATAAATATATATCAATAAAAACCACTAAATCAATATTCTTTGTCTTCTGAGGCATACTCGTTAATGTATTAAAGTCATAGAGTTTTATCTAATTTTCAACATGTATAAATTATTATCTTAACTTATTACTACTATTTTCCTTCATTTTTTGATTGTTATCACAAAATTTACATCCAAGTGAGGTACTCTTCACTTTCCGCTTTTCCTATATTATATCACATGCTTTATTTATTTATTTATTTATTCAAAACTTAACATCAGTAGAGTAAGAAGTAAAATATGTATTATAAAGAAATCTTTTTCGTTACAACTTCAACAGAATTTTTTCATCTCATAATGTATGCAAAAGTTCAGTCTCATCCTTAAATTATATTCCAAATCCATTTCCCTCATTACATAACCTTCCATCAAGATGATTATTTATTTATCAAGTCATCAAATATCAAAAAAGTTAAAAAATCTATTTAATTAATTATAATCATTGAATTTTAGCTAATTTGTGACATCATATGTGAAATATTTTTCTTAGCTTCTGGTAATATGCACATTATATTTTATGTATCAAATGATTATGCAAATATCAGAGTCAAGAAAATAACATACATCTTCTAGCATATAGAGAGTAAGTTTCACAACGCAAAACGTACACGTGAGAAGGTAATGATTAGTCAGCAAAGTATATCAGGATCCAAGTCTCTATACCGTACACCTTCATTAAGGAAAAAAGATATCGCGTATAATTTTCATAATAAGCATTTATATTTTGCATGCTTTTTCCCTAACGTCCTGATTATAATATTCAATTAGATATAAGTTACCATAGCTATGTTATCAATACAATGTTGAGGTTCAGGTTTTACATCTGCTTCATGTATGAAACTTGGAAATAAGACTTAGATAACGCATAAATTTCATAACCTGTTCATGTTTCGCAGCACCTAATAGTTATTGGTAATATTGTTTTAAATTTAAAGTCATTGTATCCGCTAGTCTTCACAATATTTCATTTTACTTTTTCGGTTATGGTCGTTCTATATATTACATTTTCTACTTTAGTTCTACTATTGAGGCTTCTTTGACAAAGGCAATTACTTACTTTATCTCATTATAACATATACTAAGAAACCTTATTTTTAGGTAGTAAAGAAGAGGAAGACCTAAATGAATGAATAAAACCAAAGTGATAAAAGCACAATCTTTTGTAAGTTATTTCATAACTAGATTTTCTCACGTTTGACAAAGTCCAGTTTTCCATAACCTCTCCTATTCATATTTCCTAGGACGAGGGACTGTTAAATAAAAAACACATCTCAGGATTATAGAATTTTATTCATTTTATTACATTCATACTGGGATTTCATACACAGCGTAAGTACATTAACATTTTACAATGTGCATTTCATATTAGACTCATTATGAAAAAGTCATTTGGTTTCACAGTCTCTTAATTCGTCAAGCTTTGGAACACTAAGATTGTTCATGTTTATAACAGATCTCTGCAAAAGTTTACAATGAAGAACATCTACACTTTCAAGAACAGGCTTCAAATCATCTACCACAGATAGAAAGGCTAAGTTCCATGGCACATTTTATCAATGTTTCTAGTAATAATTTTAAAATATCATCCTGCTAACCTAACCTAACATAACATAACCTAACCTAACCTAACATAACCTAACCCAACATAACCTACCTAACCTAACTTAGAATTTTCATTAATGTAGAAATAATTTTAAAATATCATCCTGCTAACCTAACCTAACATAACATAACCTAACCTAACCTAACATAACCTAACCCAACATAACCTACCTAACCTAACTTAGAATTTTCATTAATGTAGAAATAATTTTAAAATATCATCCTGCTAACCTAACCTATGCTAACCTAACCTATCCTAACCTAACCAAAACTGTGATATAATATGTCTCACACTATAAGTTGAGTTGTGAATAATGGGGGATGGATACAATAAAAAGAAAAGATACAAACAAATGTACATGTTTTTTATTTTCCATACGTACGTGTCTTAATCAGATAGAATATTCTTAGTGATGACTTATGAAATTTTAGAGTATGCAAACCTTAGCCATCTGTTTTATATAGTTTCTCGTTATAATATGTATCACATCATTCCAAATCCTTAAGCAGATATGACTATAATGGTGATGTTGTTGTTCTTGTTCTGGTTCTTGTGGTAAATACATAAGATCAGTTCTTTAAGATTTATACCGAGAATTGGACCAAAAACGAGAATTATACAGAGAAATAAACCGAGAACGAAATATACAGAGAAATAGACCTAAAACGAGAACTAAACGAGAACTAAACGAGAACGAAACGAGACGAGACGAGAACTAAACGAGAACGAAATATACAGAAAAATAGACCTAAAACGAGAACTAAACGAGAACTAAACGAGAACGAAACGAGAACTAAACGAGAACTAAACGAGAACTAAACGAGAACGAAACGAGAACGAAACGAGAACTAGACGAGAACGAAATATACAGAGAAATAGACCTAAAACGAGAACTAAACGAGAACTAAACGAGAACGAAACGAGACGAAACGAGAACTATACGAAAACGAAACGAGACTTAATAAATAGTTGCTGCATGTCAAATAGAGTTAGATGTAATTCATCCTTGAAGCTGTGAGGGTGAGGTTACGAAATGAGTGATGGGATCATTTCTGATCAAAGTACTGATGGTGAATGCTCCCGATCGAGACTGTTACACAGTAAATATGATGATTTTTTCGAGTTACTCGATGGAAGTGAGCAACCATATGGTGTGTGTAAACTTTGTGATAGGTTAAAGCATAAGAAAGCTGAAATAAAAATGAAAGATCATAATACTTCGGGTCTTAGGAGGCATCTGATAATGGTACATAAACTCATCCCACGAGTACAAAATAAACGTATATCATCGGATGATGTGGAGCATGTTAAATCTATGCGGACTAAATATTTAGCGCTAAAAAAATCCAATCTTCAATCCAAACAAAAAATTGATGAAATTATAAACCCGATAACTCTTCCCCTGAACATCTGTAAAGAAGAATCTGAAGAGTCGGAGATGGAATACGAATCTGTTAACTCCTCTGATCAAACTCTGCAGAAGCAATATAAATACCTGTTAGAAAATGTCTACGGTCAAGTGTCAGCGCCTTATGTCCAGAAACTCGTTCAACATAGACCGAGAAATAATGATGATGATATTTACGGTATGAGCTGGGATCCTGATAGGCAGGTATTCAACATTGGTAAATTCCCCATTACCATTAAAAATGATAACCTCTATGTTGGTGACAAGAGATATATCGTTTGTTCTGGGTTACTTGAACTATTGACGAAAAGTAATCCTAATAAACATTTATATGACTGTTATGACTTAGCCATGTATAAGGAGATTTTGAAAAAAACTAGCGCGCACAAAGTAAATTATGACGAAAGCGAAAACATTCGAAGAGATAATACTCACAAATATCTACAAGTCATTACGAAATTATTTCCTGAAGAGGATAAGGAAGAAGAAGAAGAAGAGGAAGAACAAGATGATGTTGAAATAGAAGAACAAGATTTCGACTCTTCCAACGAGGCTTCGTCGCACCATACAGGAGAAGTACATACGAATCGTAAAAGTGACTATAAATGCTGGCATGATCCGAATGATCTCATTGATAGATTACGTATACTTGTGTCCTCATCTGCGGCAGGGATTTATTCTCATCACAGCGAGATACAAGAAATCATATTTGTATTGCGGGGGAGAAAAATCATAGAATGACTGCGATTACGTAAGAGTTTCATACATTGGTTCGATCGTAAACAATAAGACTGGAGCGTATTGAATACTTTATAAACTGGAATGCCAGAGTCGTACTATCAAAAACCTTCCCACTCTCTACTTAAGAAAAGCGATTTTATCATGTTTACATCGGTGGATGGTAGAAATGTACATTTTGTTCTCTGACTGCATAAACACATTTACCTAGATGTAAAGTTGTAGCACATTGAATCTTACATCCATATAGTTCTGTGGTAGAGGGATACTTATACTACGATGATTTGAAGCCTGTTCTTGAAAGTGTAGATGTTCTTCATTGTAAACTTTTGCAGAGATCTGTTATAAACATGAACGATCTTAGTGTTCCAAAGCTTGACGAATTAAGAGACTGTGAAACCAAATGACTTTTTCATAATGAGTCTAATATGAAATGCACATTGTAAAATGTTAATGTACTTACGCTGTGTATGAAATCCCAGTATGAATGTAATAAAATGAATAAAATTCTATAATCCTGAGATGTGTTTTTTATTTAACAGTCCCTCGTCCTAGGAAATATGAATAGGAGAGGTTATGGAAAACTGGACTTTGTCAAACGTGAGAAAATCTAGTTATGAAATAACTTACAAAAGATTGTGCTTTTATCACTTTGGTTTTATTCATTCATTTAGGTCTTCCTCTTCTTTACTACCTAAAAATAAGGTTTCTTAGTATATGTTATAATGAGATAAAGTAAGTAATTGCCTTTGTCAAAGAAGCCTCAATAGTAGAACTAAAGTAGAAAATGTAATATATAGAACGACCATAACCGAAAAAGTAAAATGAAATATTGTGAAGACTAGCGGATACAATGACTTTAAATTTAAAACAATATTACCAATAACTATTAGGTGCTGCGAAACATGAACAGGTTATGAAATTTATGCGTTATCTAAGTCTTATTTCCAAGTTTCATACATGAAGCAGATGTAAAACCTGAACCTCAACATTGTATTGATAACATAGCTATGGTAACTTATATCTAATTGAATATTATAATCAGGACGTTAGGGAAAAAGCATGCAAAATATAAATGCTTATTATGAAAATTATACGCGATATCTTTTTTCCTTAATGAAGGTGTACGGTATAGAGACTTGGATCCTGATATACTTTGCTGACTAATCATTACCTTCTCACGTGTACGTTTTGCGTTGTGAAACTTACTCTCTATATGCTAGAAGATGTATGTTATTTTCTTGACTCTGATATTTGCATAATCATTTGATACATAAAATATAATGTGCATATTACCAGAAGCTAAGAAAAATATTTCACATATGATGTCACAAATTAGCTAAAATTCAATGATTATAATTAATTAAATAGATTTTTTAACTTTTTTGATATTTGATGACTTGATAAATAAATAATCATCTTGATGGAAGGTTATGTAATGAGGGAAATGGATTTGGAATATAATTTAAGGATGAGACTGAACTTTTGCATACATTATGAGATGAAAAAATTCTGTTGAAGTTGTAACGAAAAAGATTTCTTTATAATACATATTTTACTTCTTACTCTACTGATGTTAAGTTTTGAATAAATAAATAAATAAATAAAGCATGTGATATAATATAGGAAAAGCGGAAAGTGAAGAGTACCTCACTTGGATGTAAATTTTGTGATAACAATCAAAAAATGAAGGAAAATAGTAGTAATAAGTTAAGATAATAATTTATACATGTTGAAAATTAGATAAAACTCTATGACTTTAATACATTAACGAGTATGCCTCAGAAGACAAAGAATATTGATTTAGTGGTTTTTATTGATATATATTTATGGTGAGGATCCCCGAACTATTTCACTCGTAATATTCCAATGAAAGAGATTGGATTGAAATAAAACATTATATTGGATTCTTTAAAACATATACACACTCATTTACTATTTTACATATTTAAACAGTTCCCAAAATTCTTTTTGGTAGTGTGATTTGGATTTGTACATCTAGACCCATGATCGCACCAGATCGCACCAGATGCATCTCCTGTCGCATTTAACACTCCAAACGGTAAGGCATCCCTCCTTTGGCTCTCTGCAATGGCTAAAATGTCTGGCCCCATCGCAGACTTCTTTATGATACATCTCGATGTGTTGGTAGTCATCTCCAATCATATCTGTTAAGGTATTTCCACATGGGAGCACTAGGGACACATCTGTATGTTCCTGGTTGTGGCCGAAGATGGTTTCGTACCTTAAGGGAAAGTCGAGTGTTCTTAACGGTAACCCCTTGATGTCGTGGATGGTTAACTCTAGAGATTTGGGGTCTGTTCCAGGTGAAGGAGGCTCCTCATCTCGCACGATAAAAAATTCTTCCCCCGTAGGAGCCTGAGCGATGAATTCATCTGGGATCTCCTCCCACAATTGATCCATACAATCTAGGAAATGAAATAATATTATAACATCTTATAAATAATATAATATTAATATTTATACTAAATATCCGACAATTACTATGTTTTCAAAACTCTTAGAATGTATACCTATAATAATTATTATGATTATAGTAATGATATTAATAATAACTACATCTCGTTGCATATGTACATACTGCGTTTTACTATAGATACTTCTCATATGAAACAATATATTCATTCCTATCCATCACTCTACTTTTAGCATTCAGAGAAAACTATAGTGAAAGTGTTTGTAACATGTAGGCCTATATGTGTGTGTGTGTGTGTGTGTAATAACTTAAAATATTTTGCACAAGATGAAATCTTATAGAAGTACCATTATAGTTGATATCTATAGATCGCTTACTAAAGATCTGTTTCATGTACGAAAATATTCCTTACTCTAAAACCATACGGTGCAGCGTGATAACATTACATAATTTGATGAAGGTTACTTTTAAGCATATAATTCGCTTGTTAATATTTTCAGATGTAATCATATTCTGTGTAAACTTGAAATCTAGTGAAGTTCTATTCATATGACTGGGACCTAGGGTGTGACATGTTTCATCGTGAGAAGAGAACCAGTAGTGAGGAATAATACACATGTGATTTATAAATTTTCTAAGACATTGTTAACAGCTAAAATGAATTTTGAATAATAGCTGCGCAATATTAAACTAGACTAGTGTACTATACATATTGAGGAATAAAAACATATGCTAGCACTATAAACATTGTAAAAAATATTTTATGTACTTACCCATGAAGCTAATGATTATTTTTGATCGAAGAAATATACTTTCACACACTCAATCTTCACTGACAGCTGATAACGTTTGAATAAGAAGTGAGCCTGAAGCATGACGTCATTGGTTTATATAGTATCGTTTTGAAATAGGCTCGCAACAGGACAAATATATTTTACACCAATGGCGTGATTGGAGTTTAAAAAAAAAATGCTGTCTAGCATGCTAAAGCTTAAATCAGCAGTAATTAGATATTTCACTTTTCCTGGTTGTGAAAATACCTGTTCGTGATTTCCCACATCAAATTGTTGACGTATGTAAATTATATCCTCAGAACGGTAAAAATATTCATTTACGATGACATCAACAGATATTCGATATTTAATTCTGGTACGGAAATAGAATATTAATTTTCCTACAATAAATGCTGACAAATGTGTTATGTTATACTCTGTATGAAACTACATTAATAATAATATAAGGTTCCAGCGGAGATGAAACATATATCATTACTGGGAGAAATATACGTTAAAGCTTAAATCAGCAGTAATTAGATATTTCACTTGTGAACATACCTGTTCGTGATTTCCCACATCAAATTGTTGACGTATGTAAATTATATCCTCAGAACGGTAAAAATATTCATTTACGATGACATCAACAGATATTCGATATTTAATTCTGGTACGGAAATAAAATATTCATTTTCATGCAATAAATGCTGACAAATGTGTTATGTTATATCTATAGGAATACATTAATAATAATATAAGGTTCCATCAGAGATGAGACATATATCATTACTGAAAAGCCCGACCAGGAATCGAACTCACTACCACTCTGCGATGAAATATTACAATATAATCCATTAGAATGGTGATGTATAATACTACATAAGACATAGACTATGATTAGGATTTAATATTTAAAGGTACTGGCCTGCGACTTTATAATATGTTAGAGTTGGGATTTAAAAGGAAGTCTCAATGAATGACGTTGTAAGATAGCGATAAGCGTACAGCGTTATATTACCGCTGCATAGTAAGAGAGATAACATGCATGGAGGGCGAGATGATACAACTGCTACCTAAGCAAAATCTCTGCACGCATATGATTAAACATTCACTGGCTTTCTGTATCGACATTATAAAATCCTGTACGTTTGATAAGAATACTACGATGTTATACACATCACATATCACAGATGAGTGTGTTACCATATACACTTTCGATGGTGTCTGATAATAAATAAGGAGGTTTAGATTTTTTGACATTCGGAACGCGGGGTACCGACCGCCTTTACTCTAGGTTGAGTCACTAGATTTTAGAAAAAGAATCATCTTACAGAAAACTGATAACGTTGCATTTACGCTTTGTGATCTATATGCTTCCATGCTAAAAAGACATAAAGATTAAAATCTGTTGTGGCGTCATAAATCATTCCACCTTCCCCTCTTATTCCACTTGTGATGTCATAAAAGCATTCCACCTTCCCCTCTCATTCCACTTTTGACGTCATAAAAACATTCCACCTTCCCCTCTTATTCCACTTGTGACGTAAGCGATGCCACCATGTTGTAAAACAATACCAATATAGAAACTTTAAATTTCCCACCATCCGCCATTTGCAATTGTAATATTCAATTTCCACCTTTTGCAATTTTCAAATCAACCGCCATCTAGTTTTAAATTTCCCACCATCCGCCATTTGAAATAGGAACCGGAAACGTAGCCATTTTCATTATGAATTACCAAATTTTGAATTTCGCGCCGGAAACGTAACCAATTATATTATAAATTCCCAAATTTTAAATTTGGCGCTTCGTACGCCATTTGAAATAGGAACCGGAACCGCCGCCATTTGCAATAGGAACCGGAATGGACGCCATTTTGAATCACGTGGTTATTGCCACGCCCACTTGTGACGTCATAACCGCGCCACCCTCCCCTACCGGGCCACCTTTGGTGACGTCATAGCCGCGCCTCCCTCCCCTCCATGACGTCATAGCCGCGCCGCCTTCCCCTCCAGCGCCACCTGTCACGTGACCCAATCCAGCCAATCAGAATCCGTGACGTCATAGCCACGCCCACCTTCCCCTACAGCGCCACCTCTCACGTGACCCGTTTCCCCTACCGGGCCACATGGGCCACCTCTGACGTAGGTGGGAAAAGTATACTACTAAAGTGTTCAATCTTTCGCATACAGAAAGAAATATCATTTAGTTTTGTCTGAGGTACTTTGAATAGTGAATCAGAAAATGGAAATATTAAGGAAAATATTTCTAAAAAGAAATTGAAACCGAATCCCTTTATAGTCGTCAGCAGACCTTGGGCAGAAACAATGGTTTCTGAATCCTATTCACTCTTATTTTCAACAATGCCGTCAAACAGCTGTTCAATATGGGATCTGTTTTAATGAATCATTTTTACTAAACGACTATGTGTAGGAGCAAACGCAGGAAACATTTTGTATAGACGTTCATTTAGGGCAATAGACTTCGATCGAATGCAGACAAAATTTCTTTGTTAATATGTCTTCAATTACACAATAACAAGAATCACTGCTGTCACCCATGATGATAAAGAGAACCGCCCACACCGCACCTTGCCACAACACCACATGCGGACCTACCCTAACGCATGCTGCGCTAATGCGGTGGAATACAACACTGCAACCGCTTCCAAATCTACCAATTTTAGTGGCGGGAAAACTCCAAAGCTTGCATTTCCGTACAGCCTGGAAGACTGCTGTTCAAAAGCAGCTTCCTAACTTGGGCTGCCGCATCAAACTGTGCAATAAGACTGCTGCATCTCATGTTGTCTCATTTACGGAACACAAGATCTGATGAAAAGAAGGTACTTCATCTACGAATTCAATGTCTTGCATTTACAGACTATTACACGATAAACATTAATTTAATTTTTGCCTACAATCTTGGGTAAGCACTGCTTCCCTAGCTTCTTAAGTAGCTACGCCCCTGCGTGTTTTGGTTCTAGCAAATTCATATATGTATTATTACTGTTGTGGATTGGCGTGGATCTGATCTTGGAAAAAGGAAATCACTCATTGTGAAGCTACCGGTTCGGAGAACCTACAAGATATTTAACAACCGGTTCTCGCGAACCGGCTGAATATCACCACTGGTTACAGCGATGTGAATTTTAGCATTTTAGCTTATTTTGTAATTGGACTGAGGAGTATAAATACTTTTTCTAAAATGGTGAATACCTGTGTGGTATTCGGGTGTAATTTTTCATACTACGACAGAAAGAAACAAGGAAAGGAACACGTTAAAATATATAAACATTTAAGCTCTGCTGGTGTCTTATTACTATCAAGAAACTCCTGAAGTATTTTAGTAATTTTTTTAGATTTTAAAAACAAAGTAAAAAAAATTGATTTTAGATACTCCAAATTTTTCCGAATATACTGATTCCTTTGATCAATGGAATGGAAGTTATCTAAAATATAGTCTTAATAAAATAATGTCCTTATTTCATTTAATCCTGTCGTTTCACGATGCGTGTTGTAATTGAGAAATACTGTAGTTTATTAATAGTATTGATGTTCTTCTCTTGCTGGCTTACTATGCTGACTATTTTTTTTTAATTTTGGATTTTTTATTTGTATCTCTGAATTTTATGATTGTTTTGGATTTTAGGATTTTTTATTTTTTGAATTTGTTAAATTTTAGATTTTTATTTTTAAAATTTTGGATATTTGGATTTTTTTACTTTGGATTATTTTTTAAAATTTGGATTTTCTAAATTTTGAATCTTTGAATTTTTTAATTTTGGAATTTTATATTTTTAATTTATTTTTATTTTTTAATTTCGGATTTTTAGACTTAAAATTTTTTATTTTTTAAATTTATTTTTTTTATTTTTTAAATTTTTAAATTTTCGATTTTTTAAATTTTGGATAAGCCTAATTATTGAGTTGATGTTTTCTGTGCAGTCCGTTCCGTCACACCAAACTAATTTCACTACGATTTTGAGCATAACACTAATTTCGTGACGATTTTGTCCGTAACGCAAGCTCTCGATTTAATCCTACCGCGGCTAAAGAAGTTTCACATCAAAAACCTAATTTTTAGCAAGTAATAGGAACCAACACTTGAGAAAAATAGCAAGAGGACGTGCTTTTACAATGTGGTTTCAGTGTGTTCACTAGTGGATACAAAATTTCCAATAGAAAATTGTGAAAATAGACTTTAATCTAAGTTCTCGTGATAGTTTCCCATTGAATTACGTGTAGTTCAATGGGTGTCTTCTGGTGAGGCAAGATGGCGGCATAGCGCAAGGCTAGGCTTCACCGCCGTGACCCAGATTGCCGGGCTGTGGCTTATACACAATGACATAACCTCTAAATATAGATAAAGTGAGCTGTACCACTGCCTTCTTTATTTCTTACAAGCCATGTTGTTAAATCTGGAAACATCGCATCGGTAGTCCTATCGGCTATCAACATGCCGTAAATAAAGCAACGAACTCCATCAGAATCATCGCAAATTAAGCATATTTCAGCTTAAAGTAATCCCAGTCATCATCGCCTATGGTTTAGAGAACATCTGGACACACCTGAAGAGCAACTGGAGAGCATAGAGAAGGTAAAAACCGTGTACAAAATGAGATATTTATATACACCGTCACCTCTAATTGAGTACACCAGAGAATAGTTTTTCATAGAATATTTTCATGTTCATCAGCTATTACCATCTACAAACGAATACAAGAAAGAGGTACAGTATGATATTAGTGTCCTTCAGGAAGAATTGGCTGGTATTAAAGAAGAATTGAAGAGAAATATAGTCACTTTTACTGGTATGGACTTGTATCAAAATATCAAGCTGCTCACAGTAGGCCTAATTCATCTCAATCTGGTAGACGCCAAATCGTAGTATATGCAATCTCCTATTCTCCCAATATTACTACTAGAAAATCGATTCAGCGTTTTCCTACAGTTTGGTGAAGCCAATGAACGGGATTCAAACCTTAACCTGGCGAATCAACACAGTTCACCACTGGAGCCAAGGATAACGAATGGATGATTTTTAGACAGCAAATAACGGAAAGCCGAGTGCTTCCAAGGAATCAGGCAAAGTTATTCTTTTCAGTGACAGTCATGGGCACAGTCTTCCACAAAGTGCATGTGACAAGAAGATAGATATCAGTGTTCTAGGTTATATTATAGCCTACCTGAGAAAACTAGTTCAGTGGTGGTACAAAATGACCTAGAGAAGTGTAGTAGCTTAATAAAATATGACTCTGTTGTGGGTCAAATAACAGAGCTCGTAGACCTAACAGGATAAGTGAGGTTATTACCAATAAAATAAGAAAAAACGCGACATCATAACGTATCATGAGGAGACACTGAAAACTACGAATTCCTTCAGATATGTGGAGTCACCGCACGTTACGTTATTATGCACATCACAAGTATAGGCTATGTAATATAGGCCTATTGATTTGGCCTAAATAAAGTCAGTATTTGTGATGAAGAAAATTATCTGCAATATAAACGTATTCAAATGCTTCCCACAGACCACCACAGATAGGACTACCTCCTGTGTTGCCAGATTTCAAGCAGCATGGCTTGTAAGATTTAGAAGGCAGTGGCTGTACTGTTTTCTGTCATCTTTAAATTTGTCCGAAACTTAAAACTGTCATAACTCCTGAACATTTGAATACAAAATAACAAATAACTACTCATTTCAAAACAAATTTATTACCCTACAACTTCTTTTATGAGGAAATTGCTGTATTCATAAGGGTGAAGCGTTAGAAGACAAAGTGTGTCGAAAAACGTGAGGCGAAAGAGCTTTTTTTTTCCCCGAAAAGGTGCTATTTTCGCTGGCGGATATCTCGAAAGCTATTTGGAATAAAAAAAATGTATAAGATCAAATTTGTAGGTAATTTTATCAGCTTCAATTTTGTATATAGTAACTTTTCCTTTACGATGCACCGTTGTTGAGATGTAAGCGAAAACCCAATAAAAGGGACCTTCTATGGGCCCCCCGCTCACCCCCACCCTCGGGGACTTTTAGTATGTTGTTCAGGACAGTCCCTCCGACAACTCTGCCAGATTTCAAAACTACACGATTTTTTTCCCTATTCAGTGTTTTTTGCCGTTTATTGACTGGACTATTCTTGCCTGTTGAGAAATTTGTTGGAAAAATGGTACCACGCTACGACAAATGTTTCAATCGGAACGAAACTACGTACAGAAGTAGCTAGAAGGTGTACCTAAATGTTCCAAATAAAACAGTTTTGATTTTCACTGTGGTTTTCATTTTATGACCCATCGGTTGTTGAAAAAAAAAACAGCCCTCGTATATAGAAGAGATTAAAAATAAGCAAGTCGAACAACTGCTGTCTTTTGGGTTATCACGGCTTGCCTACGCATTTGGCACAATGCGTGGCGTGCACCATCCAGGAGTAAACAAAACTAAAGTAGTAAATTTAAGACGGAGACCTGAAGTATACAAGAACCAGTACATCTGTCTCACTCTTTAAGTCATACGAGACAAACCTGTTTTTGTTGCGTCAGGTTCCCGTCTTAGATTTACTACTTTAGTGCTTCTCTTTTAGTAACTTACTCTTTTAGTTGGTGTTGGAGAGCTCAATTGATAGTTACTTCTTTAGTTGTAACTAAAGTAGTAAACAATTTTTACTAAAGAAGTAGTCGAATTCTGCGCAGAACAGAGCAGAAACGTTAGTGCAGCGCAGCAGAACACGTGCATTTCAATTGCCAGTATTATTCAAGTGCCAGATAATGAAAAGGAAAGGTTCGCTGAAACAATGAATATGAATTTGGGTTGTTCCAAATATTACTAATGACAATCTTCATGTTTTAAAATAGGTATAATAGTAATGTTTTATTCATTACTAATTTTAATTCCTTCAATTGAATATTTTCAGTTTAGTAGCCTACGTTAGGGTACTGTGATTACAATTTTTGAGCAAACTATTTCTGTATTATAATGCAAACAATTGGAATTTCCAGTTGATTTTCACAATTGATTCACTGTCAATATTATAATTATTTCTCTCATAATAATAATAAAGTTCTAAAATATATTAAAATATTTATACTTCCTAAAGTTACATATTCTTCCCCAAAAACGATAAATCAATTATTCTACAGTTGTTTATCATAAATCTCGCTATAATGAATTATTAATACGGTACTTATTGACTGTTAACAATATTAATAAGAAGTATTACACAAAATCATGAAAAAGAGGGGGATAAAAAGGATAACAAAACTAATAAGGGGCATTATGTTTCTGCACAGAACATTTACTTAAAAAATATTACCTTATAAAAATAATAATATTACAACTGAGAAATGTAATATTTAAACAAAAAATGGCGGTACAATATTTCGGAAGCTATGAACTCCAATAATAATTATGTAGATGGTTGTGTGTTTAAAAATAATTTCAGTGACTACTTCTCTAGATCCTGTGCAGCTTCAACCTCCAGTGCCTCTTGTTAAAATTTTCTTTCGGCACTCATGTTGGCATTTTTTTTTCTATATAGTTTATAATGCTTCTCACTTTCCTGTCCACAGGGTTAATTAAAATAGTTAGCAGCATACTATAGACCTGCAGCATCTGCTATAGTTTATTCCCAAACATGAAAGTCTCGTCTCACTCCACCATTCTAGACTTGGGGAGTCTTTAAGGAATGGTTTTACAATGTGTCCCCTTCTCAATGTACGCTAATCCCAGAGTCAGTCAAATTTTCTTCCGATGTGGCCTGTTTGGACATTTTTACACCTGGGTCAGAAAAAAGGACCTATTATTCATTAACACTGTGGGTGCAACTATTGAACTTTTAGCTCTTATAATTATTATTATAATTCTGGCATTCGCAATGTTGTGCTTTAAGTTAAGCTATAGAAGTGTAATGTAATAAAATTAATTTACAATAATTACATTAAATCGTTTAACAATGAGAATCACCTATTGTTCAGTAATCTCTATGGTTAAGTAGCAGGGGGAAGTGTTTTCTGGGTGGCTCCAAGAACGGAGGCTTTCATTTATTGGAATAAACTATACCTCGCCGATATCTGTATCCATAGGATTAGCTTGAAATACATCGTCGTTTTCTAACCCAAAGTTAGGGAGAACTGCAGCATCTCAAGGCCGATCCAGCTAGGAAGATATTTGAGGGCACATGCGCTCCTTGTACCGTGCAATGCAAACGTCCCTTCCACTCACTCTCCCCCTCACCTTTGGTGGACGTCTTCCTAGTTGGATCGCTCTCCGCAATGATATTTTCACATTTGACTGGCTGAAATCACATGGATGTAGTGAGAATCTGATATCGTTTCTTCCAAACGCCAAAATTTCATGTAATGATTTATGAGCTTAATTATTTACGTTATTAAATGCCCTACTAGGTGTGGTTCACTTAATATTTATTAAATCACCTGCCACAACTCTCATTTTTGGTATACCACCTTCTTCATCTCAATAACTTATCCTCAGTTTGAACTATGTAATCCATTTAATGTGATATGTAACTCATAACTAGGGCCCGGATTCTTATGTAATTACATATCCTATTGTCTTTCTTGTAGACTACTAAAAATGAAAAATGTCGGCTATTTGAGCTTCTGATATGATTATTAGTTGGGTTTCATTTTACATATTTTTACATATTCATAGTAATATTACATATTTTACATATTATGTAACGGGTATAACATTTTTATACATAAAATCTAGGGAATTCCAAAAAATAAAGATTTTATTTAATGTTGTTTAATTTTTCAGTAACTAATAAAATAAGTAGTTAATTTTCTTGTATAAAGAAAACATTTCAGTTGCCAAAAGTAGGAATAATTATTCTAACTTTCTGAATTCCTACACTAATGCAAAATACGGTGGTTCTGGGTGCCTCAGCTATGTTCTCGTTTCTCAGAACTTGGGCTAGCCAGGTATATATGTTGGTCTGTGTTATACAAATTGAAACCAGGGGATTAGGAAGGGTTACAATCAGGTTTCAGGTAGCAAAAATACCGTTATTTGCACGATACAAATGATTTTTTCTAGATAGTCTTAAGGCTGAAATTACATAGGGCATGAGGACAAAAGGTTTTGCTACAATACAGTACATATTTCTCCACAAACATAAGTGCGTTACATTTTTAAAAACAATCCTTGTAGCATTTTTACTATGGCTTTAATTTGGTAAATCATATAAGTTGCTTTCACTGTCAAAATTAGAAGTAGCATGTAGAAGTTTGTGTGAACACGTTCGTATATTTATTCCATTGAAAATATTAATTTTAGACTACATATATTTTTTATTATTACATATTTGTTTCATATTACCCTGATATACACTACATTTTTATGTACATATTTCGCTCTTTGATATTGCATAAAAACCCGGGCCCTACTCATAACTCACGCAAATGCCACAGAACACACTTACTACACAACTTTACTCCACCCCCTGAGTAGGAGTAAATAAAATTTTTACTTCTTTAGTACATTCCTCTATGTTGAAAGCCGCCGAGTTTAGTTTACTCCTGGTTGGTGCACGCCACCCTTACTAAAAGAGTACGTTACTAAAATAGTAGCTTACTAAAGTAGTTAGAACTAAAGAAGTAAGGTTTACTAAAAGAGTAAATGGCATGAGTTTGGTGCACGCCACCCAATGTGTTTAGGATATAAATACTATTCAACTTTCATTTTACAATCCTCAGGTTCATATTGGGCAAGTGTATAAAAGCTTTTTTTTTTCTTGCTTTATATTGAAGTAAAATTTAATCTTATTTTATTAGGTAATTATTTTCAAAGAATAAAAAGTCAAATCAACTTCAACAAAAACCAGGATGACCGCCGCCCTACGCCCCCCCCCCTTCTGGAACCTCCACTGTATAGATACGGATTGCATCATACAGCGAATCTTCTTCATCCTTCCATGACCTAGAGTCTGGAGGGGCGGCCAGTCCACTGCGAAAAATCGGGAATAGGGATTTGTGAGTACCCTAAAGTTGTCATGTCTGCAACAAGTTCAAGTGCCCGAAATGCTGTCCCTTTCCTTCTCTCTGCCAGCATCCGGTATTTATTTTTAATCGCTGTTTAACCAGTGACCAATCCAATTTAAGAACATGTCGAATTTCGACTAATCGCAATTGACTATGTAATAATTAGGCCTAAATTTATCGTCTTATTTTTCACTTGTTTTTTACGTACATTCACAAGAACTGAACACCGAAACATTTTTATGCTTGTACCTTCTCTGATAAAAAAAAAATCATTAAACATACCGATTGAGTATATACCCTGTTTGTTTTTGTTGATTAGCGATAAAACGAAATGATGTATTTTGATGTCAAGATTACATTATCTTGATATATTAAGATGTTAGGTACCATTTGCGGGCAAATGCAAGCCGCGAAATAACGCGAATTTCGTAAATAAAACCACAAACGCCATAATCCGCAAAATAAAACCTATTTTCGGTATTTTTTTTCATTTTCCCCTTATAGAGCGTAGGCTACTGTATACCCCCCATCCCCCCCCCCCGTGGGAATTTCCGACACATATATTTTTTTGTTGGTATTGCCATCTAGTTTCAGTTTTCAGTTGTTTGCCCCTTATCAATTACAGCATTTACCCAGAAACCCCGGAAATCCGGAGAAAATGAGTTTGTTTTAATTTTTCTTTGTTCTTTGCTCCTAATATGCCCAGGGAATTTCTGGCTCACATATTTTTTGTTGGTATTACCATCTAGTTTAAGTCTTTAGTTGTTTGCCCCTTATCAATTACAGCATTTACCCGGAAACCCCGGAAAACTACGGAAATCTGGAGAAAATGAGTTTGATTTAATTTTTCTTTGTTCTTTGCTCCTAATATGCCCAGGGGATTTCTGACTCACATATGTTTTGTTGGTATTTTCATCTAGTTTAAGTTTTCAGTTGTTTGCCCCTTACAAATTACAACATATCCCCGGAAAACCCGAAAACCCACTTTTATACGGAGAAAATTACAATGTTTTATTTTTTAAATCTTTGTTCTTTGCTTCTAATATTCAAAAGGAATTTCTGAATCATATGTTCTTTTGTTGGTATTGCCATCCAGATTAAGGTTTCAGTTGTTTGCCCCGTATCAATTACAGCAAATCCCCAGAAAACTCTGAAAACCACGGAAACCCGGAGAAAATTACTTTGTTTTAATTTTTTTAAATCTTAGTTCTTTACTTCTAGTATTCAAACGGAATTGGTGACTCATATGGTTTTGTGTTGGTAATGCCATGTAGATTAAGGTTTCAGTTGCTTGCCCCTTATCAATTACAGAAAATCCCCAGAAAACTCTGAAAACCACGGAAGCCCGGAGAAAATGACTTTGTTTTAATTTTTTTTAATCTTAGTTCTTTGCTCCTAGTATTCAAAGGGGATTGGTGACTAATGTGGTTTTGTGTTGGTATTGCCATGTAGATTAAGGTTTCAGTTGTTTGCCCCTTATCAATTACAGCATATCCCCGGAAAACTCCGAAAACCTAAAAAATCCGAAGAAAATGAGTTTGTTTTAATTTTTTAAAAACCTTTGTTCTTTGATCCTAATATTCCCAGGGAACTTCTGACTTACATATTTTTTTTTTGTTGGCGTTGAAATATAGATTAAGGTTTCAGCTGTTTGCCCATTATCAAATACAGCATATCCCCGTAAAAGCCGGGGTAATCCACAGAATTTCTAGAACTCGGAACTTGTGATCTATGGTCACTGAAACCGTTATTACGAAGTAATTCTTCTGCTTCAAGTGTGTCCCTTGCAGGTTCAAAAGGGTGAGTATATGGACTACGAGATATCTGCCATAATTGTGATGGTCACATGCAAAGAAAAGGGGAATCATATCTTCTAAACATGCCAAGTGTAAGTCAAATTTGTTTTCTTTAGTTGCTCGCTGAAATCTCAAAATCAATGACACTTTGTCAATATTACCATTCCAAAATTGTGCTGTTTTACCGAATGTCCCTTCTCTAATTTAAGTCAAGAAAGTTTTGTAGTGACTGTGGAAGGTTTGGTAAGATAAATTATCATTCACAGATGTCAAATTAGAATATGAAGTGTGTTCTGCCAGGTTTTCAATCGCCTTCATTCCTTCAGCAACAGGATTTTTTCCAGTATTCTTTGTCATGCTGTAATTAGTAAGGGGAAAACAACTGAAACCTTAAACTATATGGCAATAGCAACAAAAAAACATATGAGTCAGAAATTCCCTGGGAATATTAGGAGCAAAGAACAAAGATTTTACTGAAATTTTTAAAAAGTCAATTCCTCCGGATTTCCGTGGTTTTTGGAGTTTTCTGGAGATATGCTATAATTCATAAGGGGCAAACAACTGAAACCTTAATCTAGATGGCAATACCAACAAAAAACATACGAATCAGAAATTCCCTTTGAATATTAGGAGCAAAGAACAAAGATTTAAAAAATAATACATAGTAATTTTTTCCGTGTATACGTGGTTTTCCGGGGTTTCCGGGGATATGCTGTAATTGGTAAGGGGCAAACAACTGGAACATTAATCTATATGGGAATACCAACACAAAAACATATGATTCACCAATTCCCTTTGAATACTAGGAGCAAAGAACAAAGATTTTTAAAAAATAAAACGAAGTCTTTTTCTCCGGGTTTCCGTGGTTTTCGGTGTTTTCCGTGGATATGCTGTAATTGATAGGGCAAACAACTGAAACCTTAATCTAGATGGTAATGCCAACAAAAAAACATATAAGTCAGAAATTCCCTTTGAATATTAGGTGCAAAGAACAAAGATTTAAAAAATAAAACATAGTAATTTTCTCCGTTTTCCGGGTTTTCCGGATTTTCCGGGGATATGTTGTAATTTGTAAGGGGCAAACAACTGAAACATTAAACTAGATGCCAATACCAACAAAAATGTGCGAGTCAGAAATTCCCTGGGAATATTAGGAGCAAAGAACAATGAACAATTAAAACAAATTCATTTTCTCCGGATTTCCGGGGTTTTCCGGGGTTTCCGGCTAAATGCTGTAATTGATAAGGGGCAAAGAACTAAAATCTTAAAGTAGATGACAATACCAACAAAAAAATATGTGTCGGAAATTCCCACGGGGGGGGAGGGTTTCATATTGGTAGCCCATGGTCTATTAAATCGGTACGGGTATCACATGACTCACGCAAAATGCGCGGAACAAAAATAACAAAACAGTTATTTGAAAACTGTTTCGCAAAATAACAGCTTCACGCCAACCAACTTCTGGAAGTAGTCACTGCTTCTGCTCCTGGAACTGTTATTTTGTAACTGCTTCATGTAGCAATCACCGTTTCTTTATAGCTGCTTCCCGGCCTGCACATTGTCTGGGTCCTCATGGGATTATTTCCTGTAACTATGTAACCGCTTCCTGCAGCAATTTTTTTTTTGTAGATGCTTCTTCTAGCTTTGTCTTAGCAAAGAAATAGAAAAATAACACCATGGTGGCAAAACAGTTTCTTCCGCCGCAACAGAATAGCAGGTTATTTTGAAACTGTTTCGTTTGAGAAGCAGTAACAGTTGAAACAGTTTCACAAAAAGAACAGTTTTTCCACAACTATATGCGTGTATTGTTCTGTTCCATTGTGGTAGCCAACAGTCTTTTTAACTAACTGTAGTTATTTTGCTCTAACTTCTACTTCTTGGCAACATTTTTGCGATCAACCAGAAAATTGAAACAAAAACGAAACTTTTAAAAATTGTTTCTTTAACCTTTTTGAAAAAGCAGCAGAAATTTTCTTGTTCTGTTGAACACATGCCTATTATTATTATTATTATTATTATTATTATTATTATTGTTAATATTAATAATAATAATAATAATAATAATAATAATAATAATAATAATAATGGCAATAACAATAATAATAGGCCTAGGAATAATAATAATAATAATAATAATATTAATAATAACAATAACAATAATCATATATGCATGACGTCCTACGTCTTTAGTGTCTTTAAAAAAAATAAAAACACAAAACACCACCTTTTGTTTTAAAACAACAAATCTTACAAAAAATAAAAACATTTTCAAACACCTCTACCTACAGTTTAAAGGCCCGGCGTCGTCCGAGTTTCTTATTTTGTAATTGGAATTTATGTAATGAAGGACTTTCGATTTTTAAATTATAGGTCATTATATAGGTATTTAGAATTTGAAATAGGAAGAACGACTTATCACACTCAAACTATTCCCTCAGAAAACGCTTGGTATAGCTTTTTATGGCTCGTAGAGGATGTAGAATTTTGCATTCCATCGCTTGTACACTGCAAGCCTGGTAGGGGTTCAAATAAAAAGAAACAGAAATTCCGGTAACATCAAATTGTATTGCCTTTGCGGAATGCTTTATTTCTCACTCTCATGTTACCACAAAACCGTGTTGGGGATAAATTAAACAGAAATGCAATATCACTTTCATACTTCTCTCTCCAAATACCTGCGATATATTAATACTGTATACATATTACCATACCTTGTAATGTTTTCTCTATGTCCAGGGTAGAGAAAGTTATGTGACTGCATTATTTTCGTGGATTTCATTCATTAAAATTTATTTATAACATGAATTATATTGATAGGTTCTCTAATTTGTCAAACTCCCATTTCATTTATTTCCAAACCCATCTGAGACCAGTTGGCAACAATGTGTTGTCATGTGAACTGTGATTTGGATTTGATAACTCTGTGTAAAAAGGGCTTAAGTATTCTCAAAAACATTTAATTTTTGGCATTTAAAATCAAAATTTTGCAAAATCCTTTCTTAGTGAGCACTTACATTATGAAACGAAGGTCCTGTCAAAATTCCAAGTCCCTATCTATTATAGTTTAGGCTTTGCGTTGATTCTCTGTCATTAAGTCAGTCAGTCAGTCATCATTCAGTCAGTCAGGACAAAGCTTCTTATATATAGAGATATATAAGTTATAAGCTGCATATCAGCAAAAGGAGATATGAAAATGATGTATAATTTTATGTGTGGTGAAGCATAATAAATAATAATAGTAGTAATAGTAGTAGTAGTAGTAGTAGTAGTAGTAGTAGTAGTGGTAGTGGTAGTGGTAGTGGTAGTTGTGGTGGTGGTATTAATAGTAATAATAATAATAATAATAATAACACAATATTAGTTATACCAAGGTGTTAACCTAAAGAATAAAACAGCTGGTGAAAAGTTCCACGAAGTCCTAGTGTGTATATACGCTGCCTGAAGAGAAATCTAGACCCAGAATGAAGCCGGGATGATGACCTTGGCTCGGCCAAGGCTCTTTCAAGAAAGGGTGATATTGCGTAAATTTGCCATTGCCAATCGCGGGATGAGGATGAAGGAACAACACACTACACGCAGTCCTGAACCTAGTAAGGGAATTTTCCATTATTGAAAAATCCCCGACCCAGCTGGGAATCGAGCTCGCGCAGTCAGGGTGGAGGGCAGGCACGTTAAATCTACTCCCCCACGATGGCGGACATTATAATTATTGTTTACTTAATACAATATATACTCGTATACAGAGTGGACCAAAAGTCACTAGTCATTGTGAATTTGGTTGTGATCTTCCTATCGTCTTTTCTTTGTATCTGACAGTTTAAGTAAACAGTAGAGTGCATTGGTATTCAATCAAACAGGAAGTTCATTTGAGAAACATTTTATAAATAATAACCACAATGCTTCAAAATTCCATTGTAGGCTATTGTATTTTTCTTTCAAACTAGCTATTAAAGGCTGAGGCAAGAAAATAGTAAGTTTCGTTGCTGATATGTGAGCTTTGTGAAAGAAACTTAAAAGTGTTTGAATTTGACGTTGGTTTACACTTCTGTTTCAGAAGCAAACATTAAAATAATATAAACTATTGAAGGTTGAAAACTTTTAGGGACGTCGATCTGGGGTTCACACAATTTATTACTACACATATGAGCAACAAGCATACAAAAAATCGTTGTTCTATCATCGTTAGTTTAGAATTATTAAATTTTACCTTACTCTTCCTTCAAATTCACGTGTACGTCTCCTGTTATGCTTGATTACCATTAAAATAAGTAAATATAAGCTTAATTACCCATGGGGTACGCTGCCTCCCAAATGAAAAAGCGTAAATTAATCTACCTGAATAGTTATAAATTAAATTAATTCTATCAGTAAATTGGCAACACGTCAATTTTGATGTATTATCAGTGACAAACATTGCCCATACAGTAATTTTTCACTTTTGTACTATTAAGAAAGAACAACTTTGAATCTTTATTTTAAATCTGACTTCTAAAGAAATACACGAATAAAATCATTGGCAACCGTGCAGTCAAACAATATTTAAAACTGTATAGTAAGAATCTCACCGATAAACAATTCTGAACAAGAAGTATATTACAGATGACTTGTCACTTCCACCATTCCAAACCTTCAACTAAGGGTAAATGACGCATTTGAAGTTCTTTGCTATCAGCATAAAGAAAGTTCTTATCATTACAGACAAGGTGAACGGCTAAACCGCTCACCATTACACGAATAATGTAAAATATTATAGCTAGCTTTAGTTGACAGAGCAGTAAGGCAGCCCATATTATTGTCTTTTTCAAAGTAAAAAAACAGTAAAATACTCCCTGACAGAGGCAGATGTATTTGAATTTGAAACTTTTAGTCAGTCGTCTCTTGAAATTCGTCGCATTGCTCGCCTTTACCTCTTCCTGTTATTCATATGTTTAAAACTTTGATAAAACACAAAGCCTTATACCCGTAACTATCTTATCTGGATCAACAACTCATATTCACAACTGAAATACTACGTATAATATAAAATAAAATATACATTAAAACAATGTTGGTCAGTCTTTAAAGACCACTTAATGCATCTGAATATTCGACACATCTGGGCTCCACTCAGAGAACACTGGAACTTACAGCAACTTTATAATCAAGTGCTCTTTTAAAAACTGACCAACATTGTTTTAATGTATGTTTTATATAATTATGTGTTGTATTTAGTTGTAAACGTGAGGTGTGGATCCAGATAAGACACTAAAAGGTAGCTTACATCCTGTTATTCGTGTCTTTTAAAAACTAATTAACCCCAGGGCTGTAATGTACAATGCCACTAGAAGAATTGCAGATGAGATCATAACTGCACACAAAATCCGCTGTCCGATTTGCCTAACAATTAAAAGGGTACGGGCAAAGAAGTAACGTTGCAAAGAATTGCATAGTAACTGACTGAATACGACGCGGAATATTTTGCCATAAACGGGACTGTCCCGGGAAAAAGTGCATATTTCTAAGATTTTTAGTGCATAGTTGCATGCACAGTTTGACATATAAATCCTCGTTCTAGTTATGAATCTGTGGTATTAAATACACATAGGCAATATTATTTATTTCTTAATTAGTAGACATTGACATTATTTACACCAGTGTGCACTCCCTCTCATTCCTGAAGATTATATCTATGTTATATATTCCGTTGTTCGGTGCCCAAAAGCATTTTGAGAGGTTCTCGAGGATACAGGTTAACATTGAGTGTTACAGAAGGCTCTGGTTACCGTTATGACTCAAATCAACTCAAATCGCCCCCTAACACTAAAAGGTTCAAGGTTCAATGAGTTTAATTTAAACACAGTTTAATTTTCACAATTATTTGTTTTTAATACGTACTATGTTACTTTAACACATTATGAAGCGAAAAATATGAATGAAATAAAACTGGAAGTATTATAAGCAGTGGCGGACGCAGAGGGGGGGATTGGGGGGATAGATCCCCCCCCGAAATTTGAAAAAAAAGGCTATATATGCACTCTAAGTGGCCAGTTTTATAAACTAATTGTATAATATATAAGTTAATTATTTTTTTTAGTATTCAAATCCCCCCCCGAAAAAAAATTCTGCGTCCGCCACTGATTATAAGGTTAGTTTGTTTGAAAAAAATAAAGAGAATAGAAGTTTCAGAGTCATAACAAAAATTTAAAAATGTTCCTTCCTAGCCTTGATGGATGCAAACTTATTTATAATAGAATTAAAGTCTATAGTAGCAGCCACATCACGTTCAATTGATAAAATTGCTAAATTACACCGTAAACTTTTCCTGTGTGCTCGGCGCCCACGACCTATTTCGTATTAGTAGTAAGTAGGTGCGTTTGTTCCAAAATGGCCGCCAACCGACGCCGCCCCCGACGCCTGAGTTGTGCCCTTTGTACCGGCGACGCCATGACGTCATGGGTATCATATGAAAGCGCGCGTTGTGCCCTTTCGTCCTGTGTTAGTCCCAACCCGGCCCAAAACCCCGTTAAAGAGTTAGGCCCGAAAAAAAACCGACGCCGCCCCCCGACGCCCTAGTTGTGCCCTTTTGGCAAATGACGTCATGGGTATGGTTTGAAAGCGTGTGATGTGCCCTTCCGGTGCGCCTTTTCATCCTGTGCTAACCCCGTCTCCTCCAGACGCCCCGTTTAAAAGTTAGGACCTTATGCCATCCGACGCCGCCCCCCCGACGCCCACTTAGGTCCTTTGCTCCATGACGTCATGGGAATTTTTCAAACAAAGGGATACGCTCTTACGCGTTATGGTATTCCCTGGTTCATACCTACGGCCGCCCCCCACGCATACTTAGGTCCTTTGCTCTATGACGTCATGGGTTAGAACACGTCCTTCGTTCATACCTTTTTACCATTAGGCCCTATTAGACTATCTTCGTCATGGGTGTCGTTTGAAAGAGCTCGATGCGCCCTTTCGACCTATGGTGTCAGACGCTAACCGACGCCACCGACGCCTCTAGTTGTGCCCTCTGAACCATGTCGTCATGGGTGTCGTTTGAAAGAGCTCGATGCGCCCTTTCGACCTATGGTGTCAGACGCTAACCGACGCCGCACCGACGCCTCTAGTTGTGCCCTCTGAACCATGTCGTCATGGGTGTCGTTTGAAAGAGCTCGATGCGCCCTTTCGACCTATGGTGTCAGACGCTAACCGACGCCACCCGACGCCTCTAGTTGTGCCCTTTGAACCATGTCGTCATGGGTGTCGTTTGAAAGCGTACGATGCGCCCATTCACCCTATGGTATACCCTATGCCCCAGGACATGTAGTTAAGCCCCAATCGTAATAATGGTGCTGCGCAATGCCTTTGAACAGGGAGCGGTACCATGACGAGACGATTGTTGTTGTTGTTGTTGCTGTTTATGTTGTTGGTGTTGCTGTGCCCTACGTTTCATACCAACGCCTGTAGAAGGCCTTATGGCCTTAACTCCGCCAGGTTAAATAAATAAATAAATAAATAAATAAATAGGCCCATTGGACCAAGGAAACGTTTGGACGTCATGGTAGTCGTTTTCAAACGCTGAAGTTACGCCTTCTAGCACTATGCTTTCCCCGATTCATCCCGATGGCTGTAATTACGCCCTTTCACTGATTCATTCATTCAGAAGGCATTTACCATTTAGGCCCTTTGGAAGAAATTGTGTTGACATAGACTCGCTGTTATACAAATACGTCCTAAAGATCACATTTTCCTCCTCCTATACTTACGTCTTTACTTACTGTAACAAAGACCTAATATAACAATTACGTACAACATGGCGGCAGAGCGCATGAAAGAATAATTAAATGATGTTAAGAGGTAACCATCTTTTAAAAGGTATAGGTGGAATCGGATGAATACTTAAGCCCCTACGTCGTTCGGAAACAGAAAATGGCTGAAAATACTACTTTATTGTAATTAGTGCAATAAAAACCTTGATAAAATAAATACATACAATATTGCGACAGAGTGCACGAACGAATAATTAAATGTTTGTCATGAGGTAGTCATCTTTAAACGGATGAAAAAAAAATAGTATTTTATATTAGTTACTACAATAAAGGCATATGATAAACTAGAATAATTACATACATATAAGACCTAAACAACACGTTTCCCCTGTACTTACAACCTGTGACGTTAAGGGTTAGGGAATGTAGGTAAGCCCTTTTATCCAGGACTCATGGTAATTACGCCATTTGGTCAATCCCTTTAGGAAGAATCGGAGGAATTACTTACGCCTCTAAGTCTTTTGGAAATAGAAAATGGTTGACCCTACCGAATATTTGAAAATTACTAGTTTAACGTAGTTAGTGCAATAAAGACCAATGCTATATGGAGGCAGATCGAATGAATAATTAAAATTAGGTTTTATGAGGTAGTCATCTCTTATTATTTAGTTACTGTAATAAGGACCTATGATAAAAAATACCTCTATAATAATAATAACTTACAGAATTACTTAGGCCTTTTGAGAAAGTTGTTTATATGTTTTCCCACCGATGCTTAGTTATTAAAAGATAAATAAGCTTAGGTACTTCCTATAGGAAGAGAGGAAGGGTAATTACATCCTCACTAAAACTGGGAAATACTACTTTTGCAAAAGTATGTCATTGATTTTTTTAAATAAACAGAATAGACTTCTAATAATAATGGAAACTTTTCTCCTCTACATTAACACCGAGGTCGAATTTATTTTCAACAAGCCCTAGGCTAAATCTATATACGTACTAGTTACGTGTAAAGATCTGCATGCATTAAGAAACTATATTAGGTAAACAAGATCTCAAATATAGACAACTTTCTCCTAGACAATATTACTGAGGTCATCAAAAATATGTTTATCTCTACACAACCCTAGGCTATGTGAATGGCAGTACTGAAAGTGATAATAATAAAATAGTTACAGAATTAACTATACCATTTGCGAAAGCTGTTTATGTTTCCCACTGCATAGAAATTGAAAAATAAATAAGTTTATACTTACATAACCTTTTCTTCTTCTCCTATACAGCATCATTTCTCCTTCCAGATGAACAGTGTTAGTATTACTATCAACTAATTGAAATGACTGTGTAAGGACTAGGAAAACGGATAAGGTTAATGTTCATATCAGAGCGTCACAACTTTATTCTGTATCATAAGGTTGTCACGTTCCCATGAAATAATGTGTATAAACAAAGGACTTCGCAGTAGTAGAGCTGGATGGTTTATTTCATAGGTAACGAATGTCATATAATGATAGATTTTCCCAACTTGTAGGAACACCATCTTTGTATATATATAATTAAAGACTTCACTTTGTATGAGTACAAATGAGTACTCGTAATGTCATTTATAGTAGTAGTGGAATTCATAACGAGTTAAGTAATCTCATCGTTACATAAAATAATGCGAGCAATCGTATTGTATCACAATTCTTTCAAGTCCTTACATGTCTGTAATTTGAAAGAGTCTTCTCTAAAACAGTAACATTGTTTTATTTAACTTGTTTAACTCCAGGTGTGTTAAAAAACATGTAATGAATATTGTCTATGATCCACGACTTTAAACTTAAAACAATTTGTTGTGCACATTTTGCTTCAGGAAAAGTATGGAATTTACAGACAGTAATACATTTAGGTAGAATATTTAAATTTGGACAATTGAAATCAAATAGATCGTAGACCTCAACAGACGGAATAATGTTGTGTAGAAATTGTTTCTTCTGACAACCTTTCACAAATACATGATCACAATTGTTGAAAATGTTTCTTACAATAATTTGCATGTGACCATAATCTACAAATCCATGATCGTATTTTAATCCATGATGAAAATGTTCTAAGTAATGTTTTGTCATCTCGTTTACAACACGGTCTTCAGGGCTGTTGAATAATAGATGTACACTGTTTTCACAATTCAAATCACAAGAAAAAAATTCTTTTACAAAAAATTGACCTGTTGATTGTTCGACAAAACCCTGTACGTCTGCAACTAGGCCACCCCTACGATCAAAAGAAAACAATATATCACTAACATAATTCATACGGTTTGGTCAGTATGAAGTACATAAATCATAACCTTTTGTTCTTTTTCTTTAACATCTAAAGTAATATTGAACACTACTAGTTGTGAGATTGAAACACACCTTGCCCCATAAGTAGTGTTATTGAATTTCTCAATTATAGATACCATCTGAAAAGAAAAAAAGGTATTTAATATAACATTTTTATACACTATGTCAACAATAAACTCTAGCTGATGATGACTAACAACTAAGTAACAAAATAGTAAAACATCGAAACTGATAGAAATAGGAAAACAAACAAACATGACGTTACTTACTTCGTTAATTGTAAAAGAAAAGACAAAGTCTATGTTAGAAGAACAGATACTGATGCTGCCGACAAGTATGTAGTCTACAGTATTCACAGAACGAACGATGAAACAGTGTTTAATGATGGGGACAGTAAAGTCAGCCTTTTTATAGCGATATTAAGTAAATGGTTCCCCCTCTTTGAACTTACATTCGTTTCTTGTTTGAAATAGATAGACTTAGATAGCGTCATAACATATTTTCTCTAACCATTTCATCATATACTAGAAATAGATTTAACCCTCTTTTTCTTCAGAATAACAATATAACTCAGTCGACAAATGGTGAAACTATGTTATATTCTCCTCTCATACCCTACAGCTATCTATAAATATAATATTGAAAGTACTTGCTATCTTAAAGTAATCTTCGAAACCCATGTAGATTAACATGTACAAAATTAATTTGAAAATGTCGACATGTATACTTAAGTCGCTATGAAAACTAAATGATTTATACAAATCATGGTTGAAAACGGACAAAGCATGCCTTTTCATACTGTATAAAACACAACATGTGATTAAAAAAACTATACTATTATTACTAACATGTACCAAATTAATTTTAAAATATCGACATGTAAACTTAAGTCGCTATGAAAACTAAATTATTTATACAAATGTCTTACATGTACAGTACAACTGCTATGAAAACTAAAATATTTATACAGCTCTTGGTTGAAAATCTGACAATAAAGTAATCTTCGAAACCCATGTAGATCAACATGTACAAAATTAATTTGAAAATGTCGACATGTATACTTAAGTCGCTATGAAAACTAAATGATTTATACAAATCATGGTTGAAAACGGACAAAGCATGCCTTTTCATACTGTATAAAACACAACTTTTGATTAAAAACTATACTATTATTACTAACAGGTACCAAATTAATTTTAAAATATCGATATGTAAACTTAAGTCGCTATGAAAACTAAATTATTTATACAAATGTCTTACATGTACAGTACAACTGCTATGAAAACTAAAATATTTATACAGCTCTTGGTTGAAAATCTGACAATACGTGCCATTTCATACTGTATAAAACACAACTTGTGATTAAAACAAAAACTGTTTTCCCTTTAGGATGTTGTAACAAAGACCTTGAGATGTCGTTAAGTAAGTAAGTAGACAAGTATGACAAACACAGCAAATACGTTACGACATTGTACACGTAAGTCGTTATGAAAACTAAATTATTTATACAACTCATGGTTGAAAGCTGACAACGCGTGTCTTTTCATACTGTATAAAACAAATCTTGTGTTAAAAAAAAACAGTATAAAGTATTTAAATGTAGAAAATATTACTAACATGTACCAAATGATTTTTGAAAATGTCGTCCTTGTACACGTAATTCGCTATGAAAACGAACTTATTTAAACAACTCCTGGTTGAAAACCGAGGCAAACGATTCTGCATTACCTTTGTTATTCACAAGAGTTTTTCTTCAATTTCCTCCGAGATAACCTAACCTAACATACCGTAACCTAACCTAACTTAACCTAACATGCCGTAACCTAACCTAACCTTTCCAAACCTAACCTAACTTAACCAAAGCGGTGATCCTAACTAACCTAACCTTTCCTAACCTAACCAAACATACCGTAACATAACCTAACCTTTCCTAACCTAACCTAACCAAAGCGGTGATATAATAAATCGTACATTATAAGTTGGGTTATGCGATGAGTTTTTTTTCTTTCCTCCGAGATAATCTAACATACCGTAACCTAACATATCGTAACCTAACATTTCTTAACCTATCCTAACCTAACCAAAGCTGTGAACATACCCTAACCTAACCTTTCCTAACATAACATAGCCTAACCAAAGCTGTGATATAATAAATCTTACACTCTAAGTTGGGTTCACGCTTTAAGTGTATCTGAGCCATCTGTTTTCTGTAGTTTCTCGTTATAAAATAAAATTGTACATTTTCAATTCCAAGTTGTGTGTTTATACATTATGAAAAGACACGCTTTGTCAATTCTTGTATAAACATTATAGTTTTCATAGCGATTTTAATCACAAGTTGTGTTTTATACAGATGAAAAGCCAAGCATTGTAAGTTTTCAACCGTGAGTTGTATAAATATTTTAGTTTTCATAACAAGTGAAGTGTAAATGTATGACATTTTCAAAGTAATTTAGCACATGTTGGGTTGAAATAACATTAGTATTTACAACATCTGAATACAATTGTACGTTTTCAATCACAAGTTGTGTTTTATACAGTATGAAAAGACACGCTTTGTCAGTTCTTGTATAAATATTATAGTTTTCATAGCGATTTTTAATCACAAGTTGTGTTTTATACAGATGAAAACCCAAGCATTGTAAGTTTTCAACCGTGAGTTGTATAAATATTATAGTTTCATAGCAAGTGAAGTGTAAATATATGACATTTTCAAAGTAATTTGGCACATGTTGTGTTGTTATAACATTATTATTTCTGACATCTGAATACAATTGTACGTTTTCAATCACAAGTTGTGTTTTATACACTACGAAAAGACACGCTTGAGTTTTTTAATCACAAGTTGTGCTGTGAAAGCACTAATATTTTCTACATCTGAATAAAGTTGTACATTTTCAATCACCAGTTGTGTTTTATACAGTATGAAAAGGTACGCTTTGTCGGTTTTCATCCATGACTTGTATAAATAAGTTAGTTTCATAACGATGGAAGTGTAGAAGGTAGACATTTTCAAAATTAATTTGGTACATTTAATAATGTTGTAAAGTTTTTTTATCACACGTTGTGTTGAGAAAGCACTAATATTTTCCACATCTGAATAAAGTTGTACCTTTTCAATCAGTTTTCAACCTTGAGTTGTATAATTATTTTAGTTTTCATAGCAAGTGATGTGTACATGTATGCCATTTTCAATTAATCTAGGACATGTTGTGTTGTTATAACATTATTATTTCTGACATGTGAATACAATTGTACTTTTCAATCACAAGTTGTGTTTTATACACTACGAAAAGACACGCTTGAGTTTTTTAATCACAAGTTGTGCTGTGAAAGCACTAATATTTTCTACATCTGAATAAAGTTGTACATTTTCAATCACCAGTTGTGTTTTATACAGTATGAAAAGGTACGCTTTGTCGGTTTTAATCCATGACTTGTATAAATAAGTTAGTTTCATAACGATGTGTAATGTCATTCTCCAAACTATGTGAATAACAAAGGTAATGCAGAATCGTTTGCCTCGGTTTTCAACCAGGAGTTGTATAAATAAGTTCGTTTTCATAGCGAATTACGTGTACAAGGACGACATTTTCAAAAATCATTTGGTACATGTTAGTAATATTTTCTACATTTAAATACTTTATACTGTTTTTTTTAACACAAGATTTGTTTTATACAGTATGAAAAGACACGCTTTGTCAGCTTTCAACCATGACTTGTATAAATAATTTAGTTTTCATAACGACTTACGTGTACAATGTCGTAACGTATTTGCTGTGTTTGTCATACTTGTCTACTTACTTACTTAACGACATCTCAAGGTCTTTGTTACAACATCCTAAAGGGAAAACAGTTTTTGTTTTAATCACAAGTTGTGTTTTATACAGTATGAAATGGCACGTATTGTCAGATTTTCAACCAAGAGCTGTATAAATATTTTAGTTTTCATAGCAGTTGTACTGTACATGTAAGACATTTGTATAAATAATTTAGTTTTCATAGCGACTTAAGTTTACATGTCGATATTTTAAAATTAATTTGGTACCTGTTAGTAATAATAGTATAGTTTTTAATCACAAGTTGTGTTTTATACAGTATGAAAAGGCATGCTTTGTCCGTTTTCAACCATGATTTGTATAAATCATTTAGTTTTCATAGCGACTTAAGTATACATGTCGACATTTTCAAATTAATTTTGTACATGTTGATCTACATGGGTTTCGAAGATTACTTTATTGTCAGATTTTCAACCAAGAGCTGTATAAATATTTTAGTTTTCATAGCAGTTGTACTGTACATGTAAGACATTTGTATAAATAATTTAGTTTTCATAGAGACTTAAGTTTACATGTCGATATTTTAAAATTAATTTGGTACATGTTAGTAATAATAGTATAATTTTTAATCACAAGTTGTGTTTTATACAGTATGAAAAGGCATGCTTTGTCCGTTTTCAACCATGATTTGCATAAAGCATTTAGTTTTCATAGCGACTTAAGTATACATGTCGACATTTTCAAATTAATTTTGTACATGTTGATCTACATGGGTTTCGAAGATTACTTTAAGATAGCAAATACTTTCACTATTATATTTATAGATAGCTGTAGGGTATGAGAGGAGAATATAACATAGTTTCACCATTTGACGACTGAGTTATATTGTTATTCTGAAGAGAAAGAGGGTTAAATCTATTTCTAGTATATGATGAAATGGTTAGAGAAAATATGTTATGACGCTATCCTAGGAAATCGCATTCCTGCATCTAAGTCTATCTATTTCAAACAAGAAACGAATGTAAGTTCAAAGAGGGGGAACCAGTTACTTAATATCGCTATAAAAAGGTTGACTTTATTGTCCCATCATTAAACACTGTTTCATCGTTCGTTCTGTGAATACTGTAGACTGCATAATTGTCGGCAGCATCAGTATCTGTTCTTCTAACATAGACTTTGTCTTTTCTTTTACAATTAACGAAGTAAGTAACGTCATGTTTGTTTGTTTTCCTATTTCTATCAGTTTCGATGTTTTACTATTTTGTTACTTAGTTGTTAGTCATCATCAGCTAGAGTTTATTGTTGACATAGTGTATAAAAATGTTATATTAAATACCTTTTTTCTTTTCAGATGGTATCTATAATTGAGAAATTCAATAACACTACTTATGGGGCAAGGTGTGTTTCAATCTCACAACTAGTAGTGTTCAATATTACTTTAGATGTTAAAGAAAAAGAACAAAAGGTTATGATTTATGTACTTTATACTGACCAAACCGTATGAATTATGTTAGTGATATATTGTTTTCTTTTGATCGTAGGGGGTGGTCGAGTTGCAGACGTACAGGGTTTTGTCGAACAATCAACAGGTCAATTTTTTGTAAAAGAATTTTTTCTTGTGATTTGAAATTTGAAAACAGTGTACATCTATTATTCAACAGCCCTGAAGACCGTGTTGTAAACGATATGACAAAACATTACTTAGAACATTTTCATCATGGATTAAAATACGATCATGGATTTGTAGATTATGGTCACATGGAAAATATTGTAAGAAACATTTTCAACAATTGTGATCATGTATTTGTGAAAGGTTGTCAGAAGAAACAATTTCTACACAACATTATTCCGTCTGTTGAGGTCTACGATCTATTTGATTTCAATTGTCCAAATTTAAATATTCTACCTAAATGTATTACTGTCTGTAAATTCCATACTTTTCCTGAAGCAAAATGTGCACAACAAATTGTTTTAAGTTTAAAGTCATGGATCATAGACAATATTCATTACGTGTTTTTAAACAAACCTGAAGTTAAATAAAACATACCTCTGATGCTAATGGTTTTTTTTCTGGAAGGAGAAGCAGTTGAATCACTATCACTTTCAATCACACGTAGAGTTATAGACACTTAGGAAATATAGAGTGTATGAGATCACATGTTAAAACTCTATTATACATGTCGTATTGATTACACATAACAAGTACTGACGCGGATGTGTGTGTGTTTCAATCACTTCCTTGTGATGAAATTCCATTCTGTCATCGTGTTTGTAAACCCAGTATGTTGAAATAAACCATGCATCACTACTACTGTGAAGCCCTTTGTTTATACACATTATTTCACAGGAGCGTGACAATCTTATGATACACAATAAAAAGGTTGTGACGGTCTGAAATGAAATTTAACCTTAACCGTTTTCCTAATCCTTACACACAGTCATTTACATATAGTTAATAATAACACTGTTCATCTGGAAGGAGAATAGATGCTGTATAGAAGATGAAATATAAAAGGTTATGTAAGTATAAACTTATTTATCTTTTAATAACAAAACATTGTTAGGGAATGCGCTCTACAGGCATGTTGTACGTAATTGTTTTCATAGGTCTCTCTTACAGTATCTGTAAGTATAGTAGGAACACTTGTTATTTACCTCCTACCTTCTAATTGCATAACAGCGCCTCTATGCGTACACATTTTCTACCAAAGAGCTTAAATGGTAAAAGGTGTATGAATGAATGAATCGGGGAATAGCATAGTGCGAAAGAGCGTAACGTTTTTTTGTTAGAAACGATTCCCGTGACCTGACAACATTCCCTTTGGTCATGAGGGCTTAATTACAACCGTAGGGATGAATTTGGATAGCATAGTGCGAAAGGGCATAATTACATTGTTCGAAACGACTCCCATGACGTCAAGAACGTTTCCTTGGTCCATAGGGCCTAATTACAGCCTTTGGGATGAATATGGATAACATAGTGCGAAAGGACGTAACTAAATTGTTCGAAACGACTACCATGACGTCCTTAAAGTCTACTTGATCCAAAGGGCTTAGTTACAGCTGTCAGGATGAATGGGGGATAGCAGAGTGGTAAAAGGCGTAACTCAATTGTTCGAATCGACTACCATGACGTCAATAACCCCTCCTTGGTCCAAAGGGCCTAATTACAACATTTGGGATGAATATGGATAACATAGTGTTAAAAGGCGTAACTCAATTGTTCGAAACGACTACCATGACATCTATAATTTTTCCTTAGTCCAAAGGGCCTAATTACAGGCGTCGGGATGAATAGGGGATAGCATAGTGTTAAATGGCGTAACTCAATTGTTCGAATCGACTACCATGACGTCTTTAACCTCTCCTTGGTCCAAAGGGCCTAATTACAACATTTGGGATGAATATGGATAACATAGTGTTAAAAGGCGTAACTCAATTGTTCGAATCGACTACTATGACGTCTTTAACCTCTCCTTGGTCCAAAGGGCCTAATTACAACATTTGGGATGAATATGGATAACATAGTGTTAAAAGGCGTAACTCAATTGTTCGAATCGATTACCATAACGTATTTAACCTCTCCTTGGTCCAAAGGGCCTAATTACAACATTTAGGATGAATATGGATAACATAGTGTTAAAAGGCGTAACTCAATTGTTCGAAACGACCCATGACGTCTTTTTGCCAAAAGGGCACAACTAGGGCGTCGGGGGCGGCGTCGGAACACCATAGTACGAAAGGGCACATCGCACGCTTTCATATGACACCTATGACGTCTTTTTGCCAAAAGGGCACAACTAGGGCGTCGGGGGGCGGCGTCGGAACACCATAGTACGAAAGGGCACATCGCACGCTTTCATATGACACCCATGACGTATTTTTGCCAAAAGGGCACAACTAGGGCGTCGGGGGCGGCGTCGAACACCATAGGACGAAAGGGCACAACGCACGCTTTCATATGACACCCATGACGTATTTTTGCCAAAAGGGCACAACTAGAGCGTCGGGGGCGGCGTCGGAGACGTCGGAACACCATAGGACGAAAGGGCACAACGCACGCTTTCATATGATACCCATGACGTCTTTTTGCCAAAAGGGCACAACTAGGGCGTCGGGGGCGGCGTCGGAACACCATAGGACGAAAGGGCACAACGCGCGCTTTCATATGATACCCATGACGTCATGGCGTCGCGACGCTGGGGGCTGCGTCGGTTGGCGGCCATTTTGGATTATATCTCCCCTATAACTACTACTTTTTAATTTTGGCGCCCCCTTTACGGCGCCCGGTGCGGCCGCCCCGTTCGCCTCCCCCCCCTGGTACGCCACTGGAGAAGACTATTGTACAATTTAATGACAAAGAGACTCCGTGGAACTAGGCAGTGAAAGGTTATCTCTAACAGTGTTTAATAGTGATTTATGTTTACAACAGTTTTTTGTCAGCTTTGTGAAAATTTATACTTATTAAGATTGCATACTTAAATAAAATATGGTAAACTGATGTAACAAAGTGCCAGTATGTTTTTGTTTAATCAGTTATGATATGCAGAATACAAAAATAAAGTCAAATTGGCCGGTTTCGGGATTTCAACCATGGAACTCCAGAATGTGAGGCCAAGAAGTTACCATCTCGGCCACATGGGTCAGTTTAACGGTCTAGTTGGATAAGCGCATATAAAGAAATAGTGTTATTTGTCATAGCTAACTGTATTTCAATTTCCAAAGCCTTATAAGATCACAGTAAAACAATAGGCTATGTTGTCATGATAGCTGATGTGCATTTCATAAATTCTTTCGAATACGTATACGTATTACCATAAAATAGGCACTAAATTGAGCATTACTCCGAAACAGGTCAACCGATTTTATCCAATATCAATAGACGTCTTCCCATGGACATTATAAATGTGTAGGCTATACCAAGTTTCATAAAAATCCGATAAAGCGTATTTGAGTTGCCGCGTCTTTAAAATAGACACTAAATTGGGTTTTACTCCGGTACCGGTCTACCGATTTGGTCCAATATCAGTAGACGTCTTCCCATGTACATTATAAATGGGTATACAAAGTTTCAGGAAAATCCAGTAAAGCATATCTGAGTTATCGCGACTTCTTATATATTAACATAAAAGGCACTAAATTGGGCATTATTCCGGTACTGGCCAACCGATTTTGTCGAATATCAATAAACTTCTTCCCATGGACATTATAAATGCGTATACGAAGTTTTATAAAAATCCGATAAAGCGTATTTGAGTTATTGCGCCTTTCAAATACACATTAAATTCGTTTTTACTCCGGTACCGGTCAACATATTAGGTTCAAATTCAATAGGGGACTTTTCATGGGCGTCATAAATGCGTATACCAAGTTTCATGGATCTCCGATTCAGCGTATTCGAGCTATGGCGCCTTTCTAATATAATCTAGTAGCATGTGCCCGCGGCTTCGCCCGCGATAATTATTTAAAAAATTAAAAGCATAACCCTAATAGTTAAATCATTATATTTATTGACACCTAAATCACGTGGACTACATATCACGATTAGATAGCGTCGCCTGGTAAAGGCGATCTCAGATTCGAGTTCCTTGGCCCAGAAAATCCCTGTATAGTGAGTTTCGTCCAAATCGAACGATGTTTAATCATATTTAGGTCTATGTTGATTATCCCTCTTCCGTGTAGGTTGAAAATTTCATATGTCTACGGGCCTTGACATTCTAAACAAATGAATCGACCAGCGTGGGCTTACAACATTCAAGCGATCGCGATGCTTTTATTTCCACGGTATGACAAAAATAGCCAAAGCTAACTGCAATTGATTTAACATTGAAATGTATTACTGAAATCTGATGCTTGGACAGCGCTAAAATCACGTTTTCTGCCAGTTTTTCACTTATAACTCGCGAACGAAAGCTAAAATTAAAAATTCGGCTTCGAGGTGCATTCGCCCACCTTTCAGTCCATCTATCTTTAAAATTTCAGATCTCTGCGTTCAGTAGATTTCGCTGGGCATCGCGGACAGACAGACAAACACGTCCTTTTATTATTATAAGATAACATGTGCCCGCGGCTTCCCCGCGATAATTATTTCAAAAATTAAAAATTAAGAGCATAATAGTTAAATCATTATATTAACACCTAAATCATGTGGACTACATATCACGATTAGATAGCGTCACCTGGTAAAAGCGACCTCAGATTCGAGTTCCTTGGCCCAGAAAACCCCTGTATAGTGAGTTTCGTCCAAATCGAACAACGTTTGACCATATTTAGGCTAATATTGATTATCCCTATAATAATAATAATAATAATAATAATAATCCTCTTCGATGTAGGTTGAAAATTTCATATTATGTTTGCGTGCCTTGGCATTAAAAACAAATGAATCGACCAGCGTGAGCTACAACATTCAAGAGATCGCGATGCTTTTATGTCGAAGGTATGACGAAATAGCCAAAGCCTAGTGTAATTGATTTGTATTACTGAGAACTCATGCTTCGAAAACTCTATAAATACACTTTTTCTGCCCGTTTTTCACTCATAACTCACGAACTAAAGCGAAAATTAAAATTCCGGCTTCGAGGTGCACATTCCGACCCTTTAGTCCGCACATGTATAAAATTTCAGATCTCTGCGTTGAGTAGATTTCGCTGGGCATCGCGGACAGACAGACGGAAGACAGACAGACGGAGGACAGACACTTCCTTTTATTAGTATAGATTAAAATAGGCACTAAATTGGGCATTACACCGGTACCGGTAAACCTTTTTGGTTCAATATCAATAGGGTTCTTCCCATGGATATTATAAATGTGTTTTCCAAGTTTCATGAAACTCCGAAAAAGCGTATTTTTGTTATAGTGCGTACAGACACACGGACAGACAGACAGACAGACGGACATACATTTTTCGTCCCCCACACAATCTCATAAAGTACCATACTGGCACTTTATAATTATTCTCTATTGATGTTTGATTTAACTAGAAATGAAATGTCCCATTTCGATATAACAAATCCCATAAGCTACATTTTAACATACGCCGGATTCATATCGAAAACCCGGTAATTCGCTAAACAGGTAATACTCTTCTGTTCATCCACTGCAAATAGATGCTGATTACTTACAAGTACAGTAGGTCAAATAAAAAAAGTCGTGCGTTATTTTATAAAGTATCACGAACGAGCATATGCGCATGTACAGGAAGACTTAAGATTAGGTTCACACATGCCTCTTGTCTATCCATGTATTTCCTTGATTATTTAGTCAGTTTTGTTCCAAAACAAACATGTATAGAAGGCTGTGGCTATATGCCTCAAATCCGCCATATTCTTGGTTGCAATTTTTTATAATATTAATAATTAATAGATTCGCGAGGAATATGTTTATTCAAGGAGCATTTTTTAAAGATTTTATTTTATAATACCGGTACTTGTAACGCAAAATCAATAACTTACGCTCAACTTCTGCAACCAATCTAGCATCGAAATACGCGCCCGTTCAGATCCACAAATTCCTATGAAAACTTCCGGTCGCATTATAGTTCCCACTCTGAGCTGCTCTTTCATAAATATGGAACCTTCTCGCTGCTTCAGAGGCCGAAAAATGTAGGTCGATTACAGCCCTAACTACACTTTTTCTCACTTTAGCATTCGTATGTGGCGATAACACAAAGCAAAATGAATTATGACAATACATTAAGTTGAATATCGTGTGTTGCGCTTACCGCGTTGTTCATTTTTTCCCTAGCTGTTCATTTTTCCCTCCTGTAGCATGGCCTCATATGTTCCGAGAATGACCTGTATTTTATGTTTTTTATAGGAAACTTGTGAACTAATGCGTTAAAACTTTAATTTTAACTGCATACGAGTCCCGACGTTTTTTATTTGACCGACAGTACTTGATTCTGCCTGAGTGGCATTCATTTTCAGCTATGCCTGGATGATCCTCGTGTCTAGAAGATAATTTTGCTATTCCACTAGTAGAAAACTATACCTAAATTTAAAAATTTTCGTTTATTTTAATATATACCTGTGCATTTCAAATCGACGTCAAAAAACATATTCACCTGCAGCCTATACAATGTGGAGATGGTATGAACTTTAAGTTGTACAAGGTGTGACGATCAAACCATTCTGGCACGCCATAATATTCAAGCTATTAAATAAAGACATAATTTCCATAAAGTAGTCACTTTTTCATTTTTTAAATATTTTTCTTCCCAGCTGTTCGTACAAGCTACATGTATAGTGTTTTATTCTATTCGAATGCCCGCTCAGTTTTTCCCGCAAGCTGAATCAGCATTTCATAACACTGTGCAACTGACAGGTGTTTTCTACGCGCCTTTTTTCATGTGCAATGCTCTAAGCGTCCATACTAGCTTTTCCTCAGTCTGCAGCTAGCTCTCGTGAAGTTCAGACGTATCGAAGCTACGCGCTGTTTGGCGGGTTTTTCAGCAGCCGTGTGATCTCCGGCTCAGCACAGTTACGGTTCCCCGCAACCTCAAGTTTCTCGACAAAACTACAACCATTAAAGTTTTGTTCTCAGAAACTAGCATTTCGTTTGCTAGCAGTTGCTACAGTTATTCCAATCATTCCGCTAACACATATCTGTGTTACGCGAAACTAGGTTCTTTCTTATCGTGTGCAAACCTTGTTTCACAGTGCATAATCCAATCCTAGTTCCATTCAAGCTTAATATTGATACTACAGTTATTTAGTGTTAATCAATTCACAGTATCAATCATTACGAGTTCTTCAGTGCATATATCAACATATCAACATAAGTTATAAATTCATTACATTACTACTTTTTACGCGAAAACTGAAAACTGGCTCTTTCTGTTGTTATTCTACATATTTTCATATAATATTACCTTTGAACATACGTAAGCTTTCACGGCCGGAGTCATCATGGGCTACAATTTTCGGGCTGTTATGCCGTGGTCCTAGGTTTTTACGACCTGACGTTTCGCTCACGACTGCGGTGAGCATCCTCAGAGTCACTGCTGGAGCGACGTGCTTGTCTAGATGGCCGTTGACAGACTGAGCTCTGGTTCGGAATCGGAATCGAATTGAGAATATCTGCAACGTACTTGGGCACTGTTTGGCGCGCAGTTTTCTGTGAGGTCCGTCTTCCTCTTCCCATGGAGAGGTTGCACCGTGGTTTTTCTTAGTACCGGGAACCACAACTTATTTACTCTTAAAGCTTCTTCTTTGCGGTTGAAATTATTCTTTTGATGTTTCATAATCTCTATGGCTACTCTGTACAGCCGCGGATAGTACTGTGGTGTGGTGGAAAGGACTTGGGTCTCCTTGTATAGAATTTCATGATCGCCGTCCTCTAAAATAGCGTGTTCAGCCACAGCCGATTTTTCCGGTTGAAGTAGCCGGCAATATCTCTTGTGTTCTTGTAGACGTGTGCTGATTTTTCGTTTGGTGGTCCCTATGTACACTAAGCCACAACTACATGGAATTTTATAAACTCCCTTTGCCGTAAGAGGGTCTCGACTGTCCTTGGCAGATCTGAGGCTAGCTTGGAGCTTTTTGGTCGGCTTGAAGATGGTGTCTACCTTATGTCGCTTCAGAATGTTTCCAATGCGATCTGTTATTCCTTTTATATACGGTAGGAAGGCCATACCAACTGTTTTCTTCGGTCCCTCATGTCCATTTTTAGGGCATATTGCTCGTCTGATTTCTTGTCTGCTATATCCATTATTAACCAACGTATTTTCCAAGTGTTCCATTTCCTCGTTCAAATGTGTTGGCCCTGAAATGGCCCGAGCGCGGTTAACCAATGTTTTTATCATAGCTCGTTTTTGCCTGGGATGATGGTTCGACATTTTATTCAGTTACCGGTCTGTATGCGTCGGCTTTCTGTACACCATGTGGTCAATGGTGTTTGTCAGATCTCATTACGAGCACATCCAGGAAAGCAAGCTACTGGTTCTTTTCCATTTCCATGGTGAACTGGATTCTGGTGTTGATGCTGTTTTTGTGCATTAAGAATTTTTGGAGCTCCTCATCCCCATGATCCCATATCACAAACGTACCATCCACGTACCTCCACCAGATTTTTTGTTTGCACGGAGCCGATTCGAGTGCTAGCTGCTCAAATTTTTCCATGTAAAAGTTAGCGACCACCGGACTTAATGGGTCCCCCATAGCGACGCCGTCTAGTTGTTCATAGAATTCATAGTAGCCATAGAGATTATGAAACATCAAAAGAATAATTTCAACCGCAAAGAAGAAGCTTTAAGAGTAAATAAGTTGTGGTTCCCGTTACTAAGAAAAACCACGGTGCAACCTCTCCATGGGAAGAGGAAGACGGACCTCACAGAAAACTGCGCGCCAAACAGTGCCCAAGTACGTTGCAGATATTCTCAATTCGATTCCGATTCCGAACCAGAGCTCAGTCTGTCAACGGCCATCTAGACAAGGACGTCGCTCCAGCAGTGCCTCTGAGGATGCTCACCGCAGTCGTGAGCGAAACGTCAGGTCGTAAAAACCTAGGACCACGGCATAACATCCCGGAAATTGTAGACCATAATATTATCTTAATTCATATCTATATTCCATTACACGTGTGACAGTATTGTTTCCATAGTTTTAGGACATAAGATTCGTGGATCCCTGTATCCAATCGCATCTATGTGTCCACTGCTCTCCTTTCGCTGTTAAAGCTGGTCCTCCACCTAAGAGGCTAGATCCTTTTTCCTTAAATCTTAATATTCACCTATCCATAGTCCCACTTTGTTCGGTCCTATCCGGTTGCCGGATCTTACTTGAAAGTATACTTCGAAACTATCATACGTGCATCGTTTTGATATTTTCGCTTCTTGCTTTCCGCTAATGTGTTTCACTTTTTTTTCGAAATTCACCGGTTCAGTAGCAGTGAATATTGAATCCAGACATATTACGCGCGCACGCCTATTAGATCACATAACAACCGCGTCGGCTACGGTTCCAGTCAGCAGTGAATCGACGGTCCAGGCACAGATATATAGAGGGTCCAGGTTACGAGCATCTAGGCAGCGGTGACAGTAGTAACAACATCTACACAGCATTCAACGTCCAGCAAGTATTTCTCTTCATATCAAGATGGAACAGGAGTTGAAATCACTTGTGAAACGGCGTGGAATAATCAAACGCAAGTTCACTTTTATTCAGAAGTACTGTTAAGGGAAATTTAACATGTAATTTTGTATGTTGGTCATAATTTTGTGTGTCGGTCATATTGGGCTTCGTAAATAATAAGACAGTTGACAAGATGGCTGAAAGTCAAGAATAGCCAACTCATTCATGGTCCTCGCAGCCTGGACGTTCTACATATGAACTACCAGGTATTTAAATTCATGTTACAACGATTGCATAATATGGATGAAACCGACAAACGAACACTAACCAAAAAGCGAGCTACACTAAAGGCAAGCATATCTCGCATTCAGCACTTCGTGAAACAGAACTAGATTCTGCTGATGTAAGCCTTATTGAAGCAAAATTAAACAGATTGCTCTCTACTAATGAAGAGTTCAAGCAAGTTCAAAGTGAACTAGAACTGAATGATAAAGACAACGCAGAAGGTCACGCTGCGTACAGACAGGAATTTGAAGACATTGTTAACCGCCTAGAAGCTAAACTCAGAAACGCAACTGTCGCACAAAATGTGCATGAAAATGACGACGTAATCACCCAGTCATCTCGTGGCAGATCCACATATGTAAAGCTCCCCAAAATAAACCTTCCCACTTTCAGTGGTGGTCTAACCACCTGGCTACACTTCAAGGATACCTTTGAAGGCCTAGTGGTGAATAACAAGAAGCTCTCAAATATAGAAAAATTTCACTATTTACTCACTTCCCTGAGAGGCGAATCTACGGAGAGCATAAGAAATATCAGCGTATCTGAAGCAAACTTCCCTGTAGCATACAACATTTTGGTCAATCGCTATCATTCGCCCAAGCTGATAGCAGCCGAATATGCCAGGCAAATCTTGGAGATACCTAAAAACTGTGCTCAAGTGAGACCGAAATACGCCATCTTATAAATACATTCCAAGGCAGAACTTAGACGCCCTTAATGCGCTGGATGCCCAACCAAACATCCTAGACTTACTCCTTAATGAGCTATTACTCTCCTGTTTAGATAAAAAATTGAGGCTTGAATTTGAAACTCAACATGCACAACTCGATGCAGTAGGGTTCAAGGAACTCATTAGTTTCTTGGAAAGACGTTGCCAGGCACTGCAACTCTTCTCCTTGAACCAACCAGCTGCCAGTAGCCAGAGTTATCAAAGCAAACCCACGCTACGCATTGCACCACAGCAGCAACACATCGCACCGCAGCAGCAAACGTACGTTTCAACATCAGCAAGATGTTTTATCTGTTCAGAACAACATAAAGTGTACAAATGTCCGGATATCCGGAAATTAAGTTTCCATGAAAGATTCAAGTTGATAAAGGACAACAAACATTGTGTCACCTGCCTGAGCTGATTACACACATGGAGAGAGTGCAATTCTAAGACTGCATGCAAAATATGCAATAAATTTAACCACACGCTACTACATCAAGAACATGAGAACAACACATCTAACACAAGACAAGCTAATGACTCTACGACACATAACTCACAAGGCAGTAATTCACTTCGGTCATCATACCATTCACTGAAAAGCTCTCCGAATTCACAGGCACTTCTAAGTACAGCCTTAGTTAAAGTAAAGGACTCAAATGGAAGATATCATTGCCTACGTGCCGTGTTAGACAGTGGATCCCAGAGCAATTTCATCTCTGAGCAAGCAGTGCACCTGCTCAAGCTTAAAAAGGGAAAAACCACGACCATAGCTCTGCAATCGTTTGATGATCTGACATCCGAAGCTGGTTCAGCAGTAAATATAGATGTACACTCGACGGTCAGCGACTTCCACTTCAATATGGAATGGGTAGTACTATCTAGGATAACTGATCATATTCCTACATTCAATATTAACTACAAGGACTGGAATATTCCGAATGATGTCATTCTCGCTAATCCAAACTTCCACGTTCCTCACAGTACTCATATGTTAATCGGAGCTCAATTCTTCTTGCAACTTATGAAGGAGAGAGAGAGAAACCCCGAGAAGGATATCCTACTCTTCAGGACACTCACCTAGGGTGGATTCTAAGTGGAGAGTATCCGCAGCAACCGATTGAACTGGAGATAGCGAACGAAAGTCACTTTTCATTAAATCTGAACTCATCCTAGAGAACCAGATTCAACGGTTTTGGGCTTTAGAAGAAATAGATCAGGTAACACATCCACCAGAACATAAAGAGTGTGAGAAGCATTTCAAGGATACAACTGTACGTGACCAAAGTGGCAGATACATTGTAGAACTCCCCATCAAGAAATAAATCAGCTTAGGAAACTCCAAAGACATGGCTAGCAAGCGCTTTCATTTTCTAGAGAGAAAACTTCAAGTTTAGAGCAAACTTCGTCAAGACTACGTAGAATTCATGAAGGAATACATGGCACTTGGACATATGGTTGAACTTCAATCAGACTCTGCACGTGGAGAACACGAAAACTACATGCCGTCCATAAGCATTCGGGCACCACAACCAAAACGAATGGTTTTTGATGACTCTGAAAGAACCGAAAATGGTGTGGCCCTGAATGGCATTTTGATGGTGGAACCCACTGTGCAAGACGACTTATGCTCATTGGTCATGCGCTGTCGCATGAATAGAATAGGCTTTACGGCTGACGTGTAGAAGATGTACCGGCAAATGAAGGTACACCAAAAGCATCAACCATTGCAATGCATACTATGGCGGGAAAGTCCTGAGGAAGAGCTCAAAACTTACGCACTTACGACACTCACCTATGGAACTGCATCAGCATCCTATCTGGCTACAAGGTGTCTTCAACAGCTAGCAACAGATGAAGCAACAAGATTTCCTCGAGCGACTTCAGTCCTCCGAAATGATTTCTACGTGGATGACTGTATCTCGGGAACAGAGACTCTGGAAGAAGCCCTAAAATTGAACTTCAAGATCTTCTTCAGCTTTTAGGATTCCCACTGCGAAAATAGTGCACGAACAGTCCAGAACTATTAGAATCAATCCCAGAAAACTTAAGAGAGCACAAGCTTTCATTAACTGATGATGACAGCAGTTTTGTTAAGACGCTAGGTTTGACTTGAGATCCTATGTCTGACGTATTTCAAATCAACTGTGGATTGAATTCAAACGACGTCAATAAACGCAGCTGCTCTAAACGCATCGTACTCTCCACCATAGCATCGATATTCGACCCACTAGGACTAATAACTCCTGTGGTCATTCTCTCCAAGGTCTTCATGCAGCGCCTGTGGCAAGAAGGATCAGGATCTGATGACCAATTGTTGGAAAGCTTACTTGAAGCTTGGATTGATTTATATAAGCAAATATCCATGCTTAATGTCATTAAAATTCCACGATTTGTTCTCGTTGAAGGAAACGTCAATAGCATTGAGATACATGCTTTCTGCGATGCCTCAGAGACTGCTTATGGAACTTCAATATACGTAAGATCCATGAACGACAAGGGAGAAGTTCTCACGAGGCTCTTATGTGCAAAATCAAGAGTGGCGCCTCTTAAGAAAATCTCAATTCCTCGCCTCGAGTTGTGTGGTGCTCTGATCTTGGCTCGTCTTGTCAAGAAAACCCTTAGAACGCTGCGCATAAACCCAGACAGTGTATACCTTTGGACTGAATCAGCAATTGAACTGACTTGGCTACGTGCATGCCCCACAAAATGGAAGATGTTCGTCGCCAACAGAGTAGCGGAGATACAAGACATTGTTCCGGCCTCCCATTGGCGGCACATTAGGTCACAAGACAACCCAGCAGACCTTGCTTCACGAGGAGTACAACCAATGCTTCTCCAAGACTGTCAGCTATGGTGGGAAGGTCCCAGTTGACTGCGTCTAGATCCCTCGTCATGGTTATTACAAGAAAGGTGAAACGCTTCGAAAATTCCCGATCAAAGAACTGTGACACCACTTATTGTCATGCAAAATGATGACGAATTCTTGGATCTTTTTCATCTTTAAACAGACTACTTAGAACGATTGCTTATTGTCTGAGATTTTCTTCCAACTGTAAGAAGACTCGCAAAGAACGTGATACGTCCTCATTGAAACCGCATGAGGTAAATAATGCCTTCAATGCTTGCCTAAAAACCGTGCAGTCTGTCTCTTATCAAAGGGAAATACAGTGCATCACCCAAGGTAAGCCTATTGATGCGAACAGTAAGCTAAAGAGTTTGAGTCCAATTTTGGATCAAAATGGCTATCTTCGAGTGGGGGAAGACTACAAAACGCACCAGTTGCCTATGAAGCCAAGCATCTACTCATACTTCCTCCTCAAACCACTTTACCAAACTTGTTGTCCTAAGAGAACATCTAAGAATATTACACGCTGGACCTCAACTTCTCATAATTATCATCATTACGCCAGAAATACAGGTTTCCCAGGATTCGACAAATCGTGAAAAAATTACCCACTCCTGTCTCACATGCTACAAACTGAAGAAAGCAGCAGCTGAACAGAAAATGGCAAATTTTCCAAACCAGAATCACACCTTCTATACCTTTCCCGAACGTGGGAGTAGATTATTCTGGACCATCACGAATAGGCAACCAGTGTAGCCAGTCAACAGTGTTTTCGTACTGCGTCTACCCAATAATCAACATGAAGATACATTGCGTGAATCCAGATACCAAGCCATAAAGCGCTTAGACCACCTGGAACGCAAATTGCAAACCGACTCTATTCTACGAGAAGATTACACTAAATTTCTGCAAGAATATGAAGAGTTGGGGCACACGAGAAAGGTTTCACTTCCACTGTCAGGTGAGAAATGCCATTACCTACCTCATCATGCAGTCGTCAAACCCTCTTCTTCCACAATGAAAACAAGAGGCCGTTTTGATGCATCAGCGAAAACATCTTCAGGCAAGTCATTGAACGACATTCCGAAATTAAGTTCTACAATATAGGATAACTTATCTTCAATTATACTTCGGTTTAGAACCTACAAGTATGCATTTCCAGCTGACATTTGTAAAATGTACAGACACATAAAGATGCATGAAGATGATCAAAATCTACAACGAATCGTGTGGCGTTCTAGTGCTAACGAACCCATACAAGATTACGCGTTGACTACTGTAATATATGGCACCAAATCTGCTTCATTTTTGGCCAGACGGTCCCTGCATCAGCTCTCGATATGTGAAGAATCGAAGTATCCACTCGCTTACCAATCAGTGCGAACATCATTCTATGGCGACGACTGCTTAGCAGGACATGATAGTCTCCAAGAAGCTCTACGTCTTCAAAGAGAATCATACTCATGCTGGACAGTGGCGGATTTCCATTGCGTAAGTGGTATGCCAACCATGAATCCTTACTGGAGTCTGTCCCTTCTGAGCATCGAGAGACTCAATTGCCCATGGTTTTTTATAACTGTGAGAATGCACACGCCGTATGGTTACTGCGGCATCCTGCAACTGATAATTTCCAGATACAATCCCATCTTTCTCTTCAGAATCATACACAATGTAAACTGACTAAGAGTACTATCCTTTCTGTGATCTCATCTATCTCTGATCCCTTGGGCATTGTCAGTCCAATTGCCATTAACGCCAAGATATTCATGCAATCACTGTGGATTGAAGAACTTGGTTGGGACGAAGAGCTACCTTCTCATTCAGCAGAGAGATGGGTTGATATCTGCGACATCTTATATACCATACATGATGTACGTACCACGTCATGTTCTTACATCAGGCACACTACAGGACTCTTCAGAAAAGGCTTATGGTGCATGCATATACCTTCGCTCTGTGATCAGTGACAAAGAAGCTACAATTCAACTATTGAGCTCCAAGTCTAAGGTAGCCGCACTAAAAAGGCAAACCGTACCGCGACTTGAACTTTGTGGTGCATTGCTGCTAGCCAAGCTCTACATACATCACTGAACTACTTGTAGTCTGATTCAGTTATTGTACTTTCCTGGATCAAATCAGATTCACATAAATTGAAAACATTTGTGTCCAACCGTGTTGCTCAAGTGCAAGAATTATCTGAGACTGCAGCCTAGCTTCACGTCTCCACACAAGACAACCCAGCTGATCTCATTTCAAGAGGTGTTTCTTCTGAAAATCTTTCTTACTTGTGGTGGCATGGTCCTTCCTGGCTTTCGCAACCTACAACAACAACCTGAACAACCACAACAACTGAACGTTCAAGATTCTTTAGAACAATGTGTTTCAGTCTGAATGGTGTCCACTACAGAAGAAGATATGTTTATCACACGTTTTTTCTGATCCACGGCGCCTACAGAGAGTGACTTCTTACATACACAGATTTATTTCTGCATGCAGACATGAGACCAGGTTTCATGGACCTCTGACAGCAGAAGAGCTACAACACGCTCTAAAAACATGTATAAGAATCGCTCAGCAAACAGCCTTCGCTAGTGAACTAATAGATCTTCGCAATGGAAGACAAACATCTGTTAGAAGTTCAATACATCCTCTAGTTCCTTTCTTGGACCTAGAATGGTATTTTACGTGTTGGTAGATTGGAAAAAGCAGATCTAACACATGATGCAAGAAATCAGGTTATCCTTTCCTCGAAACACTACCTCACTAAATTAATAGTTGAGTATGAATATCTCAAGCTATTACACGCTTCTCATCAGCTACTCATCGCATCTCTACCTCAAACCTACTGGATACCTTGTATTCGGAGAGTAGTGAAATCCATTTTGCAAAAATGCCTAACCTGCTTTAAGCTAAAAGCAGAAGGTTCTCAGCAATTAATGGGAAGGCTTCCTAGCTACAGGATCACTCCAGCCAGACCCTTTCTTCGTACACCAGTGGATTATGCTGGCCCACTCATTATAAAACATGGTGCTCCTCGCAGCAAGACTACTGGCAAGTCAAAAATTCCATTTTGATATGTCTGGTAACTAAGGCAATCCACATGGAACTGGTATCTGATCTTACATCAGAAGCATTCATAGCCGCACTAAGAAGATTTACATCACGTCGAGGAGTTTGTAAAGAGACCTTTAGTGACAACGGTACTAACTTCGTTGGAACAAACAACAAGTTACGATATCTACGACTGTTATTACAGTCAACAGATTTTCAAGACGCAGTCCAAGAGTTCGTGGGAAGTAATAATTATACCTGGCACTTCATTCCTCCCAATTCACCACATTTGGGGGGTTACATGAAGCTGCAGTCAAGTCAATGAAATTTTACCTTCGAAGGACGATGAGCAGCTTTACACTCTACTCTCACAGATTGCAGCTTGCTTGAACTCTAGGCCACTCATTCGCCTCAATGATGACCCAGCTGATTTGTCACATCTGTCTCCTGTCATTTCTTCATTGGAGAACGTCTCATGGCATTTATAGTCCATGTGCCAGACCCATCGGTCATTATAATTTGGGGGGACTGAATGAAACTTATACCACATGTTCCTGGGGTCATGTGGAGCAAAAAAGTCGGGGGGGGCCATCATGAGGAGGTAGCTTTCAAACATGGCGGCCATTCAAAATGGCGGACGACTGTGAATCTTTAAGTTCAAATATCTCGGGACTGGGTTCATCAATCTTGAATTTTGTTTTTTCAAAATGTAGGTTATTCTTCTGGCTACATGTTTGTTCCACATGTATGTGGCCAAAAAATCAGTATTTATTGGTCAAAACTCTAAAAATCGGAAAAATAGATTTTTTGACATTTACTTTTTGCGGTTTATTACTCTAACCGTTGGGTATATCGAAAAAGTGTCTGAAACAAAAGTTGTAGAAACACATCTCACCTTTAAAACGCAAAAATGAAATCGAAGATCGGATCAATAGAATCCGAGATATCCAGATTCAAAGCGGGCGGAGCGGGGTTGAGCATGTTGACCGAGCGCTCGGTGCAGCCTAGCGAGAGGCGAGACTTGGCGTAAAATCCTGCACTTTATTTATTTTCAGCCTCAGTAATTGCTTTATTACTAGAAAAATTTACATTACCTACTAATGTGCACTATTTTTAACATGATTATTAAACACTTACTCATAAATACAATTAACTATTATATCGTTTATTTGGGAAATGAACATCAATATATACCAACTCATATAATATACTGTCAAGGCTTTTATCTCCGATTTTTAAGATGAATAACTTTGCATAACTAGCTGAACGCTTCAATAAATCTTTGTTCCTTTTTGCACAAAAGCTTAAATCCTTCAACTTTTCCCTGGCCAGTTAAAGCATTGATTGTGTCGCAGCCAGACCAGCAATAATACCCAACAAGAGCTGTAAAAAGCTGTTCGCCTAAGGCAGATACTATCTGGGAGACTTGCTTATCTGGTAAAACTGTTTTGTTTGTTTCCCGATACAGAAGTTTTTGCTTTTTATGGTTTTGCAAAAACCTACAGCCAAAACTAATAAATCTGTATTGATTGAAAAGCAAAGGAATGATTCAGATGATGTAGCGGCGTTCCTTGCATGCAGCATCATTCTGGAATCATCTTATTCTTGAGTGCAGAACAGCTCAGGAACATTTTTGCTCCTAATATAAATAATCATGAAGCAGATTTCACCAACTGCTACGAAGATTTCTAGGTTTCCAATTATGTTTTCAAATTTCAAATTTTATCATTATATTTTTGCCGTAACTGTTCATTAGAAGCGTCCTCCAACAAACCACTCTGTAGCCACCCTTGATTTCACTAAATTTGATACCTTCAGCTGTTCCGCTTTTTTCCCTCTCCAAAGATTTGATCGAAACCTCTGGATAATATATGTCAACCCTCCGACCTATATTCAAAACCTGCTTGAGAAAATTCGTAAAACTTTTTTGTTCTCCTTTGATGGACTGAAGCACAGCCATTCAATCAATGAAGCAGGCCGAATCTTCTTCCGGCAGACTGGCAGGGGTGGTGTATATTTTTTAAAAAATGGGCAAACACTGATTTGTAGGTTTTCTTCAAAGGCCCATTAACATTCGCCATAGTCCATGGAAACGGCGCCAGAGGATATCTGAACCCTTCCATCGTGTCAAGTTGTTGGTTTTCTGCAATATAGGTAATTTTGCTGAATAGATTTCGATTGCACTGGAGGATTACTTCTTTGTTTCCACCCTTGGTTTTTTGCTCTTCTTTAGTCTACTAATCTTAAGACCCACTTTCTTAATACGTTTATGAAACCCTTCTCCTTTAGCTAGCCGAAACGTGAACTCTTAATAAGCTATTTGCCCTTGTTTTCCGAATCAATGTGATCAGAAGCTGTTGGTTCAACAGTAGGCAAATGTACAATATCTTAAGGGTTGGTATCGAAGGGGTTTGTCCACTCGTCTAGAAGGTCAGTGAGAGTTGTTACGTCTTTCTCATCTCTAAGTGTCCTTAGGCTTTGGAGGTCAGGGTGGCACTGATCTAGAATATCTTGATTGCCTTGAATTTTTGCGCTGGATAGAGTGAACTACTCACATTATCTATCATAACACTTTCTTGAATTAACTAAACTAGAAAAGGAGAGCCCATATGTTCGATTAGTCCGAAGAAAAACGGAAAGTAGCTCCACTAGGGCGATATATTTCATCCGAAAGGACAACATTGCTTCATTACTTGTAAGAAGATGTATCAAGTAGAGTGCCTTAAACATGTTCATCTTGAAGTACAGAGTTATGGGATGTATAGTTCGTAGATGTATTATTGATGTTCATTTCCCAGGTAAATTGTATAATTGTTAATTGTATTTATTAGTAAAATCCGATGCACCGAGAGCTGTGGGTGCAAGGGGTATACCAAAGCAACAGCAGATGAGGAAGAGTTCAATTATAATGACTGATTACAGTGATTCTAGTGAAGAAGACTTATTTTAAGATTGTTCATAATATTATAGGCTATAAGGCATTTTATAGGCATTTTTATTTCTTAGTTGCTTACGTCCTGTGTTCATTTCAAAAAGTATTGTTAAAAGTCTCTGATACATACCTAAATTGTAATACTTTTTTTTCCTTTTTTTAATTATTTCGACTATTTGAAGTTCCTTTAACGATTTCATCTTAAAAATCGAAGATAAAAGCCTTGACATTATATTATATGAGTTGGTAATTATTGATGACCATTTCCCAGATAAATGATATAATATTGTTAATTGTATTTATGAGTAAGTGTTTAATAAGCCGGCGCGGTGGCTCATGCTGTAGCGCGTGAGCCTGGCATGCTTGCGGTCCTGAGTTCAAATCTCGGGGCCGGCGGATGTGTCATTCGTGGTGGACGAAGCCGTGCTTTAGGGGGTTTTATTCGGGGTTCTCCCGTTTCCCCCTTTCATTCCACCAACACTCTCCACTTCATCTCACCTTTCCCCCTTTCCACTTCTGGCATCGGGTCTGCTTCGGCAGTCAGAGCCCTTTGGGGACCTCTCCCGTTCTCCCCGCTGCTTGTGGTCAAGAGGTTGTTGGTGGTGTGTGTCACGAACCTGTCGGGGCTCCCGGTTGGAGGTACCGCATGGGGTGGCGCTCACGTGGCATGGTACTAGGCTTGTTGGATGTAGGGGAGTTCCGTGGGGGCTCACGGCGGGCTTTGCGGGTCCGGGGCGGCCTGTGGGCACGCAACTCATCCCATCCCGGAGGTAGGTACAATAAGTCGGTTACGGCTGCGGTGCTTAGGGGCGTTCCCACCCCGCCTCCCCGCCTTGGGCACACAATAGAATAGAATAGAATAGAAGTGTTTAATAATCATGTTAAAAATAGTGCACATTAGTAGGTAATGTAAATTTATCTAGTAATAAAGCAATTACTGAGGCTGAAAATAAATAAAGCGCAGGATTTTACGCCAAGTCTCGCCTCTCGCTAGGCTGCACCGAGCGCTCGGTCAACACGCTCAACCCCGCTCCGCTCGCTTTGAATCTGGATATCTCGGATTCTATTGATCCGATCTTCGATTTCATTTTTGAGTTTTAAAGGTGGGATGTGTTTCTACAACTTTTGTTTCAGACACGTTTTCGATATACCCAACGGTTAGAGTAATAAACCGCAAAACGTAAATGTCAAAAAATCTATTTTTCCGATTTTTAGAGTTTTGACCAATAAATACTGGTTTTTTGGCCACATACATGCGGAACAAACATGTAGCCAGATGAATAACCTACATTTTGAAAAAACAAAATTCAAGATTGATGAACCCAGTCCCGAGATATTTGAACTTAAAGTTTCACAGTCGTCCGCCATTTTGAATGGCCGCCATGTTTGAAAGCTACCTCCTCATGATGGCCCCCCCCCCGACTTTTTTGCTCCACATGACCCCAGGAACGTGTGGTATAAGTTTCATTCAGTCCCCCCAAATTATAATGACATAGTCAATTTTGGGGGTCTGGCACATGGACTATTATGGAAATGCTGTTCATCAGAGGATCTTCATTGATTACAACAAAGGCAAAAATCGTCCTGCTTAAATGACAACGTTCGAGTTGGCACCGTAGGCATCATGAAAGAAGACAACAGCTTTCCTCTTCAATGGAAGCTGGGTGTTATATCGGCAGTTCATCCTGGTGATGATGGTTTAGTGCGTGTAGTGTCAGTGCGTACCTCCAGTGGTGAATACGAACGCCCCATAGCGAAAGTTTGTGCTTTGCCTAAGGAATAAGCTTGTACTTTATTTCTATTTGTTAAAGCTGGTGCTTAAGGGGGCCTGTATGTTCGTAAAGCTACATGTATCTTAGATATATAAGCATTCATGAACCACAGATTATTGTCTCTGTTGGACATTACATTAGAATATTATAGGAGAAAAATTCTTCCTACACTGAGACTTGAACCCAGGACCTTTGGCTATTCGCGCCAATGCTCTACCAACTGAGCTAAGCCGGGGTTCAATTCACACCGCTAGATGGAACCTCTCTCCTATGACTGATTGCCCTAATGGTCTACCACACAGACAGACAAGTTATGTCATATGCAGTACTGGGAGGCACACTAGGTAGTTATTTTTGTGACCGGGGAGAAATTCCTTCTGGCGGTGTGAATGGAACTCCGGCTTAGCTCAGTTGGTAGAGCATTGGCGCAAATAGTCAAAGGTCCTGGGTACAAGTCCCAGTGTCGGAGGAATTTTTCTCCTATAATATACTACATGTATAGTGTTTTATTCTATTCGAATGCCCGCTCAGTTTTCCCGCAAGCTGAATCAGCATTTCATAACAATGTGCAACTATCAGGTATTTCCTACGCGCATGTGTCCATGTGCAATGCTCTAAGCGTCCACACTACCTTTACTCAGTCCGCAGCTAGCCCTCGTGAAGTTCAGACGTATCGAAGCTAAGCGCTGTTTGGCGGGTCTTTCAGCAGCCGTGTGTTCCCGGGCTCAGCACAATTATGGTTCCCCGCAACCTCAAGTTTCTCTACAAAACTACAACCATTAAAGTTTTGTTCTCAGAAACTAGCATTTCGTTTGCTAGCAGTTGCTACAATTATTTCAATCATTCCGCTAACACAAATCTGTGTTACGCGAAACTAGGCGCTTTCTTATCGTGTGCAAACCTTGTTTCACAATGCATAATCCAACCCTAATTCTATTCAAGCCTAATATTGATACAACAGTTATTTAGTGTTAATCAATTTACAGTATCAATCATTACGAGTTCTTCAGTGTATATATCAACATATCAACATAAGTTATAAATTCATTACATTACTACTTCGCGCCAAAACTGAAAACTGGCTATTTCTGTTGTTATTCTATATATTTTCATTTAGTATTATATTTATTCATATCTATATTCCATTTCACGTGTGATAAGAAAAGTTTCCATAGGTTTAGGACATGTTATAAGTTACTTTCCATATAAGATTCGTGGATCTCTGTGTCCATGCGCATTATATGTGTCCCGCTCTCCTTTCGCTGTTAAAGCTGGTCATCCACCTCCACCTAAGAGGCTAGATCTTTTTCCCTTAAATCTTAATATTCACCTATCCGTAGTCCCAATTTGGTGAAAACTCCGAAAAATTATCGATAAATTTTAGTATGTTCTTGGTGTACATTAGCCGCATACCTAATATGCTTATTCTTCTGGTAAAATTTAGCTCTTTCATTTCTCTTTAATCCTCTAAAGAATTTTTCAATCTGTATAGACCTAATTTTCTTTTAAGTAACCCGACCGAAATAAATGTTACATTTCCACAGTAACCAGGATTTCGTCTGCCTCATTTTTGTTCATCTGTATTAAAGTAGCCCTAGATGTTCAAAATGCTGTCCGATCTATACATATGTGACAAGGACGTATAAAATTCTGGTACACTATTTGAAGTTCTACTTCGCATATTTCGCGGACTTCCAGTATTTAATTTTTCGTGCGGATTATTACTTTTTGTTTTAAGATTCTCCATAAAAATGGAGAAATTTGGCCGAAAAGTGCAATTGATTTAGGATCTATAAAATATAGTGACAAGCAAATGCAACTTGATCTTGGTCTTGCGTAATCGGTCTTGGTCTTGCGTCCTTAACCGTGGTCTTGGTCATGGTCCTGGTCTTGTATCGGTGTCCCTGGTCTCGGTCTTGGTCTTGCGATCTCTTATTGGTCTTGTTGCAAGAGTCTTGCCGTTTCTTTGTACGCATCTTGCTATGACTGATGGCGCATTTACAGTTACACCGATTACATGTGTGTAATTGGTTGGACCGTGCAAACAGTAACAAAACAATTGAAAGCTATTTCATCAAGCACGAGGATAACGGGGTTACTATGTATTCACAAGTATTAGATAATCGTTTGTATTGAGTGATGTGATGATTGTTTACTCTTTCATTTTCGTGGCGTATTAAAAGCGTAAAAATGCCTGGCTTAAAGTGTGGAGTGGATGTTTGCCGAAAAATTACATGTTAACAAGAAAGGCGTGGATAATTCGTATTTCTGCAGACCGAAGGATGCGAAAATTTGTAAACAATGGTTTGTTTCTTGTCGGAGGAAAGATAATTGGAATAAATTTCGAGCAGAATTTGTTCCTTATACGCGACTTAAAATCCGAATTTCTTGAATTAAAACCAGGAACGGAGTTAAAACCCACAGGTAAGATTTAAACTTCAACATTTTTCACGGATTAGGAAATTGTATTTTGCACTGTTATTTTATTTTACCGAGCTTTATTTATTTATTACAGCTGTGCTAACATTACATTTAAAACCGCGGGACACGAAAAAGCTATTTCTCCCAGAAGCGGGTTGGATCATTAGTCGTCTGCCAGGTAAGCATGCTTACCTATCGGGGTGGCAGGTGATTGATAGAGGCCTACTAGCTGGCATACCCCTAGCTCTGTCAGACGGGCACCCACAACTGTCACCAACAGGCTTTCTGTCTGAAAGCCACGTGGCACGAACTTCCCGCGTCAACATAGACATGTTGCAGTTTGCGAAGTATGTGAAAGTCATGACGAGTTAGCGAGAAGAACGTTGCTGTAGCTATACGTGAGTGACATGGAGGATCCTTTTCACAAATACTTATGGCCAAGTGCATCAACACTGATTAAGATTTGGTTAAACAGTGTTTACTTACACACGTTTAAGATTTTAAACATGATTAAAAAGGAATGTGGTGCACCATTCCTAATTTCTGTTTACGGGGCCGTGTTTAGCTGACGGCTTGTTTAAACACAGAGCATAAAATCGGAAAGCGAGCGTAGTATAATGAACGCGTTCTTTTGTTGGCGAAGTCATTACCTAGAGGAAGAAGAAGAAGAAGTTAACAAGAAGACACCATGGAGGAGCGAGGATATGCTCTGCTCTGCCTGTGATGTAGGCAAGCATATTATGTATCTGCGAGTCAGTGAGACTATAGCATTACTTACATCATGTATGATTCGAGCTGCAGTTCTGAGCATATTTCCAATGTCCCCTACAACAATATTGAATGATCAGGTAGCATAATACCTCAATACAGTTAGTAGTCGATTCATATCAGAAACAGGATGATTTATTTCTGTTGGGAATTGCAGTACCTGTGAAACTATTTGTTTAGACAGGCGAAATCTCTCCACGAATTTCCTAACGGAAAGTTCGCTGCACTATTAAATTTCTATGCTCATTTTCATTCCGTTCAAGATATTCCAGATATAATAACTCTCTTCAAAGTCATCATCTGCACCTTGTGTTTTCTTTGGCTTTTATAATATTATAAACACTTGAATTTCAAAAATACACTGCCATAGCCTTGTTTTTCTTTTGTTTTGCTTTCTTATATTTAAAAAAACATATATACACTGTACCGTTTAACATGTTAAGACTTCACTGCGACTACGTTTTACATATATATATATATATTTTTTTTTTTGCTTTCAGAATTTTTAAAAAACTGAAATACAGTGTTCCGTATAAGACTTTATAGAATTCGCTGCTACGGCTTTGTGTCTCTGTATTTTTTTTTTCCTTTTGTAATATTTTAAAAACGTAAATACAGTTTACCGTATAATATTTTAAAAATTCACGTCCACTGTCTTTATATAATATAATAAACTGTCATAATGATTCAGATTGCAGTCTATTGAATAAAACTTCATGAATTCTCTGTCAATACCATAAAAAATTATTCACCAAGAATTATACAGGGCAGTAATAACTGTAATATCCTTTTATTTATAATTATATATATATAATATATACACACACACACACAGGGTAGTTTTACTTGTAAAATCAAAATAAAAAATGAATGTCACAATAGAAGAGATACATCAGTACGACACAAAATCAAGAAAGAACTTATACACAATAGGGCACAACAAAAAAGCATCGGAAAGGGATCCATATGTAATCGGGGTAAAATTGTATAACAAACTACCAGACAGTATAAAACAGTGTACCGGGACAAAATTCGCCAATAAAATAAAATAATACCTATGCCAAAAAGCACTCTACAGGATAGAAGAACTATGAAAAGCATGTATCTCTATTGAATAATTCAGATTTTAAGTTTCGGACATGTCCAACATCAATAATATGTATTTGATACCTGGACGAAATAAAATTAAAACAATTATTATTATTATTGTTTGTTATTATTACTATTACTATTATTATTACTATTACTATTATTATTACTATTACTATTATTATTACTATTAATTTTAATATTACTATTATTATTACTATGATTATTGACAGTGAATTCTTAAAATTTCATACAGTACCGGTACACTAATTAAACTTAAAAAATATTAGGATAAAAAAATTAGTCGCGACAGGGGATTGAACCTGAGACCTCCTGCACCACAGCTCAGTACTATAACCACTCAGCCACGAACAATGTTAGGAACATCGCTTGAATGTTGGCCATGTGAAGCGGTCAGGCTTCTCTTGTGTCGCGCTTCGAAAGTTAAAATTGTCTTTTTAAGTCTATGAGATGTGTTTATATAATATTTATTGTACTGTTCAGTTCGGAAAAATGGTATTATGATACTAATAAGATTAATATCGAGACCTAATTCGTCTGAAAAGAGAAATATGAGAAGAAGAGAGTCTCATCTATTGTTTCCAAGTCGACCCCGCCATTTCAGCAAACTGCTAATCATTGTTTAGCCTCAGTAACCGCCCGATTTTGACTGTTTAAGTTTAATCAACGGTAATCGGCGATTTCGACACTAATCGAGGTTGATGCTCCATAACTTTCCCTAATCATAGGTTAGGAAGAAATTATAAACGCTGATTACACTAATCATTGTCGGTGCACTTGGCCAAGAGAGTCCTAATTAAATGTGTATACTCTTTAAATGACTATAACACTAACAATTATTATAATACAGAAAAGTTTCAAAAATCAAAATAATGTGAACAAATGTAGAAACCAGCCAATTATCGGAAGTGTTCGAATTGTTGGCCATTGGGGTCCTTGCACATAATCCCACAGAAAATAAATCCAGAATATGAGATACAGAATATGCGGCCGTGTTGCAAAGAATAGGTATTCTGTTGTATAAGCTTGATGCGAAGATTTATCGTTTACCAAGCAAGATTGAGTTTCTATGAACGGTGCCTGCCTTTAACTATTCGTCAGAGAATTTTTGCGAAAAAAAATATTTCAAATAAGCACCTCAATTAAAAAATTTAAACAATCGTTAGACCAGTTTTCGATAATGTTAAGAAAAACGAACCTTTCTTCATGTAAAGTGGCCATTCTTCTTTTCAAATCCCCAAAAGATACCTAACCTAAATAAAAAATGTGTTTATACCATTTTTCGTTCTTGAGCTATGCAGACAAACATCTTTCTGAAAATAATATTTTTGGATTTTTTTGGGGACCTCAAAACATTTTGTGACATTGAATTTCAGGATCTATACAATACTTCCTCTACCTTTAGTAGGCCTACCTGGTGCTGGCAGAGGAAGTAAAAATAAAAATTCAAATATTTTATTTTCCCAAATTTTCATATGGAAAAGTCACAGGCTCATCTGCAATGTTCGGGGGTTGTCCCTACATGCTTTGTAGTTTTCCTTCTTTCTGGAAAATCCATATATTCCGTGCGAATCAACCGAATAGTATATAGTGAATATAGTATTTGGTAGCCCACAAATTTCCTAGTAAATGCTCTCGCTACTCGATTTTTATGCATAAGGAATTGAAGAAGGGTGCTATGTGGCTGAGTTCTAAGAGCTTCTTGTCATGTGGACGCAGTGAGTGGGAAGTCCATCTGGTTTTTATGCATACAGCTGCAAGTAGAATCTTGAAATTTGAGAGTAAGAAGCGCATACCGGTACTTCTTTTTACGAATATCAGCCAATGGCTAATATACAATCACATTAGCATTTCTGTAAGAAGTTTCTTGGGAATATAAAACTTAATTTCATGACTTTTGAACGAGTTTGCAAATTTCACTATAATAAATAGTGTCACAATGGCATGATTGCCTAGAATTTACGAGAAACGATAGAGTCTGGAAAGGTCGCGGCCCCCCTATTGTTCGGACTGGAGTCGAGCGCCGATGGGCGTGGACTAGAGCGAGACACGTCACAATGAATGGACTGTGCGCGCTCGTGGGAGAGGCCGGAGGAGGGGCCACGCGCTAAGGGGTGTGACCGCGCGCCGCAACAGAGGATTCCAGATTCCACGCGGGCAGAACTTTCGCGGCCTCGTCTCTAGAACATTTGTCAAGGCTATATAAAGAGCGCGGGCAAGCCGACGCAGTCAGAGTAACAGTAACAGTCAGTCCCATTTACTCCCATTATTTTCTATAACTCGTACGGCCCATACCAGACTGAATCCAATTTCCGGCGTTTCTCCCTTTTTACTAGGACTAAATCCCCTATCTTATACTGCGGATCATTCACCTTTTGCTTACTTAATTCGCAAGTCTTCTCCTTGCTCCTAACTAAATTTTTTCTTGCTTCTTCCCAAGTCTGCTGAAATTTCTGTTTTACACTTCGTACATAATCTACATAATTATATAATACTTCTGGTTTTTTCTGTAATACTCCCGGTATGTTAGCCTTCCTACCGAACATTACTTCGTACGGTGTGAACTTTGACTGGGTGTGAGGTGTTGTATTATAGTTAAAAACTGCAAAGGGTACCCACCGGTCCCATTCGTGCTGTTTTTCTCTACAAAAACATCTTAAATACTCTACTATCACTTTATGTGACCTCTCGAGATTACCATTTGACTGTGGATGGTAAATACTCGTGTTCATTTTTAACATTTTACACAATTTATTCATCAAATCACTTGTGAACTGTCCGCCTAAATCCGTCAAAATTTTACATGGGATTCCGTAAATTAAAATAATATTCTCCATAAGGGCGGAAGCTACACTTTCAGCTGTTTGGTCCTTCTTGGAACTCCGATAAGATACTTACTTAAATTATCTTGGCACGTCAATAAATATTTATTTTCCTTCTCTGACTGTGGAAAAGGTCCTACTATGTCCAAAGCTATTTTGTCCCAAGTTTTCTCACTAGTATCCGTTTGCTCGAATGGTAGTTTTACCGTTCTATTCGCATGTTTGTTTAATTGACAAATACTACATTTACGAATGTAATTTTCTACATCTTGGAACAAGCCTGTCCAATTTGTGTATAGTTTAATCCTCTCATACGTACGTTGTATGCCATTATGCCCTCCAACTGGACAAACATGAAATTCTTTTAAAATCCTCTGTTTCCTATCTTCTGATATATCGCAAACGTTTTCTACCATAGCAGTGGTTGGGTACCTGCTTAAGGAATCTACGTGTAAAATTTTTGTACCGGCTCGATGCACTATCTCGAAGTCATATTCTTCTAATAGTAATCGCCATCATAAAATACGCGAACCTGGATCTTTTACGTTCATAAGCCATTTTAAGGGTTTATGATCTGTTACTATAACAAACTTTTGGCCCAAGAGGTAGGGTCTAAAGTGTTTACACGACCAAATTATACTCAGAAGTTCACGTTCTGTCGTACTGTAATTCATTTCTGCGGATGACAATAAACTACTAGCATAAGCAATTGGTTTGTCTTCTCCTATTTTTCCTTGACTGAGAATGCTACCTATAGCATAGCTGCTACTGTCAGTGGTCAGAATGAATTTTTTACTAAAATCAGGAAATTGTAACACTGGGTACGTCATTAAACACTGTCTTAATTTATCAAAACTGTTTTTCTCTTCTTGCGTCCATTTCCAAGGATTGTTTTTCTTCAATAATTCAGTTAACGGCTTCGCAATTTTACTAAAGTCTGGAATAAATCTTCTATAATATCCTACCAAACCAAGAAATGATTTTACTTCCTTTTCTTTCGTAGGGACAGGAAATTTTTCTATAGCCTGTACCTTGTCGCGATCTGGTGCTACACCATTTTGGCTTACAACATGTCCTAAGTATTTTAATTCTGATTTCAAAAATTCACATTTGTCTGGCTCTAATTGTACCTGATATTCTCTGAATTTTTGCAGTATCTCTCTCAATCGATTATTGTATTCTGTTATGGTTTCTCCATAGCATATGACGTCATCTAAGTAAACTAGAGCTCTACTACCTATCATGTCCGATAAAATAGTGTTTATGGCTCTTTGAAAGGATGCTGGTGCGCCCTTTAAACCAAACGCATTTTTTCGAACTCAAAACTTCCTTTTCGAGTGTTGAAACTTGTTTTACATTTGTCTTCTTCTGCTAGCGGTATCTGCCAATAACCGCTGGCGCAATCTAAGGCACTAAAATATGTGGCTCTTCCTAATCTATCTAGGATGTCTTGTATATTAGGAAGGGGATAAGAATCTCCTACAGATTTATCATTCAACTGTCTGAAATCTACTACGATACGCCATTTTTTAATACCAGACGCATCTAGTTTTTTTTTTGGCACGACTAAAATTGGGAAGTTCCAGGGGGAAGCGCTATGTCTTATTATTTTCTGTTCTAGCATAGACTCTACTTGTCTATCAATTTCTTCCTGATGATGTTGCGGGAGTCTATATGACTTTAGATTAATTGGGCGTATATTATCTACGGTCGGGGTCGGTATATGGTGTTTAACTCCTTTTATTTCAGTTAGCCTATCACCCGGTAATCTAAACACATCGTTGTATTCACAACATATTGCTTTTATTTCTTCGCTACCTTCCTTTATATGTGAAAAGCGTAACTTGCTCATTAATAACGCATTTCTGTCTTGGGGGTTTCTTACTAGAGCTGACTGTTTGACACTCAAACACTCTAATCTTGGAGAGTTACACAACTCTACTTCGTCCTCATTTTGATTAATTACTAAACAGCAAAATTTACCATCCTCACAATTAACTATTCCTGCACAACTAAATACATTTTCAGACAATTCTTGCTTTTCACAATACCTCACACCTTGTTCATTAGTACGGAATTCAGCTAGTGTTTCTGATAAACCATTCAATTTTACTTTATGCATTCCTAACGGAAGAGAGACCTTTACTTCATTAGTTTCTATCCAATCTCTGCCTAAAATAATGTCATAATCCTGAGGTAAGTATTCTACCACATAAAATTCATGAGGTTCGTTGTCTTGCAATTTTAAATGGATACTACCTTCTACTTTAAATATTTCTCCTGTTATAGATTTGAATTCCGTCTTTCTTTTCTTATTTATCTTTTTCTCGTATTCTCCCACACTTTTCCTTTTTACTAGCGATACAGCTGATCCTGTATCCAGTAATGTTAGGCCTATACCATCATTTAATTCTGGGGAGGTTACATAGAAAGTAAAGGGGTTACTATCGCAGACCTTAATTTCACCGTCAATTCCCGACTGCTTGGAATGACTTAATTCCAGTTTCCCGACTTCCTATAGTCGCTATTCTTACTAGGAGGTGCATGCCTTCCTCCTCTCTTTGACTACATAGCTTTACACTCTCGAGCCACATGCCCGAACTTCAAGCAATTAAAACACTTGACATTATTTACTGCATTCACATGTTCTTTCTTAACAACTTGATTCGTAAAGGGACGTGTTGGTCTCGGATATTGGCTTTTGTAAAAGCCTACGTTATATTTTCTGTCGCATTCTTCCTGTGCTGCTCTGTCAATGGTTTCTTTCATACTTAAGTTCCCCACTTGTAACTTAACAGCTTCTCTCACCACATCATTAGCAATGCCATTCACAAATAAGTTTCTACCTAATCTAGCCATTGTTTTTCTACCGCCAGAAGCCTCTGCTTCCGACCAATCTTTAGTGAACTTGTTCATACTCGTAATTACATTACATATGAGCTGCTCCATTCTAGTTCCCCATTGAGTGACATTTTCATTAGGTCTTTGCTTAATGTTGCATAATTGAGTAGTATAAAATTAGAATGTTCTCTGTACTGAATAATGAGTTTCAAGTTTTCCCTTACATATTGCCACGTGAGATTAGCGGAGTCTCTTATGTTTAAAGTACGTTTCGCATCTCCCACAATTTTGGAAAGTACATATTTTAGCAAAGTAGGGTGTAATTCTTCATCAACCAATGCATAAGCTGATTCTACATTGTCAATAAAATCATTTAACTCCTTAGGTTCTTCACTAAATCCCTTTTCAAAAAGTTTAGCAGCTGCAGTGATCGATAACGAATTTTGATGTTTATTAGCACGTAATAAAGTTTGAATTTGATTTTCTAATTCTTCTATTCTAGCTTGAGCAGCTTCTTCAGCCATATTGATAGAGCAAATGCAAATGCGATAGCAAATATAACGGGTATTCTAGTTGTACTTACAGAAAGACTTGAAGGGAAAACGCTGCGCCTCGACGCTGGCTGGGTTGACGTTCCCCACGAGCTGGATAGAGCCCGCTTGTCAGGTGAGTTCTCCAACTGGTTGCTACCCTCGGAACTCAGTTGGACCTGGCAGGGGTGTTCCAACGGTGAACGTTTTCGACAGGAGACACCGGGGTTACGGGTGCCCCGAAGAGGAAGGAAGAGTGGTACCTGGTGCTGCTGCCTCACCTCGGTGGGTTCAGGACCACGAAGCTTTCCAGCAGAACCCTCAGGACCCAGGCGGCGGTCGCGAATCTTCTGGGACTAGAGGTCGATAGTCGATTCCAGTAGCTCCACGTCGATCTGGTTGTTGCTTCCTGATAAGTTCTTTAGGTGAAGAGTAGACTTCTGACGTTTTATTATTATAATTCGCAGGTGTTCGCTAATATGATGATGTTAAATTGTATTGCGATCTTGTAGTGATGAGCGAATATGTTGATGTAATGTATTGCAGTCTTGTAGTGATGAGCGAATATGATGGTGTAGTAAAATAATTGAAGTTATTGCATCCAGCACCGCTGCCACCAAGAAAGCTATGTCGTGTAGTAGTCTCCGCTGGCTTTCTAAATTAAAACTGGATTCGCAATTACCCTGGAGTAATTGAACAATAACTCGATATGTTGTCAGAAGTTAAAGTTAAATTTATTAAGTAAAGATGAATATAAGTACAACGCAGTCGGACATAGAGTCGTCTTGCCAACACAAGTAGAATACAATCCTTTACAAATTGCATACGTATTTATACTTGCCATGAAGGGAGGAGCCTTCAACCCTACATTAAATATTATCCACTAAATGTAAATGTTTAATCTTCAACATAACAAATATTATAAATATTACTTTATTCACTAATGGAACATCTCAGGTCCTCATCGGAAATGGTTGTTTATATATTTTATCCTTTCCCACAAACATTTAATATAAATGTTTAGTCTCTACCTGACAAATATTATAACTTGTTATTTTATCCACTAATGGAACATCTCAGACCCTCTTAGGAAATAAACAAGGTTAATATTAAACATTGATACAAGTGTTTCCCTGTAATTTACAAGGGGTAGGGATGCCTAAAAGTCCAACAAGATAATTAACTTCAAGAAAAGGGAGAAAACATGTATATTATTATATGTAAATATAAAAGATACATGACAATGGCTGCAGAGGTCAAAATAAAAACATGTAGCCATGGCCGTCCGGAAAGGGGGGCAGGGTAGGGCCGCTGCCCCTCCCTGGAAATTGTTTACACATAAACCTATAAATTAAATGACTATAAGCAACTAATGTGAAGTGAGGTTTAAGTCTCCAAATACTGTACTGTTATATGTTCGCGTTGTTTGGATGAAAACGAGCTGTAACAGCTGACTAGATATGAGTAGTAGGAATAATTACTTCCCCTAAATTTGAAACCATTTATACCCAAACATTTTATTATAATGAAGATAAGGCAAGAAAATGTCGCATTTTATTTTTTATATGAATAGTAGCCAACCTGTGAAATTCTAAGGTGTATGAAAAGTCATGTGAGTGTAGGCTATAACAGTGTGTCTTTGTAAGTAAAAACTCGCTGAAGGGAGTTTAAAGAAAATATATTATTTAAAACAATTAAATAAGCTTAACAACTTTCTTCAAGTCAACATGCGTGTTGAAACTTCTTTTAGTTTTAAATGCAGTCAACAAAGGTAATAAAACGTGGCTGAATTGGCCGCTGTATTGTACGAACAATAATATTATGGGAAGGGGAGGGGTGTTTATTTCTGTCGATGATTGTCTCTGCAGTTTTATTAATCTAAACGAGACTTCAACAATCGGTTATATTTTATATTACTCAAGCCGCAACCAATTCTACCCGCTGCGGCAGTCATGACTTTGATGAAAATTAACTTGGAATATGAGTTGATAATAATAATAATAATAATAATAATAATAATAATAATAATAATAATAATAATACAATTTTATTGTCATATGGCAAAGTCAGTATAGTTAAAAATAGAATAAAAATACAAGTGTACATATTATACATGTTACAGGTTACGAAGATTGAATTAGAACTGATTGTGGTACACAACCCTTTATATCAGGCCGTTATGCCATGATACACACAATTAAAAAGATAATTCCCTAAGTCTCCGGCAATCTAGATTTTGAACTGGTATGTGTGCATATTTAAGAATAGGTTATTAATAACACAGTTCCGTAAAATAGTCACATTACTTGTTTATGAAATTTATTAGGATCAACCTATAAAAAAATCTGATGTATAATTCACACAAGTTCCTCTGCCCAAATAAAAGTTAACCTCCCCTTAAAAACAAGAAAAAGTCGCCAATCTTCGTGTCACATCCCCAAAAGGTACCTAACCCAAATACAACATTTTGTTTTCGTACGATTTTCCGTTGCAAGAGGCCGTATTGCAAAGAGCGTGTATTCAGAGTGGGTGGCTTATAACTACCCTTCAGAGAATTATTTCGAAAAAGTGTTAGCTTTAACTTTTAGTATAAGCAACCCACGTGCAAAGTTTAAAGAAAATAGTTTTGAGCCGTTTTCGAGAAAACTTTCTTTATGTAAAAATAAGGAAAACTTGTCTCCAATCTTCGGTTCACATCTTGAAAGGTACCTGACATTGATACCAAATTTTGTCCTTTTATCAAAATTCATCTGTCCAAAATTCGAGATTTCGCTTCGAAAACAAAATATAAAAATATAAAAAAATCACTCCAAAAATAAAACTTTGCACAATTTCGGGAGTGTATTTTGGCCTAGATGTTCGATTTATTAATGGTAACACCAACAATTCGTGAATCTGTCGCTCACAAAGTCAGTGTATATCTGTCTGTCTATAACGTACTTTAGAATAATAATAATAATAATAATAATAATAATAATAATAATAATAATAATAATAATAGCATTTATTGTCGTTTAACAGTACAATGTAGAATGTACAGCATAATGTGTTTGATGTGTATGTCTTTCCTTAATCCTAAAAAAATTTGTGGAATGGGAACCTATCGTGTGCAGTTAAAAATTTGTCCACCAGAGCGCAGCAGGGTCAGAGGAGGTCCTGCCATCTCGTTTTGCCATATGCTTATGCGTATCAATAGATGTGAATAATGTTGGCTGTCCTATAAAAACTGGCGATTAATAACGTTTAAGTTATATTCCAGAAATCAGATACCTATATTCTGCCTAGGAGAATGTGAGATCGCCAGAAAAAGTATTGATTTGTTAAAAGAATTAAAGAATTAATGTCTGTCTGAAGTAATAATTGGTTGTAATTATTATGTTGAAAAGAACCCGTGGGGTTTGTCAGCAAAAACAGGAACAATAATTATTTTGCAGTGGCAGAGACATGTGTAGCTTAGTGACAAATAATTCAAAATATTTAAGTTATTCCTGTATATCGCGGTGGCATTTTTATTCGTTAAATGGTGAAGAAATAATTCAAATTTTATGAAACGTATTTAAAGCTTGTAGTACAGTGCATCACAAAGAAAACATCCCATCTTCTTTAGATTTATAACCATAGGCGTAAATATGTAAAAAAAAAATCTTTATACTGTAAATCATTTGTAAAAAGTAATTTAGGTTCATGGTTGTTTGCTTTCACAATATTCTGTATGTATTTATGCTTTCGGTTATGAATTTACTGTGTGGTAGACAGATGCTAGTATTTGATTAATATAACACAGTAGTTATAGAAAGTAAAGAATTGGATATAAATGTGTAAATATTTTGTTCCTATTATCATTAATATTTTATAAATAAATTTAGGTTACGTTTGCTTGCTTCAAAATAATATCCTTTAGAGGCTTACGAATAATACATGCTCCAGAATTATAGCTGTCATAAAGTTTTTGTGTGGGAAACAAATACGAATAATAGTATTTGAATAGTGTATCATATTAATAATAGAATGTTCTTTTCATGAAGTCAACGTAATTAGAAAGAAGCTGGAATGTCAAAATAAGGTAATAAGGGAATGGTTTTCTTGTGATTATTACTATAGGCCTAAATGCGTAATATTTTTAACGTCAACGCCCATCCATAATATAGGTTCATACTTTTTGTTTTAGAATTATATTACATAAGTTTCAGAATTATGGCTCGCAGGGAATTGTTATTCATCGTACGGGGTTCTCATATGCTAATAATTCAAAATACTATGTTCTCTTCGATTCGAGTTAAAATATCTACGTGCATCGGTAATTCCAGTTCTAATATAGTGTTTTAATATCATTAATGTGAATTATAAAAGTGAGTTGTATATAATAACAGTGTAGTTGATTTATTTATCTTTTTATTTTTTTTGTATTTAGAGGGGAAAATAGCCAGTGCCAATTGCCAGTATAGAAAGGAAAAATATGCTTTGACGTCTTCTTTATAATAATTTTTTTTTTTAATCTTCAATTTAAAGAACCACCAATGCCTGTAAGAATAATTTAGTTTTGCAAGTGTTTCAATTTTACGGTTTGTTTTAATGTTTGCAATGAAAAAACTTACTAACTCCGTTTAAACAAAATATTCATAATTTTATTATACAAATTATGATAAATGTGAAACAGAAATATGTGAATTTTTGTTATGAAGTTAATAAATTAAGTAAGTTGTATTTATCAAATACTGTCCGTACCTTCTTAAGAAGTAATTTTGTATCATAGTTTGAAAGAGAATTTTGAGTTGAGTTTCCTGCTGGGCGAACTTTCTGTTTAAAGCAACAGAACATAAGTGAATCTTGTCCATTTGATGAAGATATTGGAAACATGACCTTCTGTTGTAGATAATGAGAATACTACTTCTTGTTAAGTTTTATTATTTGTAAAAATGGTTAAGATAATGAGTCAATTCTGAGGATCTGAAAGTGTTGAGCGAGGAGATTTGAAGGAACTCATAGACTATTAACTATTAGCATCCGTTTAATCTTCTTTATATTTTATAACCATATATTTCGTAAAGCATATGTGTACCCCTCTGTTTTACACAGAGGATCGCCACAACATGTTTTCTGGCATTCTGACTGATGTTCAAATAGTCTGTTCCATTATGTTCAATGGACAGCAGACGACATGCTTGGACCTCTTTTGACCCTGCTGCCACCTATCGGGAGACGCTGACAGAAAGGTTCCCATTAGGTTAATTATCTTATATGCACCATTGGTAGCACTGGTTACAACATGGTGACAACATGGTAACTCGAATCGATTTATGGATGGTTGATTCATAGTATGCCATGATTTCGGAGCTTAGTTTTGTTTTTATATAACAAAGTAATTATTACTAATTTTTTATAATCCGTTGAGTTACATCAGAAAAATTCGTTGCGGCTGCATCTATCGATAAACTCTTAAACTCTCGTGCGATTACATTTGACTATCCAAAAAATAACACTTGGGACTGTTCCATCTTTTGATAATTTAAATGGGGGGGGGACAAGAAATTTTCCGCACCGGGTACCACCAGTGACGTAGCAACCTTAGGTGGTACCCGGTGCGGAAAATTTCTTGTCACCCCCCCCCCCATTTAAATTGTTAAAAGATGGAAGAGCTCCAAGTGTTATTTTTTGGATAGTCAAAGGTAATCCCACGAGAGTTTAAGACTTTATCGATGGATGCAGCTGCAACGAATTTATCTGATGTAGGCCTAACTCGCAAACTCAACGGATTATCAAAATTAGTCATAATTACTTTGTTATACAGAAATAAAACTAAGCTCCGAAATCATGGTAGGCCTATACTATGAATCAACCATCTATGAATCGATTCAAGTTACCATACTGTGACCAGTGCTACCAATGGTGCATATAAGACATAGTTAACCTAATCCAGCCAATTTTGTTAGAAGGAAAGACATGCATATCAAGCATATTATGCAGTACATTGTACTGTTAAACGACAATAAATGCTACTATTATCATTATTCTTCTAAAGTACGTTATAGACAGACAGATATATATATTGTTTTCGTGAGCGACAGACTGTAGGTGTTACCGTTAATAAAGCGAACATCTAGGCCAAAATACACTCCCGAAATTGTGCAAATTGTTATTTTTTGAGTGATTTTTTTATATTTTTTTTTTTCCAAGCGAAATCTCGAATTTTGGAAAGATGAATTTTGATAAAAGGAAAAAATTTGTATTTATGTCAGATACCTTTCAAGATGTGAACCGAAGATTGGAGACAAGTTTTCCTTATTTTTACATAAAGAAAGTTTTCTCGAAAACGGTTCTAACGATTTTCTTTGAATTTTGCACGTGGGTTGCTTACTTTTATTCGAAACACTTTTTCGAAATAATTCTCTGAAGGGTAGTTATAAGCCACCCACTCTGAATACGGGATCTTTGCAATGCGCCCCCTTGCAACGGAAAATCGTAGGAAAACAAAATGTTGTATTTGGGTTAGGTACCCTTTGGGGATGTGACAACTTTCTCTTATTTTTAAGGGGAGGCTAACTTTTATTTGGGCAGACGAAGTTATGTGAATTATACATCATTTTTTGGGGTTGATCCTAAAAAAATTCATAAACAAGTAATGTAACTATTTTACGGAACTGTATTATTAATAATCTATTCTTAAATATGCGTACCTCCCAGTTCAAAATCTAGATTGAAGGAGACTTCGGAGTCAACTCACATTGAAAGTTTATTTTCGTCAAAGTCATGACTGCCGCCACGGGTAGAATTGGTTGCGGCTTAAGTGATATAAAATATCACCGATTGTTGAAGTTTCATTTAAATTAATAAAACTGCAGAGACAAGCATCGACAGAAATAAACACCCCTCCCCTAACCATAATATTATTGTTCGTATCAACACAGCGGCCAGTTTAAAACTAAAAAAAGTTTCAATACGCATGTTGACTTGTAGAAACTTGTTAAGCTTGTTTAATTGTTTTAAATAATATTATTTTCTTTAAATTCCCTTGAGCTATTTTTTACTTACAAAGACACATTTTTATTTTGTCACCCCCCCCGGGGCGGCCCGCACCCCCCGCACCCCCCTTCCTACGCTACTGGGTACCACCTAAGCTTGCTACGCCACTGAGTAAATGAAGGATGTTGATTATATAATAATAATAGCAATAATAATAATAGCAACAATGTGAACAGTAACAATGATAGGAATAATAATAATAATAATAATAATAATAATAATAAAGTGTTGTAGTAGCATAGTGATGGTGGTGGCAGTAATTCGTTCATTGCCCCCCCCCTTGACAAAATTTCTGCGGACGCCCATGCATGTAGCCTATGTAATTCATGCTCTTGTTAACTGATCATTTTCCTCCGGGAATAGAATATTATATAAAATAGGCTCAATATTTTTACACTGGTTGACTAGTTTTAAGCATAAAGAAGAGTCTTAGCAGAACATGCTTCACCATTTCGTGTTGTAAAACGTAATAGAGGTAAGGCATCTAAAAGTGGAGAAAACTATAGGCCTAATTTTAAACGTATTTAATACGTTTTGTGAAAAGTTCGCTCAATTTTCAGTCCATGAAATTGACTTCAGAGTACATGGGAGTGTCAGAAATTAGCACATTCGGAATTCTTAAAGAGGTGAGGAAAGTGTTGTGTTGGATGTACAATGACGTGTTTGTGAAACCAGCAATTCGCAAAATTGTATTTTTCCCCATAACAACTCCATGCATCAGAAAATATAATGTCAATAAATCAATAAGGATGCTGAGGCCGGTATTCCACTATCCAAGTTATTTGATCAAATCGTCTAGAAAAAAGAAAATGGCCACCCGTTGCTTCAAGGCAACCGTATTGGACGAGCATTTGAAGACTTTCTGTATGTCGTTACATTGGATCAAAGATTTCCCGGCATGTTCATGAGAACGGAAAACTTCAAGGCAACACTACATGAATATCTACAAAATGGTGGTCGTCATTTATCGAACAAAATTTTCAATTCAAACAAAAACTAATGGAAGAACTGTAAATGGCAATTATTGTTCTAACAAATGTGATCATTAAACTTTGCATTACAGTGATGTTTATTATTTTTATATGCATTTCTAAGTCATCAGATTATTCTGCCGGTCCCTGTACAATGCAAAACTCAGTGGAATTAATGGAAGATATGGTTTGCACAGTGTTTACAGCTCAGAAACTGTTTTCTCATGCTAAGAATTGTTTAAGTGTCATACTTAGACAAAGGATGTAGATCTCCACATCACAGATACAGAGATTTCTACTTTTTAGAATGGTATGCACAATCCTTGATGGAAACTCTTGGAAGGTTAGAGATGGTGTATATCTGAACAGAACAGGTAATTTTGGTAGGTTGTTTGAATAGTTATCAAACATCTTGACTCAAAAAAACGAGTTTTAGAAGACAGCAGCGAATGTAATGCTGAGTCCACAAAAAAGATAGAAAATGTAGAAGTCGTAAATGGAAAACCAATGGGCTGATATTTGAATTAAGTAGGCCTACATCAGATACAAGGAAAGGTATTGCTAGTGAAAAGAATTCAAACGATAATCCAACTAAAATATTCAAAGTAATGCACATGAACATCCAATATATCAGTGATAAAAGAAACGCCCTTGAAATATGTGTAAATGAAGTATAGGCCTACCCACAAATAACTATTTCTACTGAGCACAGATTAAAAAGAGACCAAGAAAGTCTGTATAACATTGAGAATTATAAAATAGGTAGGTCTGTCTACAAGAGTGGTAGTATAATGGTACTAGCTAGGAAAGATCTAGAGGTTAAAACATTAAAATTAAAACAATACTGGCGAGGAAAAGCTTTTGAGATTACTGGTGTCAAAGTCGAGACACATGGGGAAATGATATTGATATTTGACTTATACAGAGCACCAGAATCAACTGTGAATGAGTTTCTTATTTGCTTAGAGAAACTACTAAATGGTACTTTCTTTTAGCTGTCTAAGGGCTGACTGTATAGACAACACTGACTGGAGATCAATTATGATCTAAGTTCAGAAAATTATCCGAGTTCAGACTCAAGTTTTATTGTATAACGCTGATCTAAGATCGACTAATCAAAGTTCAATTTTGATCCTAGTTAATACATGAGCGCTTGGCAATATCTCAGAAACAGCTGAGTATCGCGAGATGAGAGCATTGTTACTCTGTTTTCCATCGTATTCAGACTGTGTGTTGTGCGAAAGGAAAGGAAAATATGATCGAAATTAAGCAGATCCCTTAATTTTTCCAAGGAGGACAAGGATGTCCTGAATGAAATTGTCTTGGGAAAATATAAAGACATCATAAAATTCAAAAAGATGGATGCGGTAACATCCATGCAAGAGCAAAATGCGTTGAAAAATGTTCTGGTAATTTCAGTTCTGGCAATATAAATCGGCTTAACATTTTCACTGCTACTGACACATAAATGCTCCATCACAAGAAATGTATAAAAGCAGAGATGAAACAGTAATGATTTATGTAGATCATGAGGTTTTTTGTCCATCTGTTACAGTATGTTTGTCATTCATGGAAACCAGGTATTCTACTGAAATTTTCCCTATCCATTTTAAACTTAAGAGCCCACTGAAGTTTTTACCTGATGACTGCCGTATAACAATGTAAAATCTCAGCTCTGATATGTTAATTTTACTAATTACAGGTACTACTGCTATAGGCCTATAATTCCCAGGGTTGTTTCGGTCGACATTCTTATATATTGGCACTGTTTTAGTAATTGGGAAACAAACCAGTATTTAAGCACATGTTTATACATATGGTAAGTGGTAAGTATATAACTGGTATGATTGCTTTCATTAAATTGTTGCTAAAACCATATACATTAGGGTGGTCCTTATTTTTGAAGTTTTGAAATGTTGTTGCCTGACCTTATTTTGTTCTATGATGTAAAAAACTATATTGTGAAAAGTTTTGTTCAGATCAGACATTATTTAGAGGTCGCTCAATCAATCTGAAATAATGACTTTTTTATAGCTTTGTAATTTTTTAAACGATGGTGAAAACTGAACATGACAGCAGCGTCTAATTCTAGATGGGCCTCCACAATTTGCTTAATGGGCTCTGAAGAAAGTGAACTGAAAGGATTCAAGTTACCTTTAAATAAACCTAGGCCTAAGTGTCTGTTTTTACCATCATAAAACCTTCAAAAAAAGTTCGTGAGAGCTGTAGGACCGTTGTAAAGGAAACTTCTGTGTTTTGAGAAAAGGGTTCAGTTGTATTCCCATTCGACATGAGCAGGATTGTATAAAACAACTGGAGAAGCTTCATGAAAAGTGAACTAAGCTGCAGACAAATTTCCAATAGGAAAACAGTTGTGCAGCAAAGCAATGAGACTCTATTCTTAGGAGACCTATTCGATATTGCTCATCAGGAAGCTCTGCAGATGATCAAGATTTCAGAGGACAAGGATTTTATTCTTGCATAAAGAGAACTTGGTCACCATGGTTGCTATGGGCAAGTTGATAAAGGTATACCAATGTTGCAGTCAGGTACTGAAGTAGTAGCTACTTGCTCGAAGAGTGGGGACTTGTTCACCAAGTAAGTACAATGTGCTTTGACACTACTGCCAATAACACAGGTCACAAAAATGGAACTTGCATACTTTTGGAATAGAAATTGCAAAAGAACCTTCTCTACCTATCATGTTGTCACCATTCTTGCAAGTGTGTTCAATGAGGCTATGCGATGTAGGTACATCATCTGGCCCTGTTTTACTCATTTTTAAACATTTTAAACAGTCCTGGAATGAGATAGATCAATCGCCTCACGAAAGTGCAACCAGTAATGCAATGCTTGCAAGAGTTTTGGCAAAAATTATTTTGCAATTAACCAGCTTGAGGCAACACAAGTCAGAGACGATTACAAAGAATTTCTAGAGCTTGCAATTATGTTTTCGGGAGGTGTTTCTCCACATGGGATACACTTTATATCCCTTGTGGCCTTTCATCATGCTTTCATTCCTTTAAAATTTGGATGTTTCGTCGCCAGCTCAAAGTTTCTACGAATGAAGAAAATGGAATGTTTAACATCTGCATTTTTCTTGTATCTGTTTATCTGACAGCTTGGTTTAGAGCTCAACTTCCTATTTCAGCACCCTCTAATGACCTCAAATTACTGCAACAACTAAGTGCTTATGAAAAGATTAATTCTGAAACCTCTAAAGATGCCAGCAAAAAACCTGAGGGTCATCTATGGTATTTGAGAGGAAAACTTGTGGTTTTTTTGTGTGTGTGTGTGTGTATAAAAATGTGCTGACAAGTTCGAAAAAGCTATGTTTTATTCCCTGAAAGAAAGGGATAGGATCGATGAACCTCTTAAACATATCCAGCTAAGTGGAAAGAGTTCCTGAGATGAAGATTGACAATTTTGTAAGAAAAAAATACAACAAATTTCTTTCATCACCTTAGCATCCCAAAAATTACTTAGATTTAGATCCTAAAATATGGCATCTCAGAGATGACTATAAACAAGCAAGAGCAACAGTTAAACATTTAAGATTTGTTAATGATATTGCTGAAGGAAGTGTGGCTCTTATGCAAGAGCATTTAATGCCCTTATAACAAAGAAGGAAGACCAGAAACAATATTTATTACAAGTTTTGGAACAACATAGGCTTTGTTATTCCGAAAACAGGAAAAAAATTAATTTCACTTGAATAGGGTCACAAGAAACACTTGATTATGGTAATTTCAGTAATAACAATGAACATAATGTTATCTGTTACAGACTTAATTGAGACTGATCAAGAGTTGAGTGTGAAATTTATCAAAATATATAATACACCAATATTTCGGCAGTAATTTGTATAACGTAAAACTTTGAGTTCATTGAGCTACCTCTAAATATCAATTAAATCGTCTGAAACTTTGCACACATTAATTTTGTATGTACAAGAACAATTTTGAGGGGTCAGAGCATATAAATTGCTGAAAAAGTTTTTCTTACTAGTAAAGGAAGGACCACTGTCAGATCTTTTCATTTTATTAACAGTAGATAAAATGTCTCGGACAGTAACTTCTTCCCACTTAAAACTGACATTTTCTGGTAAGATTGTGTTTCCTAGTAAAGCCTCAGCAGAAATATTACTATTGAGAGAACATGCATGAGCTCTATCGCAAATATCTCCAATTGCTTTTGAAAAATGTTTTATGAAGTCCTCTGGTAATAAATCTGTAGTAATTTTATTCATTTCTGTTTCGGAATTTATGAACTCCCATGCAGCTTTACACTTGTTTCCTGCTCTGTTAATAGATGTTATATTACGTTCAAACTTCATTTGACTTATTTTACTTTCATACAGATTCCTTGCCCTTTTGTACAATTCACCATACTATTTAGATTTTGTCACTTTATGGATTGTATTAAAAAAAAGTTATTCCTCAGGTTCGCAAGCGACCCCTGGTGATCCCATAAGGGGATATTCACAGCGGATTTGTTACCTGGGTGCGCCAGTCCCCTACCTACTTAAACCTAAGGACACACACACACACCCAGTCCTGAACCCAGGAAAGGCATTTTTCACTACTGAAAAACCCCCGACCCGGCCGGGAATCGAACCCGGGCCGCCCAGGTGGCTGGCAGTCATGCTACCAACTCACCCAAGAAAGCCATTACTTTATTTTTCAGTTCTAGCAATTCAGGAGTGATTACATTTACAGATGACTTTTTTTGGATTAGCACTATTCTTATAAATTACCTCCTTGAGAGGAAAACACCTATCATAGATAAATAGAATATAATTAAAAAACTGAATAAAACACTCTTCAGCATTGATACCATTGTAAATTATGATTTCCTCCCAGTTAACATTGCTAAGATGAGCAATGAAATTGTTTATGTTTACCACAGACAACATGCGTCTATACATAACAGTATGATGATTGGTAATTTTGACCTTTGGCTTGTTCAGTGTTAGGACAAATGCATGATGATCTGAAAGTGCAGAATCGAATACATCAGCAGTACAGTGATCTTGCGGAAAGTTGGTTACTATGTTGTCTAAACAAGCTAGATTTCTTGTAGGTTTAAAATTTGTACAGTTGTATCCAAAGGATCTTAACAGATTTAAGAACATTAGAGTATTTTTACAGCTACTTAACACATTCACTACTCACTACCTGCCAGCTCTTTAAATGCCCCAGCCCAGGGATTTTTAAATGGCCATTTAAGCATACACGTGAATTTACAGTACCTCACTAATTTCAGCTTTTCTTGAAAACTATATGAAATTATTGCATAAAAATTTTACATACTTTCAGTTAGACTTCTGTGTTTGTTGAGTGGCCGCGTAGCTGCAGCAGACGGGATTAATTCAACACCACAATCATTGTTGAATAATAATTCGTCTATATCCTCACCTGATAATGGCCTACGCCTATAATCACATTTTTCTCTTTTGTCACTGCACACGGAATTACCACTAAGCCTAATGCTAACCATTCTTCACGGTACTGACCGGCGTTGCGAAACTGGTCTTGAAAAGCACATGGAATTCTTTTGTTGTCAGGAGGTCAACAACATAATTTTAGGGTTTCTGTAAATCCAGCAAGTGTATTCACCCACCATCTATTGCCTTAAATGGAAACTAATAAGTGTATTCACCCCCTACCTATTGCCGTAAATGGAAACTACCACCTTCACCATTTCCTTGAAGAAATATACAAAAAATTGGCGCGGGCGCTTAAACGCCAGCTGGCGTGGACGGGAGGGAAGTGCTGGCTTTTCTTCCACGCCAAATGGCGTGCACGGTAGCGAATGTGTTAATATGTTAATATTAAAGTCTCCGCAAATTAAAACTTTAACTTTCATCCTAGCAAAATGTGCTAACATTTCCTCAAGTTGGGAAAAAATCAAGTCAAAATTTCCAGATGGTGGGCGATAGGTGCTCACGACTATTACTCGTAAATACAAAATTTCTACGGCTATAACTTCTCACTGTGATTCAACACTGAAGGAAGACACATCTATCTCTTTAAACTCTACATTGTTCCTCACATAGATACTAACACCCCCATTTTTACAGATGCTCCAACAATAAATACTTGCTAGTGTATAGCCATTGATATTATAAAACGTTTTCTCATGACAATGTAACCAATGTTCAGAAATGCACAGAAATTTGCATTGCCTTTGTGACATTAGTACTTCTAACTCGTTAATTTTTGTCTTATACATTGCACATTTATACACATTACATCGTAGTTTTGTTTTGAGTGCACCAATGAAATCAGGTACTGGCAACTAGGGCTTTTGGCGTAGAATAAAAAAATATATTACACAAGCCCCTTCAGGCCATATATCATGATTCATTACTTTTTTTCATTGTGTTCAAATATATCAAAACTGAAGGATACGTATTGGTCCGGGTGCCTGGAGGTCAACTGTTCACAACGCACCTCAGGACAAAATTGTTTCAAGTATTCGACAAGTTGTTCCTTTGTGGTATCTGGAGATAGCCTGAACACATGTAATGATCTCATTTTTGGTACTCCTTTAAGATTGGCAGTTTGACTACCTTGATTATTACTTCCAACAACAGTTAGCCTCTTAGGTTTCCTGCGCACAACTTCCGACCATGTTGGCTCTGTCTGGTTACTCACACCAGTTCCAGATATAAGCTCACTTTCCATTGGTGTAGTTATCATGTCACTTTTCCCGACTGATTTAGGATCATATACCATACGTTTACCATTGATGTTTCCAGTCTTGACAGATCTATTAATAACTGTGTTTGGGATTACCTTAACGGGTCCTTTTAGATCTGAGTTGCTACAGCTACTCATCATTGGAGCAGTCGAGTTACATAATAGCAGACTGGTGGCCATTCTTATTTTTAAAAGCACTTGATATGTTAACCCTTTATCTGGCAGACAAAATGAAAATTTGTGCCCACTGGATAGGCAATGTTGCTCTCAGGCAACATGGTATATCACAAGTCTAATGGTTATTACCCAGCAATTATACCTCCTATTCGGCAATGTGCCTACAGGCAACAGCTACAATATCCCATGTAACATGTATCAACATTTTAGTTCATATTCTAACAGGTAGATGGCCGTAGGAAGTGTTTTTGTGTCCGAATGCAAAAGAGACTTGCCAGGTTCAGGGAGGTATTCGTAGGTGTTGCCTAAGAGCAACACTGCCAGATAAAGGGTTAAGTTAGCATAGTAAAATGTTCACTTTCTCTTTTAGTTTGAAGATTATGTTGTCCTTTTATTTTATAATGTATTTAAAAATTTGTATATCAATTTTACTCTCTGTATCTTCAATTTCACATAAAGCATTGAAGAAGTCTGAGTCAACGCCATCTTCGCCTTTTTCACTTTCACTGAACTCACAACACTTAATCGTATTGACATCTATAAATTTTATATTACTCGAAAGCTTGGCACAGCTATTGTGGTATATTGTTTCACATTCCACACATTTTAAGCCACTAACTACCTTTGATTTACACCTCTTACAGTTCGTGGCAGCTGAATTTCCAGTCATGGTAACTAGTAGGGAAGACAAGGCAAGTCCGTCCGCTCCGACAACTACAACTACAATATATAGAACAGAATAGACGATAAATTGGAAAATGTGGGATACATAGTCTAGCTCATGAAATTTGTAAATCATACATGTGTAGAAGTCAGACAACTGAAATATTTATGAAAAGTGATAACAAATTCTTAGAAGTTAAATCAAAACAGGGAATTGTGAGATCGGGGGTACCTCGGGATTGGTTCTGGGCCTCTTAATGTTCTTGATATATGAAAATGACATTAATCAGCCAAAGAAATCATCTTGGTCCACCGCTGTGGGGATGCGTTCGCTCCTCTCACGCAAAGGGGCCCGGGTTCGATTCCTGGTTGGGGTTTTTCCTCACCTGTGAGACAAATGTCAGGTAACTTTAGGCCCTTGTGGTCGCCAGATATACTCTGATCGTCATTATCAATTTCATCCTATCCTTGCCTTGGTTGGAGTGTGTGTGTGTGAATGGTGTGTCTCATCCTGTGTGTTCGTGTTGTCTTGGAGGTGGCCCTGGCATTGGGCAGATCTCTCATCCAGGGAGGCCCTCTATGTCCTTCTCTGGTCAAAAAAGTATGTATGTGATCCAAAGATAATCCCTCTCCCGACAGGTCGCAGCCCTGTAAGGCCCGGGCAGCTTGGGTCGCTTAAATCCTAAAAGGGAGAGGTAAAACTAAGATAAAAAAGAAAGATAAATCGTATATTACATCGTATGCAAATTTTTGGGGGATTGTAATTTAACAGTAATGGAAACGTTTCCGGGCACTAATGAAATTCTTAACTATTTTAGAATAAATAATCTCATGTGTAATATTGACATTTCCATTCATACGTCGCATCATTAATATTGACTAATAACGTTTAGCAATTCCTCAGATGTAGACCAATTATGATCGTTTATCCTATAAAATGCTTGCTATTATTATGAGGGTGTGATTTTATCTAATAAAACGTCAGCTCGTTAATGGAAATGTAGGTATCAATGTGCAGTGACTAACATGTCATATGCTGCTAGTGAACACAAAACGAACACATTATTCTACAGAACACAACTTCTTTGGATGTTGAAATAATATAAATATACATTGATTAAAAACACAATTTCGATTTGGTGCAAGCCAGTTTGTGTGCTTTCTGTTTTGATGTTAGCTTACCTGAATTAGGTTAACTAAGCCTTATATGCACCATTGGCAGCATTGGTCAAACATGGTAACTCGAATCGATTCATGGATGGTTGATTCTTATGCCATGATCTCACAACTATTAGTTTTGTTTTTACATAATAAAGTACAAAATCCGTTACATTTTATTCATGGAATAGTCATAAGTCATAACAAATCCAACTCGAGTTTACGAGTTTCATAAGATAAATTCGCTCCTCCTTCACAGTCGCAAATCTATCAATAAATTCGTAAAATCTCATGGGATTACTTTAAAACAAAGTTCATGAGTATGATATCTTAAATAAAGGATGATCAACTTATGATTGGGAACATATACAAGGGTCGCCCAGAAAGTAATGCACATTCTTTTTTTTTTACAATTATTTATTGAACACAATGAAACTTGCACACAAGAAAGAATTATGTTTCTTCTACACTCCCTAATTTTCCATGTAATCTCCATCCCGTTCTATGGCCTTCCTCTAGCGAGACACAAGGGCGTGTATGCCCTGTCGGTACCACTCCTTGTTCTGGTCACGAAGCCATTTCTGCACTGTGCGAATCACCTCTTTGTCATCCTCAAAATGTCTTCCGCAAATGGCATCCTTTAATGGATCAAACAAGTGGAAGCCTGAGGGAGCTAGTTCAGGGCTGTAGGGTGGATGGGGTAACACTGTCCAACCCTGTTTAGTGATGTGTTCCAAAGACCTCAAACTTGTATGAGGCCGAGCGTTATCATGTTGAATCAAACATTCACCTGGGTTGTTATGACGCCAAAGTCACTGGAAGCGCTTCTTGAGTTTGGTTAATGTCTTCACATCAATGAGTATGACACCCTCACAGTCCCAAAACACAGTGATCATGACCTTACAGGCGGAAGCAATTGCGTTGAACATTTTGAGGATGATGATGAGGCTATTCGCACAGTGCGGAAATGGCTTCGTGACCAGAACAAGGAGTGGTACCAACAGGGCATACACACCCTTGTGTCTAGCTGGAGGAAGGCCATAGAACGGGACAGAGATTACATGGAAAATAGAGAGTGTAGAAGAAACATCATTCTTTCTTGTGTGTAAGTTTAATTGTATTCAACAAATAATTGTTGAAGAAAAAAATCTGGTGCATTACTTTCTGGGCGACTCTCGTAGATTCTATATCTGCTAAAATTAGTAAGTCTATTTATCTATTAAGATTTTTTAAACATACATTAAGGAGTGAAGAATTAAAAACGATTTATTATGGCATAATTTACCCCCAATACCAATATGGGATTGAAGTGTAGAGGAGTGCATCCAAGGTCCATATGAATAAACTAATCAGCAGCCTAACATTTGGACTCTTGTAGGAACGAATTTAACAAGCTTAATATGTATATAGCCTAGGACAGTATTGTATATACAACACAAGAATTTTGTAAAAAAAAACAATATTCATGGATATATTACAAGTAGTAGTATAAATTACCATAGGTATATGTGTAATAAACAAGTGTTTTTAAGGATGCAAATGTAAGTGGAACTATATTTTTTAACAAGTTACCTTTAGGAATAAAAACTGCAGATAAATCTAATTTTAAAACTCACTTAAAGAAATACTTAACAAGGAAATGCTTGTATTCTTTGGATGAATTGTAAGTGGAACATTTTTTATCACTCAAACTGAGAAAGTGTAATTATTTTATAAATTTTGAATACTTGCATGTGAGTCCAATCACAATAAAGTATAATAATAATAATAATAATAATAATATAAACAGCGATCCTAATCAAAAAAAAGTAAGTAGACTCACGAATAGCAGTCAGTCCTCAATGCACTCCTTGAACTCAATAGGCCAGGCTACATAGGGTTTGTAGGCTAATTAATTCTCGGAAAGCAGAAAATGGTTTTAATCTCTTCACTTGTACGTAAAAACAGTTTATTGAAATTTAAAGCAATTATCTGCTTGTGCTGTATGAGGGGTGTCCAAAAAACCTAGATATTTTCAGACTTTTTCCAGTTTTTCACTAATAACTCCTAAATGATGCATTTATAGGAAAATTTTTCTCTTTTGTAAATGAAAGTACATAAAATTCTGCATCGAATGAGCACCTTACATTAGAAATTACGTCAAGGCATTAGGAAGAGATGCAAGAAACAACCATTTCCCCCCATTTAAAAAAAATTGTGTTTGAATTTTGAAACCTTATTTTCACATTGTAAAATGTATCATATGAAATAAATAATATATTTGTATAGCCTAAAGTATCAAATATTGTACCAGATCGTATTTATGTGAACACTGATACAACAATTTTCAACGAACTCCGTCTACTATTTCATTCCTGCTGGCAAACCAAGAACCAATTTTGGTGAATCAAGGAAATGAAATTAAAAAAACACATTGCCATGTAAACATGTAATTAAAATGACAAAAAAGAAAGAAAAAAAAAACTTTAAAGTACAACAGTTTGTGATGTAATGTTTGATGTGTAGGTAACTGACAAAAAATTATAATTAAAATGAATAAAAATACAGGGTTAATTGATATGCTGCATTTGGCAGTAGAAGCTGACTGGAGTAATTGGAGCAATTTGTCATCATTGTAGCTTTGCAGTTGTTCAAGTTTAGTTCAGTATCAATTTCATCTGGTGTATTGGTGCAGGACACTCCTCTGCAATTATAGCATACTGGAACATTTTATCCCTTGCTTCCTGCAACCACAAGCATTTCTGCACCCCTTCGAACATTTGCAGGCAGTAATTAATCAGTTCCTGCAAGGTTTGCTTAGCTGTTGATGGTAATGGGAGGAGCCTGTGCTCCAACCCATTGAATTGGGTCCATCAAAAGACCATTCCACAAATTAATTTGTAGGAAAGCCCTCATTGGGTGCAGTCGAGCAGCTTCTTCAGTTGGAGAAAGAGTAGCCAAGTTGAAAGTATTGTGTACTAAGGATTTGGTGAACAGTTTAAAGCGTGTTTCATTCAAAGAGGGAGATTGAAGAAACGATCCAGCATACAAAGCAGCAATTTCTTTTGCACCAACAGCACTGACTTCATCTGTAGTCGCATCATGGTTTTTAAATATCTCGAAAGTCCTTTGTACCTCTGCATCTTGTCGAGAAGGTTTGCCAACTTCATCTTCCCCTTTCTGAAAATGGCAGATGTTGAATCGCATCTGCTGAAAGCAAGAAGAAATAATAGATTTTCTTTAAGTTGTTTGATATTTTGAAGCGTGTCGGGGAATAGAAGTCGGTCTCTGACTTTCCCTTTCCAGGCTTCATAAAAAAACCGATCGCTATTAGGAACTAATGCAGTAATAATTACTCCACCACAATCACACATTCAGCCCTTCTGACAATGGTTGTGTCAGCCTCCTCTGCAGCTTGTTTGTTAGCAATCTAGATAAATTTATCTTTTGACATTATCAGTAACATTGTTTCATCAAATTCAACGTTCGCTGTAATAAACTTGTTCCTTCTACGGCGCAATCTGCAGATTTTATGCTCATCTCTGTAGGGTATTCTGGTAGCCATCAAATACTATGACTGATCACGGCCATAAGTATTTTTTGACATACTCTACGTATTTGTTGAGGTCTGAAGAGAACTTTTCTCTCAACTCCCACGGTACTCGGTGAAGTAGGAACCCGCAGTCAATCACATAGAGAGCACTTCCGATGTTTGACGGGGTGTCCACTGAATCGAACAAATCATAGTACGTAAATAGATTTACGTGATTTTTGCATCATTCCTTTTCATCAAATAAAGATGGTGGCCAAGGAGCCAGTTCATATGTCAAGTTATTTCTGGGTTCGGATTCTGTTTTTTTTATGTGAAATGCAATTCTCCTGAAAATGGTATAGCCTATGGGTCTGTTGGAACTACTTCGTCATGCAACTTCACACTGCTGGTGAAGCCTGCTGGAGAACTTCACTTGACCAAAATTGCTTCCGATAATGCCTTTGAGACATAGGCACATGTTTCCAGTAATTGTAATGAAGTTTATGAAATGCAGAAAATTATATCCGGCTGGTAAGGAAGGAATATTTTATTCTATGAGCCAACTCTTTGCTCTTTTTTGTTTTTTGTTTTCAAAATCCCCCATTTACGTTAGGTATATCTGATACATTCAGCGAGGAGTAAGACAAGGAGATCCAATATCACCCAAACTATTCATATGCCTGCTTGAAGATATATTTAGGAAAACCACAGGGGAATATGGAATAAATATAGACGGAGTAAAACTATCTCACTTGCGATTTGCAGACGACGTAGTACTCATAGCCGCTACACCAGAAGAATTAAAGTCACACATCATAGAACTAAGCAACTTGAGCGCACAGGTAGGCCTCAAATTGAACCCATCGAAGACAAAATTGATGACTAATAGAAGGGAAGTGGACATCACAATAACAGACAAGGAACCTCTGGAATACGTCCAGGAAACTACTTACTTAGGCCAAATCATATCTTTCAACAACGCAATGGACAAGATATTAACACATCGCATAGCAGCAGCATGGTCCAAATTCTGGTCACTGAAATTCATTCTGTTAGACAAAGCCTACAACCTACATCTGAAAACACAAACAATGAACATGTGTATTCTACCAGCACTACTGTATGGCTCGGAAACATGGAGTCTAACTAAGAAGCATAAACAATCAAAAGAAGTACGTCAAAGAGATGGGCAGGACATGTTATGCGACAGCGTCCTAGTAGATGGACTCATAAAGTGACGGTGTGGGATCCCAGGATTGAACAGAGGAGCGTAGGAAGGCAGAAAACTCGATGGGAAGACGAAATTAGAAGGACCTTTGGCAACAGATAGACGAGAGCTAAAGACAGAAGAGAGTGGAAACAACTTGTGAACGCAGCTCTCAGGACAATAAACTAGATTGAACTTTCCCGGAATGGCTAACCGGGACTGCAGTACCCAGCCACCTTTCTATGAAAGAGGCCCTTGCCCAACAGGGATGCTTATGGGCTAATTACTAATTACTAATATCTGTTACAGCATTCGGTGCACTATAATGTTCAAATCTATTATTGCATACAATACATTTTACAGTGAGAAAATAAGGTTTAAAAATTCAAAACACAATTTTTTTTTAAATGGGAAAAATGGTTGTGCTTTAAACCTGCGAATCTTCCTAACGATGTGACGTAATTTTATATGTAAGGTGCTCATTTGACGCAGAATTTTATGTACTTTCATTTATATAAGAGTAAAATTTTCTATAAATGCATTAGTTAGGAGTTATTAGTGAAAAACTGAAAAAAGTCTTAAGTTTTGTAGGTTTTTGGACACCCCTCATACAAGAGAAAATTGGTGAAAACTTCAATAAACTCTTTTTACATGCTGTTAGATCAAGAGTCTATAAGTTATATTGTTTCAAATTTGCCTCTGTGTCAATTGGCGCTACCGCCATTAATTGCCGCCTAGTTGAATCATTTCCTGTGCAGGTGCTGGCTTGTAGCATTACCATGCCAGTCCACGCCAGTTTAGTTGAGATCGAGCTTCAGCAGATTAGGCACGTGTCACAATTGGTCCTAAACGAGGACAATTTTCGCTCTATATAGTTAGTGCTCATCTTCAATCCCACACCTATTTGGCTCCTGTAGTGAAGGCAGCTTTGCGTGTGAAGTTCCGGGAATCACATTGTATTTTTAGTGTAATTTACAAGAATTCCATTGTCTTAGTAGCCTAGCCGCCACGTGCAGTGAACTTAGTACTGGGGCTAGCGCTTGCATATATTATCGGGCGGGAGCATTGTTTGGTGCCTAGAATTAATAACTGTATTGAATCGCATATATCATATTTGTTAAGTGTTTATATTATTCTTCATTATTCAGAATTCAGGCTTCCTGAAAATATATTATTGCAAAACCCTCAGGTCTAAATCTCTGTTCCAGCTGGCCTACAGTCCTAGTTCTCCTTTGTTTAATTTTAATTGGTGTAAAACACCTGGTCCTCCGAAAACCTATAATTGTTCCTGGGTACCTAACATGGTCCTTCCGGGCACAATCTGATATATTTGCAATAATTTCTGAATATTGAACATTATTCACAACGTGGTCGACGTTCGTGTTCTTTGTAGTGTACTTCGTGTCGTATTCGGCTCGGCTACTCGACCTTCATGCCGCTTCCAGAGCTCCGGACAGCTGTGCTGGTTACGCACGCGGGAAGAAGACAACCACCTCTGGCTTGCCGCCCCCAGCGAGATTGCAGCTAACTGCCTAATCACTTTCTTCTGTCTACTGCAAAGTTAATTATTTCATTTCAACATGGAACAAGAAGATTTGAAAATTTTGGTCAGACGTCGTGGTGTATGTAAAAGGAAGTTTACATTGACACAGAACTTTCTCAACGACGTACCTGAAGATGTCAGTATATTTGTAATCAAAGCGCATTATGAAAAGCTATTGAATGAAATTGAAAAGTTTGAAGCTGTGCAAACGCAGATTGAATCTATAGTGGAAATTGATACAGAACTTGATACTCACATACAATATGCAGACGAGGTATCAACGTTGTATATTGAGCTAAAAGCAAGGCTAAGTGAATTAATGCATGCTCGTGAGCCTACATCAGTTAGTGTCAATTCAAACAACAGTGACACACGACAAACAGTGAACTCCAGTGCTTCGCAGGCAAACAATATGATAAAATTGCCTACGATTCAGCTTCCAGTGTTTGAAGGCGATGTAACTAAATTCAAACATTATTTTGATACTTTTTCAAGTTTAATTGTAAACAATAGCAGCTTATCGCCCATTCAAAAATTCCATTACTTAATTGGTTCGCTAAAGGGTGAAGCTAAAACATTATTGGAAAATTTGCCAGTGCAACTTCCAAGTTGCCTGGGATATATTGTGTGCAAGATACAACAATAAACGGTTAATTGCTATATCCCACATTAAGCATCTTCTGTCCCTACCTGTAGCGCGACAAGAAACAGTTGCAGACTTGCGAAATTTGTTGAATCAATTCCAAAACAACTTGCATGCTAATGAAGCGTTAGAATTAGAAGTGCCACTTCATGAAGTCATTCTAATGCAATTGTTATTGGAGCATCTGCCAGACAGTGTGCAACGTGAGTGGGAATCCAGAATCGAATCTCAAACTTTTACTTCATTAAGTGAGCTTGTGTTATTTCTAGAAGCTAAGTCTCATTCTCTAGAGGTGCTGTCGAATAATTCCTGCAACAGGTCCAGCCCATCAAAACCTAGAAATGAACGTCGTGAACCTAGGAATCAGCATAATAACAGTTGTCAGTCATATGTGTCGACAACTGAACAGTTATGCCCTCAGTGTCAAAGCGGCCATAACCTGTCTAAGTGTAAACAATTCCGTCAGCTGAGTGTTGAACAGCGATGGAAAGTTGTGAAAAGCAAGAACTTGTGTTTCAACTGTTTTTCTAATACACATCGAGTGAAGCAGTGCAACGTACCTTCATTTTGTAGCTGTGGTAAACTGCATAGCAAGATGTTGCACAACAGTGATCACAGGAGAACGGTTTCGCACTCCAGTGAAGGCAGTGATACAGTGAATAGCAACAGGACTGAAGCGCCTGCGAGTTATTGCTCAGTGAAAATAAAGCCAGTGCTTCACGTCTTACTTGCGACTGCAAGGGTCGAAGTGCAAGACAAGCATGGTAACTATATACAGTGTAAGGCCCTTCTAGACTCTGCCAGTCAGGCCAGTTTCGTGTCTGCGGATCTAGCGAGGCGTCTCCAACTTCCTACAATGACAGCTGATACGCCTGTCAAAGGTATAAATGGTACTTCATCGAATGCCAGTCATAGTGTGAATATTAATGTGAGATCCATGGTTTACAACTATCGGAGGAATCTAGATTGCCTAATCCTTCCTCGCATAACAGGGAAGCTACCTGCAGTCCGAATTGACCCATCCTCATGGAACATTCCCTCGGACATTCCATTAGCCGATCCTAAATTTAATATCCCTTCTGAAATTGATTTGCTTATTGGAGGAGCATTATTCTTCGAGCTTTTCCATGGTAAGATCTTGACCAATCCTGGGTTTCCTACACTGATTAGTACAGAACTCGGATGGATATTGTCTGGAACCATTCCTAAATCCTCTGTTAAAGGCAATCTGGATGCGGGTTCCCAGCACAACTTCTTCATCTCTACGGACAATGTGGACAAGCAGCTACGACGGTTTTGGGACCTCGAAGACTTTCCACAACAAATATTAACTCAAGAAGAGAAAAGGTGTGAACAGCATTATGTAGAGAATACCACTCGCAATGATGATGGTAGTTTTATGGTACGTCTGCCAATGAATCAGGATAAAACTTCATTGGGTGAGTCCAGACAACAAGCAGTTAAGCGCTTTAGTTACCTGGAGCGAAAACTTCAGAACGACTCTGCTCTAAGGGAAGACTATACTAAATTTCTTGTAGAGTACGAGCAGATGGGTCACATGAAAAGAGTTCCACCTCCTCAAGATAATGAAGTATGTTATTACCTGCCTCATCATGCAGTAATAAAACCTTCTTCATCTACGACTCGCACACTACAGTAAAATTCAGCCCAGGAAGTTACTGTGTATTTGGAATAGGGAACCGTGTTGCCTTTTAACAGTAGCTTTAAGGGAAAATCCTTACATAAACCTGAAATTTGCAACACAGCAGGTGCATAGATGTCTAATCTGCAATCCCAGCCACCCCCTCTTAAAGAAAAACCAGATGTGGAAACCAGTCACCACTTGTCACAGAGCTGGTGCTGTTCTATATTACCCTGTGTGAAAGTGTCGCCTCTCTTGTGTCGTATGATTTAATACTGCATTCGTACGTTTTATGTTATTCTACAATAGTTATATTTCTTTTACATTTATCCTTCGTTATAGTTTATAGTTTTTGTGTTTATTTTGTTATATTATCTTTAGTTTAAATCTAGTAGGAATAAATTAGTGTAATTATTTCAGTTATTGAGTTGAAACAATGGAAACATCCCCGGAATGCTACAAAAAATTGAGTAACCGGAAAAGAATTTTGCGTTCCGATGAAAGAACGATGATTTTGAATGTCTGTTTGTACTTCCGAAGTATATTTTCATTCAGTGTGACGGAAGCTGCCAAGCATACCGCAGCAGCCACTAAAATTTCCTACAAACTAGTGATGACAATAAGGAAAGAACTTAAAATGAAGGGAACTGTTTCAACACCCGTTAAAAAGAAGAGCCCTGGAATACAAAAGACAAGAATGCAAAAAACGATTCTCACACTCTGTCTGCAATAAGGCGTCGTGTTCACATGTTTTATAAGGGAAACACACTGCCGACGCTGAAAACTGTGAAATCAGCCCTTGATGAAGACCCTGATATGCCTACTGTATCTATTTCCACATTAAGAAGGATAATGCTGGATATAGGCTTTCAGTTCACGAAAAGAAGTAAGAACTCTATGTTGATCGACAGAAGTGACATTATTGCTTGGAGACATAGATACTTGAGGGCTATGAGACGTCACAGGGCAAACAATAGAAACATTGTTTATAGCGATGAAACCTGGTTAAATGCAGGCTGCACCACCTCTAAATCTTGGGTGGACACAAGAATTCGATCTGCATCAGAAGCCTGGAAGCAAGGTCTAACTACAGGGAATAAAATGCCCTCAGGCAAAGGTGGGCGTATAATATTAGTTCATGCAGGGAATGAAAATGGTTTCATTCCTGAAGCTAAGTTAATTTATCATGGAAAGAAAGATGGCGACTATCATGATGAAATGACTGGACCCATGTATGAAAAGTATTTTTCAGAGAAATTGCTTCCAAATATACCAGCTAATAGCGTCATAGTGCTAGACAATGCTTCTGTACATTCCAGGAAGAATGAAAAAATCCCTACAAAGAGTAACACAAAGGGAGTTATTAAATCGTGGCTAATCTCCAAAGGTATCCACATCGATGATGAAATGCATAAGATGGAGCTTGTGGAGATATTGGAATCTGTTCGAACTCGATACGAACCTAAATGTATTGTCGACGAAATGGCTCGACAACATGGACATGAGGTATTGCGATTCCCACCTTATCATTGTGAATTAAATCCCATTGAGGAGGTGTGGAGTCAAATTGAACACTACTTTCAATATAAATAAGGTTCGGGAACTCTTGGAATCTAGTATTAATGAAGTGACACAACAACAGTGGTCTAATTATGTGCGACACATAGAAAAGGTTGAACTACGCATGTGGGAAACGGACGGCCTGCTGGATCTGATACACGATAATGTTGTGATAAATCTTGAAGAATCTGAAGAAAATAGCAGCGACGAAAGTGGGAACGAATATGAAGATTTAGGAGTAGCTCCTCTTCTCGATTAATGGTGAGTTTATCATCTACTTAAATTCCTTGTTTTACTTGTAATTACTTACTGACACTAACATTTTCAAAGCAGTTGCGTAGAGTAAAAGGAAAATATTTTTAGAATAGGTATTACATGGGGATAGAGCAGATTCTGCTAGCCCGTGACCTTCCCCCATCCCCCTACTCAAAGTACCGTTACTGTTAGTTTGGCAACATCACCCTGGTCCAGTGGTGTGAGTTGATTCCTGCCCCATAAGACCTGTAGTAACTTGCTGGGCTGAATTTTAGTGTAGTAGTGTTTGATGCTTCTGCAAAGACGGACACAGGATGCTCTTTGAATGACATCTTAGAATGTGGTCCTACAATTCAAGATGATTTGTCATCAATTATTCTTCGCTTCAGAACATACCGCTATGCATTTTCAGCTGATATATCTAAAATGTATAGAAGGGTACAGATGCATCCTGAAGACCAGAATCTCCAGCGTATTGTATGGCGTCCAGATAAAAGTGAGCCACTACAAGATTATGCCTTGACCACTGTAACCTATGGCACTAAGTCAGTCTCTTTCTTAGCCATACGGTCTTTGAATCAACTCGCTCAGGAAGAAGAGTCTAAATATCCTCGTGCTGCAGACGCAGTACGAACCTCTTTCTATGTGGACGATTGCCTGTCAGGTCATGACGATCTGCAGGAAGCTCTACGATTGCAAAGTGAACTCATACTCATGTTAAACAGTGGAGGATTTCCACTACGCAAATGGTGTTCAAACAACGAGGCCATCTTGGAAGCAGTACCTGTGGAGCACAGAGAAACGCAACTTCCTTTGTCCCTCGACAACAGTGAAAATGCTCATGCGCTTGGACTTCTGTGGCATCCAAGTACTGATTTGCTACAGATACAATCACATTCCTCTCTCCAAGAACCTCCTGCTTACAAGTTTACCAAGAGAAATATCCTTGCTGTTACATCCTCTATTTTTGATCCTCTAGGCCTCATAAGTCCTATCGTAATCCATGCCAAGATGATTTTGCAATCTCTGTGGCTCGCTAAGCTTAGTTGGGATGAAGAGTTGCCATCTCACCTAAGGGAAAAGTGGATGAACATCTGTGACATTCTTTCTACAATTCATAATGTTCGCATCCCACGCCATGTTTTAACAGCAGCTACGGTTACCGACATACAGATACATGGATTCTGTGATGCCTCGGAGAAAGCCTATGGTGCCTGTGTGTATGTACGGTCTACTGATAGCAGTGGTCTTGTTACAACTAAACTACTTTGCTCCAAGTCCAAGGTTTCCCCATTGAAGAAGCAAACAATTCCAAGACTTGAGTTGTGTGGTGCCTTGTTACTTGCGAGACTGTACCATAAAGTTGTCACAGACTTGAAATTGCCTACATCACAAAATTATCTGTGGTCTGACTCCATGATCGTGCTCTCATGGATCAAATCTAATCCCCATAAATGGAAAACGTTTGTTTCTAATCGCGTATCTCAAATCCAGGAGATGTGAGAGACGGCAGCTTGGCGGCATGTGGCCACCCAACACAACCCCGCTGACATGATTTCGAGAGGTGTGGTGACAGAACAAATCTCAGACATTGATTTATGGTGGAACGGGCCTGTGTGGATTTCACAGCCTATTGAATCATGGCCCAAACAGCCTCAGCAACTTGAGCTGCAGGACAGTGGTGAGCAGCGTGACACAGTCTGCCTAGTCACACATGCTGCAGAAGACTTTATGCTAAGTTTTTCCAAGCTGACATGCGTCCAGCGAAAACATTCAGATTGGTACTCTTGTCCTCCTGAAAGAAGATAATTCTCCACCGCTCCAGTGGAAGCTGGGAATCATCTCATCAGTGCATCCTGGTGACGACGGTTTAGTGCGTGTTGTGACAGTGCGTACGTCCAGTGGTGAATACAAGCGACCAATTGTAAAAGTGTGTCCCTTGCCTATTCAGTAAAGTGTAAATCTATTAGTAAATCTTGATCTATCCACAAAGTGTTATGTAAAATCTGTCGATTTTAGGTGGGAGTATGTTAGATCAAGAGTCTATAAGTTATATTGTTTCAAATTTGCCTCTGTGTCAATTGGCGCTACCGCCATTAATTGCCGCCTAGTTGAATCATTTCCTGTGCAGGTGCTGGCTTGTAGCTTTACCATGCCAGTCCACGCCAGTTTAGTTGAGATCGAGCTTCAGCAGATTAGGCACGCGTCACAATTGGTCCTAAACGAGGACAATTTTCGCTCTATATAGTTAGTGCTCATCTTCAATCCCACACCTATTTGGCACCTGTAGTGAAGGCAGCTTTGCGTGTGAAGTTCCGGGAATCACATTGTACTTTAAGTGTAATTTACAAGAATTCCATTGTCTTAGTAGCCTAGCCGCCACTTGCAGTGAACTTAGTACTGGGGCTAGCGCTTGCATATATTATCGGGCGGGAGCATTGTTTGGCGCCTAGAATTAATAACTGTATTGAATCGCATATATCATATTTGTTAAGTGTTTATATTATTCTTCATTATTCAGAATTCAGGCTTCCTGAAAATATATTATTGCAAAACCCTCAGGTCTAAATCTCTGTTCCAGCTGGCCTACAGTCCTAGTTCTCCTTTGTTTAATTTTAATTGGTGTAAAACACCTGGTCCTCCGAAAACCTATAATTGTTCCTGGTTACCTAACACATGCAAACGAAGTGATTAAAGCCATTTCCAGCTTAATTAGCCTACACCCTCTTTTTTTGGCTTATGTTTCCTGGCCTACAATTTTCATGTGAATAATGTCAACTGATTTAAAAGGCTGCACTGAGATTTCCTCAATATTTAACTCAGGTCAGCCTCCAAATGCAGTCTGGTTTGATATTTATTTTCATACGAAATCAAGCACTGAAAATCTTTGTTCACACATGTATGGTGCAGAAAAAGGAAGTAAGAACATGAACATCTTGTTTTCTGAGGCAAGATCTTCATTCTCCCACTCATCTCCCCCCCCCCCCCCCAATACTTCCCTTTTCCACTCCCTCCCAAACGTGCCACTGAGCGATTGCTACCATGGAAATTACTGAACTCTTAAGTTTCCTTACTCTGTTTACAATAATGCCTCATTTTGTCTCATTTAGGTAGGCCTAGCCTTCCATGTCTTGGAATTGAAACTCTGTTAGAAATTTGTATTTTCACAATGCTTTCACTGCAAAATCACATTTATAAACAGGAAAATGTCATATCTAAAAAAACTGCACAATTGAGGAAATGAAGTAACAACAATATAAAATGTGTTTATTTTCTTAATCCATTGCCTACTGAAATTAACCAACTTGTATAATTTCCCTTTCCTCTTAGATTTACAGGCATGTGAAAATCTCTTGGATGAAGTTCCATAACTTCGGCAATGGTTAGAGGCTTAAATAGCAGTACATATTATAGTTGAGATAACCATATAATAAAAAACAGCATATGGAATGTATAATAATATTATTTGGTCTTATTCACTCTGTGTATCAGTAACATAGGTTAGCAATTTTATCCACTGGTTAGATTTCCTACCAGTAGTGAACAAGAACACATGGTTCTGGTTAAAGTATTAATGTTGTATATCAATATCCAGATTTTCACCAGTTCTGGTTTGAGAACTTATAATGCTATATGAATATTTTATTGTCTATTATATAGACAACGCAACATCTCTTTTTTTTTTAACGGTTTTCTCCAGAATATGGTTTGCTAACTTGTTTTTTAAATACCAGCAAACTCCCGATTATCCAAGGCCAGTTTAGCCTGATTGTGGATTATCCGTATGCAAAAATTTGATTTTCCTGCACTTAATTTTGAATTTTACGCACATCATTTCAAATTTTCTGCACTTTATTTCAGATTTCCCACACTATATTTCATCAGATTTTGAATTCCTCACACTTAAGTACGTTGTATATGATTAAAATGGTGATAAAATGCGGGAAATTAAAATTAAGGGAGAAATTCAAAATCTCACACCTATTTTTTTTTTATTTTTTATTCGTGCATGTCACTGTTCCAGTTATCACAGAAAATCGGAAGTTTATAATCCTAAACTGATCCATCTTCATTCAAGGCAGTGGAGTCACCTAAGAAGGTACAGTCGATCAAATAAAAACGCCGGGCATTATTTGGTAAAGTACCACAAATGAGCATATGCACATCTACTGGAAGACTTAAGGTTAGGTTGACACCTGCCTCTTGTCTATCCATGTATTTTCTTGATTATTTAGTCAGTTTTGTTCCAAAACGAACATACATAGAAGGCTGTGGCTACATGCCTCACATTCGCCATATTCTTATAATATTAATAATGTTCTTATAATATTAATAATGAATAAATTCACAAGGAATATATTTATTCAAGAAGCATTTTTTAAAGATTTTATTTTATAATACCGGGAAAATCAATAACTTTGGCTTAAACATATTTTCAATCTTGGATATTACAATCTCATCAGAATTATGTAGGCTATTCTCATCTGTTCGCAATAGCGTACTGGTCAAGACATCGGAACTGAACGTGTGGGACCAGGGTTCGGTCCTTAGTGGGATCTTGTATATATATTTTTTTTATTTATGTTTATTTTTTCAAACACGGCAATGACTGGAATAAAATAATAATTACTTCTAACGAATTACCACTGTTGGTGTCGAATTTTGGACACACGAAAAGAAAGCAAGGAAGCCTATGGTTTTACAACAAAGGCGTATCTGTGGCATAAAATAATAAGAAAAGTACTGAAAATAGAAGATAACATAATGAAACATAATAAAGAACTTAAATTAGAATAAAAAAAATAATAAAAAAATAAAAAAAATAAAAAATCACACGCTCAGTAGGAAGGCCATCCACCATCCATTACTATAACTTCCCTCACTCTGTTGGGCATTGACTCAACAAGGTTTAGAAAATAATTATCCTTGTCTGCAGTTTGAATTAGTTCCCACAGTTCTGCTTCAGAATCTGGAGGTGGATTCAGTCAGTTCCTTCTCATATGATTCTTTACTTCCACTCACACATTCTCAATAAGATTTAATTCTGGGGAACGCGCTGGAAAGTCTATCGTCTAGATATATATTCCTTCAGCGAACCAGGTTTGAACCGATTGAGGAGTGAGGATTGGGCTGTTATCCTGTAGCAACTGAAGGTTTCCATTAGTAAAATGAAGGCTGGCGTAAACAAGCATATACCTCTCTAGAAACCGACGGTATTTCCACTGGTTTAACCACCCACTAATTCGGAGGAGCGTGCCAGCCCCATCCTGAGACATCCAGCCCCAGCATGTCACACTTACCCTGCTACTCCTCGCACCGAGTTGCAGTGTATTTGGGATTGTACCGGGTACCAAATGGTCGATACACTAGAAGAAGACGCACTCGAAAAACTAACTTCATCTGAAAATATCACTCTACTCCAGTCGAAGCCAGTTTTTTCAACTGCAAATACGAGGCGTGCAGCCTTGTGTTCTTCCTTCAAGACTTCTCTACAGAGTGCTTGCCCAGAACGTAAACCAGCGAATCTTACCCGGGTTCCTAATGTTCTGAACATGGCCAGGGAGTTGAGCAGTAGCCTTCATGGATGCAGCAGTATGAAACGGATTACGTTCAACTTTTGCGACCAACCTAGCATCTTGCTCCAGCGTCGAAATACGCAGCCGGCCGGATTCATGTTTCCTCTGAAAAATTCTGGTCGCATTATAGTCAAGTACTCACCTCTGAGCTGCTCTTTCAGAAATATGGAACCTTCTTGCTGCTTCAGATGCCGAAAAATGCAGGTCAATTACAGCCCTAACTACACTTTCTCTCAAGCTAGCATTTGTATGTGGTGCCATCACACAATGCAAAATGAATTATGACAATACATAAAGTTGAATATCGTGTGTTACGCTTTCCGCATTCATTTTTCCCTGCCGTCGCATGGCCTCATATGTTCCGAGAATGACTTGTATTATATGTCTTTAATAGGAAACTTGTGAACTAAAGCGTCAGAACTTCAATTTTAACTGCATACGAGTCCCGACATTTTTTTTTGAGTCACTGTACCTCTAAGCCCAATTACAGGAATGTTTTGTGTAGCTAAAGTTCCTACTATTTCACTCTGCTCCCAACATGGAGAGTACACTTTGACTTCATTATTTTTACAAATAAGGGTAAAACTCTCAAGTTAGTGAGTGATGAATGGTAGCTGAACTTTATTGACATCACCCAGTAAGACATGGTATGACATTAGAATAATAACTATTGTAATGCAATCTTGAAGAGCTCACACAATGAATTCTTTTTATAGTTTTCTTGGTTCTTGGTGGTACAAAAACTGTCTGGTCTGAAGTAAAAAATCCTTAGAATATTACTGTTGAGGAAGTGGATGAAGGGAAAACATAGTAGTTACGGTATTATTTAGATTTTACTATCAAACTCAGTTTGAAAATAAAAAGGAAATGAATAAATGACTAGTAAACAAGAGTAAACATGAACACCTTTATAACAAATACTTGCCTTGTAACTCAACACGATGAGTTTATAATGTTGGAAGGGAAATAATATTGGAAATAAATAAATACGATACAATTAAAAAAACACTCACTTTCATGAAGTTGTAATATTTACACCATGAATATAGGATTTATCCAACACTCATTCTATCCATTATTCATACCTAATGTTCAACTCACTCCCACACAATGTTTCGAGGTAATCTATGCATTACAATTAAATTAACAACACTATCACTTTGCAGTCAATTTTTGAGGCAGTCATAGCTGGCTGGCTCGCTGATAAGTAATTCATCTGAAAACTGTTAACTAAGAAATATAACGGATAAGAGAGAGAATGGGACTAAAAAGAACATTTCCTGTTACATGTAATTTCAGTAATTGTGTCACAAATTAGTGGAACGCCATTTTGTTAAGATTTGTTTCTTTTGCAATGGAGATTCTAGTAATTTTTAAAATTATGTTGAATCAGAAAGAGCTTGCTTCTAATATTTTAAGAATTAAAATATATGCTTAAAAAGGTAATAATCCATATTTTTGCTGTAACGTTAATTCATATGCTTCTAAACCAAACTTCTGGACAGAATTTTGACTGATACATAACACTGGCTATTCTTTTTTTATTACGTCTGGGTCATATGTACTGAATGACAAAACACTGATATGGCTGGCAAGAGCTTAGGATGCATAATTCTTCCCCTGAATCAATCTACATCTATTCCAATTTAGTGTATTACAAATCGAATTTCTGTTATTTTTCTGTTTACAAATACATGTTATTTAGATAAAATATTTCCTTCAGACAATAATAATTAGAAAGAAAAATGTGATGTACTTCAAGTACAATGAACTGAACATTTCAACATGGCCTATACGAACTGCTCACTGGGATTTATCATAAAAAAATATATAAAATTGAAATAATGTACGCCTAACCTCAATTATTAATTACTTCTACAACTTAATACTTTTATCACTGAAGTGTCTACAGAAAGAGGCATGTGAAATACAACAAATAAAATCGGGAACCCTATAGACTGTGTCCAACAATTTTAATAACCATTATACGAAAATAACAGAGAATATATATATATATAAAAGGTAGAGAAAACTAAATGTTTACTTATCTTTGATATAACTAATGAACAACTAACTATTCCAATCCTGAATCACTTTTACAAAGCTCCATGGTTCATATTTCGCTATTTGTTGCTCAATGTCAAGAAATTGATACAGGAGGTTAGATTTAAATTCAAATTAAATTAATAACTGTACTCAGAGCTTCAGAGGCCAATAATCATTTCAATATACAAATTTTACAAATGGTAACTTAAAAAAAGAACTAGACCATGTATATAAGTAATTAGCAGGTATACCTATTTCATTTTACAGAATAGAAAAATGTTCTTTCCAAGTCTAAGAATACTAAAAAAATTTTAAAGCACAATTTTCTTTTAACTGTGAATAAGGTTGGTAAGAACAGTTATATTCCTAAGCCACAATTTCCAGAGAAATTACTTCACTAATAGGCCAACCAAATCATACAATAAAATTGTAGATGTTAGAATTTTCTTGAATGTTCAGTTGCCATTACAAACCATAATGCTGCGACCACCCATACCCAGCATGCCCGTGCCAAGCTGAAGTTGGCATGGACCCGGGCCAGGCCATGTCCTAGCTGGTTCTCTGCCGTTTAGATGGATTCTCTTCAGAACCGCCACCACCCCCACCACTACTCATCCGACTGAACATGTATTTCATCTGTGGCATGTATCTCATCACATCTCGTACTTGTACCAGTGGAAGTACATCATTGACTGTCTGACATTTGCCACCTGATCGAAGGATGTTCATCTGATGCCTGATCAAGAAAACAATAATTTATATCACTGGAAGAATTTTAAATCCACAATGCTCACTACTATACATAATTTAATTAACATAATTTAAATAACATACACCTGCTTCGTTCAATTTTTAAAAATTGTAAAACAGATACAGCTTACAAAAACAAAAGCAAAACAAACAAACAAAAAAACAAAAAAATCCTCAAGAAGGATTTGTACAAATGACCTTTAGGTTAACAAGTTCCTATGCTACCTCAGAGCTAAACGAAGTAGGTGAGGGTTTTCTGCTTTTGAACATATCACCAAGGTGACCATTATTCCTCAGCATCATCCATTGTGGTGGGAAATCAAGAAAAATATAGTAATTAATCTTTGTTGGGGATTATTAAAGAAGTGCACCACTTTCAGAATCGTACATTACCTCAATTTAAGTGATATTCTGGGCGTTACTAACAATAGAGGATGATGCCGAGGGCTGAATCACAGAACTTGCCGGAATTATGAAGATTTCTTTATTATATATTTCAGGCGTTAATTAGTTCATGAGACTGCTCTCTCCAATAGATTAGGATTGTATATTGTGTACAATAAGAGTATAAAGTTAAATATGCTGTCAATATAATGCTATCTTGAGACAGTCTCGGACTTCACTTGGGTGATACGAGATTTTCTCGCTCTCAAAATTCATCTGAAGACCAGTTTCAGCAATTATTGCTCTACACACTCGCAATCTCGACTTGAGAAGTAATTATTGCCTAGCGTGATACTGGTTTCAAGACCAGATCTCAGATCAGCACTCACCCGATATCTTCTCAAGGAAGAGGCTTGTGGCAGTACTCAAGATGCGTTTATTGCCTTGCAGAGCGTCTCAAGTCTGATATTACTTGAGTTTCTCAGGCGAAACAGGTCTATTACTATGTCCCTATCACTAACAGGAAAAAATTCCTTCTCCTGTGTTATTACCAATGATAAAAAAAGTGGACATTTGACCTTGCTTTGAATTTTTTTAAAGGAAAAACTAGCTGATAAGCTTTCACTGAAATTACATAAGTAGTCAAGGAAAATGGCACTGAACTTGCAAAAGATCAACAATCTATTTCTCTGTCTAATTTGCAACATACTGAACTAGTATGGAGGTTTTTGTTCTTGCACAACCATATTTCTGTGCTATTTCCAAGTCAGGGAACATTGTTCCAAACAAACTTAAAGCATGGTCAAAAATAGCTACTGGAATATTGAGCTCTAAAAGAAATTATGTGAACTATAATTTGTTTCGTTTTGTCACTTAAGACATATGTCATGTTTTTCAAATTAATGTGTCTTTCAAGTCACATCAACCACCAGACAAATTACATGAGCACAAACACTGCAGAACATGTGGTTTTCACTAACATAAGAAATAACTGAAAATGATCATTTCTTCATTCACAATATTTTTGTTAACACTGCTGTCGTTTTGCTAGTGGATGCAATTTAAAAATTAACTTTATAAAACCAATCAACTGACATTAAAATGCCCAAAACACTGTCTAGGTTGCAACACCAAGAAGGAAATAAAAATCAATTGAAATCCCCAACCATAAAAATAAGAAAGACCATAAAGTACACAAAGGGTAGATCCATATGAAAGAATGAAAAAACTATCAACTGATTAAGAAGTTACGTTTTGCCACCAAAGTCTCTGCTGTTAATACCACTCCTGAAAACATGATGTAAGTGAAGATTTTGTCCACTTAATTGCCACATGATGAACACAGAAAAGCTTTGATACTTTTGCGTCTTCTAGTTTTATTTTTCATGATAATTTTGTTTTTCTGTAGTAATGTCCCCATTGACCTTAATTCCATAACAGTGAGAGGAAATTCATAAAAATTATGGTTAATCTGTAATAGTGGCACCTCTGTGAAAGGAATCTTCATGGAAAGAAAGAAAATCAATGAAGTTACAGTTGCATACCTGTTCCCCTGGTAAAGTTCAAGGCCCAGAACATCCTGAAGAACTTGCTTGCAACTGCTCAGAGATACCGACGGAAAGAAGTGGGTAATTAAGTCAGGCAATGTCATGAGTAATTCCGAGTAAATGTACGGCTTCGAGTTGATGCATGGGACCATGTTGCCTTCTATCAATGCCTTCTGAATCTGAAAATAAAAAGACTAAGTATTAGAACAATCTCTATCATTTATAAATAAACAAGTAATAAAATCAGGTAAACTGATGTAACAAAGTGCTAGTATGCTTTTGTTTAGCCAGTTATAATTGCAATTATAAGCAGAATATAGTTGTTTTTTTTTTAAATTTATTTCCAAGTTAAGCTCCAGATTAATTCATTAAGCAGAGCTTATGGAAGAACAAAGGTCTAGTTTAAAAAAACAAATCAGATTAAAATCGTCCAGCATCAGCTGAACTATACAGACTTGGGATATTTTGACAATTGCATACTCACATAAAAATACCAACAAAAAATGTCAAATTGGCCGATTTTGAGATTTGAACCAGGGACCTCCAGAAAGTGAGTCCAAGACGTTACCATCTCGGCCACCTCGCTCAGTTTAATGGTATAGTTTGATAAGCATATGTAAAGGAATAGTATTATTTATCATCGCTAACTGTACTGCAATTTCTAAAGCCATAAAGCAATATGTTGTCAAGATATCTGATTTGCATTTCATAAATTCTTTCTAATATATTACCATAAAATAGGCACTAAATTGGACATTCCCGTCCTGGTAATGGTCAACTGATTTGGTCCAATATCAATACCTGCTTCTTCCCATGGACCTTATAAATGTGTATACCAAGTTATATGAAAATCCGATAGTGTCTTTGAGTTATCGCGCGTACTGACACACGGACGAACAGACATTTTCCCATCCTGCACACAATCTCATAAAGTACCATACGTGCGCTTAATAAGCACCCCAACTATCATATGCAAAACTGCACGTTTTGGAGAAACAACTGCAAATGCATGTTCAAGAAAGGACTGGCATTATGCATTTACAAATGAATGGAAAGAAAATCTCTTCTCTAGATTACAATTACAATTACAATTTATTACTCCAAAGTACACGAAAAATATATACAAAAGTTGATACGCCCCCCGAAGAAGCAGAGCTTGTGTTCGGGGGTGGTTCAGTTATATATTAGAAATACTTATACTAAACAATTACTTTAAAAAAAATGCATAATTTGGAGAAGTATGACAAAATGTTATGTATGAAAGGTTAGAACATGTTCTATTTACAATACAAAGGTACGAAGCAATACAACAATAATACATAACAATTTATTTGTTCAAATTTTAGTAAAAACAAAGAAATTAAGTTCTATCCAAATTTTAAAGTTTAATATGAAAAATGTTATAACAGTAATAGTCGATAACAGAAGTAATAATTATATAAATTTTCTAATTTTAGACCTAAATTGTTTGTTGTTTAAGCTATTTAGATCAGGATGGTTGGTAATAAATGAATTGAATAGTCTTGGGCCAAAACTTGAACAGTGCTTAGCTCCAGCAGTTGTAACATTTTTTGGTTCAAGTAATAAATTAAATTGATTCCTTCGCGTGTTATATACGTGAGATTCTGACTTGTAATTGTCACGATGTTTATGAAAATAATCCAGTATGACGTACTTGTAAATTTGGTCTATGGTAAAAACGTTAAATTCAGAAAATAATAATTTGGAAGAATAGTCAGGAGGCTTAAATAAACAAATCTTTATTATGCGTTTTTGAAGACAAAGCAAAGGGCTGAGGATCGTTTTTGCAACTCCTCCCCACCCAATTATGCCATATTGAATAATAGAATGAATTAGGGCTAAATAAATCGTACGTAAAACATGAGCTGGTAAACATGAACGGAGAATAACGAATTTATAAATGACTTTACGTAGCCTATTGCATAAATATTCAATGTACTTGTCCCATCTTAAATGTCGATCAATTATGATGCCTAGATATTTCACTTGATTTGATTCACTTAAGGAGGGACAAGTGCAGCTATTAATACAGCAACCAGAATTGTGTATTTTTAAGCTTAAATTTTTACTTACTTTTAATTGTTGCATGCCGGTAGCTGTTAAAGCGAAAGGAACTAGCGTAGTTTTCTTAACATTTAAGGAAAGTAAATTAAAATCCAGCCATGATTTAACAAGATTTATACCTTTGTTGGCATTTTCGTAAGTTTCAATCCATGAAGAACCACTAAATATTACAACGGTGTCATCAGCATATGAGTAAATGGAGCCATTAAATATATTCAAATTAATCTTCAGTAGGTCATTTATGTATATTAAAAACAATATGGGACCCAATACTGTACCCTGCGGTACACCGATATTTATTTTCCGGAAATCACTGAGATCATTATCTATTCTTGTAGCCTGAGTTCTATTACTTAAGTACGACCGAAATAAATTTAAAACATTGCCTCTAATGCCTAGAGCATGTAATTTTGTCAGAAGAATATTATGGTCTACAGTGTCAAATGCTTTTTGTAAATCTAAAAATATACCTAAACATTTGTTTCCAGTATCTAATTCATTTATGATTTTCGTTGTGACCGTAAAAATGGCATCATCTGTTGACAGGTTAGGACGAAAACCGAATTGATTGTTAGATAAAAGTTTATTATTATTTAAATAACTCATCAGCCTATTCTTTATACATTTTTCTAAAATCTTTGAGATACTTGGTAGAAGGGAAATTGGCCTATAGTTATTTAATTGGTTCATATCCCCTGTCTTATGAATTGGTACGATTATAGCATTTTTTAAATCTGTTGGAAATATACCTTGCGAAAAACATAAATTAAAAATATGAGTCAGCGGTTTAGCTATGAAGTCAACAATTTTCTGTAGAATTTTATTCGTAATACTATCTATACCAGGAGAAACACTAAGTTTTAATTTGTTAACAATATTGATTATCTCACTTTCGCTTATAGGATATAAAAACATAGATGAGGACACTTTATCTGGTAGAAAATTATTCAAGTTCGATGTCTTTATTTTTTCGGCAATTGCAAGTCCCACCTTTGAAAAATAATTATTAAATTCATTTGCCATTTTTTGCTTACATTTTAATACGACGCCATCATCACTTATAATTTCTTTTATGACTTTATTATTATTTGGTTCCGTGTCAGTAGCTTCATTGATGAGCTGCCAAAATTTTCTGGGATTGTTCATATTTTTATTAAATTGGTCTGCATAGTATCTAGCTTTCGTGTTTTTTATAACCAGAGTTAGAATATTTCTATAAACCTTGTAATTATTCGACAATTCTGTGTTAGATGGGATGCTTTTTAATTTTTTTGCCATTTTATCGCTTGTGCGAATTGATTTAATAATACCTTTTGTAATCCACGGTTTTATTTTTCTGTATTTGGAAGGAGTGTTTCGGAAATTGTTAGAAGTATGTTTACATATATAGTTCTGTAATATGTTATAAAAATTATGAAAGCTTTCATCCGAATTTTGATTGTTAAGTACATTATTCCAAGTTTCTTTTTTAATATCTAAGATAAAGTCATTATAATTCAAAATACCATTTCTACGAGCTGAAATTTCGTTAGATATATTAGGAGTAGGGAAGCTAGCATTAGATAACACAGCAAAAATCAGATGATGATCAGTGATTGAACTACTATAAACTCCAGAAGAAAAATTCCAATGTTTGTTCAAGCTTTTAAAAAATATATGGTCTAAACAAGAATCAGTACCGTAATTTGTGGATGGCCTTGTAGTAGCATTTAAGTATTTCAGAAACCCGAACTCGTGCAAAATATTCATGTATCTATGACCATTATTGTCCATTTTATTTTCTAGGATTTGAATATTAATGTCACCGACAATGACGTGACATTTTCTCTCTTTCGTAGCGGCAAGGTAACTCTCAAAACTGTCTAGGAAATCGCTTTCACAACAATTAGGAGATCTGTAGATTGCGGATAAAACTATATCAATATTATTGTAAGTAAGATTCAAATGCACAGAATTGCATTGAACAATGTCAACGTCTATCAATTTAACATCTATAGAATTTATAACATATACTACAAGGCCATCGCACTTATTGTATTTGTTAATCTTAATATACTTAGAATAGCCATCTATATCATATCCTGATTCAAAGTCAAGCCAAATTTCAGTTAAGACAATAATTTCAAATTTGGAGGAAAAGCACTGCAACAAAGCACACAATTCGGAAAAGTGTTTGTTTATACTACGTATATTTAAGTGCATTAAACTGAGGCCTGATGAAAGATGAAAAATGTAGTTATTGCATTCTACAATGTCATCGAAAAGGACTGTGTTATTGCTATTGTTGTATTGCTCAATTTCAGTTAAAACACTTTCCATTATTAATGTTATATAAAAAATTTGAAAACTAACGATTAATATAATACATAATTATTTACATGTTACTCAGATCTCGGGAGTGGACAATTCTGATCACATTACTTTGTTCATTTTTTCGGACAAAGACTTTTCCATCCCGGATCCATACAAACTTGTAGTCATTCATTCTGGCTGCATCCCTTGTTCTATTTAGCAAATCCCGCGTCTCCTTGGTCAACTGCTCGCCGGCTGTCACTCTCCCCGGGGCTAGGTGGGTGTTGACTTTCTTAGTAGGAATCCCGGGGCCGCTAAAATCCTTCTTCGTCTCTTGTCTGAAGAGATGGAGCCATTCATCCCTGCTACTTCTCCTGAAGAATCGAGCGACAATAGGGCGGGTTTTTCCTGGTTTGGCAGGCAGTCTGTGTGCGATACTTACATCTGACAGTAAGTGAGCACCCCCAATCGCTTGAGACACTTTCTCGATGTCATCATAGGTAGACTGGCCGTCTGTTTCAGGGACACCAAAAATCATGATATTTTCTCTGCGAGTATATTGTTGTAAATCATTAACTTCAAGTTTGAGATTCTCATTTTCTTTGGTCAGAGCTCGCAGTTGGTCCTGATTGCTTTTGACATCTTTTCTCACCTGAGCCAACTCTTCACGCAGATCGTCAAATTTAGTAGATATAAACTCTACTGACTTTTTCAGTTCGCTCACCTCCTGTTGTAGAGAGGATTTCAAATCCTCGAACATTTTCTTGATAGCCGAGATGACTTGGCCTTTGTCATCGCCTTCTCCCTTAGAAGGTGCAGCCTGCTTTCTTACCATACTGATAGATAATGATCACAACAAGGAGCGACAGAAAAACACGACTGCACTGTATGAGTGCTAGAACTGAACTGACCCCATGCTTAACTTATTTTCTAGCCTCACAAAATTTGTTGCCTTATCTATCCATAGGGCCAACTCAATTCCTCCTATCAGTACAAGGGCCATAATTTGGTTGAATAAATCAACACATTAAGTTGGTCCTCTATTGTGTTAAGTATTGGCTATCAGAAATGTTGAAAATGAGGGTTATTAAATGTTCATAGCCGTCAATTCAATATGTTATACTTATATTTTAATTTTATTAACTTTTAACTTGACATTGTCTAAAACATTGATTTTGCTCATTTTTATACATCAATATGTTATAATAGCGTATTTTTGTTTTTAAGTCCCTCACTCACCCTCCTTTTCCCCTTTTATTTGAATAAACTGATATTATCAAAGAGCAATATTGATATCACGATATTATCAAAACTGAAATTTTGATGTCGAAATATCGGATATCAAAAACAAAATATTCATATTTCGATATCAACATCCCATCTCTAATAAGTACATCAAGACCAAATCAATTGATGATAGAGAATACCACTCAAACATGTTCTGTGTATCTAATAAGCGAAGTGTGTGTGAATTTTCCAAACTCAAATTTGTCAACACTACGCTCTATTTTCCCCTACTAATTTTACTATTAATGATGTTGGTTTATATTCTTCATTGTGGTTTAGAAATGTCTCAGTATTTACTCTCCATCTTTAAAACACTTATATGCCATAAATGTTAGACATTCATTGCACTGAAAGTATTAATCAATATATATTATAAAAGTAAGTGTACAATGTGTGTGCCGCTAAAACTCAGAAACGAGTTCCGGTACGATCAAGGGAGTTGTATGGTGTGGTAGCCCTCTAAATCCCCCATCCATGAAGAAGGTTCCCATTTCTTCCTGAAGGGCATGCTTTTGAAGACATAAGGGCTGGAAGTTTCGCCCTCTAGAAATTTCTAGATCAGTCCAGAATATTAGAGAGTATTCGAGAGCATTCCAAAACATTCCAGGACATCCCGAATTGGTAGGGGTATATAAAATAATGTATTGTAAGGAAATATTTCGACACCTTATGCCTGAAAATGATATTGACTGTTGGTGACATCAGGTACTTAAAGTTGGGTAGTGCCGCATTTGAACATTGTGTTTCAGGAACAATCTAGAATGAAACGGAAAGAACCCTTGCTAGGGGCGCTGAATGGAGCTCGACGGCGCATGTCCGAGAGAGGGATCTCGGGCAGAGAGAAGTTGGCAAGGGGAGAAGCGAGGTGAGGGTTGAATGAATGGTTCCTGAGGAGAAACGTCTTGAGCAGGGTGGCTCAAAGAAAAACTATGTTGGATTACGTGGTACAGCTACTGAAACGTTTTGAGCAGAGTGGCTTGAGAAAAACTATGTGGGATTATGTGGTACTATTGAAAATTCCTGAGCTACATGGAATTACGTGGTACAGCTATTGAAAGGTCTTGAGCAGGGTGGCTCGAGAAAAGCTATGTGGGATTACGTGGTACAGCTATTGAAAGGTTCTGAGCAAGGTGGCTCGAGAAAAACTACGTGGGATTACGTGGTACAACTACTGGACGGTCTTGAGCAGGGTGGCTCGAGAAAAACTACACTGGACGTGGTATAAATCTGAAGTCATCATGTGTGAAGGAACTAACCTAAGTGAGTATTCAACGTGAACATATTAACTCAGACTATTAGAGAAGAAAAGTTAATGAGACTTAATTTTATATTCTTTTTGATCAGTTATAATCGGATAGAAAAGTTGTTTTTCTTTCATTTAATAATTTACAAGACAATCAGATAATGACAAAATTCGTGGGAAGGATCTATTTTGTTCGAACATGCATATTACCTATTATCTGGAAATAAGCCTAGGAGGCCAAAAGGACATTTTGAAAGTTTGAAATTGCGAAGTTTATAACTTAATATTACAAGAATATTTAATTTCATTAGATGCCAGCGCAGAATGGAGAGAAAAATCTTGGACATTGAACTAGTAGACAAAGTAAGAAACGAAGAACTGAGGCTAAGAAGTGGTATCGAAGAGGCACATAAACAGGCAAGAGAGCTCAAATGGATGTGGGGAGGACATGTGGCCAGACTACCAGCAGACAGATGGGCCTACGCCACCACGATCTGGGACCCAAGAAGAGGGAAAAGAAGAAGAGGGAGAACAAGAAGGAGATGGGTTCAGGACTTCATAGAAGTGATAACCGCAATGGCCACGAGTAGCAAGGGATAGGAGGGAGTGGAAAATCACAATTTTAGATTTAGAATAAAATTTTGACATAATTTAGAAACTGAAACTGAAGTGAAGTGAAGTGAATTAGGGAAAAAGTACAGGACACTCATTCTAGACTCAAAATGGAACACAAGCTACACACAGTAACTAACAGTTAAAGTAAAAGCTCAAATCCGAGCATGCACACAGGAAATAGCTCACCCCGTGTGTACAAACTGAGCTAATTCTACCGATAGTAGGAGGCCCTTGCCTGAAAAGGATTCAGTGGCTTTTTCTAATTTCTAATTTTCTAATATATATATATATATGCATATTCCTTTTATATATACATAGATACTTCAAAATTATAGAGCAACTCTGGAATATGAAGCAACAAGTAGGATGGATTACAGAAATTAGAGAGGATATGACAGAATTAGAAATAACTTTGGATGACTTGAAAAACAAAACAGGAAATTCAAGGAAACTTAAGAATATTAAAATAAGATTTAAGTCAAAAATAGACAGACGCCAGACAATAAAGAGGGTATTTACAGATGAAGAGTGACAGAGAAGATCGGAACGCATGAAAAAGTACTGGGCAAATCGGAAAGGAAGACCGAGAAATGATTGACTGAAGTGGTCCAATGAGGCCGTAAAAGCAGAAGAAGAAGAAGAAGAAGAAGAAGAAGAAGAAGAAGAAGAAGAAGAAGAAGAAGAAGATACTTCAAAGCCATTTCTTATTGTACTTAAAGTGGAAAATATTAAAGAATTATCAACCATTGTAAAAACAGGTTTTGTTTTTGTAGAAGAATGTACTTACCTAGTTCATCAGCTCAAACATGCAGTATAACCACAGTATAAGTATTAATACAGTAAAGAAACTGTGTGTTAAAAGTCCTATGACAACATGTTGGCTGGACGACACTAGCGCTCCATGCGGAGATTGAGTAAAGCTACATTCTCATCATATGAAATGGCTTGGGAAAATACATAAACACATCGCAAAATATGTTATGTTAAAAGAGAAAAAGAGAAAAATACAGAATATTTTTATTTAATGCAAATCTAATTTTAAATTTAAGAAATAATAAAACAGATAATGTATTATATTCTAGTTAAGAAGAGGTAAACAATACCTAAATAGGCTACTGTTAAGGACTGTACCTAGGCCTAGTATTTTTCCTTTAAAATCATTGCCCTTTAATATAATTTATAATTCAAATTATGATAATAAATAGCCTACATATTAATTACGTAAATTATATTATAGGTCTGTCAAGTTGTTCATCCTGCACCTCATTGTTGACGGTGTATTTTGATTCTTTGCCTTATATGGCAATATACGATTTCAATTTATTGTAGGTCTATGTAGCGTCAATTACTGCAGGATGGACTTCATTAAACAAAACAAAAAATTCAGGAGCATTTGGAATTGAAGACACCGTCGGTACAGCAGTTTTAATTAACGAGTTTTTATAGGAATTCATAAACTGTCTGTTTTCGGCGTGTGTCAAGCATAGACGGTAATTTTCACTCAAATATTTTACATATTTTGTTACTAGGTTTTCTTGTCGACCATTAATGAGCTATTTTATACACCAGAAATCATTACAACAGAATAAAATATAAAAATATTACATTAAAGTAACTTGAAACATAACCACACCAGAATCACGAGTAAGCCAGTAGACCTACAATAAACATTACTTATTTTCGTTCTTACCTTTCTGGATGTTTCAAGAAAGTGAAGAAATGCAATTCAGGATTTTGTCTTTTATTATTACTGAAATTTACAGCAGAATAATAAGGTCCTTTCGAATATAGCGTGTTCTAATAAATACAACACTCCTATTTATTTACATACTTCCCGGAGTAGTTTCTGTAGTCTTACTTTATGGCCGCTACGATCGCTAGTAAATGCGCGCGCATTCTCGGCTGGCAGAAAAACGGACTGAGTTTCTGTACTGTATTAATACTTATACTGTGGTATAACCCCCCCTCTAACCAACTGAAGAGCCGGTCCAGGCATATTTGTGTTTTAAGTAGTCGGTGAGGAATAAAAGACAGAAACTGATTAAAGTACGGTTATAAATAATGTTGACTTATGCAACCCTGTGCGGAAAGTTGTATTCAGGGACAGTAATCTAGCTGGCCCCAAATAAATACGCTAGAATTATTTTTGTGGAACTTAGTAAGTTTCTTTCAAGCGATTGGAAATCTGTCTATTGTTCTTCACGGCTAGTATTTTCTCACATACAAATTAATGGCGCCCAATTTCGTGGGGCCATGTGTTACATGCTGGAGACCTATGTATATTTTCTTAGTAGCCTACGAAGTAATATTACTTTTTCTTTGCCTGTATTGAAATCTTACTGTTGCTTCTTATTGGAATAAAACAGGATATTAGTGGACCGTACTAAAGTTTATAAAGACAGTTGCAAAAGCATAACATTCTTTTATTAACTAGGACGTGAATACAGTATATTTTTCTAGAATAAGGGATGCAATAATTTTGTGACTAATATACATATTCTTTTCCAGGAGGGTACATAAATGTTTATTGTGTATGGAACAGTGGAAGTATCAAGTACGGTACAGGTGTCGAAGGGTTAGACATTACGGCAGTGGTAAAGGACAAGGTCAATGTCATTTCATAGCTTACATCTTTATAGATCTAGGTTAAGATATGCTTTGATAGGACTACATGTAACAATTTTCAAACTCATTAGAGGTCATCTGGAATTATATAACTGAGGGATAGCCCTATATAACTATTTTGTGTTTATACCAGGCAAAGTCGTGATATATAAATATATCTATATATATATTTCTTTCATTGAAAATTTATTGGATAGGCTTTGGGGGATCTTTAGTATTACCAAAATGGCGACAATAACAAATACTATGGAAGCGTATCAAAACCCGGAATTAACGAAGGCCATTCGTAAACTACAAAAGAGAGATTTAGAATCAGAGTGTCAATATTTTCATTTAGTTACAACTAGGAACAGAGATGAATTGAGACAGAGAGTATTACATTTTGCTAGACAAAATCCAAACTTATTTGAGTGCGTGATTTTAGCATTTCAACTTAGTGAAGAGGTCTTGAAAGAAGAACTTACGGAAAATTACATTCCCATCCCAGGCCCGTATGGTGATCTAGTGTATACAAGGATTATGCTAATGCGAGAAAAATGATTTTAACCCCACAACCTCAAATCTTTACTATTCAGGTAGAACAGCCTAAATTAAGTGCCTTGGAAATAGTTTGTAGAGGAAATGTAAAATTTAAGCCAGGAGACAGTATTTACTTATTCTTAGAACGGTTAGATGACTTAAAAAGGGGAGCTAGATTGTCTGATGCAGATTTATTTCTCAAGGAGGCTTTGGATTGTGTTTACGAATGTGAACATCATAAGTTCTGTAAGACATTGATTTATTTACAGTTATAATTTTGTTTCTTTGAAGTTACATAAGTTTTAATAAGTGAATTAATCGTTATTTATTGTGTGTATGAAAAAATCAGAGCTTTGAACAGCCAATCTCTTGTAATAAGAGATAAAATGACCAGTTCAGAGAGCAATGCCAAGAAACCTAAGCTGGATAGCAACTCTCCATTCGCTACGCAGAACAGATATGATGTTCTTGCCGCTGAAAATGAAGACATGATCGATGTAAGCAACAGACCTACAGAGGTTAGTAATTCTAAAAAAATTAGATAAACCACCACCAATCTATATTTGTAATGTGGTAGATATGAATAAGCGTCTCTTGGCAATGAATGATTTGAAAGTTGTTATAAACATAAGACAATCAGTGACAATAAAGTAAAACTAAATGTAGAAACAATTGACGTCTATCGCAGTGTCACAAGCTATTTACAATCAATGAAAGCTGAGTTTTACTCTTATCAACTTAAAAGTGATAAGAGCTTCAGAGTAGTAATACGGGGTCTTCACCCTTCTTGTGGCATTAATCTGGTAATGAATGAGCTAACAGAAATGGGGTTCCAACCAGTGCAGATGATACCAGTTCACCATCCTGTAACAAACGTTCCTCTCCCACTTTTCTTTCTTGACTTAAAACAGAATGTCATAAATGACAAAATTTATGAGGTTAACCACCTCTACTATGCAGTGGTTAAAATAGAACCTCCAAGACCAAAGCGTACCATCATACAGTGTGCTAATTGCCGGGATTATGGACACAAGAAAAATTATTGCCACAGAAAATCGCGATGTGTCAAGTGCGATGGCTTTCACCTTACTTCCAAATGTACAAAAAATCCAACAGCTCCCCCAATTTGCACTAATTGCAAGGGGCAACACATACAGCCAATTACAGAGGCTGCCCTGTGCACATTGGATTGCAAAATGCTTCTCAGCAGGGAAAATATGAAAAACACTAATGCATATACAACAAACCACAATGCTTCTAGAAATGATACAAATTCTTTTAAAACAAATCAAACAACGCACGATTCAAGCCATACCTATGCTGATGCAACTAAGTGCAACGCTACATCCTCTGAAAACAATTTTACTGCAGTACTTAACAAACTGATTGACAAAATTGATAATACTGTGTCATTATTGGTTCCACTTATCAACACTTTAATACAAGTGCTTCCTGTTCTAGTAAACAAAAAATGAATACTAATATAAATGAGCATCTGTTGGTGGTCACCTGGAATGCTAGAGGACTAAAAAATAAATATTTTGAATTAAAGCTGTTTCTTGAATATTACAACATAGATATCTTACTGGTAACTGAAACAAAACTAGGTCCACATATCAATTTCTATATGCCAGGCTATAAAATATATCGTGCTGATCATCCAAGCGGAAACAGGAAGGGAGGTTCTTCTGTTTTTGTTAAAAATGTCATATTTCACGATGAACTTCTACCAGTTATAGAAGATGAGCTACAAATGTCTAGAATTTTAATAACTCTAAAAAACAGGACATACGAAATTGGATTGTTTTATTCTACGCCTGTTAATAAAATTACACTTGCCATTCTCTGGAATTTAGGCCATATATTGGGTACACATTACCTAATAGGAGGTGATTTTAATGCTCAACATCCTAGATGGGGATCCAACCTAGTCAACCCCAGAGGATGCTTACTTCTTCAAGCTGCAACACAACTGTCATTCGACTTCTTATATCATGTCGAACCTACATACTTTCCAGATGGGGGCCAAACACCTGATGTTCTGGATATCTTCATATGTAAAAGCATATCACACTTTTGTAGCGTACCATCAGTAATATCAGAACTGAGTTCTGACCATTATCCTGTAATGCTAACAATTAATTCAACAGCTGAATTAAAGACAAGTGCCATGCGATCTCTAATACAATGGCCTTTTGATTGGCGTTTGTATTCATCTACTTTAGAAGAAATAACTGAAATATATATATAACATCGAAATCACCTCATGACATAGACAAAGCTGTAAGTGCACTTACTAAATACATTCACTACGCTGCTGAAATGGCAGGAAAAAATAGAAATCCCACTCACAGAAATACTCCACATTAACACCACATTATTACACATTATCACCAAACATCAAACAGTTATTACAAGAAAAGAAAAAAATGCAGAAGGCTTTGGGAGCAGACACGGTATCCTCCATTTAAAACATCTTATAATAGAGCTACGAAAAATCTATGTGAAGCTATGAAAGAAGAACACAGTGCTTCTATTCAAAATAATTTAAACCACATTAATTTATCTGATGGCTCTCTTTGGAAGAAAACTAAGTACTTGACTAAGCATATCGACAGGATCCCTCCTCTAAAGGTTGGCAGCTCTTGGTTATGCTCCTCAGAAGAAAAAGTAAACATTTTCTCCAAAATATTAGAAAATCAGTTTAACCCAAATCCCATCATAAATCCCACATGTGAGCAGAGAGTCATGGAAGACATAAACGCACCACTACAACTAAGTCCACTTGGAAAACTTTTCACTCCTGCTGAAGACTCAAATTTAATCCAAAGATTGCCAAGAAATAAAGCACCAGGAAGTGATCTAATAGGGATGTAGCTCGCCAAACTTCTCCGACAGATAGCATGGGTGTACTCATTAATTCATCAATTCAGAGTGGTATATTTCCAAATTGCTTAAAAATATCAGTAGTGAGACCAATCCACAAGAAAGGTAACAAAACAGACCCATAGTACTGACATCTGTTGTAGGGAAACTATTTGAAAAAGTAATACTTGCTAGGCTAAACAAATTCTTTACTGTAAATAAAGTTATAAATCCTTGCCAGCATGGTTTTCAAACTGGGCTATCAACAGTGACTGCAGCAACAAGCCTCATTCATGAAATATTTAGTAAAAGTAGTTAGCTTGTATTTCGACCTAACAAAAGCATTTGATTATGTAGATCACCGTGTATTACTGGAAAAATTGGAAAGATATGGGGTGAGAGGAGTTCCCAAGATGCTACTAGCATCATACCTCCAAGGTAGAATGCAGCATACAGAAATATACCACAGGGAAGATAAACATGTGGTTAAAGTAAAATCAAATAAAGGTATTGTCCGTTACGGTGTTCCACAAGGCTCTGTGCTTGGACCCCTACTTTTCATAATCTATGTAAATAACATAAATGCCCCAGATAACTGCAAAGTAATAACATATGCTGACAACAGCACAGCAATATGCTGGAATGACTCAGACAATAACCTTAAAGAGACAGCACTATTAACAAAAACTTTCTTCTTGACTATTTCAGTACAAACAATCTTACAACTAATGTAAATAGACAGGCATTATTAAGTTTGAACTAGCAAACCGCCTAGAGGAAAACAAATTTAATATCACAATTAATGGCACTGATATAGAAGAAAAAAATAGTCATCAATTCTTAGGAATATTAGTAGATAAGCATCTATCCTGGAAACTGCATGTAAATGAAGTCTGTAAGAAGGTAAGCAAGGGCATATATATTGTGAAGTACATGTCAGAATACGTTGGCACTGCTACACTAAAAATGATTTATTATGGGCTAGTTTATCCACATATCCTATATGGTATTGAAGTATGGGGAGCATGTGCCTATATACATTTATGTAGAATACTTATACTACAGAAGCGGTGTCTTAGAATAATATATAAACTAGGAAGATTAGACAGCTGCAGAGATATATTTAGGAAGGAAAAAATACTAACAATGTCATTATATATATATAGGGTAATTTTACTTTTAAAATCTAAACCAGAATTAAACATAGCCATAGATGAAATTCACCAGTATGACACTCGATCAAACATAAACCTATACACAAAAAGATACAACAAAAAATCATCAAACAGGGATCCATATGTAATTGGGGTACAGTTCTATAATAAACTACCAAACACTTTAAAACAGTGCACTGGGAAAAAATTTACACAAAAATTAAAGAGCTACCTTTGTGAAAAAGCACTTTACAGGATAGATGAACTCTAAATTAGATATAGGCCTAGGGTAAATAGTTCTATGATATCTATTAATTAATGAATCTTGTATTCTGGTATGATCATAGTCTGTAATTAGATTTAAGTTTGACATGTCCAAAATCAATATGTTATTGATACACTGGATGAAATAAAATTATTATTATTATTATTATTATTATTATTATTATTATTACTAACTGGTATGCGCTAGCCTTCCGTCACTTGTTTTTCCAGTTGTCGTCTGCTGGCACCATGCTTTTAAATGGCGTTCCATCTTCCCAGTCTGAAAAATATGTTTGTAATTTTATATTTTTATAGAGGACATGAGGCTACTATACATACTTCCTTGTCTACTGGGCCCTTCTAGAATGTTTAAGTGTCAAAAAGCCGAAAGAAAAATTACAGCAGATAGGCTCTAGTATTAATAAATTTCATTTTTCTTTCTTTGAGGGTGAAGTATTAAGGAAAATGGTGATTAATGTTTCGCCTTATACCCCCAAATAATTATAAAACCAAAAAGCCGCAGTTAGCCTCAAATATTTATTATTGAAATGATATAAAATGTTTGAGTTGTGACTTATGCTAAAAAACTACACATGCTAAAAAAGAATACATATATTTACACAGACAAATAAAATACTATTTACATTATTACAGTAATTATTTACAAATTCATTAAAATCTATTTGTATTTAAAAACATACACTTAATATGTGCTGCAAATTAAAAGTAGTATGTAGTCATAAAATGTTGAATCTGTTGACAGCAGATTATCATAAAACGTAACAATATCTGCTAATTGCAGTAGTCAATGTTGATATAAAAACAGGTTGATCATATACAATAAAATTGTTGCTCTAGTAGCACGACACTCTTCTGAGTCTAGATTGTAGACAGTTCCATTTATGAATCGATGATTAAAATAAAATTCGGCTTGCTGCTTCTTGGGTTTTATCATTTTATACTGTGAAATGCATTTCGGTGCCTGTTTACACCATCTTCAGTCACTATGGAAATAAAATAATAATATAAAGTTATAAAAAGGAAGTTAAGTAAATGTAAAGAGTCATATATTAATTTAAGGTGGCATATGATCAAAGTTATTAAAGATAAAATTTACCTTGTAGTCTAAAGAGACTATATGTCTTCACCTGCTGCTGTTATGCTGTGTACTGTTAATATCATCCGTTGTGCGTTGTATATATGGTAGGGATGGTATTAGTTCAAAAAGCGGGTTAAAGTCTATTGTGTTCTCATTTAGAATGTTATGTTTATTCCTGTATATTTCTAGGGCTTCTAAAGTATTTCTATGTTGTTTCTTCTATGTTTACATGAGTATAAATGCTTAGCAAAGGCTGACTTTTGTCCATTATTATTCAAATCTAGCATATGTTCTTTGTATCTAGTTCTAAATTTCCTGCCAGTTTGTCCTATATATACCATTTTACAGTCATTAGGCCCTACAGTTCAACTTATATACACCATTATCGTTATAGATATCTTTTTGATCGTTTTTAATAACTTTATATTATTATTTTATTTCCATAGTGACTGAAGATGGTGTAAACATGCACCGAAATGTATTTCACAGTATAAAATGATAAAACCCAAGAAGCAGCAAGCCGAATTTCATTTTAATCATCGATTCATAAATGGAACTGTCTACAATCTAGACTCAGAAGAGTGTCGTGCTACTAGAGCAACAATTTTATTGTATATGATCAACCTGTTTTTATATCAACATTGACTACTGCAATTAGCAGATATTGTTACGTTTTATAATAATCTGCTGTCAACAGATTCAACATTTTATGACTACATACTACTTTTAATTTGCAGCACATATTAAGTGTATGTTTTTAAATACAAATAGATTTTAATGAATTTGTAAATAATTACTGTAATAATGTAAATAGTATTTTATTTGTCTGTGTAAATATATGTATTCTTTTTTAGCATGTGTATTTTTTTAGCATAAATCACAACTCAAACATTTTATATCATTTCAATAATAAATATTTGAGGCTAACTGCGGCTTTTTGGTTTTATCATTATTTGGGGGTATAAGGCGAAACATTAATCACCATTTTCCTTAAGATAGGCTCTAAATAACACTAAAAAGGAAAGATTAATTAACAAATATTGTGAAATATTTCCGATATAGACGACATTATTTTGTACTCGACTTGCAGTAATATGTTATCAATGTATGAATATTTATATGCAGTGTGGCGATGGGATATTCTTTAATTTTTAAATTAATATTAAATTTGCTGTGAGCATCGAGATGATGTTATGTGCTATTTAAAAATAGAGTAAATTACAAATACAAACAAATGTAAATTACATATTAACACAATGATAATTACAATACATTGTGTTAGTTTTACACCTTTGTTAAATTGTATCTTTAGTGCACCTTTATATTTAAAGATCACTTCCCTGTTTAATTTATCTAGTTATTTTAGGCCTATTTACTTTACTTTGCTGTATAAATAGGCTATGTGTACATTACTGTAGCCTTCTATTGCATCTGAGATCAAAATATAAATTCTGTGATTTCTAAATAGCCAAGTTAATTGGCGGCCTCAAATAAAAACTGTGACAATAGCGTTGCCAATTTAATAGGCTACATGACTTAACGTATGATAATTCTAAAGTTCTGCCTTTATATTCTGCTATGTCATGCAATGAAATATTTTTAACAATATTCTGTCTCATAACTACAAATGAAAATCATGTAGCGATGGTCTAGCATACCGATAATAAAAGGAATAAGAAAGAATAAGAAATGAGGGGGGGAAAAAAAAAGATCTAATCGATTTTCAAGTTCCAATCTTTTTTTAACTATTATGGACAGGAAAAGGTAAGTTTTCGTGTTGTAAACATATTTAAATATTTGGATTTTGAATACGTTTTGAATAGGCTAAATATGCATTCGATATAGAAAATAAGTATTTAAAATGTCTGCGAATACACACCACATATACCAGTGTTTATCACATACATCAATTAGTATTTTACTGCCTGAACCCTAGAGGTATATTCTTTTAGTTACTTTGAATCATACCCAATCGCCAAATTAGCAGCACTATATATAAATATTCATATCTTCGTAACATATTGTATGTCGGGAACATAGTAATGTAGTTAATATCTCACAGTATTTGTCAGCTAATTCTTCCTCCTTTTTGACTTATATAGCGTCTATCTTCTGCAATTTTTCTTTAAGCTTTTTCACGTAAATATATATATATTTATATATATTCTGGAAATGTCCAGTATACAAAGAAATGTGCCTAGTTGCGCTTTACCCGCTACAAAAATAGAAAAGTGCGAATGTATTTTTTAGTCTGCTAAAATGAAACTCCATTTAAAAGCATGGTACCAGCAGACGACAACTGGAAAAACAAGTGACGAACGGCTAGCGCATACCAACTAGAGCAGTGGAGACATCTGCTGGTTCTAGTTCGCTACATCCCTATTGTTTCATCTTTACTAAAAGCTATGCCTCGGAAAACACTGGTCCTATTAACACAGATATTAATGCCATATTTCGCTTGACTTATTTTCCAACAAGATGGAAACAGGCTATTATCGTAATGATACCTAAACCAGAGAAGCTAAAAAATGATCCAAGCAATTATCGTCCCCATCAGTTTGCTACCATTATTTTCCAAAATCTTTGAACGACTACTTTTTTCTCAATTACTAGAAGCAACACACTCTTATGATACCAGCCATAGAGTTTGGATTCCGGCCTGGTCACTCTTGTCCTAAACAACTTCACAGAGTAGTAGATTCCATTTTAGATACCTATGAAAATTAATCAGTTTGCCTTGGTTTATTCATTGATACTACAAAAGCGTTCGACAAAGTATGGCACGAAGGACTACTGCACAAAATTAAACCTGTTTTGTCAGATACCATGTATAGAATAATATTGTCCTACCTCAGCAAAAGAACATTCTCAGTAAAATACGAGAACTCACAATCACTGCCTGGATCCATAAATGCTGGAATGCCACAAGGCAGTGTCATAGGGACGTTTCTTTACCTCATCTATGTCTCAGACTTTCCAAAAAGTGATTCAGTTAAAATAGCGCAGTTTGCTGATGATGTCGTCATATTAAGTACAGGCTCATGCCAGGAAGCTGCAATGAAACTACAGACATTTACCCAGGATATTGACAACTGGTGCATGAAATGGAAAATAATAATGAACCCTAAAAAATCAAAGATCATCAAATTTACATACAAACGCAAGACTACAGACTATGCCATTATTCTACAAGGAGAACAAGTTCCCCACACAGAAACAGTAAAATATTTAGGACTCATCATAGACAACAAATTAACCTGGAAACATGACATAAATGATCTCATAAAACGACTCAGGAATAGAATCCACCAGCTAAAGCATTTACTTAAAAAGTACATTACCATTACACATCAAGAGATTGATATACTCTTCCATTATAAAACCTATGTGGATGTATGGCTGCGCTATCTGGGGTTCAGCTTCAGACTCACAGGTGAAAAGAATTCAAACTATCCAGAACCGGGTTCTAAGGCTAGTAGTGGACGCACCTTGGTACGTTCGCAATGACACCCTCCATCGCGATCTGCAAATCATTAAAGTCGACTCCATTCTAAACAACAGCTACAACAGACTTCATCATTCCTTCCTGCAACATCAAAATGAACTGCTCATCCAGATTCCACACCAGATGCCACCACAACGCAACCATAGAAGATTAAAACGTAAACGACATACAGACCTACTTGACAATTAGACTATCTACTTTATTAGTAAGGACAGTCAGTGGACTGAGACCTTGCAACATGTTTAAAGTATGTGCATTTTTATGCATATGCAATTGTTAAATCTCATCTCAATTGTAATATACTTTTTTATAATAAAGTTTAAAACATTAAAAAAAAAATATATATATATATATTTCTCGCTATTCCCGAAATGCTTCAAGATTGTGCGTTGCTATGGTACTGAAACAGTGTAAGTGATTGGAATTCTTGGGAAGATTTTGTGAGAGAATTTAAAACTTACTATTTACCGGTAGATGCGGAAGAATCTTTGTTGGAGGAAATTAAAAATAGGACTCAAGGAAAACATGAAACAGTGGCGGATTACACTAATGCAGTACAAACTTTAACACGTCGGTTAACTACGTCTATGGATCCCGTGCAAATGATTAAATTGTTAATGAAAAATCTCAGGCCTGATGTAAGATTTTACCTTTGTCCTCAGGAAGTGGAGTCAGTGGTGGATTTAGTCAGGATAGGAAGACATTATGAGCAGATTTTAATAGAATCTGAGAAGTATGTTCCACCTCCAGAAGTATCGAAGCCTAGTGTTAGAGAAATCGTGTACAACTCTAAAATTAAAAAGTTTGTACCAGGCTTAAATACAGTAATGGGAATAGAACAAACTTCGGGTCGGAAAGGAGGTGAAGCTGAAGGGAAGTTAGGAGTTAAACAAATGAGATGGTGGGATAAAACAAATAAACAAGACGTAGGACAAATTCATAGATTGAATTTATCGCAGGATAATATAGTTTAGGCCTATCTAATATTAATGCAGTTAAAGAGATAGGGGATACAAATAGAGGAAACGTTGTGGAAGTTTCGAATGATGCAGTAAATTCTAAGCAGAGAAATAGGACATAGACATTTTGAATGTAAATTAGAGAGAAGAATATTTTGTTTTAGATGTGGTAGACAGGGTAAAAGAAGTAATGACAGTATATGCGGGGGAGCTAGGAAAAACAGGCTTGTGAAAATTACGAAACCAGGAAACTTTTTTCTCGGCTTTGACTGTAGATTATTTAGGTGTTTCCACTCGGGTTCAGTCCACCATAAATAGATGTGTAGTGGAAATTGAATTAGGGGGAACAATAATGTATGCTTTGATTGACTCCGGGTCAGACAGATGGTAGGAAAGGAAGAGAACTATGTGAGACAATAGGAAATAACATACAACCTTTAACCGACCAAGTAGTTAGGTTAGCAGATAAATCATTCAGTAGATTGTTAGGTGAAGTGATACTTCCTACGAAATTACAGAGCAAGAAAGTGGAATTAAGTTATAGAATAATGCCAAATTTAGCCATGGACGTGATATTAGGCTTGGATGCACTTGCGAAGCTGGGCATAATAGTAGATGTGACAGATAATAGTTGGTCTAGAAAATCCCCGAACGCGATTTAAGTTCATACAAGTTGACAAATTGAGTGTAGGCCATGAATTAGATGCTTTATTGAGCATTCCTACTGAAAGGGAACAGAAATTACTTCAAGAATTTCTAGCAGAACAGCTACCATTATATGAAAATTGTACAGGGTGTACGAAAGAAATAACTCATAAAATTGATACAGGGTCAGCGGAACCCATTAAGCAAAGGTACTACCCGGTTTTGCCGATGTTGGCAAAAGCTATCCATTTGGAAATAGACAAGTTATTAGAGCAAGGTAATAATAGAACTGTCTAGTTCACCCTGGAGTTCACCCGTGGTAATGGTAAAGAAACCAAAAGGTTCTTGGTGTTTTTGCGTTGACTTTCGGAAAATTAACCTAGTCACAAAGAGGGATAGTTATCCACTTCCTTATATTGAACAGATATTGAGTAAGTTGAGAAGGGCAAAGTATATTAGTACCACTGATTTGATGAATGGGTACTGGCAGATCCCCTTAACAGAGAACAGTAAGGAAAAGACAGTGTTTACTGTGCCAGGAAGAGGCCTATATCATTTTAAAGTCATGCCATTTGGAATACACAATGCTGCAGCCACGTTCCAGAGACTTGTTGACACTATTCTGCGAACAGAGATATGAGAAAAGTGCTTTGTCTATTTAGATGATATAGTCTTAATAAGTGAATCATTTGAAGAACATTTGGAGTTACTGGAGAAAATATTTAGTAAGTTAAGGGCAGCGAACCTTAAGATTAACGTGGAAAAATCAAAATTTGTTAGGACTGAGTTAAAATATCTTGGTCATATTGTAAACCCTTTAGGAATAGCCATGGACCCTGATAAGGTCAACTGTATTCTAGATTACCCTGTACCGACTAAAATAAAAGAAGTCAGATCCTTCTTAGGTTTAGCTTCGTGGTACAGAAGATTTATTCCTTGTTTTGCGGAATTAGTAGCTCCTTTGACTAATCTGTTACGCAAAAATCTGAAATGGAATTGGACTAGTGATTGTCAAAAGGCATTTGATGATTTGAAAAATAGACTAGCAAGTAGTCCAATCTTAACATGCCTAGACTATAGTAAACCTCTAGTGGTACAGACTGACTCAAGTTTCTCCGGCCTAGGAGCTGTCCTCATGCAACCGGGTGAAGCGGGCGAAGAGAACGCTATAGCGTATGCAAGTCGTTCCCTCACTCCAGCGGAGAGGAAATGGTCTGTGGTAGAGAAAGAGTTACTAGCCATACTATGGGTCATCCAAAAATTTAGGGCTTATATAGAAGGATACCACTTTGTAGCCCATACGGATCATTTCTCTCTTAAATGGCTTCATACGCTAAAGAATCCTTCTGGATGTTTGGCTAGGCGGAGCTTGCTCCTACAAGAATATGATTTTACGGTGGTACATCGTGCAGGCCGCTTACAAAAAGTGTCCGATGCTTTGTCAAGGATTCCTGGTAGAGATGATTCGAATTTGCCAGATGAAATGTGTTTAGCCATAAGCCTAAGTAGTGAAGGGGAATGGGAAAATATTCAAAATGTTTGGTATAAGAGACGTTTAAACCAAGTCAGACAGAATCCTCAGTATTGGCCTGACTGGAGGGTCGAAGGAGGTAAATTGTTTCATCTAACATTAGATTAATTAGGTCAGGTGCTAGAAGAAGATTCGAATAAGTGGAAATTAATGGTTCCATGGGAATTTAGGAAAAATTGTTACAGGAATATCACGACGAACCAACCGCTGGACATTTGGAATTACCAAGACATTCTTAAAACTGTCTAGGAAATATTTTTGGCCTAACATGTTTAAAGATGTTGCTAAATATATTAAGGAATGCCTAGTATGTCAGACACTATCAAAGACTGATCTCTCCCGGACTAGCTACCCGGGTCTGCAAGAACCCAGCTACCTTTCATAGAAAGAGGCCCTTGCCCGATAGGGATGTTACGGGCTAATACTAATACTAATACTAATACTAACTAGTATGTCAGAAATATAAAGTAGTACAAACCAGACCAGCAGGACAAATGCATTTTCGAAGAAAAGATCGCCCCTGGGTTACGACTTCAACTGATATATTAGGGCCTTATCCTCGCTCAAAAAGGGGAAATCAATATATTGTCATATTTTATGACTGTTTTTCAAAGTGGGTGGAGTTCAAAGCATTGAAAACAGCTACCACTGAAACAGTTCTGGAAGCGTTTTATGAACTTGTAATTTTGAAGTGGGGGGGTCCCCGTATATTTAATCATGGACAATGGACCGCAGTACAGCAGCAAAATTTTCCAGACAGTGGCTAAAAATTTTGGAATTCTGGCCTGTTTTGCTCCAAATTACTCTCCCCAAGTAAATCCAAGTGAGAGAGTAAACAGAGTGTTGAAGACCATGATCTCAAGTTACATTAACATGGACCATACTCAGTGGGATAGATATTTGAAAGAGTTTGTTCATGCCATTAACATTAACTCGTCAGTACACAAGTCGACAGGCTATTCTTCGTCACTTTTGAACTTCCGTCGAGAAATTGAAGTCAGTAAATCTCTTGTTGAAACTCCAGACACAGGTCTATTGCCACAACAACCAAAGGAGTGGATAGATAGGATGAATAAACTTCAAGACTTATATTTAATAGTGAGACTTAATCTGTAGAATGCATTTAAGCAAACGAGCCATTACTATAACATTAGGAAGAGAGATGTAAATTTTCGAGAAGGGGAAGCAGTGCTTAGACGGAATTATGTGTTAAGTTCAGCTGGACAGAAGTTTACTGCAGGTTTTGCCCCAAAATATGTAGGACCATTTTTAATAAAGAAAAGGCCTGGACTAAATGCTTATGAGTTGGATAGAAACCATAAATCACAAGGCAGGTGGCATATCAAAGACTTAAAACCATTTTGTCCATACTTAGTGAAAAAAAATTAATAAATAAACAAGTTTCATTATTATATAATGCGTGCTGCTAAAACTCAGAAACGAGTACAGATACGATCAAGTTATATGGTGTGGTAGCCCTCTATCCCCCATCCATGAAGAACATCCCGTTTTTACCTAAAGGGCGTGCTTTTGAAGATATAAGGGCTGGAAGTTTCGCCCTTTAGAAATTTCTAGAACAGTCCAGAACATTCGAGAGCATTCCACAACATTCCGAATATATAAAATAATGTATAGGTATATATAATTATTATATAATAATTGTGGAATATTCTGGAACATTGTGGACCATTCAAAACCTTTTCTGTGGGTTTATAAAGCAAGATCCGTCGTGGGTTCGAACGTCAGTTTCTTATGAAGAGAGAATGTACAAATCAATCAACACGATGGTAAACGTTGAAGAAAGTGTCAACTTCCCTACAGAATGTTTAAACACTTTGCAAGTACCGGGAATGCCATTACCCTGCCTTCGACTGAAAACTGGATCTCCGATCAAACTACTCAGAAATCTTAACTCACAGAAACTATGTAATGGAACAAGTATGATCGTCAAACAGCTATCGAATAATATCATCAAAGCCGAACTTATGACTGGAAAGCTAAAGGACACACAGTATTTATCCCCAGAATACCACTGATCTCTACTGAACTGCCATTCCAATTTAAAAGACTGCAATTTCGAATCAAATTAGCCTATAGTTTTACAATTAACAAAGCACAAGGACAAACTTTAAAACACTGCAGCATCAACCTCAGACTCCTGCTTTTCTCACGGTCAACTACATGTAGATTGCTCTCGAGTAGGAAATTCAAAAAATTTGTACATATATACCCCGGACAACAAAATGAAAAATGTTGTTTATAAACAAGTATTCTAAATAGTTAGAATATGTTTTCAATAAAGATGTTTTACCTCTTGTATTTGAAAGATTATCCTTTTATTCCAACTACCGCACAATTTCATATCAACTCCTTGAGTGAAGCTGGGTACCCCAGCTAATTTTCTATAATGCCAATTCCATCATCTCTTCATATTGACTTGAATGTGAATTTCATATTGTCTTTTCTGTTGTAAATTCATAGAGGTATGCCGTGGCGTAGTGGCTGAGACATTGCACTATAACCAGATGGTCGCAGGTTCAATCCTGATGAGGTCTGTATTTTTCAATTGGCCTAATCCTTCTGATGGCACTAGGGCCCTGGGGTCAACTTAGCCTCTAATTAGGAACAATCCTGGGGGTAAAGGCAGCCGGTGCGTAAGGCTGATAGCCTTACTACCTTCACATGTCGACTGTATAAAATTTGGGAGATTCTACCTTCTGGAACTGTTAGGGCCTCCACGGCTTGTACAGGGAGCCAAAAAATAGAGGTTCAAAGCTGAATTCTAACATGTTCACAACAATTCTCAATACAGTAAGGCGTTTTTTTCTTACAAAAGGAGCACAAAAATACCGCACCTAAATATCCTACTTTATTGTTATGCACAGTTTTTACATACTTTATAGGAACATTCCAAACAATAACTGTATACAACATACAGCTTCATATCATAATATAAACTAGCCTCATTCCAGTCATTGTATAATCCAAGCCTCGAAGTCAGGATCATTGTCTCCAAGTCACAAGAAGAATGTAAAGTATTTGCCACTGCTATGAAGTGAAATATATATAATTTATTTTCTATTATTACCTTTACATTAACACAACCAAAAGTATGATGTAACATGACATTCTGGGGCCTATTTCACGAAGCGACGGGTGCGACAAGTGACGGGTTGACGGGTGTTGTCGGTTCAGCTGACAAGGGGTCAGAGTTTCTGTTTCACTAACATTTTTGACGCACCCGTCACTCGCTAGATCTCGCGCGACGGTTCGACAAGTAAGATGGCTACCCCTATGAGAAGAAGATTGCAGTGCTCCAGAAAATCAGGGAAGAAAAGTCTATTCTTTTGGTCTATTTTCGAGTGAGTTAACTAAAAAATAAACATTTGAAAAGTTTCTGCACTTGCTGAATCCCTAGAGTTGATATCCGGGAAAACTTGGCAGTATGTCAGGGACACTTTATGGTGTAACTGGAGGAAACGAACAATGCTAAGTGTTTATAGTATGTTCGTAAGTCAATAACAGTTTTTTAAATATGTATCGGTACGTGAATGTATACTATTCATAAACATGTAGTCATATTTATCCCCTAAACTACGTGTCTTATTATGTAATGACTAGAGCCCGGATTTCCATGCAAATGCATGTTTTTATATGCGTTGGATAGACTTCCCAAACTTTGTAGTTACTCATTACATGACTTATGGTTTCCAAATAACCATATTTTTTCCGTGCATGTTTGCATGTTTCGGCCTTTTTATGGCAAAATTCATGCATAATGCATGTTTTGGATTTTTTGGGTGTAATGTAGCATATTCAGACGTTTTTAATGCATATAAACCCTCATTTTCTGGTTTTAGTACATAATATAAAGTTACCATGCATAACTGTGCATATTATGAATGTGCCTCCATAAAATCTCGGCTTTTCAAAGAAACGTAAAAATGTTGTATTGTATTACCATTGTTATATTTTGATTGACTTGGCAACAGAGTTTGCCACCTGCATGAATTTGAGAGTGCAAACTACTGTTTGTCCTAAATAAACAGTAATATAATACACAAGGCTACAAAAGAAAATGCAGACTCGCCGACCCCCACCACCTTCCATTGAAAGAAAACTGCTAAACAGAATGTTCACTGCTTGAATTTGTGAGTCACTAGCCATTGTTGAAGACTTTAGAATGTGTTGTAGAGAAATGGGTGTGACAATTAGGAAAAAAACTTAAGAAGGTACTTAGTTCAAATCCCGATCTTAAACTTCTGAAAACAGTGAAATTGAAATATATTGCAGTATAGTGGGAATTTTTGATAGTGCATGTTTCGCCCTTCATTGTGCATATTTGGAGAAACGATAGTGCATGAATGCATGCATATTTTTAAGTTTGATAGTGCATGAAAATCCGGGCTTTAGTAATGACCTAGCCTACTGTGCTCAGGAATGTTCAATAAAATATTTAGGCACTGTCGAGAGAAAAAAATTATCTAAATTTAAATGATTTGTTTACCAAGAATTTTTTGCCATAAAAGTGCTTAACTTAATAGTTATTATTATTATTTTTATTTTTCATTTTCATTAATATTACAATTACAATAGTTGCAATAATGTTACACATTTTAGCCTATTGAGTAAATGTGTGGTACAATTTACTGTGATTACAATTTGTTCAATTTATTTATAACTTAAATTAAATGTCTAAATCACGTCCATTTTCTCAGGGCCACATACCACCATTACATTCACAGAGTGATCTCCTTTCCGATTTACAAAATAATAATGTTCATTTTCACTTGAAGCGTCTATTTAAGAGTCCCATCTACACAGCCACATACTTACGGCATTCTCCGAAATCATGAAATTTCCCTACAACTTCTATCATTTTCTCAATAGGCCAGCGGACCCACTGGGGCAATATTATTCTATTAACAGAAGCAACTACGTCATGCACTGCACGGCATACACTAGCTTTCGATAGGCTATTCCGCTACGGAATGATAATGTCCTCCTGTACCTAGCCAATGAAAATGCTACCTCAAGAACTTGCTTCACACCTAAAGACTGACTTCTGTGGGTTTTTCGGTGCAGAGATCGTCCAAGAATATTAATTAGTTGTTCCATCTTCTCGAAAGTTATTCTGAATCTTTCATTATATTGGTAAGTACCCTCCAACTGTCGATAAATCACTCTCGTTCTGAAAATACGTTGTCTCCGAATTACTGACCACATGATTATAAGCGTGCAACTAACTTAATGTATAAACATGTAGTCTACTGCGCTACAACAATGCATTTAAGAATTGTGACGGGTCTGACTACGTGGGTCGCAATTCTCGACGAAATGACAAGTAAATGGACACCACTAGTCGCTTCGTGAAACGAAACGCTTGTCGGACGGCTGAAATTCACCCGTCGCATTGCTTCCGTTCGCTTGTCCGCTAACACTTGTCACTCGTCGCTTCGTGAAACGCAAACTTGTCAATTTTCTCGGTCCGACGGGTGTATTCGCTTGTCATGACAAGTCCCGTCGCTTCGTGAAACAGGCCCCTGATCTGAGGGACCATCAGAACTGGCAGGCAAAAATGCAGACTTGCAATTAACGCTCGATAGCAATTACTTGTTACGATAATGGAAACTTTTTCACTGATCCAGGCCTACCTAAAGACCTGTGCAGCACAGAGCTAAAAGCACATGCTATCAACAGTTTTGCCAACATAACAAAAAAACCGGTACAGGTCAGGGAGACTGATGTTAAAGGTAGAGGGTTAAGAAAGTAAAATACAATAAAGTACATATAAAAACAAATGGCTAAAAAAGGACACAATAGGCAAGATAAAACTTCACCACAAGGTTTTTTTGTCATAATTTGGACACATCTACTACCATCCTTTAAAGCTATACAAGCAAACAAAATAGACATTTTCCTAAACTTCCAGTCCCTACTAATGAATGCTATAAATCATACTTACTTGGTAAGGTATATGTGTAGAGTTTGTTGGTGTCATTTCACTGATCTGTATAAGATTTCGACCACATGGTGAAGGCTGATCGTTATTATTTGTAGGCGTGGTACTATTGCTCGTCCTTCCATTTCCTACATTAGCTCTATGAGGTGACTGAGGAGGTGAGGAGAGATCGATCACATCAGCACCTGAACCATAAACTGTTCCAGCAGATGAATAACGCGATGTTCCATTAACCGGGACAAGGGGAGGGGGAAATTTGTTAGAGCTGCTGGTGTTGGTAGTAATTGCAGTAGTGTTGTTATTACTGGTAGGAGGTGTATGCCTCTGCTGTGGTTGAGGTGAATAATGTGGAGAATGCTGGGAATGCAGAACTGAACTATTATGAGGAGGGGGAGGAAGCATCTGGTGGTGAGAAGCGTCAGTAAGGCCCATCAGGTGCAAGGAACTCTGAGACACATTTGGCATACTGCTAATTCCACTCGAAGAGCTGTACGTACATGATGACCTGAAATCAGAAACAATATCAATTTAGATGACATATAAGTTATAACAAATAATATGTTAATGAATCATGACTAGGGGGCGGATTTCTATGACCTAAAAAATAAAATATATGCATGCATTTATGACCTAAAAAACATTAAAATATGACCAATAAAATTTAAATTATGACTTTACCATTGTGTATATTCTTTTTAAGTTTCATTACATTTCATTTTATTAAAATATAATGTCAATTATTTAAAATATCTGTCAATTCTCAAAAAGTATCATTATAATGCAAAAATTACAAAATATGTTATGAAACTTCAAAATTTCTTTAATATGCACACAAATATGCCAAAAATATGACCTAAATATGCATATTCCTAATAAATATGCTACAATAGTTGAAAATTTTCTAAATATGCACAATAAAAGCCGTTCCATTTTCACCAGGATGCTTGGAATCGGGTTTAAATTAGTCGGAAACCTGAAATAATGCAAAGGGGAAAAATATGACGTCATAGAACTCCGCCCCCTAATCATGAGTATTCTCAAAACTGAATTGTGTGTAAATTTAAACTGACTTTCATAAAACAAACAACTAGCACAGTTTATATCTTCTTTAACCCTTTCACTGCTAACTTATTTATACATAAGTTATAAGTATTATTGAAAATTAAAAAAACATGGATGTATGGTAGCATGGTACTGCCCCGTCCTAAACCAAAGCCTCTGCCATTTCCATGGATCCATTCCATCTCATCCATCACCTATCCTGGTCCAGAGATATCAAGTCTTAGTGTGACTCCCTTCAGGAGTTGAATGACAGCCCCCACAGGAAATAGCATGCTAGTGAAAGTATGAGGCACCCGTACTAGGAGGCTCGAGAGTTTGGTTATATAAGTTATAGTATATATTCCTCACATTATATCAACAGGCGATAACTTTTGAATCACTAAGGAAAATTTCAGTACAGCAAATGGGTTTCATGAATTACTCCTTTAATACATAGGTAAAATTCTGCAGCTATTAATGTAAAATACGAGGGTTGGCAACATATCTATAAAATCAAAGTGAATTGCAGGAAGTTCAAATAGCTTTGGTTGGATGTTGGATTTTGTTCTGTCAGATCCAAATTTCATTTTAGACCGGCTGATAAAGCCAATACAATTTCTTCTGGTTACTGAGAAGGCATTCGTAGTGACAGAAGGCTCCTATTTGCTCTGAAGTATGTTGGTCATAAGTGAGCAATTTTGAGCAAATTTTAAGCTGATGCATATATAGCTGTAGAAGTGAAAGCGTTAAATAAAGTACCGGTAATAAATAAATAAAATAAATAAATACAAACAAAATAAAGAATTCTACATAAAAATTTAAATTAGGAACTAATGCTTCTTGCTGGCAGTGTACATCTTCCCTTGCCACACTTCATAACATTATTGCATAATTAAAAAGGATCATTTGGATAATGGTTTCTCGGGCTTTCAGCTGGGTGAATACCAGGACTGATTCTGAATCTTCTCTCTCATCACTTATGCTTTTGCTTAGCTGTAAGCACATCAAGCAGATAAATCATTTGGATCATTTGGATAATGGTTTCTCGGGCTTCAGCTGGGTGAATACCAGGACTGATTCTGAATCTTCTCTCTCATCACTTATGCTTTTGCTTAGCTGTAAGCACATCAAGCAGATTCGGATTATGTGGTTCAAATTTCACATGATGTAAAATAATATCATAATCACTATCACGATTATCATATTATTATTATTATTATTATTATTATTATTATTATTATTATTATTATTATTATTATTAACACAGCACTGATATCTACTGTTGTTGTTCTGATCGGATATTCAAACCGCACATCAAAGCAGATTGTTATCTTTTCAGAAACTGCATCCTGAAACAACATTTTGAAGAGCTGAACAGTCTTTGCAAATAATTTCAGCAGCTGTTATATGTAAAAAAAAATAACAGATTATGGTTTTGAAGGTTTGATTTAACCCAGGTAGCTTGTAGAATGCATGAACAGTGCCATCATTTTTTGTGTTGGATGTTAAACATTACCTGTGCTGCTATTTTAATCCTGAATTTAACTGTAAACTAGTATTTTATGAACGTTGTTATATAACTTAGGAGCAGTGATGCCATTACTGCACAATAACACAAACAAAAATGTAATGAATAATGTGTTCTGTAAAATAAGTAGAAGCAGTGCTTTTTTTGTGACGGTACGCAACGGTACGCAGTACCGGCACCTTTTTTTCCTTAAAAAAATTGGATATTACCCGGAATATTCCTTTCACAATTCCTATAAAATTATGGCCTATTACTTAAAATCAAGCTTGTTTGTTGGTTTTGCTAGATTTCTACATACATAATAGCCTACATACGAGCACATGATAGTTTCTGTAAATTATCGTGGCTACTGGACTGCAAGAGAGTTGGGGTTGAATTTTCCAGCCCTCAGCAAACTGCTCCTGTGGCCAAGGCCATTATAAGAGTACAAGATTGCACCAAGTGCAGTTAATGCTAATGTCAACAAGTACTAAATAGCTAACCACCATAGTTAATCAGGGGTTAGTGCGTGTTTAAACTTAACTGCATTCGTTGCTTACATATAATTTGAAAAGAAAACCCTTCATTTGTGTTGCAGAGGCAAGTGAATTCACAGTTGTTTAGTACAATTGTAGGATCAAGGATTGCACGTGGTTCACAAGTAGAGAAGTGAAATGAGCAAAATATGTAATTATTTTGAACCGGTGCTCAATAAAAGAGTGCATGACGATGTTTTTTGAAGTATCTCATAAACCTACAAACTGAATAAAATTAATCTTTAGAGAACGTTGCAAGTACCGGTAATTTCACTGCAATTCAAGGGGAGAAACATTTCTGGCCATGATTGCCCGACTATTCGACATTAACTCAGAAAAATGACTTCTGGGAGAAGTGTGGGAGCTCCCGTGTGATTCAGTTAAAAAGTTTCGGTGAGTACCGCCACCTTTTTTGTTAGAAAAAAAGCACTGAGTAGAAGTATCTTTGTTGAGAAGTGAAAGACAAAAAAGATACTGTGTTCATTACTGATCTTTCCTTCACTTCGTTTAATTCAACTCCATAAATGTGGGAATTTATCTAGGGGGAGTCTCAAGTCATGAGCTGACACTTTGGACCAATAGGTGTGGCTTGACAGACATGGTGGTCAAGTATTTCTTTAGTTTAGTGGTTCTTATTATTATTATTTTATTTCTTCCTGCAGCACTTGCAGGTTGCCAATGACAAACAGCACCATCAACAATGGATATATATATATATATATACACAGTGAGTCCCATGCAAGAGTTGGCCAATGACGCGGGTTTCTGTGCGCGGCGGGCACAGCTCCAACTCCCGAGCGATAGGGTGAAATATCTACGGAAATAAAGCCGCGATCAGTGTAATATTTCAGGTTCTCACATTTACAGTTAAAATTACGATGAAAATAACTACATACTTCATCACAAGAGATGTTGGAAATGTCCTCCTCTTACATCCACACAACAATGACACCTTTTTTTTAGTAAAAGTTCTTTCACGTGCATAAGTTCAGCTTCCGAGATAGAGTAGATTTCTCTTGTGATATTGTCTTCAAGTTTTCGGAAGCTGAACTTATGCGCGTGAAAGAAAATTTCCTAAAAATGTGCCAGTGTTGCGTGGATGCAAGAGGAGAACATTTCCAACATCTCTTGTGATGAGGTACGTTGTTATTTTCATTGTAATTCTAACTGTAAATGTGAGAAACTGAATCATTACACCGATCGCGGCTTTATTTGCGTAGATATTTCACCCGATCGCTCGGGAGTTGGAGCTGTGCCTGCCGCGATGCAGAAACCTGCGTCATTGGCGAACTCTTGCATGGGACTCACTGTATTATAGATTGAGTGAACACAATTTAAAAGTCAGTTTGATGAAGACTACATCTATAAATCATCAGCCATCCAGTCAATGTGGTGAACGTATTTATATTCTTAATGAAGAATGAACCCTGGCCATTAATATGTCATACACTTTTTTTTATAATTATTTAGTTCGGACTCGTTTGGAATAACCCTGGTAATTCGACTACGTCATAGGATGGTAAATAGCTGTGGCGTAGGTGAATGCGTTCGCTCCTCTCATGCAGCGGGCCCAGGTTTGAATCCTGGTTGGGACAAGTTACCTAGGTGGGTTTTTTCCTCATCTGTGAGACAAATGTCGGGTAACTTCAGGCCCTTGTGGTCCCCGGGTATCATCTGGCTTCCATTATCAACCTCATCCCATCCTCGCTTTCTTCAGAGTGAGTGTGTGTGTGTATAGTGTGTCACGACCTGTGTGTTCGTGTTGTCTCGGAGGTGGCCCTGGCATTGGGCTGATCACTCATTCGGGGAGGAGCTCCATGTCCTTGACTGGTCAAAGAAGTATGTACGTGATCTATAGATAATCCCTCTCCCGACAGGTCAAGGCCCGGGCGGCGTGGGTCGCTTAAATGTCCCTACAAGGGAAGAATACAGTTCAACTATTTTAAGAATAGAACCAGGACCACCTATATTTACTTTGTGTCACAAAATAGTTTAGAAACATTTCTCATCACTTTATATCTATTATAGTCCAGTATATAGGCAGCGAAAAAATGGCCCACCTTGCATTAATTTTGATTTTTCTTTTCTATATTGTTTGGTATAGTAAGAGTAGTGTAAAACTAAGTTTTCGACCTCGAAAGCCCTAGAGACAACTTTCTGTGAGCAAAAAACCACGAAATTCTCGCATTTTTTTCAGTTTATCGGAAAAATTTTCTAGATACCAACTTCTAGCAATTATTTTTCCAACACCATTCGAAAGAGCATAAAATTCCCTGCAAAATGCAGTGTTCAAACTTTAATTTACATTTAGTATTATAGTACTATAGTACTTGGAATTTTTTTAAATGTTAAAATGCGTGTTTTGACCCAGTCTATATCCCTATTTATGGTGGTTTTTGTAGTCCATTATGTGTTTTAATTATGAATGAGCATTGATTATGTATATGTATATGTATTACAAGATAACATCGAGGGGAGGGTCAAATTTGATGAACATTAATTTACGACCAGACAATATAGAAAGTCTAAAATACGTTTAAAATTATGTAGGCATAAAAAAAAATTATTTTTTGAATTCCTTTCTTTTCATGCGAGGTTTACTGTTCACAGTAGCCTACTACCAGTGTAAGGTAAAATTAAATTGCAGAATTGCCCAATTATAAGGTCACTTTGTGATTTCCTTCGTTTTTAGGTGGAAAAGTGGGAGAAATGACTCAGCGAACGTGGTGATGAGAAAAGGGGTTCTGTCGGTCTGTTGGTCTTGAGTAGGCTAGCGGACAGTGGACACAAGGGAAGGTCGATCTGCAATATGTTTGTGATGCCATGGAAACTTACTGCCAAATGATTACAGTGTCATCTGAGCAGCATATAGACGCAAGGTCCTCTCAAGTGGATCGAGACAAGGATGACACACTGAAACTGAATCTATGGTTTGTTTTCCATAACTGACTCATTAGCTATGTCAAGAAGCATAATGGGTCGTAATTAATTATCGTCTTTGATAGATACCAAAATAATGTGAATCACCGAGGTACTAAAAGGTTATAAAGGGTTCGCCGTTCCAAGATAGAGTTCAGCTGATATAATGTTTGATGAGAAAACATTCCTTGCTGTTTACCAAGAGAAGTTCTTGGGGAATGACAGTAATAAGAGTCGTCTCATTCAAATGTTGGAAAAAATCGAAAATATTTGCAAGTATTGCAGGCAGTAGAAGACGAATATGTGCGTATAGTTCTTACAGCTATGCCAAAAGGAGCCATTTATGATAGCGTCGTTGTAAGTGGGGATATTGACGTGCTTGTACTCCTGTCCGGGATACTCAATTCAAGTCAAAACATACACCTTCTCAAATCAGGAAGGAGTGTCAAACATGACACTCCCTTCAAAACCTCATATCAATATAAGCCAAAGTATCTTCTGTTTATTCATGCTTTTAGTGGCTGTGATACCATCTGAGCTGCATTTGGTCATGGTAAAACAAAATTTTCACCCTCATTGCGAAGAACCAAGCTTGAGAAAATACACTTCACTTGTTTACAAGTTTACTGCAACGAAGGAAGAAATCAGCCATGCAGGATAAAAAGAATTCTTGGCTCCATACAACACTAGAACGAACACCCGTCAGGGGATCAATGATCTCGGATACCATTTGTTTGTTAAGATGGCAGCCAAAACAAAGACCCAGCTTACCCAGGCTGCCACCGACGCAAGACACAGCTGAACATGCATTTCGGACATTCCACCAAGTGCAATGCTAGATGGGTAACAGCCGGCTGGATGCAGTAGAACGAAAATAGAAACGCAACAGCCAAGATCTCATTCCAATTAAAATAAAAAAAGTCCTAAACCACAGTCCTTGCTGCAACTGATACACTGCAGCTGCAAAAACAGGTTGCAATACTGCAGAAAAATTGGGTTGAAATGCAATGCAATTTGCAAAAAATGTTCAGGGATTTCATTTACCAACAAATTTGAGGAAGCAAGTTAAGTTGGCACCGAAGCTGTTGAAGGACACGATGATCCTGAATAATATAAGCATTCTTATTATCATTATGATTATCTGAAGCATTACTTCATTTCCCGACTTATCCGTTTGTGGTCACGTACTTGAACTTTTCTGAGTAATTCTGGCAGAGTAACCTCAATCATGTATGTTCTTTGGTATTTGTAATTTACTGACAAGGAACCTATCATTACCATCATATCGAAACATTCCTCAATATTTTTCCTGGGTCATCTAGATGACGTAAGAAATCCATGCTCCAAAAATGAGCTGCTGTTTTCAACTGCAAGCACCCTAAAATGCTTTACAAATATCTTGGGACATCCATAATAAGATATAAAATGATTGGTCCAAACTTTCCACTAAAAGTTCAATTAAAACTATAGGTAATGTGTTTATATTGCACAACTTTTTGTACAGTGCAGTGTAAGGTTTTTAACCGTTTTTATTTACGTTTTTAACCACTAACTACAAAAAGTTGTGCAATATAAACACATTACCTATAGTTTTAATCTTGGGACATATAGGGAATATACATGGTACTGTATAGATGGGACTGGACAACCCTGACGGTCGACAGTATTTCGTCATACATTCGTATTGAGAAAGCACGTGCATAATATAAACATTGCATTAGTATCATTCCGCCCTTAATGGTATTTCATTGGCTATGTGTTACGTCAGTCATCTTCTCGCAGCCAACGAAATATTTCTAGTAGGCTGTGTCTCCTTCCATAATAATCCATCCATGAGAGCAACTTTCAGCTGTCGATTTTATTGCCTTAAAGGTTCTCGTTTTTGCAAATAATTGGCCCTGAAAGAGAGTTTCCTAATGTTCGCTGCTGCAAAAACCAACAATTGAATAGTGTCTTGAAGCGATTCGGATAGCTGGAATTCGGCTAATTGGAGTTTTACTGTGTATACGAACCATGTATCCCCTACCTGAATCATTTCTACAAAGTACCTAAAAAGAACTGGTAAGCACATGGCTTGTTGTTAGGTGCAAAAGGCACATAATGTCATATGTATATGCTATATTGCTATTAAGCATTTTATCTACTTACAAGTTATTTTTGGACACATGAATGAAATATGTGAAAAGAAGGGAGGTTATATTATTATAGTAGATCGTAATGATATTGTGGATTGAATGTGGCAAAAGGAAAGCAAGCATGTAGTCGAGGTAGTTCCACGCCACGTCGGTCAACTCCGCAGTCCTCGCTGCCGCTGCACGATCCACCCGTCGCACTGAGTTAACCAGAATGGCACTATCCCAGTCCAGTCCAGTCCAGTTCACCAGCTCTTCCGTTCACTAGTGCCCCGTTGACTAGGTCTTCCGTTCACTAGTTCCTCCGTTGACTAGTCCCTCCGGTAACTGGCTTCTCAGCTCCTCAAGTCACAGTTACTTGAGGTCGCGCTGATCAGTCTACACCGTCCAGGTCTTCAGCTCCTCAAGTCACACTTACTTGAGGTCGCGCTGATCGGTTCCCTCTGTCCACACATTATTGCCTCTCTGACTGTTGACTACATTGACTGAATGACTGTTACTGTCTATCTCTTGCTATCCGCTGACGAGCTTATATAGTCCCGACGAATGTTCTGGAGCCGATGTCTCGAAGTCTCTGCCCGCGCATGATCTAGAATGCTGTTGCGGCGCACGGTCACACCCCTTAGCACGTGGCTCTTCTCCGGCCTCTCCCACGAGTGCGCACAGTCCACTCATTATGACATGTCCTCTGTAGGCCACGCCCATCGGTTCGCCGCTGCAATCAGCAATAAGAGAGCCGCCCCTTTTCTAGACGTCTGTCAAATTCTGGGTGAATCATGGCTTTGTGACAGTATTCACATAGCACTCATTTTCAGCTTGAACAACAAAATAAGCAAATAAACATGTCTTTGTTTTTAATGCATATCAATTATTCACAACAATGTCTCGCAGTCTGGAACATTTGAAACATTTGTAATAAGTTGATATTACTGCACTATACTGCACTATCTTGTCTTATAGCATGATGTGTCCTGCGGTTCAAATCACGTGCAGTTGTTTACAATATGAACTCGCATTCTCAAAATGAATGGACAAAATAGCACAGGCACTCTTTGTAACCTCTATCTGCCAAGGATATATACTTTAATTAGATAGATTTCGAAGAAAAATCGACCTATTGCAATCGATATCATGTCATGACTTTCGAAAAAAAATTTCACAGCTTTACGTTTCATGCCTCCCTAAGTACGAAACCACCGCCCATTCAAAAAAAGAAGTTATATTTATATATGAGGAGCGTCGATTCAAAACGCGTTTAGTCCACAAATAATTATTTTTCAGGAATGACGAAATACTGTTTGTGGCCAAACTATCAAATGAATTTTTTTTCTGGTCAGAATCAGTAATTAATATATAGTTAAATGTATTGGGTGTGACAAATCATTCTTTTCATTTACTTCTTTTATTGATAGTTAAAGTTTCTAAAGTAATGGACTTAACACATTTTGATCCTACACTATAATAATAATCATAAAAAAATATGAAAGTTAGTATTTTATTAAAGAATTACAATCACTTCTGATCGCACTAATACATAGTGAACTATTGCCCAAGTACCAAATTGTCAAAATTTAAACAATTTCTGTTTTTTAAGCATGTTAAATCATGGAAAATCCATGCTTCTCTTCTTTTATTATTGACCGCTAATGACATCTTTTTCGGCGTCTGGTGAATACCGCTTTCATTAGAAGAACACCTGCAAGAAATAAGACGTCGTAAAGTTCAACGCACCACCTGTTTCGCACTTGATCACGTCTAAAATGTGGACTCAACGTAATTTGCACCGAACCAAGTTCTGGACTGAATGTGTTTTGCATCGAACCCCATATTTCAGGCTCAATTTTAACGGGGAAAGGTTGCGATTTGGAACAAAGACGTTATGTAGTATCATGCAGAACACCTCAGAGAATGCGAATCCGCAAAAAACTACATTATGATCGGAGGTGCACTTAACGCGTTTTGAACCGACACTCCTCATATCTTACAACAAATAAATCATATATCAATATGACTAGTGAACGTAGAATTCCAATCATCATTGTCTGATATCAATTACTGTCACGAATCAATGGACAATTCTATTTGATCTGTTGGGTTGTGCCCTGTCACTTGCTCCCTTAAATTTGAGGTAACTCAAGCTATTGCATGCTTAGTGAAACTGCAGCAGCCTCCCCCCACCAAAAAAAAATTAAAAAGTTTGATTAAATTCAAATCTAGGACTATTACCACAGGTTAAGCGATCATTCTATACAATTAGGCCAAAAGAAATAGTATTTGTCATAAATAAAGATAAATATTAAGAGAAATGTATATTTAAAAGAAAATTTTGAATAAAGATACGTGTATCAAGTCTCCCCTTGAAAACCATATCATCTCTCCATGTGCCCATTTTGCGTTAAAAATTTCATAAATCCATTGGACCTAACCTGAGAGCTGAAATTTGCAGGGCATGTAGTATGCATTTTATGTGTATCTTTAGATATAACATGTTAATTCAGTCAAGAAATATAAATCAGGCAAGTGAGACATATTTTTATAAAAAAATAAATACTTACTTTAAGGTAGGAATATCATATTTTTTCAAGTAAATGTCAAAATGTGCGGAGTAGTGTGTTCTAAACAGCAGTATTAAATGGGGGAGAACTAAAAATCATGTGACATGAGTTACAGCCGATTCTAATCATAGAGTAATGAACTAGATGGGGTGTATGAAGTTTCCCTATGTATCAAGTGTCCCCGGTCTCCCCTAATTGAGGCTCTTACTCAATTTTTTTTTTGTTCAAATATTTATTTATTTTTGTTTTCAATAGGTACGGACTATAATACATTATACAGATACAAATACAAAAATACAAATACAATATTATACAAGTGATAAACACCCGAAAGAGCAGAATGCTCGGACTCGGGTGCAGTTCAGTTTTAAAACGTACATCAATATTTATGGTTGTTTGTGCCTTTGATTGAAATTATTGTACATAAAATATTATTGACAGCGTCTATGATATTGGATATGTTGTCTGGTTGCTAAACCCTTTTATGATTATGTTATATATCTCCGTATTAGTGTTCTTGAGTCATGTTTTGAGTCTTTGTTATTAAATGAGGGTGACTTTTAGGAAATTGGTATCTATTTCAAACTGCTTGCTCTTCACGTCCTCTCCATGCTGATTAGTGATGATAGCCCTATGGATTATCTGCCCACCTATGCTTCCTGACTCCTTCCCGCCTCTCAGGTTACCTGTGTTAGTGTGCTTTGTTAATTAGATGCAGTTTTCAGTTTAGTAGATTCCTACTTGTAGAATAGGATAATTTCAGGAGACCCATTATAATTTCCACAGAACAATAATTATCAGCGCTGCAAAATGAGGTAAATTATTTTGTTGTAATTTACTGGCACACATAACTTTTGTTTCATAGAAGAGTAACTATAACTGTATTAACATGCTTTATGAAGATTCAATAAACACATTTTTAATTTTTAAGCTTTTATTCTTGATAACCCGGTATTTCAGAAACCCTACTGTACTGAGTATTTGAAAACCCCTTTATAATAACTGTTCCAGACCTCTCCAAAAAACTTCTAAAACATGTTTATGTACGGAGCTATTTGTAATAATATTATATTTGTATATCAAAGTCAAAATATAACCTACAGAATATTATTTTTTGAAAATGGGCCTATAAAACCCAACCCATACACTCATGAAATTATTTTTCACCTGTGCACTGGCAGATTAATAGAAAACACTCTTGCTAAAAGAATATAAGTTCCAAATGTAAGGGGAAGTAAAACACACAAGAAAATATGTCTACTTAATAATGTTTCTGATAAGCAGGGTGGTGTGTTTGAGATTGGTTCAACCAGATAAGATGTACATAAAATATATCCTAACATTAAGAAAGGTCTGAGCAATCTTTTCTTCAATATGGATAACTTACCACTCATCCTTTCCATATGTAGGATAACTAAAAGAAATAGTGCAAGTATAAAAATGGGATATCAAGGATCAGGCTCAAGATATACACTCACATACAACACTTATGATCAAAGAATAATTCTCCTTCTAACATATATCATGTGAATCATAGGTTTGGGACAAAAACTGTATAATATAATAAAAGAAGTCCATAATATTATTTGAGAAGGCTTTTTTGCACTACAATTATATTTTGGCCTGTAACGATCACCAGATAAACTTCCAAGTATGAAAATTCTAATTTTTTGATCCTGTATTTAGACTGTTTTTGTCTTTGTTAAATCGGATATTATTCCTTATTGGAGAGGAATAATATATTTTAAAGTGGATTCTTTTTTTTGTGTGTGTGTAACTTACTAGATTTGGAGTTTATACAGTGATGATTGCTGGTTGGTCATCAAATTCTACTTATTCATTTAATTATTGGTATTTATTTATTTTTGTATTTTATATATTAGCAGAAGCACAATCTGTTAATAATAAAACTCCGTTTTTCATGAAATAATACTGAAAAAGGAAGACCCTTTCAACCTGTACATAAAAACAGACCATAATGATGATGCCTAAGTGGATCTCTAGAAGAAACAACAGGGAAGGCTTTCTAACTAAAACTAAAGATTTCAAACATGGGCTTGTTGTAACATAACTACCAACATTAAACGTCAAAATGTAGTGGGTGATACGTTGTTGCCGAACCCAGAATACTAGTTTTCTAACTAAGTGACAATGATCCAAGAGACATTTTAACTTACACGGCATAAGGCTATTATATTTTTTTAGAACATACACATTCTTAATACAATGTGTACAACTAAGTAATTTTCCAAAAAGATTTTATAATGAGAAGGTTTACAAACTGACCATATCTCAATTTGTGATTTTGAAGCTTGTATCACTTGCTAATTGATGTCCAATTGAGTCTTTTTCCTGCGACTTTCCCATAGTAGTAACTAATCAGTTTTCCTCCTCTCAAATCTGCCACTCCAGGGAGGCAGTCTTATACTTCATCCTAGCCGTGATTTTAGACCTAAATGGTCTAACGCTTGTCACAAATCTACTCAATTTGGACCTCCACAGCAAGATAGTTATTGCTAGGGACCGGATTTTTATGTAGTCAATACATGCGAAATATGTACATAAATAAGTAGAAAAAGTCACTGAAATACATAAAAATATGTAATGTAATATTTTTTGTAGTCTTCAATTATTTTCTCTGTTCCTGTGCTATTTTTTAGGTTTCTGATGGTAAAAATGCAGTTATACTCAATAAATTTTTCTCTCCCTTCTTTTTACTAAGAAGTCATTCTGAAATAACAAAATTGAAATGTGCTAAGTAAGATTGAAAATTTAATGATCGAGATAATTTCTTAACATGGTGGACAGCAGTTTTGGTCACAACTTAGTAGTTTATTGTGGCCAGATATTTTTCATCACAGCAGATGGTTTTAAGTTTTCACAATACACAAGAATATTTTCATTGAACGAAGAAAATTAATTGTCTGGTGGAAAATAGAATGCAAATTTAATAAAAATTTCCACAAAATAGGATTTCTGAAGGAAGTAAAATATGAGCCGTACCACATCAGTGTAATGTGCAGTGAACAACTAAATACTTTTCTAAATGCTCAGCAGTCATGTTTAGACGCCTGTCAGTCAGGATCCTTTTGTAGGTGGAAAATGATCTCTATACATCGCAAGAAGTCACAGGTGCATACGTCAAGAGAAGGCATTTTCCAGGTGAAATATCCTTAGGAACCTCCGTCTCTTCTCCGTCGAGAATTCTGTATACAGTCTTGAATGTAGCGTAACCTGGATTCCTCTTCAAAATTGACTGGAATTTCTGGACAATTTTCATTCCTGTTTCTCCCTGTACTGTGTAGTGTTTCATTTCTGCATCTTCATGGATTCTTTTAAGGAAAGTCCTGGTGTTTCCAGCTTCTTGCGATCCACCCAAAGTTGCTAACAATATATGCCAAGGAACATTCAACTTCAGGTTCATTGAATGCATTTTGAGACTCGTGCACTGCGGCACCAGATTCTGCAGGAAATGATGTGACAACTGACTTTACTGCATCAAAGTTTCCGTTGTAGAAGTCGACAGCCTGTATCCAGGTGCCCCACCGTGTCAGTATGGGCTATGGTAGTAACGGCACATTTGGCAATGCATTTCGGTAGCACTGTACACGACTAGGAGCTTTCACAAAAACTTTGACTGCCCCGCACCTCTTCTGCCATACGATGTAATCCATGGGCCAGACAGGATATGTGAATAAGATTAGGATAAAACACTTTCAAGGCAACTGCGGCTTTCAGCATGTACACTGCAGCACCAGAGCACATCACAAGCACTTTTTCCGCAGGCACACTTTCAGGCCACAACACTTTCAATCCATCGTTTACGAATCGTGCAACTGTGGAATAGTTAGTTTTTTCTAACACTTTTGAAGAGATAAGAAATGATCTTTTAGGTGAATCGGGGTCAAGTTTTCCTACCACCAGGTTTGCAGCATAGCGGCCCAACGTGTAGGTTGTATCGTCTACTGCCAGCCATATGTGAGAAACACCAACTTCATCCCGGATACGTCCGATTGCATCTTCATAGCACACATCCAAATATTTCTTGCAGAGGGTCGACTCATCAGGAATCTTCCAATTACAATATTTTTCCAAGAAGGACGAAAGTTCTGGGACTTGCAATTTGTACCATGGTACATCTGCGGCTAAGAAAGCTCTGGAAAGATCTTTGAAAAATGTTCTTAGGTTTTCAGAGGCTGGTTGCATTTGGGTCAGAAGCACTTGCTTTTTGGGCTGTTTTAATGCAGCTTAATAAAAACACTTTCTATAACACACTTTATTTACCTTGGTAAACTTCTGGACGGCCGTTTCGCAGGTGGTGTTCCTGCATCATCAGCAGAGTGCCAACTGAGGTCTCTGGAGCAAGTGTTTGTGAGGGTGTCTGTTATGGTGGGCGTATAGCAGGAACACCACCTGCGAAACGGCTGTCCAGAAGTTTACCAAGGTAAATAAAGTCCGTTACAGAAAGTGTTTTTATTAAGCTATTTTAATACACAACGCTAAAGTTGGACACAAGAATCTATGTTTTAATGTGTTGTTTCAACTGGGATTTTATAGAACAACCCACTTTTCTGTCGCACACTTGGCACACCATTACTTTGCCATCCGCGGTATAAGCGTCGTCAATTGTCACCCACGATTTCAGTTTTCATGTTACAGAGGATGCCATTGCCAAATGCAACAAAATGTACTCACAATAACAATTTCCCCACAGTAACAAATGTGTTACACAGTGTTTGGCTGATTGTCGAATAACTTAAATCATTCTTCAAAAAGAATTTATTGCATCTAGCCCCTTGTGTTTGAGGGACAAACTAGCAGGTAGTGGGAGGGGAAGGCATTGGACTAAAGCAGAATGGAAGGAGAGCTATTTTTACTACAATAGCTTCCCTTTCATTCCACTTGTGTGGGTTTATCAGAAATTCTGACCTGCCGTCATTGGGCAGGGATTATCTGCAAAATTTGGCAGTAGCGAAAAAAAAGTACAACGGAGCCTAGTTTTCCATGGTGTGATTTTAATAGCTTAAAACAAAATTAAGTAAAAGCAAATTTACAACCTTGCCACAATCAGATAAAAATTGCCAATTTTTTTGGAGGTCATGTTTTGAATGTTACTCTCTCAAATACAATATTTAATTAAGGTATTACTAAATGAAAAGTAGAGAAATTTAAAAAATAGTGCATTTTATGTAAAAATATGTACTCTAAATGGAAAATATGAAACAGACCTCAAAATATGTAAAACTATGTAACACTAGATTCATGTATGTTGTTCCTAACATCGTAATTCACCGACATTTTTCATTTTTGCTTGGCTACATCATACAAAGCAAAAAATATGTAATTACGTAAAAATCTGGACCCTAGTTCTCCATCATAGTATACTATTCTACTAGTTTGGCTACAACAATGGTGGATATTTGGCTGATGAAGCCAGTTAGAAATCCAGCTAGTATGTTGACATTATGCATTGTGGCTTGCAGTTCCTTCCAAAATCAAGAAGCTTCAAAACTGTGGCTTGTGGCCAATGTATAACTGAGAATTATTGCATGTTGCTTTACGAAATAAATCAAAGTAACCAATCCATCTTAACCAGATTATCACTGATATGTTAAATGGTAAATCAAATGTTAAATGGCATTTTTAAAGGGTTTTAGTCCAGATTTTATATTTCTTTTAGTTTCATGGTAATAATCTTTTGACTTTTGCTTTGAAGAATCTGGCCATATTTGCATAAAAATATTTGTAATTTTCAATAATCATAATATTTCAAGCGACTAATGACCACTTATTTCTTTTATTTAAACAATTTGTTAATAGTGTTATTTTTATAACTCACTTTAAATATCGTAATTATACTATGAGAAATAGTGTGTGTGTGTGTGTGTGAAAAGTTACCACTATAATCTGTCTAAACTTATTAATCCAATAACAATCTGAATTGTTCAACCTACCATTTTAATTTTTGTATGAAATAAGTTGGCCATATTTTTACAAGATTAAAGTTAAGCTTCTAAGTGACTGGTCATTTATATGTTTCATTAATATACTATTATATAGGGTCTCATCAGACATCTTTAACTTCATATGATTACAGTGAAAAATTTGTATCGACTATCAGAAATCATATTTCTTATCTTCAGAATGTGTCTCAAGTTGCCAGAGCAAAGAAATATTAATTATTCAGTTAAATTTAAATACTGTTTTCAATTTATAATTTGTATAGTGACCTTCAATAAAATAGGTAATTTGGACCATTTTCTTATAGTCAGATTCTAACAAGGTTTTTCGTCAATCCTATTCACAGGCTGTTGCTTGATGACCCCAGATGACAAGTTTATATAATACAAAATGCATATTACAATACACGGGCTATGTTCTTGCATTTTGTAGTTACTATAGATAAGAAAGAGGGTTTATTTGCCAAAAAAAATACAATGGTTGTACAGCAACGTCAAAAAAGCACATAAAATGTAAAGAAAAAAGGTCACAAGAACATACACTTATTATTAGGGTTCGGATGCTTATGACATGTCATATTTTTATCCTGACCTTCATTCTCGCCGCAAACACAAATTACACATGAATTGCACATTTGTTATTCTAATCGGATCATTTTTATTTTGCACATAAAGTCACATTTTGGTTTTGCTGTAACTGAAATTGAAGGAACAATAACAAGTAATAGCACAATTGCCTCTTCCTCCTTGTTGTTAACAACTTCCAATAGACAAGTTTTAAAAATATTTTCATTTCACTTTTGCAGTGGTATCTGGAAACATTAACAGATTAGAAGTTCTTTACAAGTGAAACTGTAAATCACCTGATTGAATTAATGTGATGTAATACAGGGTTCCCACAAATGATCTTTCGGGTTTCGAAAATGTGTAACTTGTGTTTAAATAAACTTACAAACATGTAACTGGTACTAATGGAAAGAGAAACTCAAAAAGTTTTGATTATAGTACCTTACAGATGTTCAATGTGAGCTCCGTTGGTAACACGACACACATCAAGCCTGCAGTCCATTTCCGCCCAGGCACGTTGTAACATGCCATGGTCAACTGTTCCAATGGCTGCTGTGATGCGTTCTCTTAGATCAAGGATGGTCTGTGGAAGAGGTGGCTTGTACACAAGATCTTTGACATAACCCCACAAAAAGAAGTCAAGGGGTGTGAGGTCTGGCGAACGCGGAGGCCAAGGAAGAAGTTCTTCATCGTCATTACCAACACGACCAATCCATCGGTTCGATAGTCTGGTGTTGAGCTCCAATCTGACTTCATTATGAAAATGAGGGGGTGCGCCGTCCTGTTGAAATATCACGTTGGGCATTTCCTGTTCCAACTGAGGCAGGAGCCATTGTTGTAGCATATCCAGGTACTCAAATCCTCCAATTGTTTTCTCTACAAAGAAGAACGGGCCGTACACTTTCTGCACACTTAAAGCGCAGAATACGTTTACTTTAGGAGAGTCGCGGACATGCTGCACGTAGGTATTGGGTTTTTCCGACCCCCAGACTCTAACGTTATGTTTGTTCACTTTACCTGAAAGATGGAAGGTGCACTCGTCACTAAACACTATGGATTCGAAAAACCCATCAGTTTCCATGAGAGTCTGCATATTCTTGCAGAAAGTACAACGCACCATTTTATCTTCTTCCTTTAAGAACTGCATCATCTGCAATCGGTATGGAAGAAAATTCAAACGTTTACGCAGAACTTTCTATACGGTGGATTTAGGGATCTGCAGCTCCCTACTAGCTACAATGGTTGATTTTTGAGGACTACGTGTAAAAGATTCACGAATCCGGTCTACAGTTTCCTCACTTACTGCCGGGCGTCCTGAAGATTTCCTCCTATAGATGCACCCTCTTGTCGTAAAATCAGAATACCACTTACGAATTGAAGGGCCACTGGGTGGATCTTCACCAAATCTTGTTCGAAAATGTCATTGAACAACAGTTACAGATTTATTAACATGATAATCGAGAACACAGAACGCTCGCTTATCCTCTATACCAGCCATTTTCTCGCTTTCGACAATGCGCAATGTTGAATGTCATTATACGTCATTGTTGCCAACTGTGATACTATAATCAAAACTTTTTGAGTTTCTCTTTCCATTAGTACCAGTTACATGTTTGTAAGTTTATTTAAACACAAGTTACACATTTTCGAAACCCAAAAGATCATTTGTGGGAACCCTGTATTTTAGTGTCATTAAACGTTTTAAATTGGAACACTTATTTCTAGAAAATATGTTCTTTATGAGGTCATATTTGCAGTCATATTTTCGACTTTTTAGGTCATAAACATCTGAACCCTACTTATTACTATACAGGTTGACTTGTGTGCAGTGGCGGCTATTCAGGGGAAGTAGGTGAAGTAGCACTTCACCAGTATTTTTCCTTTACAATACGTATTTTTAAAGTTTATTTTCCATATCACGAATGTTCGTTTTTACTATAATGTATTTCTACAATTTTGAATATCCCGCCACGACTGGTGTCAACGCTAGGAGGCAGTGAGCTCTCAAGTCCTCCTAGCATTGAAGCTGAACCTTCCCAGATGCATGGGTAGTCTGTTCCACTAAAAATGGGGGCGTGGGCTCATGGAAACCAGTCGTTTTCTCGCTTATCACACTGTCTTCTTGCTGAGGGGATCAGACTACCCGTGAAGGTGTTCAACAGTTCTCTCAGTCTCCACCAGACTTCTCTGTAAAGAAGTCACGTGATATTTTCAGAGGCCGCACGTGTACAGGCATTGTTGTTGGCAGTATCTCACACCGTGGCTTTGAAGAACAACTGTTTTTGTCATGAATCCTCAATATGATATCGTGTGCGTGTTGTTGGAGACGCCATTTTGTCGATTTAAGGAACCTGACAAAAAGGAAGTTTTAAGATGTGGACGTCCCACCGAAATTCTAGGGTTACGTGGTACAAAAGAAGTGAAAAATATAGGTAAATGCTACAATATTACTTTCAAATCATCGTGGTTTAAAGAATTTCCATGGTTGTGCTCTTCTCCAGCTCTGCAGAAATTGTTTTGTTGGCCATGCTTGCTTCTTAGCAATAAAAGCAACGTTTGGAATAGAGAAGGATATGCTGGCTTATTGAATATGACACGATCGTTACGTAAACACTCAGATTCGTCAGAGCACATCAAGTGTCAGGTAGATTTGAAAACTTTAGAAAAAAATCTAAATACAATTTCAGAAGCTCTACAGAAAACTGCCAGATTGTACACGGCGCAGTACAATGAAAACGTGCGTCTGAACAGACTTTTTCTAAAGTTAGTGATTGATACAGTACTCTTTTTAAGTAAGCAAGAATTAGCATTTCGCAGTCACGATGAAACAATAGACTCAATAAATCGTGGGAATTTTAAAGAAATGTTGAAGGTGCTGGTATCAAGGAGTCCTGTAGAAATACAGAACCAGTATTCCAAGATAAAAGTGTATTCAGTGGCGAATCAAAAACCATTCAGAATGAACTAATTGAGTGCATTTCAGACTACATCAATAACTTTGTAAAAACTGAATTGGAAACTGCTGTTTTTTTTTTTCTGTCCAGGTGGATGACACGACAGATATTACACAGGTGTCTCAGTGTTCTGTAATAGTGAGATTAGTTAATGATGAAGGTGCCGTAGTGGAGCGTTTCTTAGGTTTCTATGATGTAAGTGCCGACAGAACATCCGAATCTTTGTTTGGTTTGTTGGACAACATCTTGAGACCATTTGGCTATGAACAAAAATTAATAGGGCAGTGTTATGATGGTGCAAGTGTGATGTCTGGCCATTTAAATGGACTTCAGAAAAAAGTTAAGGAGAAAGCTCCTTTTGCAGTATTTGTTCACTGTTTGGCACACCGCCTAAATCTAGTCTTACAGCAGAGTTTCAAAAATATACGAAAGTGTCGCATATTTTTTTCTTCTATTACTGGAATTCCTGCTTTTTTCCACCACTCGGCAAAGAAGAACCTACGCAATTACTTCTGCATTGGGACCGCGCATTCCAACTGTAACATCTGTTCGCTGGAGCTCCAACTCGAAATTATTGCATGTGATTGTGGATGACTGGGAAAAGTTGAAAGAAATTTTCGAAGCCATAGGCGTAAATTCCTGTGAAAAGTCTGATGATACTTCCTCTAGACTTGCTAGAGGTTTTCTTTACGACATGGATAATTTTGACTTCACATTTCTGGCAGTAGTGTTTCATGACATATTTTCTTTGACAGATATAATGTTTGATGTTTTGCAGAAGAAGTCATTAGATGTTCACTACTGCATATCAAAAATAAGGACTACTTGTGATACGCTAAGAAGCAAGAGGAACGAACTGTATTTTTCAATTCTCTTTGAAAAGGCCAGCAAAATGACGGATCTGCGCCTAACACGAGAGTACAGTTCCCGTTCTCAGGATGAATGTGTTCAGATGTTTCGAGCATTGTATTACGAAATTTTGGATAACATTTTGGTGGAAATGGATGAGAGATTTTGCGACTGTGAAAAAATTCAATTTGTTTGCCTTGCTGATACCACACAATTTGAAAAGTACCACAAATATTTTCCATCTAGTGCCCTTGAAAACTTGCAAGATTTCTTTGGACCTGTGTTTCCTAACTTACATCTCTTAAAAAACAAACTCTCTATTTTGTATGCCGATGAGAAGTACAGAAATATTTCCGCCGGAAAGATGTTAGAAATGCTTAATCAGGATAAGGAAATTTTTACGGACACTTACAAATTATTCTCCCTTATTATGTCCATCTCTTCTACTACAGCATCTGTGGAAAGAAGCTTTTCGTGCCTGAAACGTGTAAAAACTTACCTCAGGAATACAATTTCAGAAGACAGGCTTTCTTGTTTAGCAAATATTTCAATTCAAAAAGAACTTCTACTGCAGCTAGAAGAAAAGCAGTCATTCTATGAGGATATCACTGACAAGTTTGCAGCCTTGAAGGACCGAAGGATTGATTTGGTATACAAGACATAGGTGAGTTCAGTTTTTAAATAAGCATGTGGCATTTTTTTCTCTTCACCTAATTTTTCGGCCACGAGCCGCCACTGCTTGTGTGAGCCTAACGCTTTTCAAATGAACAGTACTAAGTTGGGTTTCAGAAGAAAACATATTTAAATTTTCAGAATGAAGTTTAACATATACCATTTCATTGAACATATCAAAAATTGTCACTCAGGTGGCGACCATCCTCTTGAATGCAGATTTCAAGTTTTTGCCTGAAAACCATCATTAACACGAACCGACAACTATTGGTCAATCAAACACATCTTTTCTGTAATGGCGTCTTTTAACTCCAATAATGTACGGGGTAGATGAACATAAACATAGTCCTTTAGGTACCCCCACATGAAAAAAATCAGGTGTGATTGCCACTTCTGGTGTAATCAGACCATATGTTTTTGAACAGGACAGTAGAACAGTGAATGTGAACTCACAACAATACACTCACATGTTGGAAACATTTTTACAACCAGAACGGCAAAGTTGACAAATAACAGGAAATGTTTATTTCAACAGAACGGTGCCACAGTTCATACTGCCAACATATCCTTGCGCATTTTGAGAAACATGTTCCCTGGGCACCTCATTTTGCATTTTAGTGATGTGCCTTGGCCCACAGCATATACTGCCAACATATTCATGTGCGATTTAAGAAACATGTTCCTGGGCACTTCATTTTGCGCTTCAGTGATGTGCCATGGCCCTCAAGATCCTTTTTCCTGTGGGATACCTGAAGGATCATGTTTATATTCATCAACTCTGTACATTGGAGTTAACATACGCCATTACAGAAGAGACGCGTTTGATTGACCAAGATATGTTGGCCCAAGTTAATTATGTTTTTTTGGCAAGGACTTGAAATCTGCATTCAAGAGGAAGGCCGCCACCTGAGTGATATAATTTTTCATATCTATGTTCAATGAAATGGTGTAGGCCTATGTTAAATTTAATTCTGAAAAAATAAAATATGTTTTCTTTTGAAACCCAACTGAGTATTGTTCGTTTAAAAAATATCCAGTTCCTACAAGTCACCCTGTAGAACTCAGTAACAATATAGAGTAGATTGAAAAGTAGAGGAGACTTAACTTTTCTTTTGAATATCAACAGAGTCAGAGTTTTAACACAATTATTTATTTATTTATTGTATCTCCAAATCTTTATGAACCCTGTTTTGCCAGAAAAGGCATGTTAGGGTTATAGCTTACACTGCAATATAGAATATTAATCACATATGGTTGTGAATATATGTTAGATACTGCATAAAATGATAACAACATTGCTTCGTGAAAATTTTTTGACACATGGAAATTTCGTCACAATCTTCAAAAAGCAAATTTAGCTGGAGTAGAGGTGTACAAATCTCGATTTTAGCTTGCCCATACCCGCTTGAACGCCAGGCAAGCAAGTTGCCAGAGTCATAGCTAGCAAGCAGGCAGGTTTCTTTAAGCTTGCTGGGTCAGGTCAAACCCAACCTAGGCAAGTCAGAATAAGCTTGCGACATTCCTATCAGCTAAACAACTGTAGTTGCTAAGTGTAGGTAATACTTTCTTGCTTTTCTACATGCTGGTAGAAGAAATTCATCATGCAGATAAATAAAAGGTGGATAAAGTATTAATCGTTTTAGCGTCTTAACACAATTATTATTTTTATTATTAGGTAGATTTCGAAGAAAAATCTACCTAATGACTTTCAAAAAACTCGTTCATATTTTTACGTTTCATGCCTCCCTAAGTACGAAACCACCGCCTGTTAAAAAAATTGTGATATTTATATTTATATACAGTATATATACAGTGCTTTTTTTCTCACTAAAAAGGTAGCGGTACTCACAGAAATTATTTAACTCAGTGGTCTTCAACCTTTTATTAATTAAGGGCCAAATTATTGTCATGGAGGACTTGGAGGGCCGCATTGATTAAACGTGTATATACATATACATATATACATATATATATGTATGTGTGTGAATTTTGTCTCAGGTTAAAATAATTTACATGAATTTGTTATAACATTTTATATTTGTTGATAACTGTATTAAACATCAATATTGAAAACAATATAGGTCTACTTGACATATATTTAAACATGTTATAAAACTCAAAATTAAACTGAAAACATCAAATTTGTTACTTTTGTAGTTTAGTGAGAAATTTGACATTGTTTATCTTTTACTAATCTGTCAACATTAGCTTTTATGTCAGATGTGGCAATTCGAAGAGAGTTCTCTAAATGAGTGTCAGAGATACGGTTTCTCAGTTTCGATTTCACGTTCTTCATTCTTGAAAATAGCTGCTCACAGATGTAAGTGCTGCCAAAAAGAGATGCTGTGGCCAGAGCATGAGATCTGATTGCTGGAAATCGATCACCTTCAACATACAATGAGTAAAACTCCAGAAGTCCAAAGTTTTTAAATTTCTCCTGTAAATCGCTATTGCACTGAAAGTCAATAAGTTCCATTTGTATATTTCCGGAATAGTCTTCCACATTAACACTGAAAGGAGCACAAAAAAGCTTCATCATAGTTTTATTTTGCTTGAAGTCTAAAAACCTGTTGCTAAAATCTTGCTGTAACATGGAGAGTGCTTCGCTGTACTTTTCTTTGTTTTGAACTTCACATTGTGACAGTGTTGGAAAATGTGTGAAGTCGCCTTGTTGTACTTGATTCTTCCACAAACTAAGTTTCCTCTCAAACGCCTCAACTTGATCAAAGAGATTGTGTATCATAGCATTCTTCCCTTGTAGCCTAATATTCAAGTCATTGAGATGTATTGAAATATCAGTTAGGTACCCAAAATCAGCCATCCAACTGGGATCTTTGAAGTAGTGAACTGCCTTCCCTTTACTCTCCATGAACATGCAGATTTCTTCTTTCAAATCAAAAACCCTTTTTAAAAACTTTCCTCGACTGAGCCAACGAATCTCTGTGTAATAAATTACATCACCATACTCTGCATTCATCTCACTAAGGAAGGTTTGGAATTCCCTGTGGTTCAGTCCTTGTGATCTGATAAAATTCACGATTTTAGTCACATCTTTAATGACATCTTTGAAACAAACACTTTTTGCACACAAATTTTCTTGATGGATAATGCAATGATATTGTATGAACTTTTCATTTTCACTTGCATCTTTTCTAATCAGAGCTACAACACCTTCATTTTTTCCCGTCATTGCTGGGGCCCCATCAGTTACAACACCGCTCAAGTTATCCAGATTTAGGCCAAACCGGTTTAAAGTTGAAGTCAAAGCCTTGTAAATATCAGTGCCTTTAGTAGTGCCCTTCATTGGAAATAGTGCTGCCATTTCCTCGGTAATAGAGAAATTTTGATCGATTCCTCTAATAAAAATGGCTAACTGAGCTGTATCTGTAACATCAGTGCTTTCATCAAGTGCTACTGAATAAAAAACAAACTTTGAAGCACGGTCTTTAAGTGAGATTTCAATATCCTGAGATAGCTCCTCAATTCTTCTGGCAACTGTGACCCCAGATAAACTAACCTTTGAAAACAAATGTTTTTGTGTTGGGCATAGGATTTCAGCTGCCAATTCCATACACTGCTTTACAAACTCACCATCTGTGAATGGCTTTGATTGCTTAGCAATTTGTTCAGAAATGATATAGCTAACTTTAACACTTGATTCACTTTCGGCGTTTTGCCGAGTAAACGTAAATTGTTGATTCTCAAGTTTTTTCCTTAAATCTCGCACCTTATCCAATCTAAACTGACCTTGTACTGCGTCCATCTTGGAAGCGTGCTTTGTGTCATAATGCCGCTTTAAATTGTACTCTTTCATTACGGAGACAGACTCATTACAAACCAAACAAACTGGTTTGTTTTTTATATTTACAAAAAAGTATAGATCAATCCACTTTTCTTGAAACACTCGGCACTCATCGGTAATCTTCCGTTTCTTACTACACGAAGCCATTATTCACTAAACTTAAACTAACATTCACTTGCGGGCAGACAATAGAAATAGGTGAAACAGACTGAGACAATGACACTGGCGTGGGTTGCGATGCTACGAGTGACCTTGAGCATCAGGGTTGCCACTTAACGAATTCCCTACTACGGCCGAAGCAATTGGCCAACTTCAGTGCTGCAATGTTTTCCTATTTGTTTGGAAACAAAATCATTCGGCGGGCCACAAAAATATACACGGCGGGCCGCGGGTTGAAGACCACTGATTTAACTGAATCTCACGGGAGCTCCCACACTTCTCCCAGACGCCATTTTTCTGAGTTAATGTCGAACAATCGGGCCTATCATGGCCAGAAATGTTTCTCCTCTGAATTGCAGTAAAATTGCCGGTACTTGCGACGTACTTTTCAGATTCAGTTTATTCACAGTTGGCAGGTTTATGAGATACTTCAAAAACATCATCATGATTTCTTTTATTACGCACCGGTACAAAATAATGACTTATTTTACTCATTTCACTTCCCTACTTGTGAACAACGTGCACCCCTTGTTCCTATAACCGTACTAAACAATTATGAATTCACTTGCCTGTGAGACATAAACCAAGGATTTTCTTTTCAAATTATATGTAAGCAACGAATGCAGTTAAATTTAAACGTGCACTAATCCCTGATTAACTACGGTGGTTAGCTACTTATTACTTGTTTGTTGCTACGTTAGCTATAACTGCACTTGGTATACCGTTAGAATGGCCTTGACCACAGGAGCAGTTTGCTAAGGCCTGGAAAACCCACCCCAACCCTCTTGCAGTCCAGTAGCCACGGCAATTTACAGAAACTATCATGTGCTCGTATGTAGGCTATTATGTATGCAGAAATCTAACAAAACCAACAAACAAGCTTCATTTTAAATAAAACATAATTTTATGGGAATTGTGATAGAAATATTCTGAGTAATATTAAAAATTTATTTTCAAAAAAGGTGCCGGTACTGCGTACCGTCACAAAAAAAGCCCTGTATATATATATATATACATATATATTTATATATATCTTTACACGCTAGCGGCGTAATTTTGAAGATATTTGAATCAAATTTTATTGTGTTATTTCTAGGCCCAATAGTTCAGACAAGTTCGTTAATGAGCAAAATTGGCGCAAGAGGGTGGTCGGGGGAGGGGGTTGAAATTTTAAAACATTTATATCTTGGCCCCTATGAAGTATAGAGGGAGACTTTGATTGAATAAATTAGAGTACTCCCTATGGAGTTCACAGTGACACCAACGATTCGGGGGTTTTGGGAGTACGAGTGGGAATGGGGGTATGGGGATGGAAATTCGAAATTTTCGAAACTACGTCTTGTGGGGTATCGTTGAAAAGCTCTTGATGAGTACTCTACAAATCAATAACTAGTTTCTTGATAGTTCTCATATAAGGCGAGATTTGAATGTTTGAAAAAGTTCTCTTTCCTCTTTTTTTGCAGTTATTATTGCGGGTTTGTCATGCCAAGGCTAAAGAAGAAGAGTGCTACGCAACGACAGTAAATTAAAACAAAAGCACTTCGAAACCTACCTCAGCCTGTAGGCTTGCCTAAAGGGATTTTTGTTATTGTTATTAATGATTTTATGATGTTTTCTCAAAAATGTTTGAAAATTTTTCCCATGCCGGACTAGTACCATTGTTCATTGATAATTCAAACTCTCCACATTTTAGTTTCTCCTCGGCTTCCTTCAGGGTAAAATTCTCTAAACACATCTGAAGTTCCTCAACTACGTAACTGCACGACTGACCAGTGCACTGATATACCCAGTTTCATATTCTTTCTGCCAGGCCTTGCAGTTTCCTTAGGTCTTGTGAAACCCACCAAGTATGAAGAGCTTGTGACTCATAGCGACAGTGTTTCTTATCAACGTTGTAATCTGGCTTGCTTTCTAGTCAAGCAAGTTAAAAGCTGTGGGTGGTTGCAGAATTTCAAAGGAGCAAGCAAGCTAAAATCAGAATATGTACACCTCTAAGCTGGAGCCTTTTCGTTTCGAGCATAGGACAATCGAACAAAACATGTTTTACAGTTAGTATGGATTCCTGACACAATTATAACCACTATCAGAAATAATATGAAAACATAAAAAATAATATGAAAACATAAAAAATAACTCCCAAATTTTCCATGGCCTGTCATAAATTGGGTTAAAATAAAATTTGGTGTAAACATTTTAACTTTTAGCCGAAAGTGCACTGTAGGGAAGAATAGTTCTCTAGTCAAGGCACCATTTGTACTTTTAGCAGAGTCTTGTTGAAAAATGTAAATTTAATTGAATTGAATTAAATTTAATTTAATTAATTAATCTAATGAGAAATCTACAGTATGCACTGTAGCACAAAGTCTTACTGGAAAAATGAAAATTTAATTGAAGAAGTGTTGAAGATAGGGCAATTAGTAAGAGGTTATGGCCAGCAAGATATCCAGATCTTACTGTATGTTATTTTTATTTCTGGGGGAACTTAAAAAATAAAAACTCAGTATTTTCACAAGAAGAATAAATGTGTGTGAATGCAAACTTTCTTAAAATAAGTCGGAAATGTGTTGCAGTAGACGTAGATCATTTTCAACATCTCTTATGACAAAGATAGGTGATTATTCTAACTGAAGGCTTTATTCAGAAACCTATGCGCTTGAATTGAAGGATTATGTACATGAGCCTTTACCAGCTGACGACTTGCTACCAGGTCACTGCATAGACCGTGCGTTCTCAGCAAATAACCTCTTTGTAATAATTGCCAAGTCATCAGCAAAAACAATTATCTTGAATATTGTATGGGAGACCGCTTACATAAAAAATAGAAAACAAAGACCTGAGTATGGAACCGTGCGGGCAACCATGTTTCACCAATTTAAAATAATATTTGTCATTAGCATATACAGATATGATCAGTTATCTATCTAACAAACATGATCTAACCATCATTAAAACCATAAAATTTAAGTTTTTTAAGCAGTATGTTATGAGAAATAGTGTCTAAGGCCTTTGTCAGGTCAAAAAGTCTACAATGAACAGTGTCTCCTCTTTCAAGGCTATTATAACAACTAGTCAGAAAAGAGACCACTGCATTAATGGTACTGCATTTGTTTCTAAAAACAAAATGACTGTTAGAAAATAGTGAATTCTCTTCAAAATATTTAGTAATTTGCTTACTTAAGAGAATTTCAAACAACTTGAACATGATCGGTAATGTACAAATAGGTCTGTAATTTCCCATTCCATGTTTTTCATATCTTTTATGTATAGGTATAACCTTAGCATATTTTAAAATATCTGGAAACTCACCAGTATCTAAACAAAGATTAAGAATATAAGTTAAAGGCTCAGAAATATACATAGAGGCTGTTGTAAGAATTTTAGAATTTAGTCCATATTCATCAAGGCAAACACTGTTTTTCTTCTTCTTCTTCTATCTTCATGGATTAGGCTAGAGCCTGTTCCAGTCTCACATCTTTCCATCTCTTCCTGGGTCTTCCTACAGATTGATATTCTCTTGGTCTACAGTTCAAAATTTGTTTGGGGATTCTGTCGGGTTGCATTCGTTGTAAGTGGAGCATCCATTTTTCTCCAAACTGTAATATTCTTTCTACTGTCGATTCAACTGTCAACTCCTTTCTAATATCTGTATTTCTTAAGTAGTCCTGTCTCGTACACCCCTTAACCGATCTCAGGAAGCGCATTTCAGCTGCTTGTATTTTGCTGTAGTCTTCATTTTTCAGAGTCCAAGCTTCGCTGCCATACATTAAAACAGGGAGTGCCATTACGGAATGAAACTTTAGTTGTGTGTCTTTTGTCGTTTTTCCTTTTAATATTCTTCGAATTGTTCCACATATTGTTTGATATTTTATACATTTATTGATTATGTCTTGATCTATATCATAAGTGACATCACAGCCTAGGTAGTTAAAATGTGACACTTGCTCAATTGTTTTATTTTCTATGCATATTTTTGTTCTGACCGGAAATTTGCCATGGAATGCCATAACCTTAGTTTTCGTTTCTGAAAGTTTCATGTTGTACGCACATGAGACTCGTGAGCCCAGTTAGGCAGCTTATCTAAGGGAAGGAGACCCTAAAATCAAACCCCTGGTCCTCCAAGTTGGGGGTTTTGCGATGGGCTGGTAAACCATTCATGTTAAAATAATTTTACTCAGAAGTCTCACATATTTAAGCACTGTTTTTTAATGACAAAATAGTTGAATGAACATCTTCAACATTCAAATAATGAAATTTAAAATTACAATTTAATTTGGGAAGGTATTAAAAAATAAGAGTACATTATTACCGGTACTATCGGGTAAAATACTTACAATCTCCTGAACCTTATCAATAAAAAATAATTTAAAAGTGTCAGCTTTTAAATCAGACAGGATATTGTTGCTGTTAGAACTAAGTTTATAAAGGAAGAAGCCACAGACCAGATGCACTGTGATTTGTTCCTACTATTTCAATTCAAGAAGAATAATATTTCATTTTTAAAGATTTAAGTACGCCTATATATTTCTTATTTTCTGTATATTTACTTTTTAATGAACATGAACATACATATCATAGAAATATAAATACTTGAGTTTTAAATTCCTAAGTTCAAGAGTATTAAGGGCCTGTATTACCACCTGTCGACAATTCCTCCCGATACGTGACTTCCAAATAGCTTAACTAGAAGATGTCTTGTAATACCATCGCTGAACTGCTATTGGCAAGAATGCAGTAAAATTTTGTAAAATAATCCTTAGCTCATTGAGCAAAGAGGTGTGTTTGTTGTAGTTCGGTAGGCGTCTGCTAGGTGCGGCAGCTCGGATTTGTATTTGTACAAATAAATTACACAAGAACATAACGTTTTAAGTGCATTAATCGATTTGTGCAATTCTATTTTATTCATATGTGAGCATAAAATGACAATACAGTTGAGTTTGAAACGAAACTCAAAAAAATAAAACTCTGAATAACAAATTATATTATAAAATATAAATATAAGATTAAATATTTTAAAAATTAAAAATAAACTGTATTTGCATCTTAAAAATAGCATTTAAAAAAAAACCCCTACCTAGGATTGAAGCCAAACCTTCTGCATAACAATGAAGCATCATAACCACTGAGCTACGACACCACGAAGTTGATAATGTGAATATTTATCATCTGAAGGTATACGATGTCCCACACATAGGAGGATAAATCTTTGTGTACATGAACATGTTTTTTTTTTTTGTGATACTATAGGTTCAGAATAATATTACATTACATAAATATAGAAAATTACTGAATGGAAAAACAGAAAAATAATAAATGAGGGATTAGAAATAGTTTCGAATGTTCAAGGCCGAATACAGCCGAATAACATACAATACTTGGAAATAAAGCCCCAAAAAGGAAAATGTGACAACATAAACCGAATCTTTGATTACAATAAACAGCAATTTTTCAATGTATTATTCCGTATGGGACTTCATAAAAGTGATAACATTTCCCGACTGATAACATCCGCAATTACATTAAGTGGCATTCACTGTATACATTAGCCAAACACTTATTATGAATTGAGGTTATAATATTGTCTAGGCAAGATCCAGGACTGCCATTTCTACCTGGCCTGGTTGGCTAGTTAATAGTCAACTGTAAACCAAAACTGTATAATATGTTGATGAAGTCCTTAACGATATTTGAATTATCAAGAAAATCCACGTTGAAATCAGCTAAAATTATGCTGAAATTAGTACGACATTTATACACTAAATTTAAAAAATTGTGTAAACTCCCCAATTGTAGGCCAACTAATATCAGGTGTTTTGTACAAAGGTACACACAACAGGTTGAGAGAGTCAATAAAACTCGTGCAAATTACAAAGACAAAACAGATACATCAATGGTACGTTCTCTAATCAGCCCATCTTCGATAAAAATAACTAAGCCCCAGTGTTCAGCATTAGACCTACAATAACAATTAGATAAATAATAGCTAGGCATTTTAATAAGATTAATTTTATCGTTATTTCAGCCGTGTTCTGCAACAAATTAAGAATAATAGATATATAGTCAATTTTATCTGAATTCGACAATCGAATCTCGAATAATAAAACACAACAAATGCAGTCTGTGTGATGGTCGATCGATGAATCGATATTGGCATTGGCGATGAATCACAAAGGGAAACGGAAGTGCCCGAGCCGAGCCCATGCAAATTCTGTGCTCTCAGTGTGTGCCGCCAGGGAGGTATTCCCTCCTCCCTGTGTGCTGCTTCGACTATGAATACTATCGATATCTGCGATGGCGATGAATCCCGAAGGGAGATGTAAGTGCCCAAGTCCAGCCGACGCGAATTCTGTGCTCTCGTTGTGTGCCGCTTTGACCATGAATACAATCGATGAATCGATATTGGCGATGGCAATGAGTCACGAAGGGAGACGGAAGTGCCCGAGCCGATGCGAATTTTTGGCGCTCTCTTACAGTAATTCCCCTTTGGATCATGAGTAAATAGTCCAAGAATGCCTGCGTTGCTTATGTGTTCTGTGGTTGTGTCTTTGCTAAATTGTTATTTACAGATTTAAACTACAGTGCGTGTGGCTTCAATTTCCGGTGAAATACTCCAGTTAGTCATAGTCCAGTCATTTGGTAGTTTTGCCTGGAAAGTTTTCCGGGAGTTTTGAAAATTTGTGATTTTATAGATTTCGACGTGCTCTTTTCGAATTTTCACTTTGCTACCTCGTATCTTTGCCGCTCGCGCCGCCATATTGAAAAAATGGCGCCCAAAAACAGTTTTTTCACAATATCTCCTTTCCGACTTATTTTACGATGAAAATAGTTATGTAATAAATTAAACTAGAGAAAATTTCCTATAATTTATGTCCTAATGATTTTTTTTTGTAAAATGAATAGTTTCAGCGTACGAGCGCCGCGAAGTCTACTCCGACACGCGTTTTGGCCCAAGCCATGGAAGATGCGGATACGCCACTACCTGCATCATTTTGCAGTAAAGCATTTAATGAGCGATTTTAACTAAATAAGGTCTCCTGATTTCAAAAATGTCATTATTTTTGTTGTTTCACATCTAGTTTTCGTGTTTGCTGTTGTGGCGGACGCAATTTCAAGGTCTGTGTAGACTTTTTTGCGGGCTTATAGTAGCTAAACGGTAAGTCGTATAAAAAAACCTGTTGCAGAAGCAGTAACGGATTTTTAGAGATCTACAAGTTTGGTCTTATGACTTTTTGACGTATCTTCATCGGTTATCCCTTAGATTGAGCTAGATTATATATTTTAAATAAATTCTGTATATTTTTCTCACATTATGTAACTTAATATTGGCACACATGGTATGAAAGATAGAATCATACAATTTGGTAGGAATTTGGGCACATACAACAGGCATAAGCGTGCTAAATTTGGTGTTTCTAGCTGCCCCATAAGTATAGACAAACTTGCTGGATAGCCGTGGCATCATTCACATTTACGACAGTCTAATCTTCCACTTATTAACATTGATGTTTATTCACTTCCAGATGAGCTAGAAACTTATAGAATTTAGATTTATTAAAATACATGTTCAAAACCGTTCAGCTCGATCAATGTAATAAGATAAATAAGATACCATTTGCTCAACTAAAATATATTTTATAGATTTTAGCTTATAACTAATGTAAAAATTCCCAAAAGTTCAAATCTTTAATATTCCCCCTCCAAACAAACTTCGATTTTTTTGTCACTGAGCATTTGTACGGCATCAGATGATTTGGCAAAAATAATTTTTTTTGCCTGCACTCACAAAAAATACTGGAATACATACGTCTTGGACTGTTTGAAAATATTATTTGATTTTTCCCCGAAAAATATTATCAATATTATCCTAATTTTTAAGTATTTTTTATCCTGTAAGCTAGTCTAAGCAATAACTTATATCTCTCGTTGTGAAGTACCTATTGCAAGAAAACATGACGTGTTACGTAGAAACGGTCAACGGATTCATGTTCAGTGACCCAAAATTGGTTAAGATCACCTATCACACCACTTACCGCAAAGAAAAAAGTTTCAAAATCCAGCATCAAAGCTGCATACAGTTATTTTATTATACGAGTACAAAATGTCAAAATAATATTTTTCTCAAATGTCAATTAACCAGATGTGATAGAGAAAAACGAAATGCATTTTCAAATTTAGCACAGCGAATTTAATCAAACACACCTATTTTCGTTTTTACCGCAGAAATTTCTAGGCTGTATAATCAATACGGCAATCAGCATTTCATCTACATTTGATTCCGTAATAGTTGTCGGCGAAGATGTAGATCTTCTTATTCTTTTGACGGCTCTATCTACGCGTTCAAACATAGCCTATATAATCTCAAACCAAGAATAGGAAAAATTTCGCAACGAATATACTCAACTCCATACCACTGCTAGGTTTGGAACGAATGTTGTCGTGCTACTGCTTCCGTCGGTGGCAGCGATGCAATATTAAATTTATTTTCATTGCTGATTTTGTGAAGCATGCATATCTATAGTTGTTTAACGACACACTTTTCACGGCACTGTATCCATACAATGAAGGAGGAAGCTTCAGCAATGATCTTTGGATCTGCATTTTAGTTTTTGAATACCTGGACAAGCTCGTTTAATTCTGTTTTTTTTTCTTTCTTTCTTTCTTTTTTTTTTTAAATACATTAGCACATTTTATTTTGCTTTGTTTAAAGAGTGCTGATGTTGTATCACAGCCACTGAAGGCGTGCAGAAATAATATTATGTTATCTGCGGCTGTTTTATCCACGATACTTTTTGTTGAATATATTCGTTGCGAAATTTTCCCTTTTCCTGGTTTGAGAATATATATATATATATATATATGTGTGTGTGTGTGTGTGTGTCTGAACGCGTAGATAGAGCCGTCAAAAGAATAAGAAAATCTACATCTTTGCCGACAACTATTACAGAATCAAATGTAGATGATGTGTTGATTGCCGTATTGATTGTTATTAGCGTATCCGCATCTTCCGTGGCTTTGGCCAAAACGCGTGTCGGAGTAGACTTTGCGGTGCTCGTACGCTGAAACTATTAATTTTACAAAATAAATCGTTACGACATAAATTATAGGAAATTTTCTCTAGTTTAATTTATTACATAACTATTTTCATCGTAAAATGAGTTGTAAAGGAGATATTGTGAAAAAACTGTTTTTGCGCGCCATTTTTCCAATATGGCGGCGCGAGCGGCAAAGATACGAGGTAGCAAAGTGAAAATTCGAAAAGAGCACGTCGAAATCTATAAAATCACCAATTTTCAAAACTCCCGGAAAACTTTCCAGGTAACCCCCTTTTTGAGCACCAAATGACTGGACTATCATGAGTTCTGAGGTATGGAGGTATTTTACCATCGATGTTGCAAATTCCAATTATGCCAAGTGTAAATTTTGTTTAAAGTTACCTTGTGCATACCCCCTGCAACAGTTTTTAGTGAGCAACTATTTAGCACTGCCGGGCTCGTGTGCAATAAAAACAGAAACCGCATCGACCCTGACCGGGTGAAAATGCTCGTGTTTTTACACAAAAACTTGCATAAGGCCTAACTTTACAAGTTAAATGTCTTCAAATAGAGCAATTTCATTGATTGCTTTTTCACTGGATGCCTTCACATTTTCACTATCACTTCTCTTTAGTTTTCCACTAAAAACCACTTCATTATTATCAAGGTTCGAAGTAGGATGTTTGAACACGGTAATTGGGAGTGTTTAGTTGGTCCATAAGTAGTTTAACTCTTTCAGCCAGTTCCCTAAATTACAAGGTCCATTTGGTGGATTACAAGGTCCTATTGGTGGATAATGTAATTTATAATGTGAATGTCTGCTATTTCACTTGTAGCTTCGTAAAAACTTGTTTCTATGTCGTCAGGATATATACGCTTGATGTCTGGACAGTATTGTCATCTAGCATTTTAATATTGCTTAGTTTCGCACAGGTATTATGATAAATGCTTTAAAAAAAAGCAGCATTTTAATCCGTTCACTAATTTAGCTTTGCATCTCTTGCAGCATTTATCTGAAACACTGTTAGTCGATCCACTCGCAATTAGGTTATGTCTGCTTAAATGAGCGAGGCATACACACACATCCGCTCACCAAGATGTCCAGAATATATATATGGTCTATGGCAATGGTTCCCAAACTTTTCAGTCCGCGGACCCCTTGAAAATAATTAAAATTTCGCGGACCCCCTCTGGGTTTTGAAACAAAAACTATCGGTAAGTAAATACTTTGATTCAAATTTATTAAATTCAATAGACAAAATAACAATATTAATGGTAACAAACAGAGTTTACTCCTTAATGTGAACAGTGAAGCTGCTTTTGATTAATTAGCTCTGCAATGTTAGGTTTAATGTCTGATAATTTCAATATTAAGTCACTTTCAACTTCATGTTTATTTCTCAACTTTAATTTCAAGTATATGAGGTGGGAGAATGCTGTTTCACATAGATAAGTAGTGGGGAACACAGTTAAGCACTTCAAAATTACGGGATATCCTATTTCTTCTTAAACCGCCTGCGGACCCCCTGAAACACCATCGCGGACCCCACTTTGAGAACCACTGGTCTATGGTATTAGTCATCCCTAAGTTAACCGTTATGGTTCACGACTTCTAAGTCTGGATCTTCCACATACCTCTTGGGCATACAGGTCACAATCTAGCCTATCTAACCTTTTATCATCTTTCAGAAGATATTTTGGTCCAATACATTATAAAGAATTTTCAGGCCCATCTGCTACTATTTTAGTGGTGACAGCCCAATGTGTTATTATTGGGTCATTGCCCATACACAATATTTCTTGCAGTTTACACAGCAAAATTAAATTAGAAAACACTATTTCAATGTTTACCAATCAATTTTTGCAATTCTATATCATTGTTTTCCTAGACATCACTTAAAGCAGCGTTTCTCAACCTATGGTCCGTGGTCCGCGAAGATGGTGGAGATGGTCCTCAGACATAATTTTAAAATATCATAAAGCAAGTGGAAAGTAAAGAAGTAAAATTTTTTCACATATTTCATTATAATGACTTATACTTAATACCCCCAATATTAAGAATATAAGCCTTCTTCTAAAAATGGGATGTAAAATTAGGTGTCCGTAAATTTTTTTAGACATTTTACAGGTCCTCGGGTTCAAAAAGGTTGAGAAGCGCTGACTTAAAGCATTTGACAATGTTGGACACAGTCATTTGCGTAAAACATTAGCATCATCAATGACTCTGAAAAAACTATCTGATCTTATATGCAATCTATGGGAAAACAATACTACACACGAAAAACCAGCCTATCCTCATAGAACTACAGCAGATAGTTAAAACGTCTAGAATCAAAAAGGAGCAGAATTGGGATGAAAAAATTGTGGATGCAGTAACACCCTACACCCTATGGCCTAAATGCCATAAATCTAGAGACAATATAAGAAAAAACAGATGTGGATTAGACAAATTGTTACACAAAAAGTAGAGATTAAACCACCTAGACTGACATAATAAGCCAAAAACCATAGTAAAAAAAAAAAAGAGAGGAAAAAAGTTAGATCGTAATAAGGGTTTATAATAGAGAGAAAAGCATGTAGTATTACATTTATTGTAATGGGACGTGCCGTCTATTAAAAAAAATAATAATAAAAAATTTAAAGAAAAAGTGGAAAGCAGATTTAAAAAGACGCAGCCAGTAAAATTTCTTCATGGAGTTATGCAAGGATCTCCCTTATCACAGACATTATATAATATTTCCACAGACCATATATTTCGCGAACTAAGTGAAAAGGAAATTATAGATCATTTTGGATATCAACTAGATGACAAGTTAGAACCCCTAACCATTCTAGGTTTTGCTGAAATACTGTTCTGACTGGTAATGGAATGTCGTCTGCCAAAGAACTAACATGGATGGCGCTCCAGAGATTTAAAGAAATTGGTTTAGATATCAATCTTCAAAAGTCTGTAGCGATAAATATAGTCGGTGGTAAAATAGTTAACAAAGAGTACAGGCTTCTCTCCGATATTAACAGTTGTTGCATTTTTGACCATAAATGTATAAAATATTTAGGAGTAAATTTTTCCGATGACATCGTTCTGGATAGTAAAAAAAGTATTGACTGACCTCCAGGAGAAGCTGGATACACTATCGTCTAGTCCTGGTTAAATTCTAATCAGAAGTTCCAAGTATTGAACTCTGTGATTTGTCCATCTTTAACCCATCGCTTTATATCCATTCCATCAGAAAAATTCCCTGAAAGATTTTTTGTTAGACACAGATAAAATGATAAAATCTACATAAAAACAAATATTTTGCCTTCCTACGGATATTCCCGATTCAATGCTGTACAGTAATAGGCAAATGAAGGGCCTTGGAATGTTTCGAGCTAACTGGGAAGTTTTCCTTCAAGGAATAAATGGAATAAATATCCTAATCAAGTCAGAAAATCAACATATTTTACAAACAAGGATTGCTGATGATGACTTGTCACGATGCATGAACAAAGTGAATGTCTCTACATCTACAGTTGACTCTGAGCTGCTCAAAGATCGTCGTGGATTTTTGGAAACAAAAAAAATCAGGCATTTTTTTCAGGATGAGGAATATAAAAGCTGGTGCGGTCCGAGTCATAAAGGCAAAGGCGTTTGTCTCTATAAAGAATATCCTCCTACCAACAGATGGATAGTAAAGCATTCTGGCCTCATCTGAATGGAAGGAGGCTCTGAAAATGTCAGCCAACACAACAGCAGTAAATGCTGTTCAGGGTAGAAGTCGGGACAGAAACCGTTGCAGAAGATGCAAAGAGATTGAAACTTAGCCTCACATCCTTGGTTTCTGTCCGTTTAGCAAAGCACTGCACAATACTAGACACCACACCATAAGATCGACTATTGCTTGTGCCCTCCGAAGTAATGGCTTCAATGTCTTTGAAGAGGTTCACAGTCTTGTCACTAATGGCAGCTGTAGGGGAATCGACATTATCGCCATGAAACCAGGTAATAATAAAGGATACATCTTGGATCCTACTATAAGATTTGAGACTCATATCGACCAACCTCATGAGGTGCACTTAGAGAAACAGGCAATATATGAACCAACAGTGCCCTTTTATAAGGAAAGATATAATTTAGAAGACATCGAAGTTCGAGGCATAATGGTGGGTGCAAGAGGCACTATCCCTAAGAAGTGTGCCACTCTCCTTCAAGATCTGGGAGTCACAACATCCACCTTTAAAGATACTGCCTTACAGGCTTTAAAGTTTTCTATAAGAATACTTAATTACCATCTGTATTCAAAACAGAAGATTTCTTTTTTTTCTTTAGTGATAAACCTATAACACATTTATACTGAATGCTGTTATGATATTCTTTGTCAAACTGGCAGCCTCTGGATGTACATGAAGATTGTTAAAATAAAATATCATAGTTGGAAGCTGGATACAAGAGGCTACATAACTCCCATGGATTGCCATTTCCTTTTTAACTCACTTGCCTATCTGCTAGTTAGTGGCATAACAGCTACTTTATTTCAAAAATGAGCTGCTGTTTTCAACTGCAAGTACCCTAAATCGAACCTGGAAAATGTCAGGTCAAAGCAGTGCAGTGGGAGAAGGTGGACATCCCTTATCTGCAGTATGGCGTTCTGGATGCATGGAGACGATTGGCCGTTCCTGTTAGTGCCTTGCAGGGGTAAAATCAGAGCAGAAGTGACTGGTGTAAATGCAGTGATTAAAATAAAAATTCTTTCAGCACGATACACAACATGAGCTAGATACAAATTAATATATATATATCCATGGCAGATACAGGTTAAAAAAAGAGTGCCTATGCTATTTTATCCATTCATTTTCAAAATGAGAGTTCATATTGCAAACAAATGCATGTGATTTGAACAGCAGCATACATCATGCTACAAGACAATATAGTGTGGTACTAGATCTAATTTTTATAGTTCTGTAAAAGTTTGTAATAGGCTATGTGACGAAAATGATTAAGATAACAATATCAACTTATTACAAATGTTTCAGTGTATTGCAAAACATAACATTTGTAAAATAACTTTCAGTCTGCGAGAGATATTGTTGTGAATAACTGATATGCGTTAAAAAAAAATACATATTTATTAGCTTATTTCGTTGTTCAAGCTGAAAATGAGTGCTACATGAATACTTTTAGACACCGAAGGTATATTGCTGTGAAATAAATAGGTCAATGTACATTAATCAGAGTTCTTCAGCAGTAGCGTAATTCTCAAATCCGAATCATCTGACATCAGTTTCACTTTTATATCAGAACCAGCATCCGAAATTTCGCCTAAATTGATTACTAATCTGTTGACTACAGTGGCACACATGCAATCAAATTCCCATCTCTTATTTTCCTCCACCACTACATGCTTGATTTCCTTTTGCCATATTCAATCAACAATATCATCACGATCTACTATAATAATATAACCTCCCTTCTTTTCACATATTTCATTCCTATGTCCAATAATAACTTGTAAGTAGATAAAATGCATAATGGCAATATGGCATATACATAGGACATTATGTGCCTTTCACACCTAACAACAAGCCATGTACTTGCTAGTTCTTTTTAGGTACGTTGTAGAGATGACTGACGTAGGGGATACATAGTTCGTATACACAGTAGAACTCCAATTATCCAAATTCCAGCTATCCGGATCGCTTTGAGATCCTATTCAATTGGTGGTTTTTGCAGCAGCGAGCATTGGGAAACCCTCTTTCAGGGTCGATTATTTGCAAAACCGGGAACCTTTTAGCCAATAAAATCGACAGCTGAAAGTTGCCCTCGTGGATGGATTATTATGGAAGGAGACACAGCCTACTAGAAATTTTTTGTTCGCCGCGGGAAGATGCGGAATGATACTAATGCAATGTTTATAATCACATCCATTCTCAACACGAATGGATGATGAAATACTGTCGCCCGTCAGGGTTGTCCAGTCCCATCTCTACAGTATCATGTTATATTCCCTATATGTTCTAAGACATTTGCAAAGCATTTTAGGGTACTTGCAGTTGAAAACAGCAGCTAATTTTTGGAGCATGGACTTCTAACAGCATCTAGATGACTCAGGATAAATATTGAGGCATGTTTTGATATGAGGGTAGTGATAGGTTCCTTGTAAGGGCCATGAAGGGAAGTGTTAACATTTGTGTGAATTGACCCGCAAAGATTGTATTCTATCTATGCCAAACATGACTAACGTTATGCAAACATGACTAAAAAATTGTCTGTAGCAGACACAGTTATGGCTGTTAATAATGTTTGGCATAGAGAGCATACAAACTTTCTGGTCAATACACACAAATATTAACACATGCCTTCACGGCCCTTAATCACCTCTGGCACTGGGACGTCCATTTGCGGATAGTTAAATAGAGGATATTCTTCCAGACTGTATTTAAAGAGAGGTTGCAGTGCATGTTTCCAATCTAAGTTTTGGATAAATATCCAATCTAAGTTTTGGATAAATATCCAATCTGCAAGATAAATATTAATCAGAGGTTTATCTGCAGGTCGTAATACAGGCTCTTAAACTATGTGAGTAAGTAAACCCTTGATTTGACCGTCCAATAGTGGTTAGGGGTTGTTCCTAACATCAGAAGTCTATTCGATCACAAATGTTTTATGTTACTCCCAAAATTTATAAATTTAGTAATCTCCACATAAAGGAAAAATTTCACTTTTAACATGTCTCTGATCCAGCCAGCTATAGTGAATAAGTACAGGTAGAGTGTTTGTTTTTAACTTCAAATTGTGAGTCTCTCTTGTAATCTATATATTTTTTTCTATTTCTATTTCAACACTTGAATTGTCAGCCAAGACCACCATGCTAATTGCAACATATATCAAGAAACTGCAATACAGCAATGTGTTAATCACCAAAGAATTTGTGTTTATGTGTATAGGCAATGTATCGTCTGCCACCATGGGTGTAGCATAGGTAGCATACTTGCCTTCCACCCTGGCGGTCCAGGTTCGATTCCCAGCCGGGTAGTGGGTTTTTCAGTAGCTAAAAATCTCCAGGTTCAGGACTGGACATCACCCAAGAGAATTATAGGCTATATTAAAAAGCCTTAAATTAAAAGTGATGACTGCTAGAATAGGGTATAGGGTAAACACAAGATCTATTATGGTCGCAGTGTTGAGAAGCCGAAGGGCTTACACTACCCCTCATTAATCTAATCTAATCTAGGCAATGTATCAATCAATATATCATGTGGCAATGATCTCAGGAGTCAAACCAGAATTATTCAAAATCATTTGCAGGCATCATTATACTGATATCTTATTTTGTCAAAATATTTTCTCTACAAAAAAAAGAGATCCTAGTTGCAAAAATTAGGGGAAAAAGTGTGTCCAATATGCTCATAATTATAGTAACACTGAAGCTGCACATGTATACAAACTATCATGTAGTAAAGATTCTACAGTCGTAAGCAATGCTGGAACACTTAAGTAACTACTAGCTGTGGGTGCTCTGGATATGAGCAGTCACTATATTGCAATTATGACGGCAGACATTTAAAATCCTATTCAAAATTATTTGGCCACATTACACTTTACTTCTTGCAAAATTTGTATATATACAATTAACCTTTACCAGTCCATCAAATTATGTCTATTAAATCCAAAGTTTGTTTAGTCCATTAAATCGAGGGTTTACTGAATCATTAAATTTTGTGAAAGTACTAAGAATAAACACAATTATTATTTCATAAGAATACTTTTATCATTCAAACTGAGATTTGGTCTGTTCTTATCCTATTGCCAACCCACAACAAATACCAAATGCATTCATTCCAGCTGTCTTTCCTTCTGTTTTCTTCAATAAAAAAAAAATACACTACTCATTTAACAAACAAACAAAAAAAATCAACAAAATAGTTTTTCAAACAGAAATGATTTAAATGTTAGTAAATTTCTGGGCACAAATACCATTTACTTTCTAAGCTTTTGTCCTGCAATAACATTTTAAATTTTTTATAGCTTTTTCCTATGAAAATTAATAAAAATCAGCGAAATTTTCACACATAAAACAGTATTTTATTACGATAATAATTTTCAGTGCAATTTTTTAGTATGCTAGAAATTAAAATGGTGTATTACACATCTAACAGCAGTTACTGCATAGACCCTCCTGGGCACACCTGCTAAAATAAACAATATAGCTCTGCACTTCCCACTCCAGTCAGAAGTTTGACCAGTGTGTCATCATGAGAGATGCTACGTCCTCGCATATCTCATACAAGTTAAATTAAACCTATAAGTCTTGATTCAATAATTAAGATTTTTCATTTTACATATCAAAAGAACCGTGTGATTGGTACCCCTGCACTATGTGATTTTGTCTAGCTATAGTAAGACGCACTACACACATGTATGTTCCTTTAAAATTTCATAATAATGAATTTTTATAGATCTGACTGAGTTATGGTTTATGATAGTGGCGTACCAAGGCAGTGCAGGAGGGCCGGTTCACCCCAGGCCTCGTTTTGAACATAGGCTCTAAAATTGTGTTTATTTATTTTTACCAGATCAGAGACATGTATGGTTGGAATGAATAAACAGTTTTCAATTAAATAAATAAAAATCCGGTTAGAAACAACCACATCAGAAGTTCCTTAGGCCCACTGTAATAATATACTCCCTGACGAGCAAGAGAAAAGAGGGCAATCTTGTTTGTCAGGCTTAGCACTAATGTCAATTAAGAACTCTGTTGCAAAATGAGTCAATTTTGAGGATTAATAAAAATTTTAGAGGCAAAAACTCACTTGGAAGGTTTTAATTTATGTGCTGTTTGGTTTATTAACTTTTAAATCATTGCTGTTTGCTCTTTTTGGGTTTTCTTTCTTTTGTATATAAAATAATATTAAGTAATCACAACTATTTAGTTGACCTACCTTTTCAATACCATGGCCTAAGGAATTGCATACTAAGGTCATAAGACAGTAGCCTGGTACCGTACTCTAAGCAAACTTATGGCAAAAATGTAAACTTGCCTAGTGCATAATAAACATGTGAATGCTAAATGGAAAAAAAAGTAACCCATTACTAAATAGTTTTTCAAGGTTCACAAAAATATAATGAATTACGCAGCTAACTATCGTATATTTGTGTGGACTGTGTGAATGGTACGTGCATAAATAATTGAAGTGTTTAATTTTATAAGGGTCTAAGTGCCAAAATCATGATTGTGTAGAAAACAAGACATAGACCACAGAAGGACGTGCCGGAGATAGACCCAGCACTATATCTTGAAATTTATTGCTACTAATGTGGTTTTCCTTGGACCTTGGATCCTGCTGAAATGCACTGGTCTGAGTACATAGATCCATTTAAAATTATCAGCTGAAAAATCATGATTTTGGCACTGAGACCCTTACACAACTAAACGTTTCAATTTCAAATATTGGATAGGCCCCCATCACTATTGGTACGCCACTGTTTTATGATTCCCCTTAACTTATTATAACAGAATTATTTTTTAATAACATGAGGACAAAATCACTGACAGATATGCAGCAAATTCTACAAAGTAATCTCATATTTAATTTAAAATACAGCACATCAGATCACATGTATAAAGAATTTCCAAAATAAAACAAGAAAGTTAATACAAATATTAGAAATATTATCCCATTTTCTTAGTTTTTGCCTGCAATATTTAAATGCGCGATTAAGTTGAAATAGCATACAGATCACAGTTAATACAATGATTTTAGCTGCAGGACCACCCTTTTGTTACCCACATTAAGAGAAGAATACAGAAACATACAGTATCTATTCACATAACTTTTACTTGGGGTTCAGTAAAATCAATACCTTCTTATTAAAACTATCACAGGAATTTTTATATGTATTTCAGGTTCTTTATTTTTATTAAGAATCTACAAAAACCTTGTATGCTGTGAAGTAATGTAAAAAAAATTTAAAATTCCACTGGTAAACTTGCTTATTTGAACATTTTAAAGATGCCCTTTAAATTTTATGCAGTCTTAACCAAGTGCATCTGAAATAGTTCACCTTAGAGACTGGAGGGAAAAAAAATTCCTTTGCAATTTTAAATACTAGCAGCTATTTTAAATTTGTTGGTATTCAGCTGTTCGAATCACATCACAATGCACTTTTAAACAATTAAAAACTGCATTTCTTCAATAAATTTTACTAACAAAAAACAAAAATTTCATTTTATGTTACTTTTTACCATTTTCGTAGGTCCCCCCTTAATCCACAGCATTTATGCCACACTACAGCTTCTACGTCGTCATTTTTGCTGCATTACTTATTCTTAGTAAAATGGACAGCTGTAGGTCCTCTTAGTTAATTTCTATTCACTGTTCATATCCTTTCACAAGCCAAAAGTACAGTAAGCAAATTACATCAGGCATTTTCCTCTGCATATGGGGAAAACCCTGAAAACTCACTCAAGACTGGCCAGACATGAGAACTGAACAAGTGAGTCCTCAACAATAATGCCTTGGACACCCCACTTGATTTGTGCAATACTGATATCCATAAAGGAATGCAAATAAATAAACACAGAAAGATTAGTAAAAAATCTTAGAAGAGGAAGTTAGTCAAAATATGACTTACACAGCAGAAGAGGAAGTTAATCAAAATATTGACTTACACAGCATTTTCTCATTCACAAAGGTTGTTAGGTTATGTTGTTGTAGAATTAGATTATGTGGATATAGTTTAGTGCTCTTTTAGGGCAAGAGGCAGGTTGGGAACGATCATGAGCACCTAGGCCGGTTGAGTGGGCCACTGTACCAACCTCTGTGGATGCCCACAGGCCTTCCTATCTACAAATTTTACTAAGAGTCCTCACCAAATTCCATCCCAACCAAAATGACCGTTATGATTCCACCTGTGCCAAACCCTTTGGTCCCTTAAATCCTCGTATCCACAAAGTGAGCCCAGGTTTTGCAGCACACCACCACGCACCCCATTTTGATAGAGCATGAGGTCGAAATAAACAGGATGCCTCTGCATTGGTCACATTCCCGATATCAGAGAAATAAAACAAGATGACAATGATGATGAGGGAAGGAAAGAGTATGGTGAAGTGTTGGTGGGATTACATGAAATGGAAGAACCATTAAAAAAAAATAACCCTTTTGTCCTGGCTTCATCCACCACAAACGACAAGCCTGCTCACCCCAGGATTTGAACTTGAGACTACCTGTAAGCCAGGCCAAGTGCTAAGGCACCACTTGCTAGATAATTGCAAGTTATGTTTTTATGTAACTTTTTTTAGCAAGAAAATTAACAAATTTTATAAAATCATGGAAGTAAAAGGAATAACTCAGACCATGCACAGTTTTCATGTGCTACACAACTGGTATTTTACCTTGTCGGTGAAAAAACACATGACTGAGGAACATAAAACTGGCACAATTCTAGATCATGTGAGATGATATATGACTGAATGCTCCATATTTTTGAAAGACAGCTACATAGCTTACAGCTACACAAAGTTATGGATTGGCACTATTCAATAAAAAACATCACAATTTATAAAAATAAAATAAAAAATTAAAACTTAATAAAAAGAATTCAAGATGAACCATCAATAATGAAATGATGTAATGAGTAATAACACTTACCCTATTGACGCAGATGCCCCTGTAACCCTGACTAGTGGAGGGGGTTGTGCAGCAGCCATATGACTCTGTTGTGGTTGTGTCAAGGACATAGGCAAGGACACCTAAACAACCAGAATGTTTATATCATTACAATAACCATAATAATACATTATTACATCAAGGACATAGGCAAGGACACCTCAACAACCAGAACGTTTACATTATTACAATAACCATAATAATACATTCATTAGGAAGAGATGGTTCAAATTGTTGTTAAAAAAATTTTAAAATCAGAACTATAAAAAGTATCACTATATTGAGAAAATTTCTATACATTAAGATTTAAGTTACTTCAAGATGGCACTGCAAAGTTTTGATGAAGGAAGAAAACTACATACCGTACCCGCAAGTTACATCCAGCTTACTCTAACGACACTCTAGCGCCTGCAGTTTTATTAGTTTTCCTTCTCCCTAATTTGTCGACTGATGACAAATTTCATGTTTCATAGTAAGTGATTGGTTTACTGATTAGACAAGCGACATATGTATTGTCTAGAAACTCTTCAAGTTTATCATACTGATTACATTAAAGAGAAATTTTAGATGCAGTTGCAGTTTTACTCTATAACATTGGTGCATTTTATGTTCTTGTTATTGTTCATTACAACTAGTGTTAAGTAAGGGAAGTTGCACTGTGTATCCTGGCCCATTTCTTTCTCTTTCGAATTAATTTCACCCCCAAATGAAAAACTTTTTCTTTGAAAATACTGTACCAAGAACTCAAGAATATAAATTGGCAATTAATTGACTGCGCTTCCCTAAAGAGGTAATGAAGGAGCCAGGGCTGCCTAAACTTTTGCTATACTATTCTCCATTCTCCTATTGCTTTAGGACAAATTTTGGTCCTGATTTTAGGAACCTCCCACTTCAAATCTGCAGCTATTTTTTTGTACATGAGCTTTCTATAGGACATGGGATCTGTCAGCAGAAGTTATAGGTATTTTCTGATATGAGCTCAGTAACAGTTCTCATGTAAGAAAATGACACCAATACTAGTTCTATTTTGCGGATATTTTTGGCTCATAAACAAGTGAAATTTGATACTGTACAAAATATATATTGCAATTGCCCGCAGTCATATCGCACTCTGTCACAGTGGCTGGCTTGTTCGTCAGTTGGACAATGACTCCTAGCAGGACAGACACAGTGTCCTCGCAAGTAATTCAGGTTCCTGCTGTTACAGTTGCAACTGCTATGAAAATAAGGAAGTACCAGCACAACACACTGGACTTACTCACCGTGCACAATGTCATAATCTTATGATCTTTAGTCTGTGTAATTGGTTCATCTTTTTATTGTTGATGCCCACCCCAAAGATCAATGAGAAAACACAGGTGACTGCTTGATGAGGACAGTGATTTTTATTTATGAGGGTACTTGAAAAAATAAGGTGTATGCACTAAACCCCCAAATATTAGAAGAACAGAAGGAAAATATCATGCGAGAAATTAAGTCAATTTTGGAAGGAACTGATGTGTGTGAACAGAAATTTCCTAAAAAGATGCATAAATGTGGGGATATGGAACAGGAAACATTTTCAACATCTCCTGTTGTAAGGTATAGTCGGTCAAATAAAAAGCGTCGGGCATTATTTGATAAAGTACCACGAACGAGCATATGCGCATGTACAGGAAGACTTAAGATTAGGTTCACACCTGCCTCTTGTTCTTCATGTATTTTCTTGATTATTTAATCAGCTTTGTTCCAAAACAAACATATATGGGTCATTCTCCAGAAAAGGGCAGATTTCAATGTTAGAATTTTTTTTAAAATAATTTTTTATTTTGGATCATGTAATTTTTTTTATGTAATATTTCCTTCTGCAGAGTACTACTGAGACACTTGCCCTACTTACCGAGTGGTATTTTGCATTAAATTAACAAGGCTAGAAAATGGCGCATTCATGGAGATGAGAAAATAGTAAGAAATAATAATTATATAGAAGTTATGTGAGAATTAGAATTAATTTACTGAATTAAATGTTATCATGTAAAAGAAGAATATTTATTACCATACAAATGGATTAACACACAACTTTTTACTTATTTTTATCTATGTTGAAATAGATTATCACCTTAAAATCAAAACTTTAAATCAAAACATGATATATTGTCATAAACTATTAGGCTATACCAGTATCTTCTTTAAACAAAAATAAAAAATGCAGACAGTTAAATATACCATCAATTACAACATTAATTACACCTCCATGGATAGGACTCGAGAGTAACAGTAACGGAGGTGAGGGTAACAGAGGTGAGATTTTTATCTAATTTGTCAAACAGCTTGGAAACATTTGAGGTTAGAAAATCTCAGTTCTAGAGTTTAACTTTGCATTCCTTATTATTATAATTTTTAGCAAAAGTAAATATAAAAACATACAACTTTACCATTGGGTGTAGGTAACGGAGGTGAGGAAGTCCAATTACCAACTCTGCATTTAGCCCTTTTACACAAACAAAACAACACTTAAAAGCACACTAACAGCTTGGCTTTATATAAATGATAAGAAAACTGCCTAAAGTTGGAGTCCAAGGAAAAAAGAAAGACTACAATGCCATATCTGTGGAAATAATTGAACTTTTATATTGTTTCACGGAGGTGAGGTCTCACCTTGGGACAGGCATGTTTAGTGCAAAAAATTGTCTTTACAAAATGATATATTTTCTTTTCAGTTATTAATGACTCATTTTTTGAGCTGTTTGTTCTTGTTATAACACTAAAATGGAATAAAAATGAAAGCCTGTTGAATTATGAAAGAATGAAAATGACAAGTCAGGCATTGGGACATGACACGGAGGTGAGATCTCACATACTGTGCCCTAAAATGCAGAAAATTGTAACTTTTGTTTAAAAAGTGGAATATGGGATCAAATAGACCATATTTCAATCTAACTTATCATAATAATTCATAATCCATAAATACTTATTTTACACCAGAAAATCAACTGCGACATGAATCTGCCCTTTTCTGGAGAATGACCCATATAGAAGGCTGTGGCTATATGCCTCACATCCACCATATTCTTGCATGGAAGTTCTTATAATATTAATAATGAATAAATTCACGAGGAATATGTTTATTGAAGGAGCATTTTTTAAAGATTTTGTTTTATAATACCAGTACTTGTAGTGCTTGAACATATTTTCAAGCTTGGATATTGTTGCGTGCATAGCTCTTTCTACGCTGTTTGGAACTTTATATTCAGTAATATGCACACACGTATACACACACGAACTGATATTTTCATATTATATAGTATTTTTATATTAGAAATTCAATTATTTGGTTTAAATTTACATTCCCGCTGGTATGCGACGATAACGACCTCTTTTTCATGTAGATTGCAAGTATAGTTTCCTGGTTCTCTTTTCTCTTTCATGCGCATGCGTGAGCTGCCCCTCCCCCGTCTCCTGGTCGAGTGTGCGGGCTCTCGTGGAGTTCAGTCTTTGTCTTCTCTAGTAGTCGGCTGTGAGAGCTCTTCGGTATACATCTGATGCTGCGTGGAGGTTGGCTGCGTGATGTTTGATTGTTCAGGTGAGCGGATTGCTGTGTATTTAATGTGAGTTACATTGATTAAGTCTTGTCTTCAATTATTCATTTTGTTTGCTGAAATTTAAAAGTAATATGTAGTTTGCATCCGCTCACTTGACTTTCAAGCCTAGCTATTATATCGGCCGTTAATTCAAAATTTTGTGTATCACGCAGCCAACCGGTATGTTTGTAATGTATGCTTGTTGAAGGATGCTTGTTTGCCCTTCTGGCAAAATTCTCTTTTCTTTCAAAGTAATTTTTTTTAATTTGCATTTTTCTAATTACGATCATGAACATGGCCATGTCAGACATCTTGTTTTTTACCAGACAATACTACCCAATATGTTCATTCAGCTAACAAATCTGTTACACCATGCTTTACGAAAGTTAAATTATTGATTATTAATTTTTGTCTCTGTTAGTGCAAGCTTTTACATAAACACATTGTGCATTCTAAATCATGTAATATATATAAAATATTAGTCACTTTCAGTATTGTAAAGAAGTCTATGTTAAAATAATTTTCTTTTGGATAACTTTCATTACTGCAGATATTTGTATTAAGCTTTTTATAATATAATGTGATTCAAATAATATATTTTTGGATGGAAGAAATATAAAGAATATGTACACATATCTATAAAGAATATATCTACAACCAACAGCATTATATATTATTTTCATATTTGCATTTTCTCTTGTCAGCACTATAAACTATTCTTTTGTCAGCACTATAAACTATTATCTTGTTAAACAAAATTGTAATAAACTTCATAACTCAGAATTCTACTTTTCTTAAATTATATATTGGGCTATTATATATCCAGCTCCTTCCATTCATTATTGTATGTGATGTATGGCCGTTCCCTATCCTATCACACTTGTATCAAACAAATATACATACATTCGCCAACTGGAGCACAACCCAGCAGCAGTCTACAAGTGCCGGGGACTCCCCACACACCAGCAGTGGTAGCAGGCGATCTCAGGCCTCTGTGTCTACCTCCCAGCAGTGGTAGCAGAGAATTCTGTGGCCCCAGCCGCCTGGCTGCCATATCGATTGCACCATTCTTCTGTGGATCCATCTGGCTGGATTTTTTCTTGGATGTTGTGGACCAGCCTGTCTTCGTCTGGTAGCGAATCCGATCCAGCATTTGGCAATTATATCCTTTTTTTTGCATATCTCACCTAATTTCTATTACATTACCTACTTTTCTGAGTGCTTTTGTATGACAGTGTATTCACAACTTGCTTTGGCACATTGTGCTTTGTGGGGAGGAGGTCTTTACCTAACTAAACTAAAACTCGGTGCCGCTACATCCCTGGAGGGACTTCGCCTACCACCAGATCGTTGCGTCATCTACCATAGGCAGATGGCAGGATTGGGAAGGCATGTGGTCAGCATGCCGACACCCATGGCCGTTAATGGTGGTTTTCTTGACCGGAGCCGCTACTTCTCTATCAAGTAGCTCCTCAATTTTAATCACGAAGCTGAGTGCACCCCTACCAGACCTCCCTACCTCAGAAAAATCCAAGGAGGTACTGGGAATCGAACCCGGGCCGACAGATCTGTAGTCAGCGACGCTAACCACAAGACCACGCCGACGGACGGAGGTCTTTACCTGCTTTTGCTAATATTCTTTACCTTTGCTTTTCATGTACCATGGCTCGAGAGAGAATTTCTTCGATCTGCTGCGCATGGAAGTATTGCAGTATGAAGCCACTAATCGTCGTGTGCCAGGAGTCCTGTCTATGGGCGTCGATGCTCTTCTATCTGCCATTTGGGATTCTGTTCATACTGAAAAAATTCACTTACCACCCTTTGGCTAACAACAGTTTCAAGAAAATTCTCAAAGAACAAAACATAATTTGGCACCACAAAATAAACATAGTATTAGAAACTTACTAAAATCCTCACTAAAAGACAGAATACCTAATACCAACAAATCAGGAATATATCAATTAGAGTGCAAGGATTGCAAACAGGTTTATATCGGAAAGACAAAAAGAAACTTCAAAATCAGGACAAAAGAGCACTTCAGGAACATAAAGAACCACGAAATAGATAAATCGACAGTTGCAGCCCATTTTTGGATTAAAAACCATGGCATTGAACCAGTATCAAAATTGTTAAAATCTGCAAGAGGACATACGGAATTAATGAATTGGGAAAAAATCTTCATCCTCAAACATCAAGACAAAGCTATGAATTTTGAAATCCCTGACTCCAATGAATTGATCAACAAATTCATATTAAGAAAAACCAGAGGGCAGTCAAGTAGCAACAGCAACAAGCAGCAGTCAAAATGGAATGAATATGGGAGAAAAAATTTCCCGAAACTAGTCTCCAAATAGAGTACTCAAGTGAAGTAAGTGTCACAAAAATTGACTCAATTCTTATATTACTATATTAGAAAAACTTCACTGTTACTAACTTCCTGTAATAATTAATATTTATGAGGAAGGGTTCTTTATCAGTGCTCATTCTTCATGCTTTAATTGTGCCTGTAGAATTGAGTGGTTTAAAGCTGTGGGAATGTACACACGTATCTGAAAAGAGAGAAGAGAGGGCTGTCTATTTCTTCCCTTGCAATATAATGGAATCTGACCTTTTCAATTTTATCACAGAAATCAAAAAATGTTTTTGGAGTAGAAATCTGCTTGTTAAAGGGTCTCTGAAGACTCTTTTCTAGCTAGACTTTCATGCCTTTTATTGAGATTCTAATGTCTTGTAGGAGTTCCACAATACTGTCTCATTCCAACTTGTGTTTATTTGGAAACCTTCCTGATCATGACACAGATTTGGGAAGCTGAACTTATTTTTGTACTGTCCTGTGCACAGCTGTCATTAAAGTAGTGTTCTGTTGGATGTGAGGAAAAGTACGCTATCTTTTATATATTTCAAAACTATTTCCTGAGTTTTTGTATACCAAATTCACAAAATGCTTTAAATCATCAGAAACAATACAATGGGATGAGATCATCTTCTCTCCATCAAGACTTTATAATGCACTACCATTAGTCCAGTCGTACCCTCGTACCTCATCTTGGATGACGAAAAGTATTCACTGAAATCTAGTAGAATCTAGTAGAAAATTTTCTATTTTGTCTGTTAGATCAACCATGAATTCATCTCATGTTACAGTGGTTTCGATCAACTGTATTCAACCTTTGGAAATCCATTGTGAAAATTGAGAATGATCACTTCTATCAAAATCTTCAAATTGAGATTCCAAGTGCTGACAAAAACATTCTTTGCAAGACATTTATTACAGTGTCTGAGCATGCATTTCCTCTTTGGATCCTCACAGAGTAGAAGCTACAAAATGTTCATGTACATGCCTTCTATTCAAGCTGTATGAAGAAGTAAAATGGCATTATGATGAATGGTACACACACACTACTCGAACCAGCCAAAACACCACTCTGGTCTCAAAGCAAAAAACTCTGAGAAACCTACTTTAAAATTGGAATATACCTCCTTGAAGCCTCCACACAATTCTCGGAGGTTGCCCAATATAAGCTGCTTCCTATGATACTGTTTTCCAATGCTTATCACATCTTTCATTCCCAGCATTATTCTAGACTGCTTGTCACAGTGATGAAAGTCTAGAACCTTCTTTACAGTTTCAGATGGAAGCTTTTTTCCAACTCTATGATCTGGTTCAACTAAAATTCCTATTTCTTAAAATAAAATAAAATAAAAAAATAAAAAAAATAAAAAATTCTGTGCCTGATAAATTGAATAATTGGATACATTAAGTCAGCTATCTAATTCCACAATGAATAAGACCATATACTACTAACATTATGAGATGTTTCTATGAACTGCACTCTGAAAAATAATTTTCAACTACCTGATATTTTAAATAATTTTTCTGAAATGAATATGTTGTAAATAATCTGAAAGTTGTAAAAATAGTAGCAATTTTTTCCCCACAAAGCCCAGAAAACTTAAAACTTTTGTTACAAGGAAGTAAAAAACCATAAATTTCATTATATGTTGAGAAAGAGCATGCCTTTACAATAATTTTCAACATAAGCTTTTAGTTTAATCAAGCCCATACGTTGAAAATTCAGGTTTTCTAAAACTAGTTTTTTCCTCAAACAACTAGGCTACTTCACCAAAATAACTAGGCTACAAGTACATATATAATTTTTTTTTAGATATGTATAAAATATTTTGAGTATCGTATTTTGCGAACTATAAGACGCTCCGGACCATAAGATACTTTTAGGATGGAAATTTAAAGGAAAATAAATTGAATGTGATTCTAAATTAAAAATTTTAAAGGGAATAATATACTTCATTGCATAAACAAATATTATAACCTTGTGCAATGGAATCAGTGTAAATCACTTCTAATTTAAAACCAACGTTGTACAAATATCTCTTCTCTACAGGTGGCATCACGTAAAATTTAACTGAACTAATTTCTCATGAAAGACTGAAAATACTTTTACACCCTCTAACCCTCAATTCAGCATACAGTAAGTGTAACGGGACAAGGCTCTTTAAAGGTCTTGCCTTCATTTAAACCACCCAGCGGAGACAACTCCTTTTGTGTAAAAGAACTCGATACTCCTTTCTTTTCGGATTGTATACCTGACTTCCAGCTACGACTGTGACAAGTGCCCTGATGTACAGTCTGTGCCAACTATCATGGTTTTTACAACACCTTGTTTATAACTATGGTATTCCGTCAATATTTACCATAATTTAAATTCTTTTTAGTGTACTTCGGACCATCAGACGCACCCAACTTTCAAGGCTCTGTTTTCAAGGTAAGAAAGTGTGTCTTATGGTCCTTAAAAGATGGTACTGATGTAGTTTTCATTAATTTCTCATCAGTTTATTGAGCTCTGTGCAAAATTTCAAAGAAATCTGATCAATGGTTATGGAGACAAAAAATTTAATGTAGGCCTACACGAGGGTATCTTGTGCCGAGAGTCTCAAGAGGAACAGAAAACACAGATTTTGTTAAAACTTCAAAGTGCTATAAAATTAACACCGTTTGATAAAGGGGGAAAAAAAATAGGGGATTTACTTCAACCATAAGGGAAGGGTGTACAACAAGTTTCATCACAATCTGACATGGCGGGTGATGAAACCCTTGTTTTTGTATTGATTTGGTGTGGTGACCCTATGGTCAAATGCTACAGTTTGGTAATGTTTAGTTTAGAAGAAATAATTAAGGTAAATAATATATAAAAATTACTTTTACTAAACCCCTTTCATAAAGCCCCACCACAAAGTTTGAAAACCTCTGCTTTCAGATACATTCATAATAACCTATTAGCTTAATGTTATTTTAATACTAAGCACATCCTAATCGAACATTATGCATCAAGGAGAAAAACCCTAACTCACACTTACTCACTACATATGCATGCAAGATGTATGTTCAATACATCAAGTGAAAGACCATTTCATCCTCTTTCCATCAATAGGCTACAGCAGGGGTGGCCACTAACCTTAACTTTGGCAGCCACAAATTTATGAAGTTGTTTCGAAGCTAGCCACATTGTTAAGCCACATAGTTTTTACTATACATATAACATTATTGTTCAGTTACATAACAAGGAATAAGATTTTACTTGCTTTTTTGAATTTTCATTTTTGCTGTTAGTTGTTTGAAATCTGGCTGATAATTGGTAAGCGCAGTTCGCATGAGTTCACTTAAATGTTCATCACTTAGTTCAGATAAGTCTCTTAGCAAAAATTCTTGTTAGTGGGTATATTTCTTCTGGAACTTTCTTCCAAAATTCTATGGCCGAAACACCACTTCGTTTCAGTCCTTTTAGTCCTTCGTCCTCTTGCATTCTAGTAGCTCCAACTCTACAGCTGCTGTATCCTTTGTAATTGGTGGTGAAACAGGACAGCCATCGCACACAACATCAACAGCAAAAGGATTTTCCAAGAATGAAAATGAACTTTTAAGTATTCTCAAATCATTAAGGGGGGACGTACAGCTTTCGATGTTCGAAAATAGGTGAAGTTTCATTTTTTTTTTCTCAGCAATGAATTATTCTGTAGCCTTGCAATCTGGCATGCTCTATATTGACTAGTTCTACAATTGCATACTGTTTTCAGAATTAATTTAACTATTTTACAAAATGGCAGTCAAATTTTGTGCCGTTTCCCTGATAACTCAAACATTTATTAATATATTGCAGTGAAATTTTGCACGCAAGTGTATTTGATATTATTGAACAACACTATCTAGAATCATTGATGTAACTTTAATAGTTTATTTTTTTAAAAAGATAGTTCTGATGTAAAAATTTCTAAAAAAATTAACAATTGATGAATTATTTTTTTAAAAATGTTTATACGGCAGATAATTCCAAGATCCTAGATTATGTTGTTCATATGATATTTTCAAATAGATAGAAAAAAGAATCACTCAGAAATATTGGCATTTATGAAAATTATCAGGGAAACGGCACTTCAGTGCACAAAATTTGTCTGCCATTTTGTAATAATTTCCCATTAACTGTAATAGTTAAATTAATTCTGAAAATAGTATGCAACTGTAGAACTAGTCAAAACAGAACACGCCAGATTGCAAGGCTACAGAACAATTCATTGCTGAGAAAATAAATCATGAAATTTCATCTATTTTTCAGCCTTCAAAGCTGTATGTCCCCCCTTAAATCTGCCATTTCTTCAGCCAGATTAGACACTTTATACAATAATCTTCTGTTCCCACCTGAACGTCAGAAAGGCTTTCATTTGAAATGAGCAAATGTTTCAGTCTCAAGGTATTTCTGAAAGTGTCTTAATTTACTATGAAAGCTAAATACACTCTGCGCTAAATCAGAAATAAGTTTTTCTCTTCCTTGTAATGCTATGTTTAGCGTTTGTAAATGCTGAACCACATCTATAAAAAAAATGCCAAACCTAACAATGGGGGTCATTACGTTCAGGGAAGGATTTTTCTTTTTCTTGCATAAACTGTTTGATTGGATCAAGTAACTGGAAAAATCTGCCAAGAACATCAGGAAGCTCGTCATTGTTCAAGTCTTGTATGAAGGATTTGAAATGTTAGTGTGATTTGGCACTTGAGTGAATGCAGTTCACAATTTTCAGAACTAACTGCATAAGATGCAGTTATTGAAAATATTTTCCTGCAAAATGTTCTCTGTGAATAATACAATGTCCAGGTAGGAAATCAGGGTATAATGTGTCAGCATTTAAAAGCCCAATAAGCCCTTGTTTCTTGCCTGTCATAGATGGCGCACCGTCGGTAGCATTGCTGACAATATTACTGAGAGACTTATTATCGGCCAAGCACGAGTAAACCTCTGTAAGCGGAGTGCGGTGAGAGGGGTTGGTTCACAAGCAGGTGGATACTAGCGTTCTGATTGGGCAGAGGAAAGACGAGCCTCTCTGTTGTAAGCGAGTTGTAAACATTAGCCTCCAGTGTGCAGTGTGTTCCAAGCTGCAAGGTGACAGTGCTTTCTTGGTGAATAGTAGCATGGTATGACGTCAAGTACCGCTCCTCGTTCTGCTCAGAGTTTTTCTCGTGCTTGGCCGATAGTAGCTTGGTTTCAAGAGCGGCACAAGATTGGCTCAAGAGCCTCATTGTGGCCACCCATGGACTATAGCAACAATCAACTGCCAACTGTTGAGGAGACACCATAACATAAATACAAGTGGCATAATCCATGTCAATTCAGGCACGGGCTTACCTTCATAGCCTCAGATGTTAACGAATTTAATATATGTTAAAATTCAGGACAAAGTAAGAAACCCATTTTCCTTGTTTTTCCCAAAAAAATTCCTGGGCCGAGATACAGGCCACCAAAGATGGCGTCTCAGATGCCATTTCTCGAGTGTGATTTTCGGAAAAACATTAAAGTGCTCTATTTCTGGAACGGTTCAAGATATTTTGTTGTTTCTTTTTTTATTTGAAAGAGAATAATGTTCTGCTTCAAATGATATCCTAAGTTTGGAAATGCATGTACAGGGTGTTTTGTTTTAGCCTTCCGAATTTTTGTGATAAACAAAAAATGTTCTTTTTTTTTTTAAATCTGATTTTTTTACTGTTGATCAGTATCAAACAGTACTACCTAGGTACATTCCCTGAAAAGGAGATCTTTCACTTTTCAATTTAACAGGTTTTATAAACAATTGAAAATGTTGCCATAAAGTAAGCCAGTTTATGTTACCCCATTCTCACACCTCTATACCAGTTGAATTTATTTGTCAGTGTATATATTACGTATTATGTTATCCTATTTTTATATGTTTGTGTGCGAGTGTGTGTGTCCATTTCATTGTTTTTATGAACTTTTCCTTTGTTATGTAGGCCAATTATAATGTTTTTATTGGTTCCTAATTGGCAGCCTCCTGATGAGGGAAGTTTCTCAAATTAAATTTGGTATCATGAAATCAAAGTCTTATTTGACGTGGTTTTTCAATTCTTTATTAAGATACATAGACCGCTGGCGTGGTCTTATGGTTAGCGTCACTATGACTATGGATCCGTCGGCCCGGGTTCAATCCCCAGTACCTCCTCGGATTTTTCTAAGGTAGGGAGGTCTGGTAGGGGTGCACTCAGCCTCGTGATTCAAACTGAGGAGCTACTTGATAGAGAAGTAGCGGCTTCGGTCATGGAAACCACCATTAACGGCCGTGGGTGTCGGCATGCTGACCACATGCCCCCCAATCCTGCCATCTGCCTATAGGTAGATGACGCAGAGGTCGGGTGGTAGGCCTTGTCCCTTCGGGGATGTAGCGACGGAGTTTAGTTTAGTTTATTAAGATACATAACATATACAGCTTTCATATCATAATAAAGCTTACAAAATATAATATCGTCCCCTTAGAATGAAAACCACGTATCTCAAAACAGAAGCAAGAGTACTTTTAATTTATTATTAGATAGAAAAACATGTATCTCAACTATTTGCCAGCCGATATTACAAGAATAACATGTGTGCTGTCTTCTAGAGAGGAAAAACAAAATCTAGTGTATTGCTAGGAAGCGTTATTAAGTGACAAAGCCACGTATGTGTTTTATGAGATACGAGGTTTTCATTCTAAGGGGACGATATGTGCAGGTTCTAAAGCATATCATTTATGTGCATTCTGCTTAGAACTGAAATTAGCAATTCAATGAACTAAAAATTTGTTCAACTTCATCAGTATCCTCCTTTGATATTGAGTGATGCCTTCCTGTTGAACAAATAGGAACCGGGGTACCCACAATCGTTAAAATATTGCAAATTGGAAGTGAGCACTGGTGAAGGTGTTGTCTTGCAGCTGGAAATGTATACCCAGAAGCCATTCCATGTGGTAGCATATAGTTCACAACAATTTCATTTAACTCACAACTGATATCTATAATCTCTACGATCCACCAGTCACACAAGACACAAACATCCCTCATCGTAGTTTGTGAATCTGAATACTCTCGGGTCATTTCATATGAACTCAACCAGAGGTGACCAACTCCGATTTGGCTAAAAAAAATAATTGTGCTGGTACCTTGACATATACAGTGAGTCTCAGCCAGATTGCACCCGTTTGCCGCACGCCGTGGTTCTCTTGTGATGACTCAACACTACCCGCGTCGCGGTCAGCTGTGTCCCCGCAGATAAGTCAACAGCGTGCAGTTGAGCATTGTTCTCATGTTGTACAGACGTGAAAGTGTTAATCTGTAGTTGTCACAACTAAAAGAAAACATTAGGATAGAGATAAACTCAATAATAACGGAAGAACAATTAATGCGTATTAATCGGAATTTCCTATTACGATGCCAAAAATGTGTGGATGTAGGAGGAGGACACTTCCCGCATCTCCTGTAATAAGGTAGGTGCCTATTTTCGTTATTTTCAAACTTATTTCATTTATTTTCATTGTCACGCACGGACAAGTCAGTCAACTGCCGGGAAGTTCCTTTGCCGCATACCGGGGATAAGAGCGTCATCTGCGGGGAACCCAACGCGCGGCGCGGCGGGTGCAATCTGTCTGAGACTCACTGTATAATGAACAACTTCCATATTCTAGGCCAAAATTCCTAAGGGTTTCTATGCTGTGGCCCTTTAGAAAAAGGTATGTGGTCCATTTATGACACTCATAAATTGTGCATGATCCTGTGCATCCACATTTGGGTGCCAATATCTCTGGAATGGCTTGTGATATCTGCCTGAAATTCACTATTCTGAGCAATTTGAACCCACGCTTTGAAATCTGTTGTCAGAAAATGTGTATCTCTTCTAGTTTCTCAGCTACTGGCCTCCAAATTAGTGATCTTTTTACTTACAAAAATAAAAATTTCAATTTTTACAAGGCAGCTGTCATGCTTGTATTATTCACTACAGGCTATTATTGCTGGATTCCTTTTATTTGAGGATGTGGTTACCTGCAGAAGGCTTCCTGACTATATCAAAGTCTTACTTTAGAAGTAAGAGGGCTCTAAAAAGGGCTCCGGCTCAAAAAATGTACTTTTAGACCAATCTTTGACTGACAAATTAACTGTGTGGGCATATACCTATGATAAAGAAATTTTTTCTACACAATTGTATGTATATGTCAATCATGTGACCAAAAATTCAGCTGGTTTTCTCACCTCCTTCATATTTTAATAATTTAAGAAATGTAGACGTTTTTCTCCCCACGGCAGTTTATGTTAAACTACGATTATTGCCAACAATACAGGTCCTCTGGAAGGTTACCGGTATGTTACATTCTGGAATTATCTTAATTGATCCAGAATGTTTTAAAAGGTTCTCTTGCATTCTGGAATAATCTGGATGGTTCCAAAGAACAAAATTGCAATAAAGAAATTAGCAACAGAAGTTAAAACATGAACAATGTTCATAAAAGCTGTTAAACTGAAAAGTGGAAGATCTCCTTTTCAGGGAATGTAGTACTGTTTGGTACTCATCAAAAGTAAAAAAATCAGAATTTTTGGGATTGGCATTTTTTTAAAAAAGAATTTTTTTTTATTTATCATAAAAAAATTCAGAAGGCAAAAACAAAACACCCTGTACATGCATTTCCAAACTTAGGTTATCATTTGAAGCAGAGCATTATTATCTCTCAAATAAAAAAAAGAAACAAAATATCTTGAACCATTCCAGAAATAGAGCACTTGAAAGTTTTTCCGAAAATCACACTCCAGAAATGGCATCTGAGACGCCATCTTTGGTGGCCTGTATCTCGGCCCAGGAATTTTTTGGGGCAAAACAAAGAAAATGGGTTTCTTACTTTGTCCTGAATTTTAACATATATTAAATTCATTAACATCTGAGGCTATGAAGGTAAGCCCCTGCCTGAATTGACATGGATTATGCCAAGTAGGCCTACATAATCATAAGTTTCAGCCAGCACAATGCAGGTATAGTCCTACAAGTTCGAAAGAAACCTGCACAGAACAAAGATGGCATTGCTGCAGCAAGCGTAGCTACGTTCTGAGCAGGGCGCAAAGTTTTCTTTCTAAACTTGTCAGACTATATATACTTTTATTCATACCCACACTGACTGTGTGACATATACAACATGCAAGAGTTAAATATAAATGAAAAAAACATTTTGGTCAGCTTTTCAGTGTTATATGATAGCAAATACCAGCTGTTAAGAGAGATACTAAAAATAAGAAAATCCTATATACTGGGAATTACAAGACTTCTTTTAATTTAATTTGATATAACTGAATGTGCTATATACCAATTGAAAGTGTATATCCTCTCCCATCTCTTAACAGAGAGCTAACTATAAAAAAATAAAGCCCTGGCAAACATCTGGCAAAACACTGTACATTTAGTTGGTTGAATTAGCAATAAATATCGCCAAAATATTAAGCACCTGCTATTATTATGAGATTTTGCACAGTGCTCTTATGTATACCTGAGATAAAGAGATTAAAAAGTGTGTGTGGAATGCCATACGGCAGAAGTGTAACTTGTTTTAATTTTTTGATTTTTTTCAATTTTGGATTGGATTTTTTCGATTTTGAATTGTTGGGACATTTTTAATATTGGGTTTTTGGACTGTTTTATTTTTTGATTTTCGATTTTTTAATTTTGGATTTTAGATTTTTTAAATTTTGGATTTTTTATTTTTTAAATTGTTGATTTTTGTAATTTTAATTTTTGGATTTTTTAATTTTTTATTTTTATTTTGGATTTTTCAATTGTGGAATTTTTAATTTTTAAATTTTGGAGTTTTGAGTTTTTTTAATTTTTTAATTTTGAATTTTTTATTTTGAATTTTTAGTAATTTTTAATTTTAGATTTTTTTTAAATTTCGGATGTTTGGATTTTTTAATGTTGGATTTTTGGATTTTAAATTTTGGATTTTTTAACTTTGGATCCTTTAATTTTTTTTAAATTTTGGATAAGCCTAATCATTGAGTTGTTTGTTTTCTGTGCAGTCCGTTCTGTCACAGCCCCACTAATTTCGTGACAATTTTGAGCGTAACAATTTTGTAATGATTTTGAGCGTAACAATTGTGACGATTTTGTCAGTAACGCAAGTTTGGGTTAGCTCTCGATTTACTCCTACCGCAGCTAAAGAAGTTTCACTTAAAAAAAAACCTCCCGGACACACTTGATTGTAGGTCATAACCCCCTGTGGTAATGTCACCAAAATGACCAAGTTGTGAGGAGGTAACAAGGTTCATTTAATTGCTCAGAACTCCATTCCTGACCATAATATTTTGAAAATTGAATGAGACACTATTTGAAAGCTCTTGAAAAAGGTACTAAAAAGCATGTGGTATTTTTTCTAAAACAAGCCCATTTATGAGTTATCACGACGACAATGTGGAAGGGAATGAAAAACAATAGTCTTCATGTACTGCTGGCATATCTTCATCACGCTATGATCTCTGTGTTATAATACACCCTACCAATTTAATTAAATATAAATTTATAGCAGCAGTACTGCATGTTTTTATACGTATATTTATCACAGCTCCAAGTGGAAGGAAGGCCTAGTTTTTATTGCTAACATTGTTTTTTTATTTATTTGGTTAACAATGCCATCAGATATTTTAATATTGTAATGTAACTTTACCAATTGTACGTAACTTTACCAATACCAACAAAATTAGACAGCTCCTGTAAAGCTATGGGAGACAAGCAAAAAAATATGGAACTCCTTGTGGAACTTTGATGTGCAAATTGTGGATAGGAAGGAATAGAGATATTTTCCAGTGCCTTAACCCACCCAGAACAGTTTTCATAGTCTAGAGAAAGCATACATGTCAACCACTACAATATCTCTGTAAAAAGTTTTCACTGTGAACCTGAATGATCCAAGTATTGAATGGCATGGAGCAGGCGAACATCAGCTTCTTTCGTGGGATATGGGAGAGACAGTTTCAAATTTCTTAAGCGATCCAATTACCATATCTCTACGGGTGCAAATAATCTGTATCCCAGTACCCAGATTCATCTTGAAGAGATCTCCTGCTAAAACTCCAAGAACTCTTCTTTGTGAGCAAAGAACTTACTGAAGGATTTAAGTATTACAACATTGAATTTCATATTTACTCTGGACCCGTAACCTCTTGACTGTCTTGTGTAGTTTTTCAGACTTTCTTCTAGACAATAGTCAAAAACTAAATAGAATCTATCCATGCTTTTTAGTCTAACCACAATGTACGGTCTGGTCGCAGTGCTGTAGAACAGTTCGGCTGAATTGAGGGATAAGCATATGGACCAAGGAAGCTCAATCGATTATGAAGGAAGAAACATTAGGTTCACGTACAGTTGTCAAACACATTACACTAGATTGGACAACACAGGAGACTATGTCTGATTTCCAAGAGCTGGAAACTTGGCAATCATTTGCTTGTCCTTGGTCTTAACAGAAACATTTTTTCTGCTCATCTTGTTTCTTTTGAAAAAGTTGTGGACTGATATCTTTCTTAGCATCAAACTGGCTTTTCCCTTTTACATTCGCTGACAAGACAGATACCACACTTTCTTCCAAGAGGAAACCCTACTGCTGGATACTGCAGTTAACTGTAGAATTCAAAGGGATTGCTGCGTTCTTTAAATACTTCAAAAAGAGCAGAAACACCGGTCTGTTTATGAATATGTTTTACAATCACAAGCTTATACCCTCATACAGAAGTATTACCTTATAGAAATTAAATGTTCTCATACAGCATTCCTTAACATTACTTTGTACATTATATAAGGGCCATTCCAGAAAAAAGTCAACCAGGACATGGATTTCTAAAAATGAATGTAATTAGAAAGTAAAACCATATTTACGTAGGGGAAGGATTATATATTACAGGAATATTTTGTTTTTTGAAGATATGTTTTATCTAGTGCAGTTAGGGATTCCTGGAAGAAGAACCTCTTTTATACCAAGTACATGACTGAATTTCTCCACCATTGTCATTGATAATTTTGTTTCAAATACAGGTAAAAAAAATTAACAATTAATGATAGAATTAGTATCTGGTATTCATTAAGATTCTTTAAATGCACTTATACATGTATTTTAAAAAGATTTTATATATTTTAATTGATACTGGAAGTTTCTGTGCATTAGGCATGTAATTCCGTCACAAAAACGGACATTTTTCACCGTTACTATTCAAGTAATGGCAGTAGGTGGGAGAAAATTTGTATGCAAAGCTAGTTTTGCCTGCTTTACAACCAGACTATATCATTTGTTTCACAGGATTATATTTAAATCAACATTTAGGGTCGTGACAGAATTACATAACCTGTTTCACACACTGAGCCTCTTACTAATAAACAGCACTTAACATGAACTTAGGTAGTGTAAGTTGGAAAAAAGGTATGTAATACTAAAATAAGAATAACAAGCATACTGGAACTTTATTAGGCACAGAAAATTATCTGTAATATTTTATTGGATTATTTGGAGTATCAATTTCTTCAGTGACCGTAATGGGTAAAGCAGCAGCAGAACGTCAGCGTGAGTGCCGGAAAAGAAAAAAGAATGCAGGATTACATGAAGAAATGAAAAAGAAAGACAGAGAGCTGAAAGCAATTAAAAAAGCATCCATGAACCACCTTCAACTCAATAAACTAAGATGACTAATTGCGTAGCAGTACAGAAATTGAGATGTAAGAAAAAAGAATGTAGAAATACTGTAGAAGTTCCCTCAACTAGTGGCCATTCTGCTTCATCACATTCTCCATACAAATCAAGACAATCCTTTGGAAAAGCTGTGAAAAATTGTTTTTTTTGTAATTCAAATAACCTCCACAGATCCACACAATGATATGTTTGAAGTTCTTAATTTGAGGCAGAAAGATGATAAAGGAATTAGCTTTGTATTTCATGGAAAAAGAATATAGATGTTGGCTACATGCCAGTAAAAAAGTAAAAAAAGTGAAGTGTTCCCTATTAAAGGCCATTGAAGGCTCAGAGGGTTCCAGGATGTGAGGCTCCCAGATTTTAAGATAATCAGCACATGAAGGTGGTAAAGTTGTCAGCCTTATGCACTGGCCGCCTTTACCCCCAGGATTGCTCCTGATACTCATTTCTGTTAGAGGCTGAGTCGACCCCATGGCCATAGTGCCATACGCCAGTGAACTGCAGAAATTACCTGAACAACCAGTATTTCAAATAAGAGGGTGTCGTAGTCATGTTTTCACCAAAGTGCCATGGGTGAATAATGTTAAACAAGCCAGATACTGAAAATAATTGTATGATTAAGTATTCTTTACATATATATGCAACCTGTTCCTATTTTATTTTGTTTAATAACATTAAAAACTCATTTAAGTGTTAATTAGATTTAGACAGTCTACAGTCCTAAAATGACTGGTATGAGTACAGTTCAATTAGATAAATTTTAATTTCAAAGGAAAATTTGAAATTCCGTCACGTAATTTCGTCACACTCATTAATGGTATCTAAATAAAAAGATGTAACTAGTTTAGAATTTAATCACATAAACTACAGCTCTTCTAGTTTAGAATGATGTGTAAATAAAGTTCCTCAATCGTTAGAGTTCACAGAGTTTCAGAAGGTTTCACGCTATGGTTTGTATGTGGTTGACATTTTGTAATTCCGTCACAAATATTAAAAACATTCCCTTCTAAAAGTTGTTTAAATCCAGTAAACTTATATACTCCTAGAAGTGTCCATACATTACCTATGAACACACAAAGAATCACTTTCTCTCATAAACACAGCTCAACGTATCTGTAAGGACTATGGCAAAAAAGACATGCACTTTGAAATTCCATCACAAATGGAATGGCCCATAATATTATAAATAAATTTTAGTATATAGTCAATAGCTTAGTGAATGTTGCGTTTTTAGTATAGAATGCCAAAATAATAAAAACTAAAATTAACTTAAAGTGTCAATAATACGAGGGTAAGTCAATAAGTATCTGCACTCTCTTTTTTTAAATTTATTGCAACAATAATACAGAACTTTCAATTATCTCAATTTTTAAAGTACTCCCCATGCTTCTCAATGCATTTGATCCATCGCTGCACAAGCTTCCTGATGCCCTCAGAAAAAAGTTTTTCAGCTAAGTATGCACCTCTTCCTTCAGTTCTTGGTCTGTGGTAAAACGACGGCCCTTAAGGCGTTTTTAAGTGGCCAAAAAGATGGAAATCTGACAAGGCGAGATTGGGTCTATATGCAGAATGCTCTAACACCTCAATACCCAGTTTCACAATAGTTTGAGCAGTGTGGGTGTGCATTGTCATACAACAAATTAACTCCTTTCGATAATAGGCCTTAACATTTGGTTCAAATTGTAGGCTTCACCTTGTTGCTCAACATCTCACTGTAATGTGCACTGTTTATAGTTGAGCCTTTCTCCAAGTAATATTCCAGTATTGACCCTTGTTATACCCAGAAAAGTGTGAGCATCACTTTTCCTGTGGAGGGTTCACTTTTGAATTTCTTTTTGACTGGAGATGCAGGGCGTTTCCATTCCATGCTATGGCATTTGCTTTCAGGCTCAAAGTGATCGATCCATGTTTCGTCTCATGACTATTTGTTTCAAAAAAGCTTCACCTTTGTTAGCATGGTGGACCAGTGATCAATGGCAGATGGACATATGATTGTGCTTGTGCTGTTCAGTGAGCTGTTTTGGGACTCACCTCGCACAGACTTGATGAAAGTCAAGCCTGTTATGAATGTCATATGCAGAACCATGGCTAATTTGCATATGGTTTGCCACTTCATTGACAGTCACTCTTCAGTTTATCTGAATCATGATATGTACTTGCTCAATGTTGGCGTCACTAGTGAATGTCGATGGGCGTCCTGTCCTTCCTTGTCCTTCACATTTGTCTGACCACTTTTTTTCCCAGTCAATCCGTACACTTCGCCAAGGTAAAACATTGCCCCCATATTGTGCAGAAAGTCTTTGATGGATTTCGGATCTTGGTACACCTTTACACAACAAAAACCAGAACAATGCATGCTGTTCTTCTTTGGTGCAAACCCTGAGTGCCATGTTTAATTGCAACACTCAGTGAAGTCGTAATGGTCAAACATTCTACAAGCGGAGAAAAATGAACAACATGTCGACGTGCATGAGCACAAAGAGGTACAGCTAACCTACAAAAGATTAAACAAAACGTGTGGATACTTACTGACTTACCCTCATATAATAGTACATTAGGAGTTTGACGTATGAAGCTGCACTCGCTTTTCCTTGTTGTGTTTACTATAGGAATTTCCTGTTAGTTTTGGAGCCAGATGTATTTCCATCTTGAAAGGCTCAGAAAACAACTGGTTAATATACCTTTGGTAGTTGCTTCAAGTTGTTTAAAAGCACTGGCAGATATTGGGTGTAGTTAATGCGATTAAGAGCAAACATTAATGGACAAGTTTCCTCCAGAACATTTTTTTTAAGGACTTGAAGAATGATAACTGGATCCTCATCAGCATGTTGACTTTGCTTTAGTGCAACACTTTCAGTATTTCATCCTAAGGATGTTACATGAGCTTTCACCAAGTTATCAGCCAATCCACTTCCTATAAGCCATGTACCTATCACAGATGCAACAGTCATTTCTATATGAAAACCACCTAACATGACCATGATTTTGCTTCCTCATGTTCACTGGGCATGGCTCACTGAAGAGATTTCAGTAAGGCATAATTGGGTTGGTCTGATAAAATGATCATAGTTTGGTTGGGATTAACCACTAGTTGGTGAGAAAATTGGAGTTATCATTTTGCTAATTGCCTGCTAGATGTCAGAAGCTTGCAACTGCAGAAGACATTCATGGTATGAGACAATACCATTGTTTCAGAATAGAATAACCAAGTTGATACCACCGAAGGACATGCGATGTCAGCAGTGAGAAGTTCAATGAGAGTACTGTTTTCCCCTCCCTTTCATGTTGTCGTTGCAAAAACTCTTAAATCGTCTGTCATAGAAAAAATACCACATACTTTCTTTGTAACTGTAAGGGCTTTCAAATAGTATATTAAGTTTTCAGAATATGGTATTACTGTTGGTAATGGCATTTTGATCAATTAAATGAGCCTATTTACCTCCTCAAGGTGGCCATTCTGATGACAATGACCCAGGGGGTCATGATCTCTCATCAAGTGTGTCCCACCAATTTTCTTTCTGTGGTATGCATATAAGCACTGTGCAAAATCTCATACCAATAGCAGGAAGTGAAATTTTTTATGATTAACTGATCAGCCTTGCAAAGTAAAATGTTTGGGAACCGTGTATGCACACCATCAGATCAAATACACAAGGGAAAGTGTCTATGGTGTCTAATCTTCATATAGGTCACTCAGAATGTTAAATTATTTTTTACGCTTTCCCCAAAAGAATCCCTGCGACAGATACAGAAAAATGATTTGTCCTAATCGTATTCCTTATATCCGTTTATATGGTATATGTGGTAACTACTAGCCAACTAACCTGCGGGTAATACTGGGGTGATGATCTTGGTCGGACTGCATTGTAAGATCTTGTAACACTGTTGGTTGTGGGACTAAGCTGAAATTGCAATGAAAAAAGTAATCATTAGAATAAAATCGTCACTTTACTGCCACAAGTTCGTATGTGCATTTCTGCCATAAAGTTGAATATGCAACATATGACCTTTTGGTTCTGGACCCTTTAGAAAAAATAACATACAACCATATGGAATACAAATCTACATTAAGTGAGAGTGGTTTTCAACAAAAACCTTTGGTAAAAGATATTTTGCATACATTTGAAGCGAATGAGCACATAAGCTCATTTTCAAGTCACAAACTTGACATACGACCTTCTGGCAGTAGTGACGAAATATTCTTCCTACACCAAAATTATTTTAATTTCTTTTAACTGGAAAAGTAATTCTCAATATAGTAAAAATGGAAAGACTTAAACTAAACTATGATTTCTAGGTACTGTTATTTTCATGCCACTCCACAATCCGCAAAAGTAACTATTTAACTAAATTTTCATTTTTGCTAAACAGAGCCTGATATATTACAGCAGAGTAGGCCTACTAGAAACACTAATGCCTGGTTCCTATAAACTCGTGAAATACCAATGGGTAAAATTATCCTTGGGCAAATTAGTTTCTATCACCCCCAATAAAATAATGAGGGAGGCCTTGGAGTTGTACAGTTAATTTAATTCAGAAGGCTTTGATTATTATTGTTTAATTTATTACTGATCCTATGAGTGGTTCAATTTTATCCAACTATCCATGAAAGGATAAATTAACCAGTCGATTTACCCTTGGAGAGATCTAGCCCGAGTTTGTAGGAATATTTTTTCTGTCATTTTCATATTTACCCAGAGGACATGTATCTAGAAACTCTTCACAAGTGTATGTTATTGTTAACCTTTAAATTATTTGACTTTGTAAAAGTTATTCTTGTGTAAGTTCTGTCCATTGGGTAATTTACCCAAAGGTGTTTTTCACGAGTTTATAGAAATTGGGCATAAATCAATTACTTGACTGGCAACCTGTAAAATTGAACAAATCTTTCGAACAATATTATTATAAAACTATTTTGGCTGATGAAACTGTATGACAACGCCATACCGTACATACTTACTGTTCTAAGAAAATAATAACTCTCCCGAATATTAACACACAATTAAATGTCAGGTAGTAAGAAAAATTTGTACCCACTTCCCCCCTTTATTCCGTGGGATCTGTAAGTATTAAACTTCTAAGAAGACATGTCCACGACCTACAAATATGAGTAACAGTGCCTAAGTATGCAAGTCCAAGATTGTGTAAAACTTCTAAACCTGCAGGATATTTCTTTAAAATTCACATTGGAAGAAGAAAAGAATAACGTTCTCCCATTCCTTGATCTCAAAATCATTAAACACAACAACAAAATTGAATTTGGTATACCGGTATACAGAAAGCCTACACATTCAGACTGCTACATCAAAGCCAATAGTTATAACCCCATAAAACACAAAGAAGCAGTATTTAATAGCATGGTTCATCGACTTATCAACATTCCTCTAAATAAAACTGAGTTTGATCTAGAATACCACAACATCATTTCCATAGCAGAAAATAATGGATTCCACAAGGACCTAATCATAAAGAAAGTTAAGAAATTCAGTCAACAAAAACGTATCAAGGAAATTACCACACTCAAAAAAAGAAAAAGAGGATGTTATCTATAAGAAAATAACATACCACCCCTGGGCAGATGAAAAATTCAGAAAAGTGTTCAAGGAATACAACATTACCACAGCTCCAGTAAATAAATATAGTCTAAAAAATTTACTTAAATCCAATAACCTAGATAATATTCCTCAAAACAAAAAATCTGGCATATATCAATTTAACTGTAAAGATTGTAACCAAAAATACATAGGAAAAACAAAAAGAAATTTGGAGATTAGGTCTAAAGAACACTTGAGACATATAAAGTATGGACAAACTGATAAATCGGCAGTAGCTGCACATATATGGGAGAAAGACCATGAAATAAATGTGGAACCGGAACTTCTAAAATGTGTCCAAGGACACAAACAGCTCACAATTTGGGAAGATTTATATTTACAAAAATCAGGACCAACTCATGAATTTCGAAATACCCACGGGGATGGATCTCATCAAAAAGTTCATTAGACAACCACCAGGAGTTGCTGCCAATACACAACAGACAGATGGAGTATAGCTGATGATGAGTCATGAAGGATTGCTCGAAACATGTTCAGGTCAGTGCTTGAATTAAGTGAAGTTACGTATGTTAAACCTCCATCTCAAGTTTCAATTGATTATAACTTCACTATATAAACTTCCTACAAATTCTAGGATTAGCCTAAGTATGCGTTGGTTTCAAACACTTGGGACAAAGTAGGTGACAATATTTCCACCATAGGTGTAACTACAGTGAGTCCCATGCAAGGGTTGGCCAATGACGTGGGTTCCTGCATCGTGGCGGGCACAGCTCCAACTCTCAAGCTATCGGGTGAAATATCTATGCAAATAAAGCCGTGATCAGTGTAATGATTCAGGTTCTCACATTTACAGTTAAAATTACAATGCAAATAACCACGTACCTCATCACAAGAGATGTTGCAGATGTTCTCCTCTTGCATCCACACAATACTGGCACCTTTTTAGGAAATTTTCTTTCACATGCATAAGTTCAGCTTCCGAGATAAAGTTAAATTCTCTTGTGATATTGTCTTTAAGTTCTTCTAACGTATGGGAAATTGACCTATACACTTTATTTTTCAAGTTTCCACATAAATAATATTCACATACTGTTAGAAGAACTTAAAGACAATATCACATAAGCCTATCACAAGAGAAATGAACTCTGTCTCGGAAGCTGCGCATGAAAGAAAATTTCCTAAAAAGGTGCCAGTATTGTGTGGATGCAAGAGGAGAACATCTCCAACATCTCTTATGATGAGGTATGTGGTTATTTTCATTGTAATTTTAACTGTAAATGTGAGAACCTGAATCATTACACCGATCGCGGCTTTATTTGCATAGATATTTCACCCGATCGCTTGGGAGTTGGAGCTGTGCCCACGTCATTGGCCAACTCTTGCGTGGGTCTCACTGCAGAATTATTCATTAGGATGTGCCAATATATATCTTAATGAACAGAGTCGGTAAAAAAATAATGACTTCCTCCCTATCCTTTATTACAATACAACAGTAGGTGCATTCAATGGTGACCATATTTCATTACTGGCATCACTGGAATCGAAGAATGATGCAAATTCTTGCTCCACGTGAATCAACAACAAATGCTTCCAACTTATCTTATCCCTAGGTTGCCCTTAATTTGGTTTTAATCTGCGTAAATTTAGAAAAACTCTCACAAGAACAGGTAACTGAAATTGTTGCAATTGTCCAAAGGCAGAACAGAACAGATTTTATATATTTTATACCTATCATACTTCTCCATCCAGTGAAGCCATTCCTTCAGACCTGAAGAAGAATCTCCCTTAGGGATAGCACTTCACTCTTACATTAACTGCTACAATTACTGCTTTAAGGTTTAATTTTAAATTATTTTAATATTTTTTTGTTCAGAAAGAGTTTTTTCACAGCTTTTCTCTCAACTGTTCAGATAAATTTTGGTGTGTGGGACATGACTAATCTGTCATATCATCCTTATACCACTTGGAAAGAGGTAACACCCAAGCTTTCGACAACTCAATCCACTCAACTAGGGCAGTTCCTGATGAAATGTACGATGACCAAACAGAAACCCAGACTGCTATTCTCCAATCAACAAAACCAAATTAATAGCCCTTTTACGAAACCAAGCTACATAAAAAAGACCCTGAACATAAACAAGAAAGGTAGGAAGCCCTGGGGGATACAGGAAACCCTACCTTACTGGACTTTAAGGGAGATGTAACAGCCTATCTTGCCAATGTTAAAATGATAATTTTTTAGGTATGGTTAACTTAAGAACGGCTACATACAATTGGACATTCTTACTTGTTCCACAACACTTTTATAATGCATTCAATATGAGAGATCTTATTTTGGAGTAACTTATGTGAAAATTTGAATTTTTAAAAAGGAATAATATTGAATATTTTTCAAAGTAAATTCAAGACAATCTCTTATATTTAATGCAATGTAAAAGTTTTGTAAAACAACAAGTAAATATTTCAAATTATTATTTGCAGTGGTTCTTGAATTAAGCGTACGGCAAAAAGTATCATTTTAACGCTGGTGAGATAGGCTGTTACAACTCCTCTTCATTGATCTTCAACTGATACTACTTGTGAGCTACACGAAAATCAACCCAGTTTTCAAGAAACAAACATGAGAAATGAATAGTGACCTAAAAATGAAAGAATTAAAAGAAAGAAATAAAAGATGGAATTAAAATAATAATAATATAATAATAATAATAATAATAATAATAATAATAATAATAATAATAATAATAATAGTAATAAGTTAATAATAATAATAATAATAATAACAGTAAAAATAACAAGAACAGTGCGTAATTGACTTGTGCAGAAGGAGAAATAACCTGCTCAATAATCAAATTAATGCAAGATGGTCAAATCTCAGAAGAATCCTTAAATATGACGCAGCAGATACCTAGAAGCCAAAACAGTTTATTGCCAACTCTGGCCTACGATCTCATCTTAAAGCCCTAAGAGCACAGTACCAACAGCAAGCATTTGTCTCACTGACAGCTTATGGTAGACATCTCAATCTCAGCAGAGCTGTGGTTCAAAAAGGATGAAAACTGGTTCAAACAGATGAGGAGAAAATCCAGCAATGGACAATCGAAAGTGTTTCAATATTTCCCTCTCTCATCTTCTACCTCAGATTGTGTTCAGTATGATCACCACTATCAGAATTTACTGAACTGCTGTTTTCACTGTTGTTAACAAAATATTCATATTGAATATAATAAATCACATTATGAGTAGTTATTTTACTTGCCAACAAAGTTCAACAGTGATACCTTATTATATTAATTACATATCTTATTTTTGGAATTTGATGTAATTTATTTGTGCTAGCTTGCTTTCTGTTCCCACATGAGGTTCAATTCTAGTTCTGGGCCATGGTATTTATGTGTGCAGCCGTGGACAGACAACATGAGGTGGTCCTCCAGCTTGGGGGTTTGACAAGAGGTTAACACAACCTTTCATAGTAAAAAATATTAAGAAACGCTTACTTGATTTATGGATCATGTATGTGTCTCTAGTTTGGATCTCTGGATAAGAACTGCATTGAGGGATTCTAAAAATTTTAGTAACTACAGATTTGGAACATGGAATGTGAGGACCTTTTGGTCAATTCCAAAATAAAAGGGAAACAGATCCAAAAAAATGGCAGGCTCAGGTAAGCGTTGCAATGAACCTTCGGGTTCCATAAAATAGAAAATATTCCTTTGGCTTGCTGAGGAATTATCTATTGCCACTGAGTGAGTGAGTGAGTGAGTGAGTGAGTGAGTGAGTGAGTAAGCAAGTAAGTAAGCAAGTAAGTAAGTAAGTAAGTAAGTAAGTACCTAAGTAAGTTTAATGTACCTTGAGTAGTCTATATGATTGGAAAGCTTAACAGTTATTTTTTTTATTTTTCATGTAAGTGATGTTATAATTTTAATTTGCCTTTAAATGATGTTCCAAATTTTAAAAATGTGGTAAATCTGTTAGTATTGATTTCCCATCATTTGTACCATTTTCCAATATGGCTGCCGTCTTAAGGAAGCATGGTGAGTGGTTTTAGCTCTAGGAAAATTTAAAAAGGTAAGCAAAGTTAAATTATTATTCAACTCTGATTTATTGTATTAGTTTGTGACTATTTAAAGGAATATAAAGTTAATATCTGGTACTTTTGTAGTCTGTTACTACTATAACATAACCATATTTTTATAAATAAAGTAGAATTCAGATAAATGTATAAATATGGTCACAGACTAACTGGTCACGGACTAACAAGGTCATCTATCAATTTCATAATGGGGAAAACATCTAAAGAGAAAACTTGTGAAAACTGAAATCCAGGAAAGAGACAGACTATGTAAAGCTGCAGCAAGGGCCTATCTTACTGTAGCTCAGAAGAAGAAAATTCAAAAGAAATGCCATATTTCCATGAGACAACTTCGCCAAGAAAGGCAACAAAATGTCATGAATCCAACCCCTACATCATCTCTGGAAAACCCAGCGTTTAAAAATTTGCAGTCTAATGATGAGGTGCAAAGAGGTCTCTTCCCCTTAGCCCAAGGAAAAGGAGTGCTGTTGTAAAATATTTAGCACACTCTTTTCAAGTAGGTACAAACTCTGTTGGAAATAAAAACAGCCGTCCTGAACTGAGTATTGCACCTGATGTAAAAGAGAAAGTTGTACAGTTCTATAGCTATACTTGTTATGACATCAGTCAATGTAGTCCTGGTTGAAAAGAATATGTTACCGGGGATGTAGGAGGTGGTAAGAAGGAAAAAGGACAACCAAGATACCTGTAATGGAGTGTTTGTCTCTTCAAAAAAGAATACCCTGAAGCCAAGATTGGGAAATCTAAGTTCTCTGAGTTTCGTCTGAAATTTGTTCTTCCTTTATCTCGCACACCATGTATTTACCAAGCAAATATTGAGCTGCTGCAGAATACTCTTACTCCCTTCTTTCCTGATTTTCCTCCCAGGGTTGCTGAGTATCTTATGTGTGATAAAAGTGGTAAAAAAGACTGTGCTTTAATGAAATGCAGTGACTGTACAAATAACATTCAGATTCTTTTTCAAGGAATCAAAGAAGATATTTTATGGAAGTTGAAATAGTCTTTTGAAATAGTCTTCCATCAGTGGAGAAGGGTTGCTGATAAACGAACAGAATGTGTGCAGCTAGAAAATATGACAGTATATGATGCAATTGCAATTCTGAAAGACCAGCTTCCACAATTTCTTCTTCACTCTTACATAAAGAAAATCAATCTCAATATTTTCAAGAGCTCTTAAGCAAAGAAGAGGAAGACTCTGTACTCCTTCAAATGGTTTACGGTGAAAGCTTTACCACTGTCCATCAGGATTCAGGATTAAGTGCAAAGTGCACAATGGGGACATAAACAACTTAAGCTACCATCTATACTGCTTGTGGCTGGTTTTGGATTGATGATGGAAGAAAAGTGAAGTCATATGCCATTGTCTCTGACTACCTATCTCACAACAAATATGCAACCTATGGATTCAACAAAATGATTATTAATGATTCCAAGCAGTATGTGCCAAAATTGAAAAAAAGTACGACTAATCTCCAATGGGGCTGATGAACATTTCAAGCAGCAGTATTCCATTAATTGTATCACACATTTTGAAATAAGTACAGAGTGGAATTTTTTCGCCACAGCTCATGGCAAGGGTGCCATTGATGGCATTGGAGGAACAATAAAAAAAATGGTGCATGATCAAATAAGATCAAGGAAATGTTCAAACATTTCAGATCGTAAATCATTAGTTGATGTTGCCATGGCTATAGTTAATCCTAACACCAAGCTAACTTTAATGTACTGTACATAAGAGAAAATTGAAACTGAAAAACTTCACCTTAACAATACCGGGAAGGACATTTTGCCAATTCCTGACATCCACAAGGACCAATGTGTACATCATGTTGGACCCCATGTAAGTTAATACGTTGCAGCACTATTTCAGAAGAACCAGTACCCTGCTATACATGTTGAATGTTCCTGGTCCTCAAAGTGCACAAGAAAATAAACTTGTTGAACATACTTCCAGTCCTTCTTTGGCAAAATATCTGCCTATGCAGTGGATGGTATGCAATAAACTTGAGCGAGTATGAATATTGGTTTATAGGTCATGCAGTGGAAATATCTCCAGAACAGGAGACCTGCAAATTTGCATTCATCCAGCAGATTACTATTGGGAAGAATCAATTCAAGCTTGTTCAGGACGAAATTATGACTACCATGGCAAACGTATTTCATGTTCTCATACAACCTAGAATGAGAATTCATGAGATGACTTCAAGAATGAGGAAGTACAGTCAACTTTAATTTTCACTAGGGTTTCAATCAGTGCATATTATTGTAATGTTGTATTAGGACCTCATATTTCATGTATGCTATTAGTCTGTGACTCATGGTTGTTAAGTCTGTGACCAATGTTTATAATTTAATATTAATAATGTAAGTATATTAGACTGATAATGATCTTAGTAACGCTAACTTTGAAACCTCTGTTATTTGATGAAAAAAGATGATTTAGTTTCTATGAGTAAAATCAGAGGATTTTAAACTGTTTTACAACCTATTAATCAGTATGTCTGTGAAGTTAATCCTTGACTGGTACTTTATAATTTTATATTTTCATTAAATTTGTTTAATGATCAATTTACAAGTTTCCCATTTCATTCCCATTTTTAGGAATCCTTACTAAGTAGATTGAGTTGTATTACTATCAAAAGCAATTTCATTACAGTAATTTTTAAGTTTCTAGTACCTTCCAAATGTTATAATAAACACAAATTAACTCTGAACATATGATAAGCCAATAGAATGTTACGCAACATGAGTCAGCAGTGTGCAGCTGTCTCTGTCTGACAGACAGAATGCATGCCTACTCAGTAAGAGGAACAAGCAAGCATTGTTTTAAGGTATTTCATTTTTTTAAAGTAGCAGTTTTCTCCTCAACTGAGAGTCGTACAGATATGGGGTTTGGACAGTCGGCTTCCAAACAAATACAGCTTTCTAATGGTAATTTCAGAAAAGACCTATATGTAATAGATTTTGAGCGTGCAAGGAAGTTAAATACATCTCTTTAGCGAGGCAGCCCATTCCGTTAACTGTACACCACAACAACCTCATTTGCTTGTCACTCGTCACGTGATTCTGCCTGCTCCGCCTCATGTTCAGAGTTGTTCTGTGTTTACTCTAGTCCGTGACTTTGCCCTTTTATAGGCCTGGGGCACTGAAATCAGTATCTACAGAATTAGAGAAATACAGGTTAGATGTAGTAGCAGTACAGGAATTAAGATGGGAGGGTGAAAGCTCATTACAGACAGATGCATATGGGTGATTCTTCAAATACGGGAAAATTTGCGTTCCGGAGTGATATTTCCCTTCAAATTCAACTTTAAAAAAAAATTAAAATAAAAGTTTGTTTCTACTACTTCCATACTACAACTATCAGTTTGAAATGTCACTAACTTTAAATTCTGATATTCCAAAATCGAATTTAATTCAATGAAATGTCATCCACATGCCCTGTCCCAAACCTCGGTTTTGTATATTCTAATGCATTTTTCCACAAAACAAAATGTTATTTCCTTTTCAACTTTTTTCCTGTCAATGAGTATGAATGGGTGAAGAATATTAACCCCTAAAAAATAAAATGAAATAAAATTGTCACCCCACCTAATGAACATAAAGAATGTCCCAAGGGTTTTTGGTCATCCACATGGCTGAAAAGAATGGAATTTTTTCTGCAGAAATGAGAAATTTGTGAAACTGGCAACAGTGTTAGAAAGCCAACAGGGCAGCTTGTGGTTGAATTGTAAGGTTGAATTTTGCTTGCTTACAAACAGTTTGGGATTAACAAAGGACTTTGTATCATTTTCAAGGAAAACGTTTTTGTTCCCCGTCATTAACATGGCTTCTAGAAAGTAGGCAGAAAGTGAATATTAATTAATTTTGATTATGCACTATGATAAACCTTCCAATTCAAAGTACCTGACTGAAGTTGAGCCTACAGAGGTTTAGAAATGGCTTGCTGAGACCACTTAAACTCCTTTTTTGTCATCCACATGCCTGATTTTTGTGTCATCCACATGTCTCATGAAGGGGTATGTGGATGACTCTCAAGTCATGTAGATGAGAAATGTAGGATACTATTGTGTTTGCGGTGTCTGTGACCTGTACTTAAGATCTTAAAACTGATTAAATGAATTTCTGCTTGATTCCCCCCTCCCCCAAAACCATAAAAACACAGTCTCGTTAAAATTACATTAATTCCGGAGTATGCACACAAATTTTCAAATTTGATGCAAAATCAACTGAAGTATGCTGAGTAAAATATGAAATCACATAAAGAAAAGCAGATTGTTGCCAAAGTTAGTCATTAATGTGGCCTTCTGCCATCCACATGTACACGGATGTCATCCACATGGCTTTAAAAAAATAAAGAAATTAAAATAAATAAAAATATAAACATTTAAGCTCTGCTGGTGTCATATTATAATCAAGTAACCCCTGAAGTATTTTTGTGATGTTTTTGAGATTTTTTAAACAAAGTAAAAAATTTGGATTTTACACACTCCAAATTTTCCCGTATTTGAAGAATCACCCATATACCTTTTCTCTATGGGAAAGGGAATGATAATCATCAATTAAGAACTGGGTTCTTCATACATAGGAAAATCAATTCAGTCATTAAGAATGTAGGGTTTATAAATGACAGGCTTTCTTATGTTATTCTAAGAGGATGATGATGGTGTGACATAATAGTTATAAATGTCCATGCACTAACAGAGAATAAAGACGACTTCAAAGACAAGTTTTTATGAGGAAATAGAACGAATATTTGGTCAGTTTCCAGCATATCATATGAAAATTGTACTAGGAGATTACAATGCGAAAGTAGGGAGGGAAGATATTTTCAAGCCCACGATTGCGAACAAAAGTCTCCACTTGCTGAGCAATGACAATGGGATTAGATTAGTGAATTTTGTCACCGCTAAAAATTTAATTGTAAAGAATACCAAATTCCCACATCGTGATATTTATAAATACACATGGACTTCGCCAGATGGAAAGCCTCATAATTAAATCAACCCTGTGCTAATAGATACAGGGACATCTTTTACAGCGCCTCGTGGCACGGGCGTCAGCAAATTTCGTAACTCAAGCTGTACCAGCCGATACAGGGGGTGTTTATTCAGTGGTGTTTATCCCACTGGCAGAGCTGAGTGTATTGTTATTGCTATGCTATGACTCTATAAGTACAGGGTATGTTTATGTACCATGAAGTCCAGTCCGTAACTCTGTGATATTTCAGTGTTTCATTAACTCTCTTCAGTGTGATATTTAATTGTGTACTGTGTTTTATTGTGCATGTAATGCCCAGAGTACGATATTCTTTGCCATATACACAACATGTACGTGAGGATAAGAAAATCATGTGCTAGAACAAGACAAAATTTTCATCAAAAGTTTCCACGTAGGCCCATACCCGATCAAGGTACCATAAATCCTCACACATTAGACGAACTGAAACAGAGCATAAGGCATGAAATAGTCTATCATTGTGTAAGAACTTGTGTGAGTTAATAATTTCGCCATAAGATGATTAGGATGTGTGGCAGCAAATGGGGAGCATTTTCAGCATCTTCTACGACTATGGTTAAATACAAATTCTAAGAAGTCTGGTTAATGCAGGGGTACACAAAGGGTCCATGTATTGGCTGATGCAGCAAGTGGCATGGTATGCGCAGCCACAGATTATACAAAGTGCTAAGAAAGAATGTCCCTGTACAAGGAGGCAGTCTAATATAATTCATGTTTGAACTTGTAGGAGTGCTGATTGAGATTCTGATCATTATCCGGTAGTTGTGGTTGTTTGGGAGAAACTTTCATTAAACAAAGGAACAAGACGAAATTTTGATATAGAGAGATTCAATCTGAAAAAGCTTGATGAAGACCAAATTAAGAATGCTTAAAACGTCGAGGTTTTAAATAGATTTGCGGTTCTGGAAAACATTATAGAGCCGGAGGCTGGGGATGGTATGAATATTGATAAAACCTGGGAAAGCGTTAAAGACCATGTTAAAATATCCGCAAAAGAAAAATGAGGTCCACTTGAACTGAAACCAAATAAACCGTGGATCGATGATGAATGCATGAAATTAGTAAATGCAAGAAAGCAGACAAACCACAATGGTTACAGAATCCAAATGAGACTACTGTCAAAAATCACAATAACGCTAAACGAGAAACCTCTAGAACCATTAGAACAACGAAAAGAAATTATCTCAAAGAAAGGTTTCCAACCTAGAACAAACATAATTAAGGACAATAATGGCACTATACTCATGGCTCCAAATAATATTTTGAATAGGTGGAAAAATGTCTTTAGTTGTTTATTAAATATATGTGGTGATGTCCAAAGTGTACAAACAAAAATATTCACAGCAGCTGGTTGCTGAACAGACCCCAACAGAAGTAGAAACTGTTATAGGTCAACTAAAAAACACAAAAATCTCCAGGCATTGACCAACTTCCAGCAGAATTAATTAAGGCAGTTGGGGATAGCATAAACTTGGAGATCCATACGCTCTTTCTTATGACTTGGAGAAAGGAAGAAATGCCAAGGGAATGGAAAGAATCTATTATTATACCAATCCATAAATAAATGGTGCAAAAATATGTTGCACAAACTTTCTCGCATATACGTGTTAAAGGCTAGCACAGAAAAAAGTAAATTAAAGAGACAATTAAATTTTACTCATTACATTTTCATAAAACTAACAAGTATCTAGAACGGAAAACATCAGGGTCGGTCTTTATGTTCATTGCTTTTACCGTGAAATAATAATAATAATAATAACCAATGGCAGTAAAACTGCATATTATTAGCACTACTACTACGGAAAAATTCAAATATAAATCGCACCTTGGGTTGAATCGGTCCTACTCAACTCACCCTCACCGATGCAGTCTCTTTTCTACCACGATCTAGTGAATTCTTCTGTCCTCGTATTATGAAGAAACTCGTGATTGGACGTTGGAGGTGTGACGTCATACCGCTAGACGAGAGGTGACAGGCTGACAAACCTTGCGGGAGATATAATATGCCACATTTTTTAAACCTACAAACAGTGTATCGAACACTATTCGAAAATGCAAGGGTGCTTCGCTACGGCTCCCGCCTCCATTTCGCGCACTTAACTATGTGATTAGTGTTATGCATTATTTAGCTATATGTAGAGTTGGATACAAGGCACTTGCGACAATATACAAGGACAGTTGGTCACTCTGCTTCGCTCAGAAACAAAATACATCACACAGTCCGTGCAAATGTGAATATCGAATGGGCGGAGCTTAAGGGGCGACTTATATTTGAAATTCGCCACTACTACTACTACTACTACTACTACTACTACTACTACTACTACTACTTAGGTTATATTGCACGCTTTAACTGCATGTAGGTCATATAATGTGTTTAGTATGTTTGCGTAAACCATTAGTGTATAGTAACAACTCATTCGCATCATCTCTTTCTATTGTTTAGTGATGTATTCTTATGTGGTATTCAGTTTAAACGATTATAATATCCAGTGACATAGCGGCGACGAGTTATAGAAAATAAGCAAGTCCTACAAACCCAGCGTTTGCCTTTGCGAATGAGGAAACCATGAAAAACCCAAGTCAATTTGGGCGGCCACAAGGTTTGATTTGAACTCAGGACCTCTTCCCTGTTAGCCCATATCACCTCGCTGTAATTGGTTTTGGTGTGTTCATTGCGACTGAGCTAATCTGATTGCATTTCACAACAATAAGTACATTATGCCTATAGTTTTCTTATTACTAGGGGCAACAAAATGTCATTCATATTTTAATTGACATGTATGTTCTTAAATTCGCATTTAAGCCGTACTTATTTCGTCTTTATCTTGATATCTGGGTCATTCCATATCAAATCAACCAATAAAAATATAATTTTTAACCTTGAGGTTTTCAAAAAGGCTCATATTCAGTGATTGTGTTCTGTTCATCACTATGACCAAAAGTACAAAGTTTTAATTTTTTTGACCTTTCGTTTTGGAGTTATACGTTTTTGAAAAATTTCATAATGACAGTTTTTAGGAACGATTTGATATATTAAAAAGCATGTAACTCAAAAACGGTTGGTCCTAGAAAGCTCAAATTTGTACCATTCTTTTTAGAATTACAAGGGCTTTAATTTGACATGTAACTTGACTGTATCACATCACTTTCTTCCAAAAACTCAAAAAGTTTTTTTTTATCAAAAACTTAAAATCGGGATTTTTAATTTTTATGAAAAAAAAAATTTATTCTAAATCTCTTTAGTAAGTTGTGTACAAATTTTCATGATGGCATTTTTCTGGTTTCATACTAAAATTAATTTTTATATGAATTGAGGCATATAGAAATTCTGGTAAATTCATTCATTGTTATTCTATTAAAAATTAATCATACTGTTGTAATTAAGCTTACTCTAATACTAATTTACTTTTTTTACATTAGGGCCTATACCCTAAAAGTTTATTTGATAAAAGTTAGGTCTATATAATAGGATGATGATGATGGTCCATATGGTAAAATAACAACTGGAACTAACAAGAGTTACTGAATCAGTGACATGTTTCTTTCCTCCTGTTGAAACTTGCAACCCCTCAGTCAGCAGTTCTTTCTCACTACAGTCATTGTGTCATTTTTATAAATGCCTTTTAGCCTACCGTATTTAATTATTTTATGATATGAAACGTTAATTATAACTGTTCAATTAAGAATAAAACTGACAAAATAACTTTATATATGGGCCTGTAGATTTTTTTACCTAAACGTTGGTCTTGTGCAAGAATGGAATGTGAATTTGGTATTAGTAACTATATGGCATGGAAAGCAAAAGAACTTCTTGAAGAAAAGGGGATACTATCGACTCCTGACCCAAAACCTGGAAAAACTCTACCTCCTGAAACAGCTGTTTTGGTAAAGGAATTTTATAATAATGATGAAGTGAGTAGGCAAATGTCTGGGGAAAAAAGATTATGTCTCCATGGGTAAGGATATCGAAGGAAACCCAATCCATTTAAAAAAAGTTTGGTTTTTGGAAATTTGCGTGAAATTTACAAACTTTTCAAATCAAATTTCCCTGATTTAAAAATTGGCTTTTCGAAGTTTGCAGAACTGAGGCCCAAGAACTGCATTATTGCTGGTGCCACTGGCACTCAATCTGTGTGTGTGTGTGTGTGTGCACTGCACACCAGAATATGAAGCTCATGTTTTCAGGAGGAAGATTAAATAAACTAACACTGCCTGGATCTGACAGTCCTCTAACGAGTTACAAGGAATGTATGGCTAATGTTATGTGCAATCCACCATTACAGGCATGCTTCCTAAATGAATGTGACTATTGTCCCACAATTGAGGACTTTAAGGAAGCTTTAACCGAGTGTTTCAAGGAAGAAATGATTGACAACATAACTTATAAACAGTGGATTACTGTAGACAGGTGTAATTTCGAAACATTTAAAAAAACCAGTTGATGAGTTCGTCCAATAATTTTGCAGTCAATTGAGTAATCTTAAAAAACATGATTTTATTGCAAAACAACAATCATTTTTCTTCTCTGAAACAAAATCCTCATTGGAAGAAAATGAAGCTGTAGTAACTTGTGATTTTGCCGAAAATTATTCATTTGTTCTACAAGATGAGGCTCAAGGGTTTCATTGGAACAATTCTTTGGCTACTGTGCACTCTTTTGTAATATATTTCAAGGAAAGAAATCAAGAAACAGGAAAACAAGAGCTAGTTAACTGGAGCTTTGTATTTATATCAGATTGCCTAGCACACAATACTGTTCTTGTTCATGCTTTCCAGAAAAAATTAATGCTCTATCTAAGAAATTATCTACCAAACTTGAAAAAGCTGTACTATTTTTCAGACGGTTCAGCTGCGCAATACAAAAATAGTAAGAATTTTCTGAACCTCTGCTATCACAAAGAGGACTTTGATGGACTTGAAGCTGAGTGGCATTTTTATGCTACATCACATGGAAAGGGAGTTTGTGATGGAGTAGGGGGTACAGTCAAAAGGCTTGCCGCCAAAGCCAGCCTCCAAAATTCATTAGAAAATCAAATTTTAACACCTTTTCAGCTTTTTCAGTGGGGTGTGCAACATTTACCAACAATCACATTTTTCTACACAACCAATGAAGAGTATTCTGATGAAGAAAAAGTTCTGAAATCAAGGGTTGAAGAAGCTGTGGCAATCTCGGGGACCCAGAAATTTCATGCCTTCATTCCTCTAGACCTAAATAGGGTAAAAACCAAAGTATACTCATTTTCTGATGATTCAGAAGCACATAGAGTACAGATCAGCCCTGGTGATGAAGACATTCCATTTGAAGATGTTGTGGGTTTCGTTGCTTGTGCTTATGATAAAGAGTGGTGGTTGGTGCATGTTGACTCAAAAGATGATGTTGAAAAGAAAATTCATGTTTCCTTTCTTCATCCAAAAGGACCATCACCGTCATTCACATATCCTAGGAGAAAAGATACCCTAGCAGTGCCAATGAACTATGTTTTGTGCAAACTAAATCCAACCACAGCAGCAGGTAGAACCTACCAAGTTCCAGCGGAGGAGATGGCCAAAGCGACACAAGTTTTGGCAAAGAAGAAAAACCACCTCTACTGATTTAGAGTGTAATGAAAATTGTTCCATGATTTAAAGTAAGTTTAACTGTCTTTTAATAAAATAAATAAGATATCAATTTTCAACAGGAGGAAAGAAACATGTCACTGATTCAGTAAGGCAGTTCCAGTTGTTATTTTACCATATGGACCATCATCATCCTATTATAAAGACCTAACTTTTTTCAAACAAACTTTTAGGGTACAGGCCCTAATGTAAAAAAGTAAATTAGTATTAGAGTAAGTTTAATTACAACAGTATGATTAATTTTTAATAGAATAACAATGAATGAATTTACCAGAATTTCTATATGCCTCAATTCATATAAAAATTAATTTTAGTATGAAACCAGAAAAATGCCATCATGAAAATTTGTACACAACTTACTAAAGAGGTGTAGAATAATTTTTTTTTTTCATAAAAATTAAAAATCCCGATTTTAAGTTTTTGATAAAAAAAACTTTTTGAGTTTTTGGAAGAAATATACAGTGATGTGATACAGTCAAGTTACATGTCAAATTAAAGCCCTTGTAATTCTAAAAAGAATGGTACAAATTTGAGCTTTCTAGGACCAACCGTCTTTGAGTTACATGCTTTTTAATATATCAAAACGTTCCTAAAAACTGTCATTATGTAGTTTTCAAAAATTTTTATCTCAAAAACTATAAGTCCAAAAAAGGTAAAAATCTAAATTTTGTACCTACTCAGCTAATACTACCTCATATTAAAATATCGTAACAATCTGATGACGTGATGTTTGGACCATTGGTTGATTTGGTGTGGAATGATCCATCTATTAAATGTATAAAGAAATGTGTTAAACAAAAAATGTTCATTTTAATTTTCTCTACAACTTTACTGTGGTAGGTTTTCGTGTATCGCCTACGGTAATGGATATAATCTAATAAAATTGAAAATGGATACGAGTAAAGTACCCCTTAAGTCATTTTTGCAGAAATACAGATATAGCCATTTTATTAGTCATAGATAAGAGTTTCCAATTTTAAATTTTTATTAAAATCGTTAGAGCCATTTTTTTCAAAAATAAAAATTTTTTAAAAAGTTTTCATGAAAAGTCCCATTAATATTTCAGTTGTAAAACTAAATTTCTGGGCGGTTCGACGAAATTTCGAAAAAGTCCTTAATTCAAAAAATGAAGTAAATACAATGAACTGTTTACCCGCTGTGCTTGTCCACAGACAGACAGACAGACAGACAGACGGACGTCATTCCAAAAATACTTTTTTCGGTTTCTAGGCTTCATGAAACATGCTCTCCCGGTGTTATCTCGACTTCGATGTTTTGTCACGATCACAATACTTTCTCTATACTACGTATATGCGAGAAAGTAAAAGGGAGATAGGGCCAAATGTAATAACTACAGAGGAATCTCCCTCTTTTCAACAACATACAAAATTTCGTCTAATACAGTGAACGCTGCTTAGTGTAATCGCGGATAATGTTACCAAAGATATCACTTTTATGAAGTCCCATACGGATTAATACTGATACAATGGAAAATGATGTTTATTGTGATCAAAGATTAGGTTTATGTTCACATTTTCCTTTTTACGACTTCATTTCCACGCACTTTATAACATTCAAATTTTCATTTTATGGGATTTGTTTCTAATTCAATTGTATAGTGTATTGGAAGCAGCAGTACTGTTCCCAGCTCATAAGATGACCAGTTTGAGGGGGGTGGCAATACCTAACTTTCTCCTTTAAGCAATAAAACATGTTTCACTCCATAGTTAAGCTGAAGCTTTTGATTTATGAAGATAACAGTGCTCATATTCAGTGATGGCTAGCTAGACAGGTGCTAGACATTTTACTACGCGATGTTCACCACTCATCAGTAGTCTATAGCCTTCCAAAACCACTCATAACTTGTAAGTATGGAATATTGGTTAATGGACTCCTAAAGAAAAGTAAAAACAATTTAAAACTTTGTTACTGGTTGAAAAAATAGTTGTTTGCTTGTATATGAGTGGTTCAATGATTCAAAGTTAACCAGCTTCTCATGTAATGTCCAACAGAGACAATAATGTGTGGTTCATGAAAGCTTAGATATATAAGATTTAACAAGATTTAAATCTTAAACAAGATTTGTTGGTGTGTCAAATATGATATAGCAGTTATTTTCTTTTCATGACATAATGAGTAGGCCTATTATGTCCATTGTTCCATGTGTTATTCAACTTTTCTTATAAACAGTAATAAGTAGCCTATTATAACTTAGGTAACAATTTCTTGTTTAAGTTGCCATGTCTTGATTTTGTATAGTAAACAAATTTGCTAACTAGTTTTTCAGTGCTAAAATAGCATAAAATATGATTTTCATTAGTTCAATATTTAAAAATTTCCCGGAGGTGGACACCCGACTTAGATAACATTTTCTTGTTTATATTGGCATATCTTAGAGTATGGTAAATAAATTTCCTAACTAGTTTTTGAGTGCTAAAATTGCGTAAAATGTGATTTTCATTAGTTCAATATTTAAAAATTTTCCGGGGGTGGACCCCCCACTTTACATTGGCATGTCTCAGAGTATGGTAAACAAATTTCCTAACTAGACTTTTAGTGCTAAAATAGAGTAAAATGTGATTTTCATTAGTTCAACAATTAAAAATTTCCCAAGGGTGGACACCCGATTTAGGTAACAATTTTTTGTTTACATTGGCATGTCTTAGAGTACGGTAAACAAATTTCCTAACTAGTTTTTTAGTTCTAAAATAGCATAAAATGTGATTTTCATTAGTTCAATATTCACCCCACTTAGGTAATGATTTCTTATTTACATTGGCATGTAATGTGACGAATGAACTTGAAAAATAAAGTGTATAGGTTGATTTCCCATACATTAGAAGAACTTAAAGACAATATCACAAGAAAAATTAACTCTATTTCGGAAGCTGAACTTACGCACGTGAAAGAAAATTTCTTAAAAAGGTGCCAGTGTTGTGTGGATGCAAGAGGAGAACATTTCCAACATCTCTTGTGATGAGGTACGTAGTTATTTTCATTGTAATTCCAACTGTAAATGTGAGAGCCTGAATCATTACACCGATTGTGGCTTTATTTGCATAGACATTTCACCCGATCGCTCGGGAGTTGGAGCTGTGCCCGCCGTGACACAGAAACCCGCGTCATTGCCAACTCTTGTGTGGGTTTCACTGTACAAATAATAACTACTTTCTTTTTATTTTTTTACATCAAAACAAAACTAACAGCTGCAAGATCAAGGCACTCTATGAATCAACCATCCATGAATCGATTCGAGTTGCCATGTATCCAACGCTACCAATGGTGCTTATAAGACATGGTTAACATAATTCAGGTAAGCTAACAGCAGAACAGAATAAAACCACACGAGCTGGTTTGCATGGAATTGAAATTTTGGTTTTAATCAATTTACATTTATATTATTTCAATTCCTAAACAAGTTTTGTATAAAATAATGTGTTTTTATTGTGTTAACTGGCAGTATGTGACATAATAGTCACTGCACATCGATACATACATTTTCAGTAAAGAGCTGATGTTTTTCAGATAAAATTGCATCCTCATATTAATAGCAAGCATTTTATAAGATAAATGATTATGATTGGTGTATATCTGAGGAATTGCTAAATGTCATTGACCAATATCAAACACGCGGCGTGTGAATGCACACTGCATAATGTATATATAATAATGTATTCCAAACAGTGAAACTACCTAATTTGTGTGACATGAGACGAATACTGAAAGACGGTGTATTAATGAAAGTAAATGGCCAGTGAACAAGAGCAAGAGGAAAGTTATTTAAAACTTACTTACTCAATGGCAATAGGCAATTCCTGCTAAAGGAATATTACCTCTATTTTATGGAACCTGAAGGTTCATTGCCGTGCTTACCAGAGCCCGTCATTTCAACCCTATTCTGTGCTAACTTCATCCAATCAATCATCCCTCCCAAATCCTACTTCCCATAAATCTATCCTAACATTGTCCTCCCACCTACGTCTAGGTCTTCCAGGTGGTCTTTTCCCTTTGGGTCTCCCAGTCAATACTTTTGAGATATGTCTTTCCTCCCCCATGCGTGCAACATGTCCAGCCCATTTCATCCTCCGTGATTTAATTACCCTTACTATATCTGCTGAAGAGTACAGGTCATGAAGCTCTTCGTTATGCAGTTTTCTCCAATCCCCATTTTCATCTCTCTTAGGTCCAAATATTTTCCTAAGCACCCTGTTTTCGAACACTCTCAGATTATGTTCTTCCCGACCAGTAAGCGGCCATGTCACACATCCATATAATACAACCAGCAGGATAATAGTCTTATAAATCTTCATTTTTTATTTCTGGACAGAAGGCGAGAAGATAAGTATTTCTGAACTGCACAAAAACAAGCATTTCCTGATTTGAGTCTAGATTTAACTTCTGGCTTCATATTACTTGTGTCTGTAATTACTGCTCCCAGATATTTGAATTTTTCCACTTGTTCGAACGATTTACCGGCTATTATTTCGTAAAGCATTATTTTGACATTCCATGATCAAATACTTAGTTTTTTTGTATTAATTTCCAATCCAACATTCCTGCACGCATCGAAAAGACTTTCTGCATTTCTCTCGATTGTGTTTATGTCATCACCAAACACGCAAACATCATCTGCGTAAGCTAAAATTGGGTGACTGCCATTTAATTCTATGTCTACCTTGTTTTCCTAAAGTTTCCTAATGGCATACTCCAAAGCGAAATTAGAAAGTAAAGGTGATAGTTCATCTCCTTGTTTCAATCTGCTTCTAATGGCAAACCTATCTGATATAAATTTCCCTACCCTGACTCTGCTATAGGTTTCATTTAAACACATTTTGATCAGCCTAACTAACTTCTTTGGTATCCCGAACTCAATGAGGATATTGTACAATTTGTCTCGCCTAACTGAATCACAAGCTATTTTAAAATCCATGTATAGCTGGTGAACAGGCTTATTACATTCCCACTTTTTCTCCAAGATTTGGGGAATACAAAATATATGATCAATGGTTGATCTATTTCGCCTAACTCACATTGGTGATCTCCAATGATTTAGTCTACATTTGGTGTTAATCTTGGTAGTAGTATCACAGTATAAGTATTAATACAGTACAGAAACTCAGCCCGTTTTTCTGCCAGCCGAGCATGCGCGCACATTTACTAGCGATCGTAGCGGCCATAAAGTAAGGCTACAGAAACTACTCCGGGAAGTATGTAAATAAATAGGAGTGTTGTATTTATTAGAACACACTATATTCGAAAGGACCTTATTATTCTGCTGTAAATTTCAGTAATAATAAAAGACAAAATCCTGAATTGCATTTCTTCACTTTCTTGAAACATCCAGAAAGGTAAGAACGAAAATAAGTAATATTTATTGTAGGTCTACTGGCTTACTCGTGATTCTGGTGTGGTTATGTTTCAAGTTACTTTAATGTAATATTTTCATATTTTATTCTGTTGTAATGATTTCTTATAAAATAGGTCATTAATGGTCGACAAGAAAACCTAGTAACAAAATATGTAAAATATTTGAGTGAAAATTACCGTCTATGCTTGACACACGCCGAAAACAGACAGTTTATGAATTCCTATAAAAACTCGTTAATAAAAACTGCTGTACCAACGGTGTCTTCAATTCCAAATGCTCCTGAATTTTTTGTTTTGTTTAATGAAGTCCATCCTGCAGTAATTGACGCTACCTACAATAAATTGAAGTCGTATATTGCCATATAAGGCAAAGAATCAAAATACACTGTCAACAACGACGTGCAGGATGAACAACGTGACAGACCTATAATATAATTTACGTAATTAATATGTAGGCTATTTATTATCATAATTTGAATTATAAATTATATTAAAGGGCAATGATTTTAAAGGAAAAATACTAGGCCTAGGTACAGTCCTTAACAGTAGCCTATTTAGGTATTGTTTACCTCTTCTTAACTAGAATATAATACATTATCTGTTTTATTATTTCTTAAATTTAAAATTAGATTTGCATTAAATAAAAATATTCTGTATTTTTCTCTTTTAACATAACATATTTTGCGATATGTTTATGTATTTTCCCAAGCCATTTCATATGATGAGAATGTAGCTTTACTCAATCTCCGCATGGAGCGCTAGTGTCGTCCAGTCAACATGTTGTCATAGGACTTTTAACACACAGTTTCTTTACTGTATTAATACTTATACTGTGGTAGTATATTGGATAGAATTTTGTATGATGTTGATAAGAGAGAAATTCTCCCTTTTTATGGATCGGTATAATGATAGATTCTTTCTATTCCTTTGGCAATTCCTCCAAATCATAAGAATGAGTTTATGGATTTCTGAGTTTAATCCCACATGCCTTAATTAATTCTAATGGGATCTGGTCAACGCCTGGAGATTTGTGTGTTTATAATTTACCTATAGCCGTTTCTACTGCTGTGAACATTCCACTTTCTACACTTTGGACATCTCCATGTACATTTAATAATTGATTAAAGAAATTTTCCCCCCTATTGAAAATATTATTCAGAGCCATGAGTATAGTGCCATCACTGTCCTTAATTATGTTTATTCTAGGTTGAAAACCTTTCTTGAACTCGTTTATTCCCTTGTAGAGATCCCTAACATTTTTGTCTTTACTATTTTCTCTAATTCATTTACTTTGTCTTTGAGATAGTTTCTTTTCTTTGTTCTAATGGTTCTAGAAGCTTCTCATTTAGCATTGTTGAAATTTTCGACCGTAGTGTTATTTACAACACTTTACAAAATACATAAACTCTATAGACTTCAAAAAGCTTAATGGAAATCTAGATTACAGTAACCAAACATACCGTGACATGTATAATATATGCAAATAAGGAAATCGTAATTGTTATTTAATTGTTTAGTGCAGCATGTATGGTACTCCGTTTTACTTCACTTCTTATTTTGTGACAACCCACCAGACTATATTCCTAGTATCAACGTCATGGTTGTAGTGGTTAAATGAGAGTTACTGCATTTTTAGACTTTTGCTTTAACCTTATTTGAGCATATATCGATTTCTGCAAAACCTAATGATTTCAAGTATCTATACACACAACATCTGTCGACTTGGATAAAACTAGATTCACAGAAGTTTAATGATCTGTTGCACTTAAATCTGAAAAATTTTGCAGTTATCAAATATTTTTAAAAAATGCTCCTGAACAGCTGGCTTACAGAAAATAAAGAAAGTACCTGTAATGAAAGGTGATACCCAGCTGTATTAGACATAAAAGCATCTTTAACAACTTGCTTCAAATATCAACATATTAAATCAGTTGAGACAGAACCAACTCTCTCAGCAAAGATATATATGTTTATTTAATCGAAGGAAGAGCTTAACAAGGGCATACCATATTTAAAAAACATACTGTGGTAATGTGCAATGAAATCCTGCCTGGTCTAGTGATTAAACGTTGCAGACTACATCTGCAGGTCTGGATTAAATTGGACCCTGCTGACGTATCGAGATCTGGAATGGGGTACATTCAGCCTCATGAGGGCAACTCAGGAGCTACTTGATAAAGAAATAGGACTCCACTCAAAAAAGCCATCAATAACGGCTGCAGGTGTCATTATGCTGACTACCTGGTCATGATAGATAACGCAGACTTTAGTTTAGTTAATAGGTAATAGTGAAAAGGAAAAAGTATGGTATACATGCATATTAGCTGATAAAATGTAGCCCATTATGCATTTTTTCAATAAGTAAACACCTCTCCCATATTTCTTATATCTTTTTTTGTGAGAATACTATAAAAGTTACATTTAAAGTGTTCCATTACAGGCCGTGATTTCCAGGAAATTGAGGCTCCCAGAATTTTAGATATTCGGCATATGAAGGTAGTAAGGTTATTAGCCTTATGGACCAGCCCCCTTTACCCCAAGGATTCCTCCTGGTACTCATTACTAAGTTATTAGAAACTGAGTCAACTCAAGGGTCATATTGCCACCAGAAGGATTAGGACAATTGAAAAATCCTCATAGAGGATTGAACCCATGTGCCGTGCCTCAACCACTTCATATAGCCTGAGAGATTTCTATACTGTATCTTGGCAAAGTACATGACACTTAACTTGTAAACAGAACAGAAAAATTAACATTGAATTTTGAATTGTGAATTTAGCACTTTTAAAAAAGTAATGATTTTTAATGAAAGCTTAAAAACTTTTATTTATTAAATTTACTATTAAAAAATAAAAAAATGTATGTGTGGACTACCAGCAATCTTGAAAAATGCCAGTATTATCCAACAAAACTTGTGTATTATTGTGCTTAACGTTTTTATAACAAAGTGCTAAGAGTTAACACACATTTGTAACACCTTCTTGGAATCATCATCATCATCATCATCATCGTTTCTTATGTATGTCTACATCTTCCGTATTCTCAATATCCAAGCCTCTCTATCCTCCCATTGATTCTCAGGAATGTTTTCTCCTTCATGTCTTGTATCTCATTAAACCATGTCTTCTTCGGTCTGCCTCTCTTCTTTCTGCCCGGAGGATTCCATCTGAAAATCTTCTTTGGTAATCTCTCCTCCCTTATGACCATACCACAAGAGTTGCTTTTCTTTAGTTTTATCTATTATAGTGTGTTGTACTTCTATTTGTTTAATTCCTTAATTTCTAATTCTTCCATCTTAGAAGTTCTATCTGCTCTTCTCCAAAAATCCATTTCTGTTGCTAATAATTTTCTTTCCTTTCTCTTTTTAAATGGTAAAATTTCTGGACTGTATTGTACTATTTTCTTAACTACTGAATCATAAATATACTGTTTTTTCCTTCTCATGATGTGTCTTCTTAGAAAATTGCATTAAACCAATATGCAGAAGTTTTTCTTCCGCGATCCTGCCTAATTTGTTTTTGATGCTCTAGATATTTCTATTTGTGGTTTCTATCTGTAAGGAAATTTAAATAAATGGTGCAAAATATACGTGTTAAAACCTAGCACAGGAAAAAGTAAATTAGACACATTTATTTTTTAAAACACTTTTTTATAACACTAACAAATAACTAGAATGGGCATCAGGGCCGATCTTCCGTGATATAATAACGATAATTGATGATGATGAAGATGATGATGATAATAGTAGTAGTAGTAGTAGTAGTAGTAGTAGTAGTAGTAGTAGTAGTAGTAGTAATAATAATAATAATAATAATAATAATAATAATAATAATAATAATAATAAATGGTGGAGGGTAGATATTTTGAGTGGGTGTACACATCAGGCAATAAATTTTCTTTGTCTAAGTAAACCTTGCAGTTGACAAAATGTATTACCTGCCCATAACGAAAGAACGTAACACAAGAAAAGCTTAAATACTTTGAGAACCTTAACATTCCACAATAAATATCTCTGAAATAGGTAGGCTACTGGGAAATCAGCTGACATGACCAAGATTCCCAACTTTTCTTAAAGTGTAGAAACTTGTGTTCTACCAGAAGGCTATATTTTCTTTTATATTGTCGACATGTCAAACGAATAATGGTGTTGGCAGCACTGTATGATCGTTTGTAGTCAACCGAAAGACCGCATAACCTCACGTAGCAGCAACTGGAACTGTATGATTATTGTTGTTACTCTTATTATTATTATTCATATTACTTAGGTTACATTGCACACTTTAAGTGCATATAAGTCATATCACGTGTTTAGAATGCTTGCATGAACCAGAAGTCTATGGTAACAACTCATTTGTGCACATCTATTTCTATTGTTCAGTGATGTCTCCTTTTCTGATATTCAGTTTAAACGATTATAATATCCAGTGAAATAGCGGCGATGAGTTATGGAAAATAAATCCTACAAATCTGGCGTTTGCCTTCGCGAATGAGGAAACCATGAAAAAGTCAATTTTGGTGGCCATGAGGTTTGATTTGAACCCAGGACCTCTTCCCTGTTAGCCCACATCACCTCGCTGTAATTGGTTTTGGCGTGTTCATTACGACAGAGCTAAACTGACTGCATTTCACAATCAATAAGTACATTATATAGTTTTTTTTATTACTATGGGCAACAACATTTCATTCATATTTTAATTAACATGTATGGTCTGAAATTTGCATTTAAGCCTTATTTATTTCATTTTTATCTAGAAACCTATTAATTGTATAAAGAAATGTGTTTAACAAAAAATGTTCATTTTAATTTTCTCTACATCTTTACTGTGGTAGGTTTTCATGTATCGCCTACTGTAATGAAGATAATCTAGAAAAAGTGAAAATGGATATGAATAAAGTACCCCCAAGTCATTTTTGCCATTTTATTAGTCACAGATAAGAGTTTCCAATTTCACATTTTTATTAAAATCGTTAGAGCCAATTTTTCAAAAATCAAAATATTTTAAAAAGTTTTCATGAAAAGTCTCTTTAATATTTCAGTTATAAAACCCAAATTATGGGCAAAAAAGCCCTTGATTCAAAAATGAAGTAAACACAATGGACTGTTTACCCACTACGCTTGTACACAGACAGTCAGATGCACGTCATTCCAAAAACACTTTTTTTTTTGTTCTAAGCATCATGAAACATGCTTTCCTGGTTTCATCTAGATTTCGATTTTTTGTCACAATCACAATACTTTCTCTTTAACTACATATATGCGAGAAAGTAAAACAAGGTATACAGAGGAAATCTGCAGATAAATGAGGAACTGAAACCATCAGAATCACAAAAGCACTTGGGTAAACACAAATTTTCTAAGAAGGTGTTACGAACATGTGGTAATGGAGGGATGCTCAAAACTTATATTTATCAAATCTTCTACAGTCCACAAATTCAAACAGTTTCTATAAATACGCAAGAAGGCTAAGAAAAAATAAAGGCGACATACAGATGTTGAACCTGTATGGAGACTGGCTGGCAAGAGAAGCTTTGAAAGGATGCGGAAACTTTAGGATAGGAGGACGCCTCATCAACACCATCAAGTATGCAGATGACTTGGTAGTGTTCGCCAAGAATCAAAGACAACTGCAATACATGATGAACAGATTAGTGGAAACAGGAAGGAAATATGGCATGGAAATTAACATTGAAAAATCAAAAGTAATGAGAATATCAAAACGAGAGAAACCCTTGAGGATAACTGTCGACAATCGAGAACTGGAGAATGTGAAGCAGTTCAAGTACTTGGGAAGCTTGCTGACAAAGGATGCCCACTGCACGAATGAAATTCGAACAAGAATCGCCATGGCCAAAGCCGCAATCAACAAAAAGAGGACTCTACTGACCAGCAAGTTGAGCTTGGAACTAAGGAAGAAACTGGTGAAGTGCTACATCTGGAGCATTGCACTGTACGGAGCAGAGACATGGACCATGAGAAAGAGGGAGAAGAAATACCTAGAAAGCTTCGAAATGTGGTGCTGGAGGAGAATAGAGAAGGTCAAGTGGACAGAACGGGTGACAAATGACGAAGTACTGAGAAGGGTAGGAGAGAGGAAAATTATTCTGAATACAATTATTCAGAGGAAAGCCAATTGGATCGGACACATACTTAGACACGAGGGACTCATACATGATGTCATCGAAGGGAAGATCAAAGGAACTGCTGGAAGAGGAAGGAGAAGAATACAACATCTGGATGACATGAAAGATGAGAGGAGATACAGCAGATCGAAGGACGAAGCTGGAGATAGGGAACACTGGCGTCAGAAATTCTCCGTACGAAGACATGGACCTGCCACTAGGCAGAATACTAAATAATAATACAGATGTTGAAAGGTGAGGAAGGTGACATAATAACAGACAATTCAGAAAAAGCAGAACACTTGAGCCAAAGTTATGCTAAAGTATTCAGTCAACAAAAAAAAGTGGACGATAAGCTTCTAACAAATTTAGCCGAAAGATGTCACAAGCCATTGAGAATAAAAGACCCTTTAATTCTCGCAAATTTACGTAATATGTGTAAGGGAAAATCTATGAGATCAGATGATATATCAGGCGACATTATTAAATTAGGACAAGAAAAAATTGTTCCTTATCTCAGGGTGTTTTTCAATGTTTCACTGAATAACAGTGATATTCCATCGGACTGGAAAAAAGCTATAATAATTCCTATCTATAAAGCAGGGAATAGAACTGTTCCTGGAAACTACAGACCGATAAGCTTAATGTCTATAGTGTGTAAGTAAATGGAGCTACTCATTGAAGCATATATTAGGGATTTTTGTAATAAATATAACTTGCTTTTTGCAAGACAACACGGTTTTAGGAAGGGATATTCTTGCGAGTCACAGATGTTAAGTCTACATCAGGAAATTGCTGATATTGTAGATAGGAGGACAGGTTGAGGGTATTATAATTGATTTTCAAAAGGCCTTTGATAAAGTACCTCACGACATTTTAATTCTCAAACTTGCCGAAATGGGAATTGATAAGCGCGTAGTAGGTTGGATTAAGGAATTCATATATAACAGAACCCAGAGAGTGCGTGTTAACATATTGTCCCGTGAGACTGCAGTTACATCTGGAATACCCCAAGGAAGCGTACTCGGTCCACTACTTTTTATATTATTTATAAATGACTTACCAAAATCGATCCAATCTTCTATTATATTGTTTGCGGATGACTGCATTATATACAGGGAAATTTGTAATGAATTAGATGCTAAGTTACTGCAAGAGGACTTAGTTCACACAGAAAAATGGGTTTCTGAAAATAAGATGACAATAAACGCAACAAAAGGGCAAAATTTTGCTGGAATACACATATAGAAAATTTAGTTAGCAAGGCATATAAAACATTGTACTTCGTATTTAGAGCATTAAGGGGAAGCAACTTAAAAACCAAAGAGTTAGCTTATAAATCAATGGTGAGACCAAATTTGGAATATGCTGTAGGTGTATGGGATCCGCATCAGGCAGGCCTAATAACACAGTTAGAAATGATGCAGAGAAAAGCTGCAAGATTTGTTATGAATAAGCACCAACAAACTGACAGCATTATGGCTATGTTAAAAACAATAGGGTGGAAATCTGTAGAATCTAGAAGGAAAATAAACAGATTAAAATGTATGTATTGTGTATACACGAAATAACCGGCATGGGAAGAGCTTCACAGCAAAATTAAAGAACCAGATTACAAAAGTAGGAAGGATCACAAAGAATAAATATTGCCAAATTTTCTTTTTTTTAAATAGAGGGATTCAGGATTGGAATGATTTACCTGCAGAAATCTTTGAAATGTTTCCTGCTAACGCCAACATTTTTAAAAATATATCGAATAGGGTATATGATAATGTATTTTATATATATATATATATAGAGAGAGAGAGCCTATTTTTTCCCCCCTATATTTATAGCTGTTGTGATATTTTGTGTGTAACTGTATGTACAGTGTGTCATTATTGTATATATGTATGGCTTGTATTTATTGCAACACTGCCACCGGGTTGTTGACCCATTTGCAGTGCAACAAAATAAATTTTTTAAAAATATATCACTTTCAGCACCTTTTATAATCAAGATAAGCACATTAACACATACTTTTCATAGGTAATACAGGCATTTTGCAAGATTAGAACCCTCATTCCTTTCTACTACTGGCTGCACAGGGTCTGAGGAACCGTGCTGGCCTCGAACTTTGAGGCTTGCGGCTAATAACATAGAAAACTCTGTACATGTGACTTGTAACGAATTAAGTCCTTTATTTTTCCTTTTCTTTTTCAGAAAATGGCCTCTTATTTTATTCCCATCAATAGGTATCTGTGTCTAGCAACAGTAGCAACAGTATCAATAATATAGCCTTATATTATGTTCTCCTGCTCCATGTTAAAGTTTTGGCACAGATTCTTTTATACCTTACAAATTGTAATTATGCCAATTTAGACTCTTCGTATGGCATGAATTTCATCTTGATATAACCTTTACTTTGTTAAAAAGCTAAAATAATCTACCAAATGGAGAACTTTCCTTTCAGTAACTAGAATATACATGGTCACCTGTTGTTGCTGTTGACCAGTATACAGACTACCTAATTCTTCTTACCTCTTCATCTTCAGATGGCAAGAAACTTTGGTATGTAGACCATGTTCTGCAAATAATAATAAAACAATCTACATACCATACCAAATAACCATAGAAGTTATTCAATATTATATCACTTTTACGCTACTGTCATACATTTTTTGTAACACTTGTATGACAGGTCATGACAAATCTGAAATTTAAAAAAATTAACTCATTTATTCATTTTCACATTTAAAAAGCATTTAGTATTCTATTTCATGGTGAATAAACACAGTTTTAAAACATTAAGCATTTCTTTAAATGGGGAGATATTAAATCAGCCAAGATGGTATAATACCTAGTTGAAAGTTATTCAAAATTTTACCTGTTAGTAATATGCTCCACTGTAAATCAGATTTTTCGAAATTCAAGAACAGACTGACTTATCTGGATTGCAGTAGGCCAATTCCCCTCATAAATAATTATAATGTTTTAGCTTTTCACAAACAAAAAACAAAACAAACAAAAAACAAAAAGCTGCACACCTATAGGCTGGGGGAGACTAACATGCTGATAGAAAATGACATAAGGTTCCCCGCGAAGTATGTAAGGGTATTTTAGAAGTTTTCAATTTTAAAGATGTTTGCACATATTATTTCATAATGATCTGAGCCATAGAAAAACACTCTTTTCAGAGTGCACTTGCTATTTCTTTTTCCTTCCTTGAAGTTTTAGCCATCCCTGCTAGCATTTTCAATAATGAAGTGTTCCTTGAAGTTTTAGCCATCCCTGCTAGCATTTTCAATAATGAAGTGCTGCAGCTGTGAGCTTGTAACACCGTATTATCACAAATGAAACTAACTTGTTTATTTCAAACTTTCTAAGGATAAACACGCTTTCATTTCAACCCTCATGCTGTATTTCCCTTAACAGGAACAGAGGGATGCCACTTTTCACTTTTGGTGTATCATGGTGAGATGTTTTGTCATGTACACCACTTATTTACTTACTCAATGGCAACAGACAATTCCTAAGTAAGCTAAAGGAATATTATCTATTTTATGGAACCTGGAGGTTCACTGTCGTGCTTACACGAGCCCACCATTCAACCCTATTCTGAGCTAACTCTTCCCAACCATCTCTGCAAATTCCACTGTCCTTAAATCTATTCTAATATTGTCCTCCCACCAATGTCTAGGTCTTCCAAGAGGTCTCATCCCTTCAAAGTCTCTCAGACAATATTTTTGAGATGTCTTTTCTCCCCATGCACGGAACATGTTGAGCCCATTTCATCCTCTGTGATTTAATTACCTTTATTATATTTGGTGAAGAGTACAGTTATGAAGCTCAACATTATGCAGTTCTCTCCAGTCCCAGTTCTTAATGGACAGTATCAAGAAAGGAAGTGTAAGAGTACCAGCGTATTCCTTTTAAAATATTCGTACAAACAACCATTTTGCCGTGTCTGAACAAGAATACAGATTTCTGTGTTTTAAAGCGCTTGTTTGCCTTTATTACTGCCCTGTTATTCATACTGAGTGGTCACACTGTGAGTTTTAAGAAGACGTGTTAATTATGCCAAAACAAATGAAATCGATTTATTACGGCAGTGGATTGGCGACGACCTGAATTTCACTACAGATGGAAAAGTAATATTTTGTGAAGCCTGCCAGAAACACGTATTATTTACCTTTCTAGAAAGAGGGGAAGTTTTCGTCCCTAGTTGATCCGTTGTGCGGTTAGCATGTGTAACAACCGAAGAAAGGAAAATAATCAGTTTCACATTATCCACATCCAACCATAAAGTTTTTTACTCACTAAATTAGAAGCATAGGATTCGAATCCTGAGAAGGGTTAGTGTCTAGATATACAGTGAGTCTCAGGCAGATTGGTTCCGCCGCGCCGCGCGTTGTGTTCCCCCCAGATGACGCTCCTATCCCCGGCAGTTGACTGACTTGTCCGTGCGTGACAATGAAAATAAATTAAATAAGTTTGAAAATAACGAAAATAGGCACCTACCTTATTACAGGAGATGCTGGAAGTGTCCTCCTCCTACATCCACACATTTTTGGCATCGTGATAGGAAATTCCGATTAATACGCATTAATTGTTCTTCTGTTATTATTGAGTTTATCTCTATCCTAATGTTTTCTTTTAGTTGTGACAACTACCGAATAACACTTTCATGTCTGTACAACACGAGAACAATGCTCAACTGCAGGTTATGCAGGAATTGTTTACTTATCTGCGGGGACACAGCTGGCCGCGACATGGGTAGTGTTGAGTCATCACAAGAGAAACACGGCGCGCGCGACAAGCGGCACCAATCTGTCTGAGACTCACTGTAGTATTAACTACTAACTAAGAGATAACAGGAAGAACTTCACAGTTGAGAATCTTGAAAGATATTTAGTGATACACTGTAACCAGGAAATGTGAGGCAATCTTACTTTTGACTGCTTCTTTTGATTGTTTATGCTTTCTTTCTTTCTTCAATTGTATAATATTGCCCTAAAGCAAGTTTACACAAATTTAAGTCAATTTTGTTAAGTTAAACTTAACAAGTATTATGTATTGAATCCTATGTAGCACATTCAAATTCATTAAACCAATTATTCTACCAGAAAACGATTATTTGGACAAAAAACCTAAAAAAACTATTTCACCTAATGGACAACCAAAAACAGTGTTTTTAAAACCTAAAAATCCGGTCCCTAATCATAATATTAAAGATAGCTCCAATGTAATGAAAGCACCACAAGGCATACAAAATTACATACATACATCTATGCTACATACATACATAGGCCTACATACATACACACATATATACCCACACACTTTTGAACTTTAATACATTAGATAATGTACTGTAACTATGTATCAAAATTTAAAGTTAAAATTCCATATTTTAGGTAATCAAGGAATTTTCTTTTGAGTTTTTATATTATGTTGCAGCGATATCTCAGAGAGATATGAGAGACACTCATTTTAAAAGGTTTAAGTTGCACATCTCATGGCAGCACCAATTGGAGCCATCCTCAAGATTCTCCAACAAGTAAGAGACATACCGTAACATTTACTACATGGTGCTGTCCTCTGGTAACTGCTGATGAAGACATACAATGAGAACTGAAAATATCAAAGAAATATGGACTTGGGCACAAAATCCTAACCAATGTGCAAAGGTTAGAAAATAAGATCGCTGCAAACAGCTAACAAAGGAAAATCCAGCTCCAATAACCATGAACAATAAGACGTAAACAACAAGAGTCTGGTCAGAGGTGGTACACCAAATAATCAAGCACTCAGGCGAAAATACCACAGCAAGGGGGAGAAGACAATTGGTGCATCTTTTAAATACCAAACGGAATCCCTAAAACTTAATCTCATCTTCCACATCCCTCTCACAGACATGCAGGATCACCAAACAGCCCTGTGTACCTACAGGCACCGTTCAACTACACCAACAATTGAACACCAGCTCACAGAGGCAATTCCCAAGAGGACAAGACATACAGGCACCCAACAAACTGGGTAGAAAATACCAAGTGATTGAATTATGTGAAGACAGCAAAATCTCTGGTATAGCTCTGGGATTTTAACTAGGGATGGGTCCTCGATACTTTCGATACTTAAGGAAAATGGTGATTAATGTTTCGCCTTATACCCCCAAATAATGATAAAACCAAAAAGCCGCAGTTAGCCTCAAATATTTATTATTGAAATGATATAAAATGTTTGAGATGTGATTTATGCTAAAAAAAATGCACATGCTAAAAATGAATACACATATTTACACAGACAAATAAAATACTATTTACATTATTATAGTAATTATTTACAAATTCATTAAAATCTATTTGTATTTAAAAACATACACTTAATATGTGCTGCAAATTAAAAGTAGTATGTAGTCATAAAATGTTGAATCTGTTGACAGCAGATTATTATAAAACGTAACAATATCTGCTAATTGCAGTAGTCAATGTTGACATAAAAACAGGTTGATCATATACAATAAAATTGTTGCTTTAGTAGCACGACACTCTTCTGAGTCTAGATTGTAGATAGTTCCATATATGAATCGATGATTAAAATAAAAATTCGGCTTGCTGCTTCTTGGGTTTAATCATTTTATACTGTGAAATGCATTTCGGTGCATGTTTACACCATCTTCAGTCACTTGTAGTCTAAAGAGACTATATGTCTTCACCTGCTGCTGTTACACAGTACACAGCATACTTTTTCGATGCTTTAGTAACTCTGCAATTTAAGGAAATGCGGTATCTCTTTCTACTTTTAGTAGTCTATTAAATATAGTAAATACTTCTGTTTCTCCTTCAAATGGAGAAAACCACTCTGTGAATTTTGTCTAGTCATAAATAAAGACTTTCCGACTTTAAAAATCAAACAGAAGAGATTCTTAATTGTTTCATTTCCTGTCAAGCGTTTCAATAACAACCAACAAGCAAGCTGACTGTCCAAATCCTGTACGATGCTCCCTTGCAGAGATAAGTTACTGCTTATTCTGCAAACCTTAAAACAGTTTGTTCATTGTACTACTCTGTGATCTGAGTAGAACGTCACATGATTATTTTATCCATTCGTAAGCAATCTATTTTGGTATGCTTTTAAAACAAGTCTGCATGCCGGCTTTCAGTTGGTATCTCTACGTGACAGAAGACTGCGTGTATTGCGTACGATAACATAATTTTTTTTTTTTCCAGTCAATATGAGTGAAGTGTGGAATTATTTTCAAATAGACCCTCATTGTGATAATCGCGCCATTTGCCGCATTTGTAAAAAAAGTTTTTCGCGTGGTGGAAAAACTCACAACACTAGTAACTTTAAAAAACATGTTACATCAGTGCATAAAATTGCCTTTTCAGAACCTCTTAATAAAAAATTCTGCAGAAGTGGAAATTTAACTCCTGAAGAAGAAACAGTAGATGAGCCTGCAACTCTTCTTTCACACTCGTCCTCATTATCGACGACATCATCATCATCATCATCATCATTCTCTCAACTTACAGTTAAATCATTTATGGAAAATAAAACTGCATTTAAACCAGGTGATATTCAGTCGAAGACAATTACCAGAAAAATTGCAATGATATGCAAAGATAATCAACCATTCAGCATTGTTGAAGATGAAGGATTTAAGGAGTTGATTAAGCACCTTGAACCTAGATATACTCTGCCTACTCGTAAGCACATATCTAATCAAATCATTCCAGAACTTTAGGAAGAAGTAGATAGAAGAGTATAAAATGAGTTGCAAGATGCGAATAGCGTAGCTGTTACGACGGATATGTGGACATCAACAGCCTGCGACGATTATCTAAGTGTCACTGTTCATTTTGTGAACCTGGACTATAATCTTAAACATATTTGCATTGAAGTGATACCATTTGAAGAAGTGAGCCACAATGGCGAAAATATTGCAATTTTTTTTTTTAAGAAAACTTTAGAAGCTTGGGGTTTAATAGATAAATTGGTGGCCGTGATTCATGACAATGGTCGCAATGTTGTAAATGCTATGACGTTAGGAAACTTTCCCCATCTGCCGTGCCTAGCTCATACATTCCAACTTGTTTTGAAGCATGGGCTTTTCACTTCAAAAAATTAGTTGGGAGTTTCAAACACTCTTCAAAATCTACCAAGATTCTCGAATCTGCACAGAAGCATCTTTCTCTACCACAACACCGCTTGATTCAGGATGAACCTACGCGATGGAATTCGACTCTACATATGTTACGAAGACTTCAACAGCAAAAGAGGGCCATAGTTTTTGCATCCTCTGACCTGTCCTTACCAGTGAATCTTACAGCATCACAATGGGATCTAATTAATTTACTGATCGACACATTAAATATTTTCAATGAAGCAACGCTCGCCGTAAGTTCATCCTCAGTGTCAGTGTCTGAAGTAATCCCCATTGTGAACAGTGTTATTTCTGAACTCGAAAAGCCGTCAGAAAGTGGATCGGGAATTTGGATTATTCGACAGTCATTGCTGGATGAAATGAACATGAGGTATAAATCCATTGAACACAATGAAATATGCTCCATTGCAACGCTGTTGGACCACGCTTAAAAGGACAAGTTTTTCACAGTCCTAGTGCTCTCAATTCTGCTAAAGACCGATTGGTGGACCTTGCTAACCAACAGGAATGTACTGCATCCAAAAATGAGGTAAGATTTAAAATTTGTTATTCCAAAATTTTAGATATGTGAGAATAGCATGTAGTACTGACGTACTCGTAATAATTGATCATTCACGAACTTTTTTCTTTATTTTATTTTAGATGTCACAGACGTCAAAGCCCGAGAAATTGCCAGGAATGTGGTACCTGGATAGTAACATTATGCAAGAAAATAATATGTCAAATTCACTGCCAGTAAACAGTTCCCAGGAAGATATCACTGCATATCTCAAAGACGATTTGTTACCTCCTCTCTCTAGTTCATTAGATTACTGGAAAACAAACACAAAATTTCAGAAACTAAAGAAGTTAGCTGTGAAATACCTGTGCATACCACCAACAACAGTTTTCTCTGAAAGACTATTTAGCACAGCAGGACTCATTTGTGACAGAAAAAGAAGTAGACTTGACCCCGAAAGAGTGAGAATGCTAGTGTTTTTGAACAAAAACTTGTAAGTGGACTGTTTCAAAAACTAATTTTACTTTTAATGTAGAGTTTAAAAATAATTATAGGCTAGTGATGATATTAAATTTTGTCTCATTAAATATGCACACTTAATTAATTTAGTTGGTATTACACAGTTCTCTCAACTTTTAATTTGTAATGTACCTATTTATTGAGACTGGAAATGTTGACGGTATCGGGTATCGAAGTATCGAGGAAAAAATCATGTATCAGTATCGAGAAAATCTGGTATCGACCCATCCCTAATTTTAACCAAACCAGAACTGGAAGCTAACTGTGAAACTATATTCCTCAAGAGAGACAAGATAAAGATCATGGAAAAATCAGACAAATAATATCACCGAATGACTGCCACATTAAGTAGAGATGCAAAGAGAAAAATTTGGAAATCCGAAGACAAAGGATGCAGCCAGAAACAGGAAGCATCACATCCCACCTGTCCAGAAAGCTCCTACCATTACAATGCTTGGATTTAGGAGACATTTAACTACAGCGCGTCAATCTTGCGGCCAGCAACACATACTGCATCTCATGCTGGAATGGCCATCATGGACCCATATGCACCCCTAGATTACACATACTTAACACCTTCTGGCAATATTGTTATTAACTCGCACAAGTTCTTCCGCACTGACAGATGCTACTTCATATCTTATGTTGTGTTGTGTGTGTTTCCCCCCCCCCCCCATTTAATGTGTGTGTGGATTACTTGCTTGCACATTATTTTAGAGTACCCCACAAATAAACATCGCACACTGTTCGGTCTGGGCTAAGTAGAGGCCATACATTCTACAGATAACTCTTCTACCAAACAGACGTCGCAATTTCAACAATATCTTACTCGAGGCATTCCTTACAGAATAAAACAGTAGGCCTACTGAAATATCACAGAGTTACAGCTGGACTTCACAGTACACAGGCAAATGCTGTACTGAGTCCCAGTCCCAGAGTCAAAGCACAACAATACACACAGCTTTTCCAGCTGCTGAATAACAAGTTATGTATCAGCTAGCAAGGGAGGGCTCGGCCAATGTTTTTATTGGACCGGAACCTGTCCTTGGTATACTCCAAAAAGGGCCAGAAGTGAGATCACAGAATGGATGTCACACCGGCACGGCAGATTTTGAAGCAATCTTGCTACTGCTAAGCAGGCTGGGTCCATGATCGAGCAAGACGAATAGCAGGATACTGCTAACTCTTAACCGGTTACAACTTAAGAGATGTAATAAACCTGTTAACACCTGATGAAGCTTAGTGCAGATCCCACATGTAGGAAGTGTGCAAGAGAAGATGAGACATCTCTCCATATACTATGTGACTGCTTAGCTTTAACCAAGATCACAATCTTGGGCACATAGTGATGTGGGCCGGAAATATTCCCAGTGGGAAGGAACTTATTTTATGGGAATATTTCCCTGGCCAGGAAATATTCCCAAAAAGTGGGAATTTATAAAAAATCCTTGGTTTTGAATGTTTTGAATGTTTTAATGCTTATTAACGGTTCAAGTACCTTGAAATTAAACTATTTCTCATAGGGAAGTTTTCCTATGATATAATTTTTCACTTATTTTAAAAAACAATGTACCTGGAGTCCATCTTCTTTTCAAAAATAATAATTTTTTATAATCTCTTAGGTTTTCTTTATATACTTTCATTTCATAAAGTGATACCTCACTCACATTTATTCAAACGGGATTAAAGATAAGTAATTTAATATATTTGTAAATAGATTGTGTTGGTATTTAAAATAAAATGCCAAAACCCAACACCTTCAAGATTATCACTGTTCAATATTACACAAACACAAATTTAAATAAAAGTTTATGGTATAGTATTTAATCACTAATCAGTCCCATGGTGTAGGCCTAGGCTAATCCTACTGTAGTATGGGGGGAAATTTAGTTCTTTCATGACTTACGAGGGGAGAATATTTTACCTCTTCTCCAGAAATTCATACACCAGCTAGGGTTGCCACCTTTTGGTAAGGCTAAGGAAAGACACTTATCAAATATATGCAGGTATCCAGTCTTCATATCTAAATTTATACATGGAACAATTTATTAAAAATAGAAAGAATATTCTATTTTCTACATTCTATATTAAGATTCAAGTTCTTCAGCGTGCCATAAGATTGTTTTCTGTGAAGTCAAATACTTTCCCTAAGTAACTCAAAGCTTTCTCATAGAATTTCTCATGGACATGTTTTGAAAAAATTATGGCGAAGTGGTAATTTATGCTGCACACAGGTCCTCCTTCCACTGAATAATAAAAGACCCTTGCACCAAACATAATATGTCACAACTATAAACAACAAAATAATATTTCATAATAAAAAAAGACCTATGCATCAAAAATCATATTTCATAATTATAGGAGTGGGAGTGGGGGACTCGTGCACGGCATAAAATACCTTTTTCCCAAAATTATGAACATTTGCAATCCAGACTCTGACTATGTAATGGCTTACCACTAAATTTAGGAATAACGGGAGGCACATTTAGTTAATTCTTATTCAACGAACGACACACAAGACACACAGAGAACATGGATTCAAATTACAACTGATAACACCAGGCACGTCTTGCTGTGCTATAATTCCAGGAACTGTACTTGACAACTCAGGGTGGCGAGTCAATGTCCTGTTTATGGTACTTCCCCGTTGGATTACACCAGGTGTGCCGATCAAGGTACTACCCCAAGAATGCCTGCGCGACTTATACAAACAAAGAATAATATCATAAGTGGTGATTTCACTGCTGCCAATACGATACATTTTAGCGATTGAACGACATCAATATCTTGATCATGAGTCGAAATTCGCAAAATATGCCACTAGGAATTGCTTTCTCTTATTTTGTTTTGGAATAATTTGGCATCCCACAATATAATGCGTCCCTCTTAGGCATAAGTCGGAACAATGAAAATGTTCTTAAAATGCGGGTTGTCCTTATGTTACTCCAACCATCACACTGCAGACTTCAAGAAACAAAAAATCTTCATCTGCAGTGTGATGGTTGGAGTAACATAAGGAATGAGTCTATTATCAACATTGTTATTTCAAAACCAGAACCACTATTTTTAGATTTTAAAATGACCAAAAGTGAGAGACACAATGCCAAGTATCTTGCAGAGCTCATTGGATCAGTGATTGAGAATTATGGACCTGACAAATTTTTACTGGTCATTGCTGATATTGCTGCAAACATGAAGGCAGCTTTATCATTGGTGAAGGAAAAGTATCCACACATTGTACCATTAGGTTGTATTGCTCACCTCCATTTATTGTGTACAGACATTTTAGGTTGCCAAACTGTTAAAAGTTTCTTTGGTGAAGTAATTGGAATTGTAAAGATAATAAAAAAGTCACATTTTACAAGCAATATTTGATGAAACCTCATCTGAAAAAAGATTCAAGGCCCGAATTGCTCTCAAGTTGCCTGGAAAGACAAGATGGGGAAGCCACCTTTTTTGTTTACACAAGTTTGCAATCAAATAAAGTGGTGCCACAAACATTGGCTGTTAATGAAAATACTGACCTTGCACCAAACATGAAAAGAAAACTTCTTGATGGGGTGTTTTGGGTCAAAATAGAGAAGATGATAGATTTGCTTACACCAATTGTATATCTCATCACTGCAATTGAATCCAATGAACCACAAATCCACAGAGTTGTAAGAAAGTTGGATGATTTGGAGAAAAGTTTGGCCCAAAACTTGCCGTTTTCACCCCTTCAAAACGCTGAAGAAAAAAAGATTATAAATAAATTCAAGGAAAGAAAAGAACCAGGGCATATTTATACGATTAATTACCTCATTTTCATTGTTAACTATGTGAAACCCCATAAAACATCGTAAAATATTTAATATGTAATTAATCTCTGTTCATTTCTTATGTTCTTTCATTAATTATATTTTAATATTTGAACTTATATAGTACCCGGTACGATCCCAAATACAATGCAACTCGTGCAAGGAGTGGCAGGGTAAGTGTGACATACATGCTGGGGCTGGATGTCTCAGGATGGGGCTGGCATGTTCCAATGAATTAGTGGGCGGTTTAACCAGTGGAAATACAGTCGGTTTCTTGAGAGGTACATGCTTGTTTACGCCAGGCTTCGTTTTCCTGTTATCCTACAGGATAACAGCCCAATCCACACTGCTCGATCAGTTCAAACCTGGTTCATTGAAAGACCATATATTGAGATGATAGACTTTCCAGTGTGTTCCCCAGATTTAAATCCTATTGAGAATGTGTGGGCGGAAGTAAAGAAGCATATGAGAAGGAACTGGCCGAACCCACCTCCAGCTTCTGAAGCAGAACTGTGGGAACTAATTCAAACTGCTTGGGACGCTGTGGCAGACAAAGATGATTACTTTCTAAACTTTGTAGAGTCAATGCCCAACAGAGTGAGGGACGTTATAGTAAGGGATGGTGGATGGACTTCCGGCCGGGTCGGAGATTTATCAGTGGTGTGGGTGTCGGCATGCTGACCACATGCCCCCCAATCCTGCCATCTGCCTACGGGAGATGACGCAGCGGTCGGGTGGTAGGCCAAGTCCCTTCAGGGATGTAGAGCCACGGAGTTAAGTTTTTTTTTTTAGGAAAATTTCCTTCCTGGGTTCAGGACTGGGTGTTGTGTTGTGTCCTTTCATTCCCATCCCGCGAGAGGCAATGGCAAATCTCCGCGGTATCATCCTTGCCTGAATCACCTCGGACGAGTCGTGGTCATCACCCCACGGCTTCGTCCCGGGTCTGGACCTGCCTTCGGGCAGAACACTCACCATCGTCATTATGTTTCATTATGTTATCTTCTATTTTCAGTACGTTTCTTATTATTTTATGCCACAGATAAGCATTTGTTGTAAAATCATACTTTCTTTCTTTTGTGTCCAGAATTCGACACCAACAATGATAATTCATTATAAGTAATTATTATTTTATGCCAGTCATTGCCGCGTTTGAAAAAATAAACAAATAAAAATGAAAAATATACAAGGACCCACTAAGGATCAAACCCTGACCCCACACGTTCAATTCCGATGTCTTGATCATTACGCTATTGCGAACAGATGAGAATAGCCTACATAATTCTGATGATATTGTAATATCCAAGCCTGAAAATACGATTAAGCCAAAGTTATTGATTTTGCACTACAAGTACCGGTATTATAAAATAAAATCTTTAAAAAATGCTGCTTGAATAAACATATTCCTCCCGAATTTATTCATTATTAATAGGCCTATTATAAGAATTTGCAACCAAGAATATGGCTGATGTGAGGCACATAGTCACAGCCTTCTATATATATGTTTGTTTTGGAACAAAACTGACTAAATAATCAAGAAAATACATGGATAGACAAGAGGCAGGTGTGAACCTAACCTTAAATCTTCCTGTACATGTGCATATGCTCGTTCGTAATACTTTATCAAATACCGCCCGACATTTTTTATTTCACCGACTGTACAGCGACTCAAATAAAAAATGTCGGGACTCGTATGCAGTTAAAATTAAAGTTTTAATGCTTTAGATCACAAGTTTCCTATAAAAGACATAAGATACTGGTCATTCTCGGAACATATGAGGCCATGCGACGGCAGGGAAAAATGAACGCGGAAAGCGCAACACACAATATTCAACTTAATGTATTGTCATAATTCATTTTGCATTGGGTCATGGGGCCACATACAAATGCTAGCTTGAGAGAAAATGTAGTTAGGGCTGTAAGTGACTTGCATTTTTCAGCATCTGAAGCAGCGAGAAGGTTCCATATTTCTGAAGGAGAAGCTCAGAGGTGGGTACTTTACTATAATGCGACCGGAAGTTTTCATAGGAAACTTGGATCTGGCTGGCTGCATATTTCGACACTGGAGCAAGATGCTAGATTGGTCACAGAAGTTATTGATTTTGCACTACAGGTACCGGTATTATAAAATAAAATCTTTAAAATATGCTTCTTGAATAAACATATTCCTCGCGAAATTATTCATTATTAATATTACACGCAAGAATATGGTGGATGTGAGGCACATAGCCACAGCCTTCTATATAATATTCGTTTTGGAACAAAACTGACTAAATAATCAAGAAAATACATGGATAGACAAGTGGCAGGTGTGAACCCAACCTTAAGTCTTCCAGAACATGCGCATAATATGCATAATATTCGTGGTACTTTACCAAATAACCACAATATTTTTTTTATTTGATCGACTGTACATATGAATACCCATTATGCATTTACCAGCTCCAATGCAACTGGTAACATATCGTTGTTGCGCCTGCAAAATTGGCTATGTGAATTGACAGTGTTTTACAGGGGAAGGAAAAAAGTTCTAACATGGAAGATTCTACATGTAGAGATGTGTTACAGCATTGTTATATTGCTTATTTGCTTACGTAAAAATGCAGTTCCATCAATAACAGAAGAGTAACCAATTAATTGAAAATAAGATATTATTTTCAAGAACTGCACATGGCCAATTAAAATTATACCTATGGCCGATTTTGTTAAAGTGTTCTATAGAATTGTATCTAGTATAATATGTATCATAATTAACATTTAGGGCGGAATTCTGGAATCCTCCTTTCAAGCTCCTTCACTTAAAACGGGCCTTCAATCCTCCTTACATAGCCATTCGTACTCTTGAACCTTCCTGGTTTCGCTTTAGGAAGGATGGCTCCTTAAAGGTGAAAGGGGGCCTGTGATGTCCCTTAAGAAGCACCTTTTCTTATTCTCGAACCTCCCTGTTAGTTTAAAGGAGGAAGTAAGAGAGTTTCCTTATCTTAAATACTGAAGGAAGCCGAGTAGTCGGCTTTTTCCATCCTCTATAGTTTTCAGACGTCAGTTTTCTCACTTCTGTGATATTAGATGGTGGATTTATTGAGTTTATGCAACTTATATCAAATTACAGATTATACTACAGCTACATAGGTTAACGATAATGTTACGAAATAATTATTATATTATTTAGAAGTATTAAATAAAAATATGACTACATAGATACTACACAAACAAATTAAACTCATTATTATGGGCAAAAAAAGCCGTGAATTTCAAAATAACAGTCCATTGTGAGCAGAATATCTATTAAATAAGCTCCATAAATAACTATTTTTGGAAAAGAGTAGCGTACTGTATGTAGTTCTTCTTCTTCTTCTTCTTCTTCTTCTTCTTTCGTTTCACCCTCTTTGGGGTACGTTGAACCAGTCATTTCTTTGTGTGTTGTTCCTTCCTAAGTGCCCAGTATTTCTTCATTCTTTCTGATCTTCTCTTCCTCTCTTCTTCAGAGATAATAGGTTTGGACTTCAGTGACGACCTGTCTTGGAACCTTGTATTTTCGTCTTTAGTTATTATTTTAGCCGTTCGATCTAATAGTGAATATCTATTAAATAAGCTCCATAAATAACTATTTTTGGAAAAGAGTAGCGTACTGTATGTAGTTCTTCTTCTTCTTCTTTCGTTTCACCCTCTTTGGGGTACGTTGAACCAGTCATTTCTTTGTGTGTTGTTCCTTCCTAAGTGCCCAGTATTTCTTCATTCTTTCTGATCTTCTCTTCCTCTCTTCTTCAGAGATAATAGGTTTGGACTTCAGTGACGACCTGTCTTGGAACCTTGTATTTTCGTCTTTAGTTATTATTTTAGCCGTTCGATCTAATAGTGAATTTTCTGTAATTTTTAACTCGACTAGGTCTTTTTCAGTTTCTTTAAACCAGTTGGGTTTTGTTTTGCGGTTGCGGAAGAAGTCAAAGATTTGTTTGGTTAATCTAACAGAGTCCATTCTAAGAAGATGACCATAGAAATTTATCCTCCTTTTTCGCATAGTGTCTGAAAGTTTTTCAATTTTCTTGTAGAGGGTTTCATTCTTGATGTATATCATCTTATTATCCTGAAATTTAGGTCCTATGATTTTTCTTAATATCTTCCTTTCCTTTAGTTCAAGTTTCTCCATCTGACCTTTGAAATTCATGTTTAGCGTTTCTGCCGCGTACAGTGCTTCTGGTTTAATTACTGATCTGTAATGTTTAATTTTTGACCCCCATGAAAGGGATTTCTTGTTGTATGTATCTTTTGTCAGTTGAAAGGCCATTTCAAGTTTGTTTTTTCTGGATTCCATTGTTTTGCATTCCACCGCATTCGAACTGATCCATTCTCCGAGATACTTGAATTCTTTTACTATTTCTATTTTTTGTTCTTGGATTTTGAGGTATTGACGTGGGTGTTTGTTGTTTGTCATGATTTTGGTTTTTTCAAAGGAAATGTGAAGACCTATTTTAGCTGCTTGTTTAGCTAGTTCAAGTATTTGTTCTCTTGCTTCCTCCATCGTTTCAGCAACTAAGGCCATATCATCCGCAAAGGCAATACAATTTATTTTAAGGTTCTTCTTTTTGCAACCCAGTCTTATTCCACTCTTTATATTTTTGTTCCATTCTCTTACTACTTTCTCAAGTGCACAATTGAACAACAACGGTGACAGCCCATCTCCCTGTCGCACTCCTGTTCTTATTTCGAATGGATCTGATAGTTCACCCATGAATTTAACTTTTGAAAACGTCTTTGTGATAGTCGCTTTTATAATATTAGTTGTTTTCTTATCCAAACCCATTTCCTCCAGGACTGATAGAAGGGATTCTCTATCAATGGAATCATATGCTTTTTTGAAATCAATGAAGGAGATTACGTACTTCTTTGCCCTTGATTTTTGAAATGCCATAATGTGTTTGAGGTTTATTATTTGTTCAGAGCATGACCTACCCTTTCTAAAACCTCCCTGGTATTCTCCAAGTTGTGGATCCAATTGTGGTTCTGCCCTGTTTAAAAGTACTTTGGAAAGAATCTTGTATGTTACATCCAGTAACGATATTCCCCTATAGTTATTTGGGTCTGTTTTCAAGCCTTTCTTGTAAATAGGGTGGATGATAGCTGTTTTCCACTCTACAGGGATCTCTTCCTCTTTCCAGATTTTGTATGTAGTTCATTATTGTCTATTTGTTAAAAAATTTAAGATTGGATATAGTATAAAGTGATCAATGTCACGATAAATGACATTGAAGAGTAGATACGTAAATTAGGCCCATAAACATAACTCTTACATATCCATATGACAAAGGAAAGGAGTACTGTCTAATTAACCTTAAAGAATACAAATATATATTTTTGAAAGCCAACTATTAGGCCTACAGCTGTTTAATTGCACGTATGTTTGATCTCAATACTTATGACAAAACAGAGGAACATAATAATAATATAATAATAATGATAATAAATACAGAAATAATAGCAACAGACCTAACAATGACAATACCATTAAGAATAATTATAGTAGGAGTAGGCTAATAATAATGCAATATAAATATCATAATATAATAATAATAATAACAATATTAATCAAGAGTACCGGTAATAGAAGCAGCTGCAATATTATAAAAATGCTAGACAAATTTTTTATATCATAGACTACACAGTCTTTATGTTCTCAATAAAATAGTACAGTATGCCAATAAAAAGAGGATAGTTCCACCAAGCGGTACGCAGTTTTGTTCTGAGTATAGGCCTATGCACTTTTAACTTTAAAGCAAGTTTCTGTTCATGATATAGGGTCATTCCATATTAAATCAACAAATGGGCGTTGCCGCACCATTTTTGATTTTGATGAAATTTGGTAGGTGATGTGTACCAGTCTTCTGAACCCCAAAACAAATCTTGTTATACCTCAAAAAAATTTTACTCCTGAGATATAGGCATTTGTTTGGAACACGAACAAGCAAAAAATGTAATTTCAGACCTATTTTCTGAAAGCCATAGAATTTCTATTTGAATCAGTAGGATGATCAAATAGGGCTCATTGGAAAGCTTAAAGAATGGACTTTCATTTGTGCATACTAAATTAGATTTAAGTTAAGTCTAAACATACGTTTTTAGGGCTCTAATCTTCGTTTGTGAACTGTCGTTTTGCGTAACTTTAGGCATTAAAAAAACAATGAAGGACTTGGAGTAACAGGCCAATTTTTTTTCCTGTTACACTTATGTATCAGGAGTATGTGTAGGAAAAAAACTGAGCTGTTACTGGTGGTCCTTCACCCTGAAAAATTTGCTTAAACTTCGAAAAAAATGTAAATCGGGCTTTTTCTCGGTCCCAAAAAGTAATGTGGGACAGGTGATAAAAATCTGAAAATGCCAAGATGAGAAGCCCTTATAGTGTACTTTAAATTAAAAACAAAATCATTTTGTGACTGGAAGGGATAGAGGAGCTACAAGCCTTTGAAGTATCAAGAAAACAACACTTGACCGCTACTGAAAATAGGCTAAGCAGACAGGATAATTACCACAAAATTTAATTTAAATTTACATAAAATATAAAACATTTATTTACAAATGAGAATTTTCCTCAGTCATACAAATTTCTGATTTTTTGTAATTTTTCTAACAATTTTTCACATTTAACTTCTTTTTAAGATACATTGATGGCAATTTCAAGTAGCCTACTGTATTTTCAACTATTGTATTTAGAAACCATTCTTATCCTGGTTTTTTGGATGTAGGTAATACATTAAACACTAAAAGCTGCATAAAGCTATTTAAGGTTACATCAAATTAACCTTTTCTGTATGTTAACCTTTTTCTCCATTAGGTCATCTATCAGATACACAGTCCCTTTTCCTTGGCATCTATCTGCTGTACTCATCATTTTCGTAGAAGTCTTGTACAGTTTTGACTGAAACTTCATCAAGTTTATTCCTAGTCCTGTTCTCCTTATTCAGTGGCAAAATCCCGTTCTTTTTCACTAAATTTCTTGACTGGCGGGCTAAGTATTGGCTGACATTAAACTCACTCTGAACTATACTAATACTCCAACTACTAGGAGCTAAACTTACAATGTTCTTTAGTAGTTGATGCAACTCTCATTTTTTTTCTTTAAGCTTGTGTATTAGTTGCTTGTACTCATTCGCTAAACTGGCAGGCTGCATGTTCATTGAAAATTCCTCATTATCAGTTGAAATGTTCAAATCAAAAGACTTACTTTACTTTCCTGTTATAGATTTGACTATCTTACTAACTTTATTTGTTAACACTGAGGGTCTAGCTTCAACTGACTGCTTCTGCACCTTAACAGGAGAAATACCAAGGACTGACCAAGCATCATTAACTGTTTCAACAAAATGGTTTCAGGTTTATAAATGTCTGGGCATTCATCTTCACTGTCATTACCGGTCTCTGTTCCTTGTTTTGGATTTTTAATTTTTTTTTAACATTTGTGCACAATACCTTCCCTGGGATTAATTTCAGCTCAGGATTGCACATGGAGAGTGTCATTGATATTTATCTGAAAGAGATTTTTAATAGGTTTTGAGTGAACACTGTAGGGGTCAGAGCAAGACCGTACATAAAATTTGGAAGTATCTGTCCAAAAATTCAGCCTTGTGAAACATTTTATATCATCGCAACCAGATCTAATTGAAAATAATGTTTTTTGTTCTTCAGTGAACTCGGAAATAGTATTGAGTACTGAAGACCTAGAGTAAGATAATTTATGACATACCTCTCCTTTGAAGATGCCAACAGAACAAGAACACTCAATCATAGTAATATACTGGTAACAATTTCAATAGCATGTATTCAGCACAAAATAACAATAGTAATAATTTAAAAAAATAAATAAACTAATCAAAAGATAATGAAGCACAAACACAACCTACTTGCTGTGAGTCAGCTCAGTAAGTGGATAGTGGACAGCATTGAACAGAGGGGCTGGATCATATGAAGCTATGCATGTTCAAACGTGACTTGGTCAGCAACCAGACTCCAATGAACAGTGCGTGTCCAGAACTTATCCTATTATAACAGTTAACATATAATTCAATATACTGTATAGAAGAGTAGAGTTTAATGCAGTGCCTACACCTAATAAACCAGGATAAGAATGGTTTCTAAATACAGTACGTGAAATTGCCATCAATGTAGCTTAAAAAGAAGTTAAATGTGAAAAATTGCTAGAAAAATTACAAAAAATCAGAAATTTGTATGACTGAGGAAAATTATCATTTGTAAATAAATGTTTTATATTTTATGTAAATTTAAATTAAATTTTGTGGTAATTATCCTATCTGCTTAGCCTATTTTCAGTAGCGGTCAAGTGTTGTTTTCTTGATACTTCAAAGGTTTGTAGCTCCTCTATCCCTTCCAGTCACAAAATGATTTTGTTTTTATTTTAAAGTACACTATAAGGGCTTCTCATCTTGGCATTTTCAGATTTTTATCACCTGTCCCACATTACTTTTTGGGACCGAGAAAAAGCCCGATTTACATTTTTTTCGAAGTTTAAGCAAATTTTTCAGGATGAAGGACCACCAGTAACAGCTCAGTTTTTTTCCTACACATACTCCTCATATATAAGTGTAACAGGAAAAAAAAATTGGCCTGTTACTCCAAGTCCTTCATTGTTTTTTTAATGCCTAAAGTTACGCAAAACGACAGTTCACGAACGAAGATTAGAGCCCTAGAAACGTCTGTTTAGACTTAACTTAAATCCAATTTAGTATGCACAAATGAAAGTCCATTCTTTAAGCTTTCCAATGAGTCCTATTTGATCATCCTACTGATTCAAATAGAAATTCTACGGCTTTCAGAAAATAGGTCTGGAATTACATTTTTTGCTTGTTCGTGTTCCAAACAAATGCCTATATCTCAGGAGTAAAATTTTTTCGAGGTATAACAAGATTTATTTTGGGGTTCAGAAGACTGGTACACATCACCTACCAAATTTCATCAAAATAAAAAGTGGTGCGGCAAGAAATTTTCTTAAAATTTGTTGATTTAATATGGAATGACCCTATAACGTTTATAGGCTTATGTTACCATTCTTTAGGCCTGATGTTACAGGTTAATGTAAGAAAATGCACAAGTCAATGAAAGACAATGAATTCCCAGGGGTTTTTTTTTTTTTTTTTTTTTTTTTTTAAGAAGAAAAAAGAACTTATTCAAGCACATTGATAAAATAGAACACAAGAATGGAATCTGCACAATTTCACATTTAAAAAAAAAAAGTAAGTTTAGCTTTGGGATGGATTTGAATGCGAGACCTCTTGATCACTAGACACGCACATTACCCCGAGACCAAGAACACAATGTGAAGAAAAATTTGTCCATACCGGGTAGCAAAGAAGGTTATCGCATCAGTGGCTCATAGAATAGAAAAAACACTTACCGTATTTCGACATTGGACTTTACTTCGGAGCCCTGCTAGTTTTCTTATGTTACATTATTGTATTATTTCATTCATTGGTGCCATAATACGCTGAATATTCGAGTGATAAGTGCGGATGTGTGCCTCGCTGCAGCCCCGTACAGAGGAATAAAGACGCTGGTTACTACCAACCTATGCATATTCTCAGAGCTTCATGTTGTTATTTATTAAGAGGTCAGGAATTACTAATCTGACATAAAATGAAGTAAAATTCAATTGTGTAATTTAATTGTCATCAATTTTAATAAAATAAATAGTCATTATACAACAGCACTTAATGTATAATCGAACATTTGGGAACATTTGTTTTCCATGCAGATGCCAACTGTCCATGGCAACTGGAGGAGGCTTTATAAGCTGTCCTTCATTAAGGACGCTATAAGAAAGAACCGAGAATTTCATTTTGCATTTGAAGAAGGTGCCTTCTTTTTACCCTCCTTTACTAAGGAAGGTTTCAGGAGGAGTTGAAGGCTTGTTCCAGAATTCCGCCCTTAACATTTGAATGCTTAACATTATCAATGTATAATATGATAAATATTAATCAAATTAATGCAAAACAGGTACCGGTATGTTTCATTACATTATACTGTAATTTGAAGACAGCCAGTGGCGGTTTCTCCTATTGAGCTGCAGCACACAGCTTCTTTTCTGCTCGTTGTATAATGTTATTTTCAAATGCAATACTATATTTACTTTTAAGTAGATTTTGAACTTGGCACGTCCACGCGAGAATTCCTTATTTTCTGTAGAAGAATCAGAGTCGGTAATGTGAATATTACCTTTTCCACCTCGCGATATGATTCTCTCAACAGCACCTCTCTCGTAGAGCTGTGACATCATCCCAAAGCTTGACTGTGTTGGCGTATATGCCAGTATTAACCTGCAGAATGTGCTGGCCCCCCCGCCCAAGCATGAGATTTTGAGGCCGGTGAGACGTGAAGTAATTAGAACGTCTCCCTGGCGAGCGCGCTGTTAGTTAAGTGACAAGATCTTCCACTGTCTGATGGTAGAGGGCCGTGATGTAGCGTGAGGGACCATCAGTCGAGTAAACAATGCCTTTCATCTTCACCGCCAAATTCGAATGAGTTAAATTCACAAACACGGATTCCACAACCCCGATTAAGTATTCTCTCGCACTGGGAACACTAACGAGACTTCCTCTAACTCGATCATTAAAAATACTATTTTCTCGTCTCTTATTCCATTTCGGGTAACATTCATGCGATTTTTGCTGCCTTAATTTTTTTTTCTCTCTCACACAACGTTGTGCACCTTAAGCATAGGAATTACTATTTCCTCCCACCTTAATCCATCTCTGGGAACTCTCACGCGATTTTCTCTACCCTAATTATTTTTTTGCTAATTTATCTCGTCGCAATCTATCTCTCTGAAAATTCTCGTAAAATAGTTCATCTACTGTAGTGACAATGCACGAGACATTTTTGCGTTCAGAAAAAAAAAGAACTTAATCACATTAAGTGCAGGAAAGTTATATTTAGAATTTAATTGGTGCTTGTGTTTAAGAAAACCCATAGGAAGAATATTAATGGACTAGGCAAGGAATTGTGATATAAGGCAAGGGTGTAGAGTGGCATTGGTGACTGGTTATATAGAAGGAAGTCAGAGAACAACAAACATTAGAAAGAATGAATTAAGAAAGATTTGTTTAATAATCAGTAGGCTACAAGAATAATAATGTTATACGAGGGGTATTCCGAAAGTAAGTTTCGTCAGTTTGTTACACGGACACTTTATTGACCCAAAAGCAATACAGCATGGCAGCATGACCTATACACCGTGCACTATTTTTCGACATAGTCGCCAGCGACATTGAGACATTTGTCGTAGCGTGCGATCAGTTTGAAGAACCCACTGTGGTAAAACTCGGTGCCCTGCGATGCAAGGAATTGGCGCACAGCCTGCTCCACCTCAGCTTCCTGACATTACTAAAGGTTCCATACAGACCATTTTGAGTGACAAATTGATGTTCCATAAGGTTTGTGCGAGATGGGTTCGTGGAGGCCGCACTTTGCGGGGACGGAAATCGGGAGATCAATTTCAAACAGCTCTATCTCGGACAATAAAAGGTTCAGCGGCTGCAGCAATGGCTCGTTTGAAAGAGGGGAGATAGCGGTACATGGCAGTGGCGCTTAATCTCTCGTGCCATCGTGAGCGGTACACTAATACCCGCGGGCACGCCAGTCTGCTGCGACTCGCTCTTCTACGGCGCAGTGCGCCTGCGTCATGCCTCCTCCGCTGACGCCACTTCCGTCGTGGAACCAGCCACGGGTGGGGATTCGTCTGGCGTTTGTTTGGTTCCCCTGGTGAACACGCCGCTCCTGCCATACATTGACGAAACTTACTTTCGGAATACCCCTCGTACACTATTTCACAGGAGTTTCGGAGAGATAGATTACGAGAGAAATTAGCAAAAAAAAAACTAGGGCAGAGAAAATCGCTTGAGAGTTCCCAGAGATGGATTAAGAGACGAGCAGTTTAGATAGGCCTACTAATAATTTTTAAAAATATTTTAAGTTTGCTGTATGAAATGGTATTTGCAGCATACCCTCGTTTTGAGCCACTACTGAAGACAGCAGCCCTATAGAACTACTCTGTTATATTGCACAATATTTCTGGTATTAGGGTTCTACCTCAGAACCTTCTTGGAACATTTTGAGGTAATGAGGTCTGATACAGAGTGCACTCAGCCTTGTGACACCAACTGAGGAGCTCAGGTCCAGTAAGCGATGAATATCGGCCATGGGGGTCAGCATGCTGACAACATGAACCAATTCCTGTCATCTGCTTACGGTAGCTGATGCACAGTCCGATGGAAGGCCTCCTGACACACACTGAGGATCTACTTGATAAATAAGTAGCGGCTCAGATTCAGTAAAGGATGAATATCTCAAGGGATGTAGCACCTTGCTAGAGAACACTTTCTGAGCATGTAAACTAAAAAATGGATTTCTGTTATCTTCAGAGGTTCAAAATAGATAGTATATCATCTTGAAATATGGAAGTGGCTGCTTATTCATCCTTTCAGTTTATTCTATAGAACACTTCCCTTTCTTCGTATTTAACAGTACTCGTGTGCCTATGGCTCTGCTTTCTTCCCTCGTCTTACAGCAGGCGTTGTAATCAAGATCACCCCTACAGCATGCTACGCAATCCCCCAGATATGGTCCTACCTCACAAATATGAAGAGACTGGAAACAGCTACTGAAAAGCTACTAAGAAGAGTTCTCCGACTATTCAAAACAACCCGGATTAGAATAGCATATATCCTGGCCGACACAGACTACTTTATTAGAGAAATAAGACTGAAAAATAGACTACCCAGCACACCTGCATATGATTCACACATTAGGGAAAGAGAGCAAAAAGCAGCATATGTCGAGCAGGAATTTCATACAACACCTGCCATGACCCCAGAGGAGTAGAAGGAACCCAATTTTGACCTGCAGCATATATACATGAGAACAGCTGCACATGGATTTCACCACCGAATATGTGACCAAAGAGGATATCACCAAGTGTCAGAGATGTGCAAGTGTGTGTTCTGCGGGCAATTTTGTCCACAATACCAAATTCTAGACTGTACAGAGACGATTGAATCTCTAAGATACTAAGCTAACGATGACAATTTTAAAATTTGATTGTATTACTTATACTATTACATACATTGTGTTCAATAAATTAAATTAATACAGCATATCAGAGACAGGGGAGAGATTGAATTGAATAGACTCATTCACTTTCTCACACAGAAAATGCACCAACAATATTCCAAGAGAAGAAGAGGATTAGTTTCAAATTCATGACCTCCAAGGAGAAGATACTGTTTAGATATTCTTTCATCAATGTTATATACTAGCCTATACATAACTTATACAGTGCGTTTCTTTTTAAAGCAAACCTGTAAAGCGCTTTATGAGTGATGCACGATCGCTTTACGACCGCTGCAGACAAAAAAGAACGGCAAAGTCAATCAGCTGAGAGCATGCTGGATGAAACCGGCAATGTTTACAGCCCTCGACACGTACAAATAACAATTATGGGGGGTGGAAATAATAATTATTGTACAATACGATGTACAGGTAAAATCAAATGGTACTAACTGTGCTGAAGAAGGCGTTCGTACTCGGAAATTTGAACAATGATGTTAAACCTTGCAGCAGTCGTAAAGCGAGATTTGAGTTCACTGCACAGGTAGTAGAGTGGGGGTAAAGCGAAGCTGCAGCAAAATGTAAAAAAGAACGGTTTTGATGCAGCAATGGTAAAGTGCTTTAGCTCCGCTTTAAAAAGAAACGCACTGATATATACTGAGTGTTTGGTAGATTGAAAAATAAACCTTAACTGATCAAAGTATTAGTGTTTCAATATTGGAGAATAAAAAATAAAAAATAGACAGGTAAACAGTAATAGGAAGGTCAACTATATCTGACAATTTCTAAATAACTTATATAGCCTATTAACGTTTTACCAATGTTACAAATATTTCTCACGAAAAATATAAAGGGTAATAGTTCATGTTTGTTATTCCTTGCACTCATACCATGTGATACTTTTAAGTTTTACAATAATAATGCTTATGTGTAATGTTTACCTTTAGTAGGCCTATATTTTTCTAAGAACTAGTTTGCTTGGCATCATGTCATTTTAATTGCTATCTGCTCTCATTTTGTAAAAAGTATACATAAAACAAGAATTTCCAGAACTAGAGATGTCATACTTTATCTCCCTTTATTTCCTGAAGTACGGTGGCCTATTAACCCTACAGAAATATAATGTAGACCATTTTTTTAGAAATGTTATGTTTAATTTTCTACATAAACTATATTTTCTAGAACATGTAATGTTTAAAGATATTTAGGGACAACTGAGAAAAGACATTATATGTGCCCCCCCCCCACCCCTGCTCATGCCCCATGTATTTGTACTGTGATCAGATTTTTAGTGAATGGTTGTGTAATATATAATTGCCTTTTCTGCATGTTTCACTTTGTAAATACACAATAGGCTATATAGTGTATATATGAGTACAAAAATAAAGAGAAAATAAGATGTACAGTTTTCTTTCGAAATCTCAACATTTGTCTGGAACTTAGAATTGCTTTAACGATTGAACATTTGAAGACAAAATAACAAATGAATACTCATTTTAAAAGACATTTATTTCCGTATAACTTCTATTATGAGGACATTGCTGTAAATCTACGGGCTGAAGCGCTAGAAGGAAAAGTGTGTCAAAAAGCATGATGCAAAAGAGTGTTTTTTGAAAATTCCTTATTTTCTCGAAAGCTATTGGGAATAGAAAAAACAAATTTATAGGATCAGACTTGTAGGAAATTTCATCAGCTTAAATTTTGAACAGAGTAACTTCTCTACGATGCACCGTTGTTGAGATATAAGGGAAAAACCAATAAAAGGGACCTTGTCGCCCGCTCACCCTCGGGGACATTTAGTATGTTGTTCAGGACAGTCCCCCCGACAACTCTGCCAAATTTCAAAACTACACGAATTTTTTTCTTTCTATTTTTCGTTCGTTGCCTGGACTAGTGTAACTGTATACCACAGTGTGCAATACACGTTTCTCCTGTTTTTATTTTCTTGGAAATATAAACAATTATATAGTTCAAATCCTGGTTATGACATAAAATTTTTCAAACTGATTCTTACTTGTATTAATATCCCAGACATGGATTTAATGTCTATTTCCTTTCCTTCCACTTAATTAATAGTATATAAATAATAACTAGGCTTCAAAGTACCTACAAGGGTAGGATGCCATTTGGATGTGTGTTCTCGACGGAGAGAAACCTCCCGTGGTTTGCCTTGTCTTCTGAATCAGTTGAGGAATTTGATGTAAGACTGGCATGTTGTCATGGTAGCTCAATGGTAGAGCATCGGCGCGTTAAGCCGAAGATCCGTGTTCAAATCCCGGTTATGACATAAAATTTTTCAAACTGATTCTTACTTGTATTAATATCCCAGACATGGATTTAATGTCTATTTCCTTTCCTTCCACTTAATTAATAGTATATAAATAATAACTAGGCTTCAAAGTACCTACAAGGGTAGGACGCCATTTGGATGTGTGTTCTCGACGGAGAGAAACCTCCCGTGGTTTGCCTTGTCTTCTGAATCAGTTGAGGAATTTGATGTCAGACTGGCATGTTGTCATGGTAGCTCAATGGTAGAGCATCGGCGCGTTAAGCCGAAGATCCGTGTTCAAATCCCGGTTATGACATAAAATTTTTCAAACTGATTCTTACTTGTATTAATATCCCAGACATGGATTTAATGTCTATTTCCTTTCCTTCCACTTAATTAATAGTTCAAGACAGTCCAAAGGTGATTCCGTGACAAATAGAATTGCCGTAACACAGGCCTTTCCAACTTGAGCACTCTGAGCTGGTGCGCACCATCGCAGCACCCAACGGCAGCCCGGTGCTCTCCTTCCCCATGTCGCTAATGCATGTGCATGCGTCAGACAGCACAATAGATAGCTAACCTCGCTTTCTTGGTGGATGTAACGTCTTATTTAAATGATTTAAATATTTAGTTGCAAGGGAGAAATTAGTTAATTAGCACCATGTGTAACAGAATTAAGGCTTCCAAAATGCATAATTTATTATCTAAAGATCAACTTAAAGCCGGAAATGTTGACAATTTTCCTTCATTAAAATCACTAAATTTGTCTATTTACGAAAACTTCGGATAGCATCAGACGTTGCTACAGAAATTGCACGATGAATGCAATGCCCATTCAAAGAAATTGATTATATGGCACCTCAACTTGAATATTTATGACGCCATATTCTGCCCTGAAAATCACCATCATGTTTCCAAACAGAGGTCATAAAAGTACAGGTACTACTACTACACCGGGGATTTGCTTTCATTTTACAATTTCATTCATTCACAGAAATTTTCCAGACTTCATGCACTTGCTTAAAACTTACGCCAGTGTTCGAGACAACTCATGCATGCGAAAACATGTTTTCAATTACGAATTTAAATAAAAGTAAAACCAGGACTTCTCTGTCTGATGTTGCCTTAGAGGCTTACTTTGAATTTCTATTGTCAAATATTGGTAAATTAGTTGCGGCAAAACGATGTTAACAATCTACTTAAATTCTAAATGCTCACAAACACAATATAAGTAGAGAAAAAATGGTGTGTTTATGTGCTGGCTAGACTCGTCGAGCTGCCTCTGGTGCTACACCGGTGCTCACCCGCGCCATGGAAGCACCTGAGTTGGAAAGGCCTGCCCTAACACAACATCAAATCTGGTGGTTTTCCATGTTTGTAAAACCCAAATAGGATATGACTCCAAGCAGAGTGCTGAACTGTCCTCAAAACTGTCTCCTAAATCTCTGTGTGATTACAGCAAAAACTAAAGTAGTGAACAACTTATTTTATACATAGGCTATTTGTGCACTTTTCTGTTAATAATAAAAATATTAATTAGCAGTCTCATTGTTGGGGCCCCCTCCTTGAAATATGCAGGTTTGCAGGGACGACGTGATTTTTTTTTTAAAGTTTAATTTCCTTCATTATGCACTCTGCACACTTTTACCCTGCACTACATACCAACTTCCGATGCTAGGTACCTGTAAGTGGCAGTTACGAATAGTGATTATTAGTGTTAATGACATGTACAGCTAGTTCTGTTGCAGTTGGGTTAGGAATATCAATATTAGTGTTACCGGTAGTGGTATGTAAAGCTAGGTTGGTGGCAGTTAAGTTAGGAACAGTGATATTAATGTTGATCGCCATCAAGTTCAGGCTACAATCCCAGTCTTGTTTCTGATCATGTGACCCATGCACCAGTCGTTAGTTCATGCCTTCCTAAAGCCATTTTCTGTTCAGAGACTACCATTTATAGGTTAGAAAAGTGGCAGCAAAAACCAAGAACAGGTCTCCCCTTAAGTTCCACCCACTCTGACCGTTGCATTGCTATGGTGATGGGCAGCAACCACCTGCTTGCCCTGCTTCCCCCAGCCACCAGCCTTTCCTATTGGCACTGCAGCTCACTGTTACAGTGTACTATTAATATTAATACATCCCGACCCTTGCCAAAGCAAATGTATTAATTACTACAATATGAAAATAACCCTTGTACCAAAGCAAATGCATTAATTACTACAATACGAAAAATAACCCTTGTACCAAATCATCACCTCTTTAGCATTACTCAGGAGCCATCACGTGACTGACAATAGAGGTTGATTTGGGAACGAGAGTTTTAGATTTCAATGGTATGACACACTCAAGATGAACTGATTAGTAGACTAAAATAGAGGCTGATTTGGGAATGAAAGTTTTAGATTTCAATGGTATGACATAGGCCTACTCAACTGACTAGTAGGCTAAAATCAAAAAGACCCTTGTACCAATTAAAACTTCCCTTGAACCAGAACTATATTTAACAATTATAATTAATACAAAATTATCAATTTCCACTACTTCATGCAGATCTCTACACTTAAATTCATGAATTCTCGCTTCACACCGCAACGATCAATCAACGGCGAATTGATAGTCCTCTGCAAGGTAAGCATGCTCAGCTATTTAACTGGCAAGCGATTGATAGTGGCCTGCTAGCCAGGGCTGTTATGAAAAAGCCGGCCTGGTTTTATCCACTTGAAAAAAGCCAGGCATTTTATCCGGCTAAAATCAAATTGAATAAATATAATTGAAGTTCCTTTCATGTTTTTATTTCCAAACATCACAAATTTAAAAGTTACAAGCTCAGAACCTGTAGTAGGCCTACTTAGGCCTACTGAGTGCAAATGCAGAGCTACCAGTTTTATCCACTTGAAAAATTCCAGGCATTTTATCTGGATAAAATCAAATTGAGTAAAAATAATTGAAGTTTCTTTCATGTTCTAATTTCTAAACATCACAAATTTAAAAATTACAAGCTCAGAAACCTGAAATTGTATTTAGTGTAATTTAATACAGTGAGTCCCACGCAAGAGTTGGACAATGACACGGGTTTCTGCGTCGCGGCAGGCACAGCAAATAATGATTCAGGTTCTCACATGTACAGTTAAAATTACAATGAAAATAACCCTGTACCTCATCACAAGAGATATTGAAAATGTTCTCCTCTTGCATCCACACAATACTGGGACCATTTTAGGAAATTTTCTTTTACGCGCATAAGTTCAGCTTCCGAAATAGAGTTAATTTTTCTTGTGATATTGTCTTCAAGTTCTTCTAATGTAGGCCTATGGGAAATTGACCTATACACTTTATTTTTGAAGTTTCCCCATAAATAATAGTCACATGCTGATATTTTATTTCGAATTTTATCACAGTATTTATAGAATAGGCCTAATGAACCAACACATAAACATTTACAGTTAACTGCCAGTTTTAGGCCTACAAGTAGGCCTATAGGCATGGCTCATCATTATTCACTAATGTGTTCATCACTGGAATCCTCGGAGGTGCTTATTTTTTATTGCTAAATGGACAAACAAAACGTTAAACGAATGTTTCACAATTAAAGCTGATACCGCTCTTAAATGAGTTTAAAATTGACAATGCACAATATTCCACATTTACACTATAGAACTGACAAAAACAATTTTTTTTATTATGTTTCAGAAATTAAATTTCATATGTAGTCCAGTATATAGATACAATCCACCTTGCATTAATTAGGGTAAAAGATTTTTCTTTCTTATATTGTTTGGTATTGTAAGAGAAGTGTAAATCTAAGTTTTCGACCTCGAAAGCCCTAGGGACAACTTTCTGTGAGCAAAAAACCTCAACATTTTTGCACTTTTTTCAGTTTATCGGAAAAATCTCCTAGATATCAATTCTTCGCAAACATTTGTCTATCACCATTCGAAAGAGCATAAAATTTCCTGCAAAATGCATTGGTCAAACTTTAATTTACATGTAGTATTACAGGTACTAGGCCTATAGTACTTGGAATTTTTAAAAAATATATAAAAAGGCGTGTATTGGCCCATTTTATCGATTTATGGCGGTTTATGTAGTCCATTATGCGTTTTAGTTATGAATGACCATTCATTATGTACATGTACATGTATTACAAGGTTACCTTTGGGGTTGTCCAATTCGATGAACTTAAATTTACGACCAGATAATATAGAAAGTTTAAAATCCGTTTAAAATTACGTAACTTAGGTGTAAAAAAAATAGTTTTGAATTCCTTTTTTCTAAGCGAGGTCAACTGTTCACAGTAGCATACTGCCCGTGTAAGGTAAATAAATCACAGAATTGCTTAATTATAATGCCACTTTGTGATTTTATTCGTATTTAGGTTGAAAGGTGGGAGAAATAAGTCAGCAAACGTTGTGATGAGAGGAGGGGTTCTGTCGGTCTGTTGGTCTTAAATAGGCTAGTGGACAGTGGACACAAGGGAAGGTCTATCTGCAATATATTGTGATACCATGGAAACTTACTGCAGTGATTACAGCATCATCTGAGCAGTACAAGTTGTTATTTATAAACATTTTAAACTCTTTTTGGTAACTTACGTTACATAAAGAAAGCTTTTTGATTATTATTGATTTCTACCAAATAAGAAATTAATTTCTGATAACCATGTTGTTAAATTGATAGGCAATCATTACTATGATTAACTCATTTATTACTTTTAACCTAATTATTTTTATACTTCCATTAATCTTCTCACTTATGCAGAGTAGTTTTTGGTGTTGCTCTGACTTAATCACATGTCTAAATTCAACCTTGATTTGTCCTCGGACGACTTGAATTCTGAGTAAAACATGATTACCATCTTAAAGATCATTAAATTTGGTACCAACTTCCAGAAAAAATAATGTTAAAATTCATATTTGAAATTTTTGATTAAATTCCCTGTCAGCATGGAATGACCCGTATGGCAAAAATGATTGGTAAAAACTTCAAAAGCCTATACTTGAAACGAAATGATAAAGTAATTACACTTGCTGATGTCACAAACACCTTGAAGATTGGTTTCGAACAGGTGAACACTGTTGATGCATTGATATTGTTTCAGAGAACCTGCATAGCAAAGACTTGAAGAGGTACCTTACCTACGAACTTGCTCCTTCTTTGTTCAGCAAAGAAGGATTATGAAAGGGTACCAAATCATTACAAAGTTTTCAAGCCTCTAGATATCCAAATATCGTTTCTGAAATGCAGGTTGGTTATTGTCATTCATAAAGTACTGTGGAAAAGCAATGAATCATTTGGTTTTATCTGCAAGAGGTACGTCAGCTATGTTAAGAAGAAATATGAGTCGGAATTAATTATCGTGTTTGATGGATACCAAAATGATGTGAATCAAAGAGGTACTAAAAGTTCAGAAAGGGTTCGCCGTTCCAAGATAGAGTTCAGCTGATATAATTTTTTATGAGAAAACATTCCCTGCTGTTTCCCAATAGAAGTTCTTGGGGAATGACAGTAATAAGAGTCGTCTCTTACAAATGTTGAAAAAAAACATTTTGAAAATATTTGCAAGTATTACAGGCAGTAGAAGACGCAGATGTGCTTATAGTTACTACAGCTATGTCAAAAACTCGTACTATAGCGTCGTTGTAGGTGAGGATACTGGCATGCTTGTACTCCTGTCCGGGATACCCAATTCAAGCCAAAACATACACCTTCTCAAATCAGGAAGGAGTGGCAAACATGACGCTCACCCCAGAACCTCATATCAATATGATCCAATGTATCTTCTATTTATTCAGCTTTTAGTGGTTGAGATACCACCTGAATTCCATTTGACCATGGAAAAACAAAACTTTTCATTGCAAATAACCAAGCTTGAAAAAATACACTTCAGTTTTTACAAGTTTACTGCAACCAAGAAAGAAACTAGCCATGCACGACCCCTCCGCTCATCACAACGTTTGCTGACTTATTTCTCCCACCTTTCAACCTAAATAAGAATAAAATCACAAAGTGGCATTATAATTAAGCAATTCTGTGATTTATTTACCTTACACGGGCAGTATGCTACTGTGAACAGTAGACCTCGCTTAAAAAAAAGGAATTCAAAAATAATTTCTTTTACACCTAAGTTACGTAATTTTAAACGGATTTTAAACTTTCTATGTTATCTGGTCGTAAATTTATGTTCATCGAATTTGACCCCCCCCCCCCAAAGGTAACCTTGTAATACATGTACATATACATAATGAATGGTCATTCATAACTAAAACGCATAATGGACTACATAAACCGCCATAAATCGATAAAATGGGCCAATACACGCCTTTTAATATGTTTTATAATATACCTGTAATACTACATGTAAATTAAAGTTTGACCAGTGCATTTTGCAGGAAATTTTATGCTCATTCGAATGGTGATAGACAAATTTTTGCGAGGAGTTGATATCTAGGAGATTTTTCCGATAAACTGAAAAAAGTGCGGAAATGTTGAGGTTTTGTGCTCACAGAAAGTTGTCCCTACGGCTTTTGAGGTCGAAAATTTAGATTTACGGTACACTACTCTTACTATACCAAACAATATAAGAAAGAAAAATCTTTTACTCTAATTAATGCAAGGTGGACCCTTTTTTCGCTACCTATATACTGGACTAATGGTGTAGGCTAACGATAAAATGAACAAAGTCGAGAATTATAGCAATGCATTGTTTTGTAGATCAATATTACCTCCGACCTACGAAATTTGTACTAGAATTTAACGCGCACCTCAGTATTGAAATCTACAAATGGACAAAAATAGGGCACGTTATATTCGAGTAAATATGGTAAATTCACCATTCATCATAAGACTCTTGCATATTTGCTTTATTCTGCCTGTTGATGTATGGGTCATTCTCCAGAAAAGGGCAGATTTCAATGTTAGAATTTTTTTTTTTTAATATTTTTTATTTTGGATCATGTAATTTTTTTATGTAATATTTCCTTCTGCAGAGTACTACTGAGGTACTTGCCCTACCTACCGAGTTGTATTTTGCATTAAATTAACAAGGTTAGAAAATGGCGCATTCATGGAGGTGAGAAAATAGTATGAAATAGTAATTATAATAGAAGTTATGTGAGAATTAGAATTAATTTACTGTATTAAATGTTATCATGAAAATGAACAATATTTATTACCATACAAATGGATTAACACATAACTTTTTACTTATTTTTATCTATGTTAAAATAGATTATCACCTTAAAATCAAAACTTTAAATCAAAACATGATAGGCCTATATTGTCATAAACTATTAGGCTATACCAGTATCTTCTTTAAACAAAAATAAAAAATGCAGACAGTTAAATATGTCATCAATTACAACATTAATTACACCTCCATGGATAGGACTCGAGAGTAACAGTAACGGAGGTGAGGGTAACGGAGGTGAGATTTTTCTCTAATTTGTCAAACAGCTTGGGAACATTTGAGGTTAGAAAATCTCAGTTCTAGAGTTTAACTTAGCATTCCTTATTATTATAATTTATAGCAAAAGTAAATATAAAAACATACAACTTTACCGTTGGGTGTAGGTAACGGAGGAGGGGAAGTCCAATTACCAACTTTGCATTTAGCCCTTTTACACAAACAAAACAACACTTAAAATCACACTAACAGCTTGGCTTTATATAAATGATAAGAAAACTGCCAAAAGTTGGAGTCCAAGGAAAATAGAAAGACTACAGTGCCATATCTGTGGAAATAATTTAACTTTTATATTGTTTCACGGAGGTGAGGTCTCACCTTGGGACAAGCATGTTTAGTGCAAAAAATTGTCTTTTTCAAAATTATATATTTTCTTTTCAGTTATTAATTACTCATTTTTTGAGCTGTTTGTTCTTGTTATAACACTAAAATGGAATAAAAATTAAAGCCTGTTGAATTATGAAAGAATGAAAATGACCAGTCAGGCATTGGGACATGACACGGAGGTGAGATCTCACATACTGTGCCCTAAAATGCAGAAAATTGTAACTTTTGTTTAAAAAGTGGAATATGGGATCAAATAGACCTTATTTCAATCTAACTTATCATAATAATTAATAATCCATAAGTACTTATTTTACACCAGAAAATCAACTGCGACATGAATCTGCCCTTTTCTGGAGAATAACCCGTATACAAGCTTCTGGGCTTTTTCATTGCCTAGTCTGTTTCTCAATTTTGTTTGTATTAACCCAAATAAAAAAAATACTCTTTCGATTGATGCAGTACTGGCCAGCATACGATGTAAAGATTCTATGGCTTGACAAAATTCCAGCGATATGTGATTACGCTTCAGATTTGTGTAATTGATGGAGAAATAAGTAACTTATAAAAAATCTCTTTTATAAAAAGAGAGTTGTTAATTATGTACCGGTATTAATTGATAACTTTTATTATTTCATTTTTAATTTGGCCAAGGATTATTGTTCTAAAGATATTTAACTATTATCTTTAATATTTCAAACTTTATTTCATTGGTAATTTTAGCCTCAGGTGGTCCTCATGAATTCATTTCGGCATGCCTATTGGCTGAGGTATATTTTAAAGTGTTTTTGACTTTCAAAAATTCAAATCTCTCCTTATATGAGCGCTATCGAGAAACTAGTTGTTGATGTACAGATTACTCATCAAGAGCTTTTCAACGATACCCCACAAGACATGGTTTTAAAAATTTTGAATTTCCACCCTCACCCCCACAACCACTGAATCATTGGTGTCTAATTTATGCAGACAAAGTTTCCCTCTAAACCCCATAGGGGCCTAAATATAATTTTTTCAAAATTTGAACCCGCTCCCACCTTCCCCAACCAGGAAAAATTGATTTTAGCCGGCTTTTTTACAACCCTGCTGCTAGCTGGCAAACCCCTAGCACTGTCAGACGGTCACCCAGAACTGTCAACAACACACTTTTCGCCTGCAAGCCACAAGACACGAGCTCACTTCCACATCAAATGGACATGCTGGAGTTTGTGTGAACTTTGTGAGAGATTGTGAAAATCAGGACAAGGAAGCGAGAAGATAGCTGCCGAAGCGATATGAGGGACATGGAGGATCCTTTTCACAAGTACAGAGTTCGGGAATTTAAGGTGGTATTCCGATTTAAAAAGGAAATAGTGAATTGATGCGGACTGGTTCCTGCCAGCCACTTGAACACATGGTGCTTCCAACAATCTTTGCCAAGGCATTTTTAGCAGGCAAAGATGCTCGGCGCAGCCATCTTAACATAGGCCTACTACCATTGCCAACTTCCACTTTGGATAATACAATGTTCTTATGCTTAAAACTATTAGGATAATCTTTTATAATGTAGTAACACTATATGATTTTGTTAAGAGAATGTTTAGTACGCTATTCCTTATAAATGTTCTTAAAAAATACAACTAGCGAAAATGTATACCGACTTTTTCCCTATCAAATTGGTCAGTATGATGTTAGCTTGATGCCTTGTGTCTATATGGTTGCCATATCACTGCAAAATCCAGAACCTCTGCTGGTAGGGCTTTATCAATACCGTAAGCAAGCAGACTCCAAAGGGTCTGCCAGCTGGGTGTGGGTAAGCTACCATACCTGGCAGAGCTTTATAAATCTGACCCGTAGTGGTAAAGACAATTGGCTATCATGCTAGCGGTCTCATGTTCGAGCCCCGTTAGGTGCAAAAATTTGTAGCACAGGATTAGGTCCCAAATAGGTAGGTAGGGTGAAGGAGGAAAGAGGAGAAAGAGTCATTCCATGTCAAATCAACACAGCTGCCAACCTGACCATCTCAGATTTTCATGAAATTTGGTGTGTTCATTGCACATGATGAGAGAATGAAAAGTGCCAAATTATAGAATTCTAGTACCAGTACAACAAAAGTAATGGCTGCCAAAAGTTCGGAAAATGTGCTGAAAATTTGATAAACACTGCAGACAAAAACGGCTGTAACTTCTGTTCTAATATAGATAGAACTGTGAAACAGGTATTTTCAGAAAGGTCTGGGAACAATCTTTCAAATCATACGCAACATGGCTATATTCAAACAATGTAAACAATTAAGGTCAATGACCTTAACCTTTGACCTTGAATATCTCAAAACATGTCACCTTCAAAATTGATGAAAAAAATACATTTGCTTCCTTATGTTACACTATACAACATAGTAAAAAATCAAGTTGGGACGACGTTGGGTTTACGAGATATAAATTATTATGTACAGCTATTTGGTGCAATAAAGCAGTAGAAATTGTATGCAGACTGCAACAAAGTGTCATAGAGTTCTGCAAAACGTGTTAACTGTTAAAAAGCGTTATTATAGTATTTCACAGGAAAGTAACAATGTGAACAGGCCAATAACTGTATCAAGCATTCAAAGATGAAAATCCAGGACTGTATTCTGGCTGGTGAGACCGGTACCCATAGTGTGTATGTTTGCAACTGATGCATCAAAATGTTTGAAGGTTCCAGATTGAAATGACACGTGATGAGAACTGTCAACTTGACACGTATAAACACTGTCTTGCTCAGACCATTTGTAACCCTGCACAGCCAAAATGTTATATGTCAACCCTGCACAGCCAAAATGTTGTATGTCAACATGTGAGAACTGTCCAGGTACACACTCTTGACGAAAATGGAATTGATGAAATAATAGTAATAATAATAATAATAATAATAATAATAATAATAATAATAACAATAACAACTTTATTATCACATACGTTTACATTATGAGCAATGCTCGCAAACTGGTGATAACATACGAACTGTGGACATCTACAGAGAGACATGTCTATCTGAACAACATCTGAAAGGGACACTTTGTGACAATGTGTTATTTTGCAGAGAATTATGTATTTGTCCTGCAAGATGAGGTCCAGGGGTTCCACTGGAACAACGCACAGGCCACCATTCATCCATTTGTTGTTTATTATAGACATCCAGAAACCCATGCAATAGATCACATTTCCTTTGTTATCATATCAGAATGCCTCAAACATGACACTGTAAAGTGTTCATATTTTCCAACATCATTTGGTCAACTTCATGATATCCCATTTCCATAGAACACCCAAGTACATGTAAGTTATTACTTCTCAGATGAAGCTGCAGCCCAGTATAAAAACCGTAAGAATTTTGCAAACGTATCTTTTCATGAGAGTGATTTCAATGTCTGTGCACAGTGGCATTTCTTTGCTACATCACGTGGCATAGGACCATGTGATGGTATCGCTGGTACCATCAAGAGACTTCTGTTGGTGCCAGTCTGCAGTGCATCTACAACTCTCAGATAATGACACCCAGACAGTTGTTTGAATGGTGTTCTAAGAACATTACAGTGTGTCACTTTCATTATACAACTAACAGTGAGTATGATGAAGAAGAATCTCTCCTTCAAGAGTGGTTTGCACAGATTTGTACAATTGCAGGTACCCACAAGTTACACTGTGTTATTCCCGCTGGCCTTAACATCAAAACGAAAGGTTTCTCCAATTCACCAGACATCAGAAATGAATCTCTAACATGGACCCAACAAGACTCATACCTTGGTGATATCACAGGGTTTGTTGGATGCATGTACGAAGGTCACTGGTGGCTTGGATGTGTTTTGAATGTTAATGAACATACCAGTGGGGTTACAATTAGCTTCCTACATCCTCATGGCCCTTCACCTTCATTTGTATACCCTGAGAAACCTGACATCTTATACTATGGACAAGAAGGATATTCTTACAAAGGTTGATGTAAGAACAGCCGAACATATGTCCTATCACCAAAAGATGCACAAACAGCGTTACATCTTGCTACCCAGTATTGAGGCATGTGGTAAGTCCTGATTGTACATTTGTCATCATGTTTGTTTGTGTAAATTTGAATCTGTTTGCCTTCCACACATGCGTTTCGCTGGAATGGTTATATCATGCTTTGCATCATTGAAGGTTAGAGGTTATCTTGCATATTAAAAATGTTTGTTATTGGTCTTTTCACATTGCTACCTTACTGTGCATTGCTATAATAACACTTTTTGCAGAACTCTATGACACTTTGTTGCAGTCTGCATACAATTTCTACTGCTTTATTGCACCAAATAGCTGTACATATTAATTTATATCTCTTAAACCCAATGTCGTCCCAACTTGATTTTTTACTATGTTGTATAGTGTAACATGAAGAAGCAAATATATTTTTTTCATCAATTTTGAAGGTGACATGTTTTGAGATATTCAAGGTCAAAAGTTAAAGTCATTGACCTTAATTGTTTACATTGTTTGAATATAGCCATGTTGCATATGATTTGAAAGCTTGTTCCCAGACCTTTCTGAAAATACTCGTTTCACTGTTCTATCTCTATTAGAACAGAAGTTACAGCCGTTTTTGTCTGCTGTGTTTATCAAATTTTCAGCACATTTTCCGAACTTTGGGCAGCCATTACTTTTGTTGTACTAGTGCTAGAATTCTATAATTTGGCATTTTTCATTCTCTCATCATGTCCAATGAACACACCAAATTTCATGAAAATTGGAGATGGTCAGGTTGAAAATTGTACTTTTCTGTGTTGATTTGACATGGAATGACTCGAAAGAGAAAGGAAAAAAATCCAAGTTTTCAACTCTGCTAGTAGTTCCACCAGTCATACCTAAATGTCTCCCATTGTTCAAAGAGCGAGTCGAGTGGGAGGAGTTTAAGGGGCGACCTGTTCTTGTTTTTTCCCAAAGTGGCATCTTCATTATCATTTTCCCAATACTTCGGACACTTTCCAGAAAAACTAATAAATTAGTTTGACTAAGTTATATTGTTTTTTGGGGTCCAGCCCTATCTCCTTAGCAAATTACAATTTTATTTTTTACTCAACAAAACAATGTTAAAATTGTGCCCCTAGGTCAGGGGTCGGCAACCTTTTGAGTCGGAAGAGCCAAAAATTACAATTTACAAAATTTGAAAGTTTTTAAAGAGCCACAAAAATTTTTCTTGCCAACAATAAATAGTACTCGCATAAATAAAGTTTTTTGATAAAAAAACTAATCTATTTATTCATAAGAAAAAATATCTATTTATTCATAAGAAAAAATATCTATTTATTTATATATAAGTAATGTTTTTCACAACAAATTAGATAATATATATGGCATTATTAGATAATTACTTATTATTTAAGTAAAAAATTAAAACAATTAAATATTTACCAAGATATATATATATATATATATATGTACATACATAACTTTGAGAAGATAATTCGCTTCTAACTCTTTTACCTCAATCAACAAACTATACGTCACAGCCAAAGCACTGGTGAAGACGCCAAATTGTCTTGCGTCGAAAGCGAATTAAAACCTACATAGAAACATCCGACGACGGCGTCATTCGAGAGCTTCCGACGGACTGACGACAGTGACTACGCGTGTCACGGGGGAGGGGTGCGGTGAAAAGCGAGTACAAGTGGCTGAGAGATAGAATCAGTGCCTAATCCTCGTTAATCGATTCAGAACGATTTTTAATTTTTTTAATATATAAAATAAATAATATTTGCGTATGGAACTAAAGAGCCGCAGCTTCACATCCTAAGAGCCGCATGTGGCTCGCGAGCCGCAGGTTGCCGACCCCTGCCCTAGGTGCAAGGATTATAATTAGGTCCAAAACTGGTTCATATATTTTTGAATACATCCTGTAATTCCCTTACCTTAAAATACATAATTCATGATAAAAACATACAACTGACAGCCATCTTATCTTGGTAAACAGGTTGACCAACACGACAAACCTAACAGGAGATTTAATATGGCACACTTTCAAAATGCATGAATTCAGTATGCCCTACTAAACTAATATCACTTCATAATCTAACAAACATAACCTAGCATAACCAACCTAACCTAACCTACACTAAAGTAGAATCTACCTGCCACTACTTACCGGTACCTTAATACAAGACGGACAGTTGGTCATCCTGCTTCGTAGTTGATCTTTCTTCTTCGCTCAGAACCTTAATATGGCTGGCGTATTTTAAGTGTAATAAAAATGGATTGAAATGGGTAAAAATAAGACCAAGTTCTAAAAAACGACTAATTTCAGCCCTTAATCAATTCCTTGAACAAAAGTACCGGTAAGTATATTTAACGATGTTTCCAGTTCCAGGAAGGAAAATTGTAATGCTGAGGAGGTAATGATCAACCCTGTTTCTTGTTTATGAAGTGAAGTTTCTTGTTTCTTGTTTATAAGCTAAAAATCAATGAATTTGAATTTCTTTTTCTGTGTAGAAACATAGCGTGGATTTCAACCGGATGAGTTGGAGATTTGGTTCCAAGCTTTCGGCAGCTATCTTCACTGCCATCTTCTGGGAGAAGTGAGCTGGATTGGGTATAAACTGCTTCATATATATATGAAAAGACTAGATGGGTGATTCTTCAAATACGGGAAAATTTGCGTTCCGGAGTGATATTTCCCTTCAAATTCAACTTTAAAAAAAAATTAAAATAAAAGTTTGTTTCTACTACTTCCATACTACAACTATCAGTTTGAAATGTCACTAACTTTAAATTCTGATAACTTATTCCAAAATTGAATTTAATTCAATGAAATGTCATCCACATGCCCTGTCCCAAACCTCGGTTTTGTATATTCTAATGCATTTTTCCACAAAACAAAATGTTATTTCCTTTTCAACTTTTTTCCGGTCAATGAGTATGAATGGGTGAAGAATATTAACCCCTAAAAAATAAAATGAAATAAAATTGTCACCCCACCTAATGAACATAAAGAATGTCCCAAGGGTTTTTGGTCATCCACATGGCTGAAAAGAATGGAATTTTTTCTGCAGAAATGGGAAATTTGAGAAACTGGCAACAGTGTTAGAAAGCCAACAGGGCAGCTTGTGGTTGAATTGTAAGGTTGAATTTTGCTTGCTTACAAACAGTTTGGGATTAACAAAGGACTTTGTATCATTTTCAAGGAAAACGATTTTATTCCCCGTCATTAACATGGCTTCTAGAAAGTAGGCAGAAAGTGAATATTAATTAATTTTGATTATGCACTATGATAAACCTTCCAATTCAAAGTACCTGACTGAAGTTGAGCCTACAGAGGTTTAGAAATGGCTTGCTGAGACCACTTAAACTCCTTTTTTGTCATCCACATGCCTGATTTTTGTGTCATCCACATTCTCATGAAGGGGTATGTGGATGACTCTCAAGTCATGTAGATGATAAATGTAGGATACTATTGTGTTTGCGGTGTCTGTGATCTTAAAACTGATTAAATGAATTTCTGCTTGATTCCCCCCTCCCCCAAAACCATAAAAACACAGTCTCGTTAAAATTACATTAATTCCGGAGTATACACACAAATTTGCAAATTTGATGCAAAATCAACTGAAGTATGCTGAGAAAAATATGAAATCACATAAAGAAAAGCAGATTGTTGCCAAAGTTAGTCATTAATGTGGCCTTCTGCCATCCACATGTACACGGATGTCATCCACATGGCTTTAAAAAAATAAAGAAATTAAAATAAATAAAAATATAAACATTTAAGCTCTGCTGGTGTCATATTATAATCAAGTAACCCCTGAAGTATTTTTGTGATTTTTTTGAGATTTTTTAAACAAAGTAAAAAATTTGGATTTTACACACTCCAAATTTTCCCGTATTTGAAGAATCACCCAGATATACTAGAACAGGTGAGGGACCAATAGAAAAATTAGAAAATGGAATAATTAAATGGAGAGTTCTGATTGGTTGGGGAGGAAAATTAGAGTTTAATATAATGTTGTTAGATGTGAAATCGGTCCTTAATGAGGACCACTGAGTTATTTGGGAATAACAGTTGCCAATCAGCCATTCCATGAAAAGTGAGCCTGTTTTACCATATTTATATTTTTAAGTAAGGTAGACATGTTGTAACTAATTCCATGGAGGGACATCCCCAAAGGGACAAGGCCTACCACCCGACCTCTGTGTCATCTACCTATAGGCAGATGGCAGGATTTGGGGGCATGTGGTCAGCATGTCGACACCCACGGCCGTTAATGGTGGTTTCCATGACCGGAGCCGCTACTTCTCTATCAAGTAGCTCCTCAGTTTCAATCACGAGGCTGAGTGCACCCCTACCAGACCTCCCTACCTCAGAAAAATCCGAGGAGGTACCGGGGATCGAACCCAGGCCGACGGATCCGTAGTCAGCGACGCTAACCACAAGACCACGCCGGCGGTCAGACATCTTGTATGTCAAATGAAAGTTAAAAGCTAATGTCAATACCGGTACCCATTTTTTGACTGCAAGTAACATTTTGTTATTGATTGTTAAATATGAACATAATGAAAGCAACCAATTCCTTGAAAAAGTAACAGTTCATATTTAATCCTTATTTTTGACAGCCTGGAGAATCAGCTGATTATTTTTCTCCAAAAGTTGTTGTTCAGGTTATTACTAATCTTATGAAGTATTATGATTTAGCCTACTACCAAGAGCTAATTATAAATTTTGTTACTCATATTTACGAGGTAGGCCTACTGTGCATTTGTCTGAACCGTAACAAAGGAGTGAAAAAGTTATTTTATAGCCTATGCTAACAATAATTTGTACAATAGTAATATTTAATATTTTCTAACAAGAAGGGTTATGTAACTCATATCACTTAAGGTAAGGGCACCTATAGTCGACAGTGCACCTATAGTCAACATACATTTTTTAATTGTTTTAAATAAGGTTAATATTGATCAAAGAAGCCTCACATAAATCTGGCAACATTGCCAAAACTTGTTTTCTGGCAGCAGTAAAAAAACCTCAGCCTTATGCATTATTACTTGTGGATGGTGTTGGATTGAAAAAGTGCTTGCAGAGAATGAAGCAGATTTCAGTGAATGTCTAAACAAAATCATAAGAAAGGCAAGTTCTGAGCTTTAGGTTCAAATAATTTTTTTTCATTTTTATCTGATGTTTGAATGTACTGTTGAGGTAAAGGATGTTTAATCATGTTTTTAGTTAGTTGTTTGCAGAAAAAAATGTGTGTCTAGCCCTTTAGTAGGGTTGTCAGCCATAGGTTCTTGCAAATTACCACTGCTCCTGAAGTTGACATGTGTGTCAGCTTCAGGTTCTATACAAAATATTTAATTTTTGAACTAGTTTAAACATGTATTTCACAACATTAATTAATATTAAATTTTTATTGGTCTAGGACTTACAGAACCTATAGACGACAGGGGGTGTCAGCTTTAGGTATCCAACATGTCATCTTTAGGAGACTGTTTATTCTTGAGTATTCCCGTGAATGCATGAATGATAATGAGTCTTCAGATCTCCAAATATACATTTCTATAGCATATTCAATAAGAAAGCTGCTGCTGAATAAAAACTCATTGTACAAGATTCCTTCCCCAGTAAAAAAATGGTATGCATTTTTGCAAAGGAATCCTATTATAAGCCAGAGAATACATCAAAATTTAACACATAGTTATAGGCAGATTAGTCTACCCAAAACAATATTAGCCAAATGCTTGAGGATTTGCAAACCTATTTTGTTGAGAAGGAATCAATCTCCATTCTTCAGGTCCCAACTAGAAATTATCGCAAGGATGAAAAAGTCCTAAGCAGAGTGAGGAAGCAGTCCAATCTATCAGGGAGGTAATAACAATGAAAAAGTAATATTACTACTCTGAACACATTATGAAGCACTGCTAGAGATATTGCTCCTTTAATGATCTCTCTCTAATTCTGTGCCCCCTTGTTGGGGCATAGGGCCTCCAAGCGGAGGTTATGTGTATTTTGTTACGATTATTTTCCTAGAGAGGGCAGAGGGACAGGTGGTAAGCCCATCGCCCCTGAACCCCTCTCCGGAAACTAAGGTATTACTTGGACGTGAAAGGGCCGAGAAATTTTGTCCAGAGGCTCTAATTTAGGCTTGGAGTTCTTTTACGTGCCGTAAATCTACGACACGGGCCCCCCAGCTTAAAGTCCCTCCCAGAGGACTCCGTGCCCAGGATTTTTACGTCCTGAAAAACCCATCGACTGCGGCTAGGTTTGATCTCGCGACCTTCGGATCTAGAGGCGGGCACGCTACCTCTAGACCACCGCAGCCGACTCCTTTAATGATAGTGTTCAGTTAGTACAGCTCGCCTTAGCGCTTGTTGTTCCAAAAGAATGGTCTATTGGATGGCCACAAAATTGGTGGATAACTCACAATATTGCAAATTTATTGTACCCTTGGCTAATGAAGGGGAATATTAAGGTGCCAGTCATACTGTTTATAAATGGCTGTACACCACATGCATTATGCCATTAGTCAGTTCTGTTCAGAGAAGGGCATTGAACTGATTGCTTTATATACAGAGGCCGCACATATGTTGCAGTTTTCTACTACTGGTACCTTAAAGATGTCTTGGAAGTAAAAAGTGCAAGATTGGTGTTTGGAAAATAGAGTTCTAAAGAATCACGATTTTGGCCGAGTTCTGTGTTAGAAAATGAACATTTCAAATTCTGCAGAAAGGGTTTCAGAAATATGGATTGTATCCTTGGGACCCAGAATCAATTTGAGGCTGTAATAAAGGAAATAGAAGCAGTTCAAGCACTTGGTGATATATATAACTTACATTAATTTCATGCTACAGTAAGTTAATTATTTAGTATTTCGCTTTGGTTAATAACAACAGTAATTAATTACGTATTTGGAATATTTGAATGTAAAAGTACTTAAGACACCTGTCGGGCCCTAGCATTATTTCTTAGTATTTTTAAAATTCAACAAATAAATTTGCAAGATTTAATTTTTTTTAAATACTTCAAAAAATTATTCTCTAAGTTATGTGTGGCCTAATACAATTTCAAGGCTGAAAAATTGATTTAAAATAATTATGATAAAATAGAAGTTTGTATATTTATAGGTAACCTTTCTGCACACAGTAAAAAACATTAAAAAACATCTTTATTCCTTAGTTACAGCCTGATTTTAAGGATTTGAGAGAGGTGTCAGGTATAGGTACCACTTATGTCAGCTTTAGGATCCTGTCTTTTTTTATGTTGTCAGCTATAGGTGCCTGTCAAGAGGTTTAAAAATAAATTTATTTTTAATATAAATGTTCATGAATTAACTAAAAACATATATGCAAATTAAAATAGGATCATCCACCTGTCTGAAAATATACTGTAGAATGCTCTGACATTTTAAAGTAGAGTTACAGGATCAAAAGAATGTCGCACATTTTCTTAACATGTCGACTACTGGTGCCCTTACCTTACTAAAATTGTAGCATATTAATTTATTTCCATTTAATGAGCATTAAGGTCCAGACACCAAAAATGAGGCCAAATACCCAATGATGACCCAAGATTTAAATTAACCATTAATTTGAACAATTTCTAGATTAAAGATGAGCTTAAAGGCTAGTTTACACGACGAAATTAGGTTTCGTAACTGAGTTTCGCAACTGTTTTTTACTTGAATGCGCAAGCGCTAGATGTACTGGCGACAATGAGTTACGACACTACGCAGTTTCGGCTGATTCCAACTTTTCACGAAACTATAATAGTAATTTTGAGATTATACGCTTATTTAGCTTGTTCGCATTTCGTAAAATGAAATGGGGAAGTGAGGAAATTGTGAAATGCCTGTATTAATACGTGTTTCAAACGTTTGTATGGGATTTTAACAACTTGAACTTCAGAAATAACATGAAATATGCGGTTGTATTGGAAAGAAAATGTGTGTAATTAGTTTCACGAAATCACTTTCATGAAAGTGGTTACGAAACCTATGTCATCGTATAAACTAGCCTTAAAAGACAGACTGTGATAAACTGGATTTGGGAAAAAATGTTACCGGTTTTAAAATTAATTATCAACTCCATTACCGAACGTTAAAAGACACATAGGAGCCAATCCATAGTGATGGGTGTGACATTTGGACAGATTTCATTACACTTATTTTTTTCTTCCTCTGAACCATATTGCAGGAATGTCATCAAAGTTTTTTGTGTTAACATACCAACCCATTGGAAGTACAAAATATGATCTAATGTTTTTTTCAAGGCTGTATGCTTGAGCAGGAAAATATATTGTGCATGTGACGGGTGTGACCATAATTGGACAAAGGTTTTTTCTTATGTAGGTTTAATTGAAATGTCTGTGAATTGATTAGCTTCACTATATTTGTTTTATTTTTTCAAGTAAGAGGACTGATAAACATACTGAAATGCATAATTAGATTTTACAAAAATATTTATATAGTTATTGAAAATTTACTTTATCAACTTGTGACGGGTGTGACATGTCGGATGTGACGACATCAACTTATAACCGAGACTTAAACTAAACTAAACTCTGTCCCTGGAGGGACTTGGCCTACCACCCGACCGCTGCATCATCTACCGTAGGCAGATGGTAGGATTGGGGGCATGTGGTCAGCATGCCGACACCCACGGCCATTAATGGTGGTTTTCATGACCGGAGACGCTACTTCTCAATCAGGTAGCTCCTCAATTTGAATCACGAGGCTGAATGCACCCCTACCAGACCTCCCTACCTCAGAAAAATTCGAGGAGGTACCGGGGATCGAACCCAGGCCGATGGATCTGTAATCTGCAACGCTAACCACACTTTGCACCTTCTGCCTCTGTACCATTTTGCATGAATTTCATGAAAATTTTTTGTGATAATATACCAATCCTGGGGAATCCCAACACATGATCTCAGCATAAAAAAGAATTCCCTTGTTAGTCTTTTTTCCACTCTGTCCATATTTTTAACAGGTTTGTGTAAAGTTGTGAAGTGAAATGTTCCTCCGGTACTAGTTAGGCAGTTTTCGTTGTCCTCTACTCTAAAATCCTGGACTATTTGGAAGCCTGAGCTCTTCACAAACTTTTACTGAATTGATGTGGATCTGGTTATTCTTGTCATCAGGACATTTTTGTTGTCTCTCATACAAAAATAATATTGTGTAGCTATATTTAGATTGGCTGATTGTTTTTCTATCTGTTCTCCTTCATTTGTTTCCATGTGGGCCTACTCATTTCATCGGCTGTTAGAGGTATTGTCTGTCTGAATTTCTTAGCAGTTCTAAGATACACAGTTACCAGTACAGAAATCAGGCACAGAATTAATTAGGCAATCACTTCTCACTTAGTTTATTGGGGTACAATGTAATGCAGCTAGTTGAGGCACTGTGCTACAAACCGGAAGGGCATAGGTTCAATTCCTGATGAGGTTTTTGAGATTTTTCAATTGGCCTAATCCTTCTGCTGGCACTATGGCCCTGAGGTCAACTCATCCTCTAACAGAAATGGGTACCAGAAGCAATTTTGGGGTAATGGCAGCCAGTGCATAAGACTGACAACCTTACCACCTTCATGTGCTAAAAGTCTAAAAATGTTGAAGGTTGAACGTTTGAACCCTAAAAGCCTTTATGGCCTCTATAGGGGATCACTAGATCTTTACCTCACTTCTTTAACAACATTAAAACATTTGTGACATTTCCACTGGTCACCTACGTCATCCATAGCCAAAGCTATCGTAGTTTCTTTGTCTTGCAAAGAAGTCCTGTTCTCTACCACGGAAGTTCAAGAGCCATTTTAAAGATAGAATTAATGCAAACATATGATTTATTCAACATCTGCATGAAATAATCAGTATACAAAAGCTGCAAAAGGCATTTTGCATAAATGTCACACCCGTCACACAACATGTCACACCCGTCACACAACTTATGTCACATCCGTCACACAACATGTGTCACACCCGTCACATCAAAATTATGCCAAAATAGTAGGAATTTCAAAATTATATTTTAGGTGTGTCTTCTGTATTGAAATATCTTAACTTTTACCAAGTTTCCATTTTATACAATGATTACTTGACTTTCTACCCAAACTATTACATGTTTTTAGTGACGGGTGTGACAAGGATACGTTGAAAATTGATTTGATGAATATCTTCATTTAAACTGATCTTAAAAATTTGTTTCATGATGATAAAATCTTCACTTATTTGTGCTTTTGTGGGTGAAATTAAAAATTGCAGTAAATCTACTGATTCCATGAGTGTAATGCAGTACTACAGTACTTTTCAAATGAGAAGTCTTTTCCTTCACCGCCAATCACGTGTACGGGCTAAAAGACTGCCGCTAGCAATGAGAGTCTTCCCTCCGTCTCGCCCTCTCTGATTGGACCGCGTATCTATGCAGTTGAAGGACATAGGACTTGTCATCTGCAAAGCACCTTAGCCAACATGTTAAATTATAAATTTCAGTCAATGAAAAAAATACACATTTTAGCAGTTGTTATTATATAGATACCTTTAATTTAATAGAATTGTGAATCTATTTTCAAATTCTACAGTCTTTTCCCTTTACTTTGATATATAACATGTCTATGTCATGTAAAAAAAAGATGTAACCACCTTTGTCCACTTTCACATGGATTGGCACATAGGCAGCCATCCTATTTTGAAATGGAACAAAACTAAAGTGGAAATGAATGAACTTGTAAAATTTATCATAATTCAGTCAGCTCATTAGGCCCATCAACAAGCAACACTGTTCACAGCTGTTGCCTGGCTCGTCTACTTATTCATGTAAATGCGTAAAAACTCAATGTTCAGACAAGAACTCCTCACCTGAGTAACAGTTATGCAATTTTTTTTTTTCAGCTGTAGTTTGCTGTCTGGACATTCCTGAAGACAATCATATTAGAACTGAAAGCAGAATTTACTAATGTAGGCCTACTAACGTAGTTAACCACCATTTGATAAAATATGGGAATTTTTCCCTCAAAGAGAGAAGTTATAAAATTATTGCAACTGGGTGGCCAAAAATAAGTTGAAAACCTCAAATTCTATGAATATTAAGGAGGTGTATCTGAAGGGGTTTCATGTGTAAAATCTGGTGATTTACTTATTTATTGCATTGAGTTACTTTTTTTGCCATTTTAGCATGATTTTAACACTCTTTAATGCCAAGCAGTCAAGAGTAATCAGCTATGTCCATTTTCATTTGAGAAAATATACTTCTTAAGGTAAAATTTCGTATAAGATTAACTTAAAAAAAATATGTGTGGTTAATTACTATGTAAAATAACAAACAAGTGACTTTTTGTCCCACCCGTAATGGGTTTTGTTAAATTATTAATGAGTTAAATAAATGGTCTGATAACCTGGAAACAGTTTAAAATTTGTATTTAATACCTCATACCTTCATTAATAACAACATTAAACCAGATAACGCTGACGTCCTTCCAGAAGGATGCGAGCAGCAGTAGGTAACATGTTTATTTTTCGAAAGTTCTTCAATTACTCGCCCGAATGCATCATATTTCGTAACTAGAAACTGCACGCTTTAATTTTTATGTTATTTTAGTCTTTGTTGTTGAGAGGTTAGTAGTGATATTTAACTTAGCTGTGAAGTTACGTTTCTAACAAAATGGAATATGTCGAAGACCTTCGGATAGATGGGTCTGTGTTCTATGTTTCTTCTTATTCTTTTGTTGCAAATTGTTATTCATTTATTGCCTTAAATATCTTCTTTACCATAGTGATTCACCAAACAAACATTACAAACAATATTGTAGGCCCCACAGCCGACTTTCGTAACGCTTCCTTCCAGAAGGACGTCAGCGTAATGGGAGCCTAAAAATTTGTTTGTGAAATTCTTTTGAAGAATAAAACCTGGTGTTTCATTATTGTAAAAAAATATCTGTAAGTGAATAATAATGGGAAGATGACGTAAATATATCTTTCTTTGTGTCAAACTAACAGTCCCATGAGTTTTTTTTCGATGATGACGTGGTAAATTTTCTGGTGACATATGCAAATCAGTAAACCGCAAAAAGAAATAGGCTTGGAGACCGTTCTAAAGAAGAGATGAAGTGTTTCATAGCTTTTATTGAGTGGTTATGTTGACCTGCCACAGAGAGATAACATATATTGGGAAAAGTCACCAAATGCCCATAACATATTGATTTCCGAAACTATGGCAAGAGATCGATTCCGATTTATAATGTGGAACTACCTTTACGTGATCGATTTGCTAAAGTACGGCCACTAATAGATCAAATAAATGAGAAATGTGTAGAGTACAGTTCACATATACAAAACCACTCCGTAGATGAGAGCATGGTACCTTACTTTGGTAAACATAGGCCTAGTGCAAAACAATTCATCCATGGAAAGCCAATTAGGTATGGCTATGAGTTCTGGTGTGGTGGACCTAGTTTTGGGTACCTAAGCTGGTTCGGGCCATATCAAGAAGCTGGTATATTACCTGATACATATGCTGAAAAAAGACTTTGATATGCTGACTTATATTCACAAGCTGGAACAATTGCCCTATAGAGTGTAGTTTGGCAATTTCTTTACCTCAATACGTTTACTTAGGGATCTGCATAAAAGACCATCTGGTACAGAGAGAGAGCGCTAAAAAAAGTATCGCACTACAAATATTTGGGTATCACAATGCAGACAAGCGGTACTGTGTACACAAAACACATACTGGAACGAACAGCAGCAGCAACCATAGCAACAAACAGCATAAAAAATCTGCACAGAATTTCACTAGACACCGCTATGAAACTATTCAAACTGAAAATAACACCGATTGTGACTTATGGGCTGGATATAATCTGGGATCACCTGACTGTCAAAAACCTTGAAGACCTCGAGAAAACCAAAGCATCGTTCCTGAAGAGAGCACTATGTCTATCAAGGTATACGCCCTCACGCCTGGTGTATGTACTTGCAGGGCAATCATTCTTCATAGAAGATCTCCGGCACCAGCTGCTACTGCCATCCACAGAAGCCTACACAAACTTACTACACAAACGAAACAAGAAGGCAAATGAAATATGGCCTGAATTCTACACCACAGATGCCATGCTCAACAGAGAGTGGACACGGGCGAACTATGACCTGCGACATATGATGACACGAATGGCCATCCACGGATTCCATCATCTCATCTGCAGGAATGAGAGATATCACCAACCAGAAGAGCAGTGTATCTGCATGCTTTGTGACAATAGCTGTGACAGATATCATGTACTAAACTGTGCTAAACGGTCCATTTCTCTGACCAGCTTCTGTGGAAGCTAAAACACTAACAAATGCACATTGTGCGCTATCCCTATTATTATTATAAAAGAGGAATTGAAGCCACAGGGGCAATGAGAGCCAATAGAATTGGGAAAGAGTGCGATATGACCAACAGTGATGAAGAAAACACCACGGGGTACATACGACTTCAGGTCTGATGACACAAGCAATGTCCTCGTTACTAGATGGAATGATGATAGTGTGGTGAATGTGGCTACTAACTTTGATAAAGTTTTACCAACTCGCCAGGTATCTCGCTACTCACAAAAGCAAAAAAGCGAATTAGTGTCGATCAACCACAGTCATCCACAACTATAATACAGACATGGGAGGCTTTGACAGAGCTGACCAAAACATTTCTTTGCACCTTGTATCAATCAGAGGCAAGAAATGTTATTTCCCTAGCGTTGCACTGTTGCTGAACAAAATGTGTGGCAACTTTACCGGCAAGATGGCGGTAAATTAGATCATCTATACTTTCGCCGAAGACTAGTCACTACTATTTTGGAGGGGCTTCAAGAGGACGGCCATTGGGTTCATCAAAGGCTCATCCTCGGTTAGAAAAATTGGAACATTATGTTGCCGACCTACAACCAGACAGTGTTACAGGAGAGAAAAACAGCTCCATTGCTGACAATGCCATAAGAAAGCTACAAATCAGTGGGTGAAATGTGTTTTGTCACTTCGTGTAACATGTTTCGTTGCTTATCACACAAAGCAAAGTGAATAACAACAATAAAGTACTCGAAGAAATGTATTTAATTATTTTCAGTGATAGGTAAATTTCAATGTGCATTACGCTGACGTCCTTCCAGGAGGATGGGCATTATTTCAGGAAGTATGTAAGTTCCAAGAATAAATCTCATTACTGTATGAATCTTTAGTTAAAATGAAGTGTTTTATGCAATTTAATAAAAGAAAACGTGTTAAAAATAATTCCGCGCTATCTGGGTTAAGATCCTAACAGTAATAGCAGAACAGCAAATGAACTTTTGTTATTTGCATCATTAAAATCAGTGTTCAAATTATGTCCCACCCGTAATAGATTTTGAAAAACAAATTTAAAATATTTAAAATAAATTTTAAATAATGCTTTGCATGTAGTGTGGAGGAGAAGGCAATGTACATTTTACAGAATGTGAAGAACCAATTCTAGTTTATTATTTCTGATATATGTAACAAACAAAAATAGTTGTTATAATTTGTTAGAATGTCCCACCCGTAATTATGAAATGGCTGTTAATATAAAAGTATTTTCTAACGGTTCAGCAGCACAATTAAAAAAAATGTTGGAAAAACGGTAGAACAGGCCGCGCATGAGTCCCCCACTCCAACCCGCCTGGAAACGCAAGATTCGGTTTTTATAATTTTGAGATAGGCTACTTTGTTAGTTATGAAAAGAGCAGTGTTGATGCAAGGGAAATTTCCTGCATCAATTAAGCCATGTTTTAAGTTAGGCCTATAAGCTAATACAGCGTTTTTTTATAACTGCGAAATAGCCTATTATGTACGGTACCGTATGGTGCAAGGGTCTTTTTTTATTATGAAATATTTATTTGGTTTTTTATCATTGTGAAATGTTCTGTTGGCTTATAGGTCTATACAGCGTTTTTTATAATTGTAAAATATGTTTGGTGCAAGGGTATTTTTTTATTGTGAAATATTATTACCGGTGCTGAGCAGCGGCCGGCGGGTGGCTAGGAGACATGCTAGGAGCGGCCAGTGGGGTAGGGGAAGCGGCCAGGCGAGTATCGAGTAGAAGGGGGACGTGCACGCGGCCTGTATTACCATTATGCCAAAAAAAGTTGGTGATAATAAATCTTCTTGGTGAAGCACCTGCACTTGTCTGACCAACTAGTAATTTATTTCTGGTTGGCATAACCTGAAAGTAATCAGCGCTCTATAGGTTGGGGGCTACAAAGAATACCAGACTATTTTTTCCCTGGTTTTGACTTTACATGCTGGCAACCATAGTATTCTTACTGCTGACACTCCTTTTTTTGCACATTATAAAACTGCTCAGGTGTATTTACAGAATATTTTTGGCTCTTCGCTGGTATCCGAACATTATGCTTCATCTTCTAACTCCATCCACTGCCACTTTCCCATAGAGTGGTGCCTAAATATTCCATTCAGTATCTAGAGAAACTTGTTTCCAAAGAATAGATTGAAAAAAGTAAAACTTTTTGGTAATCTTCAACATTAGCGTAAGTTATCATGTCAGCTGTCACTGCGTCCCTAATAATACGTCAGATGGAGATTCTATCATCATTACTTTGCATATCTTGCAGGCAGTGGTAAAAAGCTTCTGCATTTAGTTCAGTAATGATAGGTACGTTCTAGGTCAGTGACAGGTTTTGTTAGGTTAGGAACGTTTATGTTAGTTTAGGAGCAAATAGTTTTAGGTCGCGCTATTCAGTACCGGTATATTGCTCCTAAACTAACATAAACATTCCTAACCTAACAAAACCTGTCACTGACCTAGAATTTACCTGGAGGCACCTGACGTATTATTAGAGAGGCAGTGACCGCCGCCATTATAACTTAAACTAATGTTGAAGATTTTTTGGTAATTCTCACTTGTGTGATTTTACAGTGTGTCTGAACCGTAACATAGGACTATTTTGAAAATTTACTGTGTGTTAATTAGGCTATTGAAAATTTGAGGTTGATCAATAGTGCATGATTATCTTTGAACATTTATAAAGAAGGAAAAAAAATGATTCACTGTAAAGTTGTGACAACTCACAGAGATTTGCATGTCTTTACAAAAATGACATGGGTAACCTTTTGTGTGAGTCTGAACTCTAACAGGGTACTTTTTATAAATTTCTTAAATGATTAATGTTGAGATGGGATTAAAAATGTATCAGGGGTGAAGTACTATTTGAAGGCAATTCACAGCCTACATATTATTAACACTTTTGAAAATTTATCTGAACAATGAGTATGAGGACTCCAAAAGTGTGTAAATGTCTGGACCGTAACAATGGAATGGCTGCAATATTGGCAACCAAACCTGGAACAAAACCTCCAACTCACCCGGTTGGAAGCCCGAGAAACAATTAGTGACAGGCTCTGTTAGGCTAGGAACAATGATATTAGTTTAGCAGGGTTTTTCTGAATTGCTTGTGTTTCATAATGTGCCATAGGTACCCACCTTTGCATTAAGATTCATTACAGATAGCCTAGTTTAATGGCACTTAGGCTAGGAACGTTGACATTAATGTTAGTAACAGTTTTTTCTTTTTTTTTAATGATAGTAGGCCTATATTAGTTTAGTAGAGCATACTGAGTTCTCCTGTACCTTAAATGTGCCACATTATCTCTTGCATGCTTTATTGTGTTTATCAACCTGTTTACCCAGCATTCTAGCTGTTCTAACGGTGTGATGTTACATTACCTACATCTAATCACAAGTTTCTTTATGAGTTGGCAAAGTAAATAGGATAAAAATGTTGCTACTTCTCGCTAGAATGTGGTATAGCCTAATAGAAAGTTTATCATTTAGGGTGAGTGGGTACGACCAAGTAATTTACCAAAACAACTCTCTACAGAACTAACTTACCTATAACAAAATAGCCTATGTGGTGTATCAAGTGTTTTACGAAAAGAATCTCGGTTTTAAAATAGGGGCCCCACTATTACCATTCTAACTACTAATTTATCAAGCCATTTAAAAACTGTATAAGTTACAACTTTGACTTACATTATGCATGGAGATTGCTGGCTGAGACATTCTGATTACTTGTCCTGGCTGTGCAACCATTCCAGGCTGAAACGCTGGCTGTCCACCAACAAGGCCAGCCCAGCCATTGCAAAGAGCTTGAGCTGTTGACGAATTCAAATTGACTGATGGTGTCACTGAGGCCGAAGCTGTCCGTTGTTGTGAAGTAGGCTGGGAAGATGTTGTTACAACCTTGTTGCTAACTGAAGCTTGATGATGTAGTGTGGTATTTGATGTACCGGTAACAGAATGTTGCTGCTGCTGCTGTTGTGTCGGTTGTTTAGTCCACATTCCTGCACTAGTCGCAGCTGTATTACCTTTATTACTTGCTAAAAGAAGCTGAGAATCAACCACTTTACTGGGCCAATAATCTTCAAAGACAGTCCCTGGCGGAAAATAACTTTTAATATCACTCAAACTTATAACAGAACACGTCTCACTAGCGAATAGTTCGTTACGAATGCCTTGCACTTTACAACAAAATTTTAGATATGCCAAATCCCATCCTTCAAGTTTTTCAGCCTTTAATTTTAAATTATCTGTCTCTCCTTCAAAATAGAAAAGCGGCACATATTTAAATCCATCACGCACTGTGTAAGGGACTACAGATTCACCATTGATGCGAATAAAACCACACTTATCCTTAGGATTACTTGAGCTAAGAAGCAATTTGTTGTAACAGACATCTAGGAAATTATAAAATTCCCCTGCATCTTGCAACCTTACTACCAAATCCTTGGTCGTGAAGGGTTCACGCCCGAATTGAGTTTCACAATGCCTTATATTTATTTCATTTAGCAGTCTTGCCTCTACATCCGTGATGTAATAACTACGGATACATGTGCAACTGTAAATGTCTGAATGTAGGTAACTCAGGTACTTATTCAGGAGTTTTGTTTCTACCATCCGCACAGCACAGTACTTTTCCCCAAAGCGGAAAATATAAGGGATATGACATTTACCTAAGGTTACCCAACCAAACCTGCCCCTAATACTTTCATCATCTTGTGATTTTTTATCTGAATCTCCTAGTGTTCCAGACTTCTTATCCTTGTCTGGATTGCATTTAGATTGGCCATTTGGTCCACGAGTTAGGTAGTTCATTATCCCGGGTTGTCCAGGTTGTACAATATGCTGCTGAGTTTGGTTAGGTCCAACAGGACGGGCAGCATTGGCAGCTGAAGCCATCTTCGCCTTATTTGCTTCCACCATTTTGGCAGCCAATTCTCTGATTTCTGCTTCATCTGGCCTCTCTTGTTTGACTGTCACGTTACCAAGGCCTGCAGAAAACAAGTATGAAGAGTGAGGTTCATAATGTATAGAAGGTAAAAGGCAAGAACAAAGTCCTTTTATTAAACCTCAAATGACACTGAGACTTAACCTACATAGGTCTACAAAACATTTAATCACAAAGATTTTCAGATGTCAAAAATTTACAAATAGGCCTGAGCACAATGTTATCAAAGCGAGCTTTAATATTTAGGTCTAATATTAATTCATAATTTTAAAAAAATAGTAAAACATAGGTTATATACTGAAAAAGAATGGGGTCATGTTTATGCATAGGTTAAATTTTGGTATTCTTTCTCGCCATTATTTTACGGAATCTAAAAAGGAACGTACATGGGATATGTATAATAACATACAAACCAACAAAACCCGGGTAGCTTTTTCTGACGGATTGTTAAGCGGTTACAGAAAATGACATTTAGTGGTGGAAAAGCCGCAGAATGAATCTAAGCGCCTAGGCAAATTAAGTTCACATGTTATCATCCAACAGCCTTCGTTAAATGCCAAAATAAGTGCAGAGGATGTGATTCTATTGTTCCCTCTTAAGATTATTCCTTAACTTCCTTAATTGCTTACTTAACGAATCTTACCTGCAACTGTTGTTCCTGGCTTCACATTGCTTGGCAAGGCGGCAACCGAGGGTAACGCCATTATACTTTCACGTTGCTTCAGCCATGTAACAACTGAAACGAGGATAGCGACTGTACATTTATAAACAATACGAGCATAACAGAACTAGGTTTATTAAATCACTGCGAATTAAATTTAACATGATAACACAACAGTTCGGGCAATTGACGGTGTTCAGAGTACACTTTAGACATCCTCCTCATGTAAATAAGGAACGTCACACAAATATTACTCCCTTCGATTTGGAAGCCAAAGGAGCCAAAGGGAAATGCCCCACCTAGCCTCGCATACAGGGCATCCATTTTCTCCATACCCGTTTTTCTTCACCTGTGAGTCATTCTCGTCAAATGGCGGTCATGGCATAGCATTAGCCAATCAGATCTTGCCATGTGGCTACAACAAAAAGATTACGCCATCATTTTGATGACGTCACCGTAATTTTGCTATACCCTGCGTGGAGGCTATATATTACATTTCCAAGGTCTTTCGGTAGGATATACATGTATATACGTCCTCAAGGTCAAAATACGCTGTTGATATATCATTCTAGATCCGGTCTAAGATAGTTCAGGTAAGGAATGTAAACATATTATTGAATTTTGTTCTAAAGTAAGCAATATTCATAGCAGACATAACCAAAAAATTAGACTTATTTCATTTGGTATTCGGTATTTTCTAATTTTCAGTTGGCTTGAAAAATGGATTGGGATAGAGAATATCAGCTAAAACCACCGAATGCAAATTTTAGGCTTTAGGCAAAATGGATCCATGGAAAAGGATAGCAGAAGTGTTCGGTAGATTCCAGAAACCAACATGGCGACTGTAGTTACCTTGAACAATTTTATTATAAAGTTATAGTCATTTATTGGCGTTGTTCCCTTGATTATTCTTTATTTGGCTCTTTCATTCTATTATTTCTTTTTTTTTAATTCCATCTCGGATTACTAGTAAAATTTTTTGAATATAAAATGCATAATAGATGTCCTATAAATTAGGCTAAGTAAAATAAATATTACTTCATTTCGATGATAATTTGGCATAAATAGGATCTACAACGCTAATTTAGTAAAACTATAACAGAACGAGCATATTCATTATTCCATTCGTATACTAGGAGTACGGTCTTAAGAGGGGATACCCTGTAGCCAAGCTGCACATGCGCACGAAAAGAGTAGTACAGTCTTGAGAGTGGTCAAACTGTACCAACGTCAGCAGCCCTGCTGGATTCAGTGGAAGAACTACACGTTTCCAAAGAGCTTGGGAAGGTTGCCAAGATTCTGAAAAATCGACCTTATAGCCCTGGACATAAGGACTAGCAGGAATACATCGACAGCGACATTTTCGTCCTTATAGCAGCAGTTCAAGGTTGTTTGTGTATAGTATGTTCTAAATGAAATGATCAACACAAGTAAGACGAACGGCTACAATCTACAATTCAACAGATTATAGGAACGCGCAAGCGGATTTTGTTCAATTTAAAATTTCCGTTCACTTATACCTAGAAAAAATATGTAATAACTATTGCGTAGAATCTGTATTGGATTCTAACGAATACATAGATCGAGTGATTTTGCCTGGTACCGAATGACCTTGGAATTCTTCGCAAGGAGAATTAACCGCACTGCGTACTGTATAAGCGGTCAGAAGTCAGGACTCTACTCAAGCTGCATGCATAGTAGCATACTGTACAGTACGTCAGAGTGAATTGAAACGGATAAATACCCATTGTACTCTGTTGTTTGGACAAGATGGAAAAGTGACTCAACCGAACCTATTTTGCCTTACAAAATTATACATTTGTTTTTAGCAAGTTAGTAGCCTACGTTCGCTGATGCCCATGCTACCGTCAATTACTTCCTACTTACTCACTCGCCAGAGATGGGAAATATTTCTTGTAACTGTTACTTTGTAACTGTTACATGTATGTAACGGTAACGACCAGTGGCGGACGCAGGGGGGATAGGGGGGTTACATCCCCCCCCCCCGAAATTTGAAAAAAAGTACTCTAAGGGGCCAGTTTTATAAACTAATTGTATATGTAAGTTGATTAATTTTTTTTAGTATTCTTTCTACCTATTCAAATCCCCCCCCCCCCGAAAAAATTTCTGCGTCCGCCACTGGTAACGACCTGTTACAAAAAATCAAAAGTAACGGTTACCAAAGCTCCTCCTAGGATATCTTATTTTCAACCAAAGGCGAAACCAGAAAATACTGAAAGGAGGGGCCGATACAAACGAAAGTTTGCTTTTATTGGGTGTGTGGGGGTATGGAATATCCCAAAAATGGGGGTCCGGGGATCCTCCCCCGGGATTTTTGTTAAAAAACGAGGGAAAAAAGAACAGGACACTCAAGCTCCTCCCACTCGAGACATCTAGGAGTGAATGGTGGAACTACTAACACTTAGCAGTGTTGAAAATTCGGACTTTTTCCCCAACCTTTTTCCTCTCCTTTTCCCCTTTCTACTATTCAATCCCTTTTCTCCTTTACCCTACCTACATATTCCTATCCTTTAAATTTTCGACCTAAGGAGATTCGAACACGGGACCACTAGCATGTTAGCCAGTCGTCTTACCCACTACGGCATCGAGTGACCATTACGATGAGAAACGAGAATTCATGTATTTACGTTTATATAGTTGCATAAAATGGCGGAGATTGATAATTTCCTATTAATTGCATTTGTATGAAATGAAATATGACTTTTTAAGAATTCTGTATGGTTTCTGCAAATGTCTCAGCAGCTCTTCTTTTTCTCAGGATTTTTTTAATACTTTTGTTTTTTGGTTTTATTTTTACTTTACTTTTTAATTATTTTTTTTTATTTTTAATTTTTATTTTTTAAATTATTTATTTATTGTTATTATTTTTATTTTTAGCTGTGTTGAGAAATTTGTGGGTGTCGAGCGAATGTAACTGGTCTGGATTGGAGTAACATGTCGAGAGTTACACCCGTTACCATTATTCTCACCCGTTACAGTTACTCTGACCAGTGACAGTTACTCTGCAGTGACAGTTACTCTCACCCGTTACAGTTACTCCAACCAGTGACAGTTACTCTGACCCGTTACAGTTACTCTCACCAGTGACAGTTACTCTCACCCGTTACAGTTACTCCAACCAGTGACTGTTACTCTCAACCGTTACAGTTACTTCTAATATTTCTGTTACAAGCGTTATTTCCGTGACTTTCCGTTACTCTGACCAGTGACAGTTACTCTCACCCATTACAGTTACTTCTAATATTTCTGAATAAAATAAAATCATAATAAAAAAAAAAACAAAAATAAAATGAAAAAACACGTAATTTTCGTAATTATAAGCTTTTTTATGCCACTTAAAAATTTATTAAAATACGATACTTCCTTTACTGGATAATTTAAACTTAATATATGGATATATAGCATGAAATATGAACTCAATAACTGTAGTAAAATTATTCGAAATAATAATATTGATAATTTTACTACTAATAATGAAGTCCCTATATATAAAGCCACACGACTGACTCGCTCACTCACTCACTCACCGACATTAATGTTTGCCCACTTCTAGATGAACTAGAAACTTGAAATTTGGTACACATATAGCTTTTAGGCTGTAAACCACAGGAAAATTCCAAAAAGTAATTTAATTTTTAGTCCTATAAACTCCCGAAAAAGGGCTCGCTCACTGACATTAATGTTTTCCCACTTCCAGAAGAGCTAGAAACTTGAAATTTGTTACACCTATACCTTTTAGGCTGTAAACCACAGGAAAATTTAAAAAAAATTGTTTTAATTTTTAGCCCTATAACTCCCGAAAAAGGGCTCGCTCACTGACAATAATGTTTGCCCACTTCCAGATGAGCTAGAAACTTGAAATTTGGTGCACATATAGCTTTTAGGCTGTAAACCACAGGGAAATTAAAAAAAAAAATCTTTAATGTTTAGCCCTAAAAAACCTCCTAAAAGGGCTCGCTCACTGTCATTAATGTTTGCCCACTTGCAGATGAGCTAGAAACTTGAAATTTGGTACACATATAGCTTTTATGCTGTAAACCACAGGAGATTTCCAAAAAGTAGTTTTTTTAATTTTTAGCCCTAAAAACCCCCGAAAAAGCGCTCGCTCACTGACATTAATGTTTGCCCACTTCCAGATGAGCTAGAAACTTTAAATTTGGTACACTTATATCTTTTAGCCTGTAAACCACAGGAAAATTCCAAAAGTTCATTTTTATGTCGATAATCAATGTTTTTTACATCGATGGAAAACAACCGCTGTTTTTGCTACAATGATGTTTCTCTCCGACATCGATGTTTTTGTAACAAAAAAAGATTAATAGGCTACCTTGGTTCTACGATATAATTTTATGGGTCTGGTAGACGTCTCTGCTTTCTTCCACGCGAGGTGTTCACGCCTGGTGTGCGGGCCCTGGCTTGGGCACAAACGCTCCCATTGGCTGCCAACGACCTTGCATGTGATTGGTCCCCCTCGCACGTTGCTGCCAACATTTCATTCAGCGCGCTTTTCGAAGCACCAGCCAAGCTCCACCGTTTTGTTAGGTTAGGAACGTCTATGTTAGTTTAGGGGCAAAATTACTTAATAGCGCGAGGTTTAATATGTCTCTCATTGAATCTCTTCTGCGACGAAACCCTAAACCCTAACACTGGAGCATGTACAAATACCAGCGATGGTGCATGCCGTCCGTTAAGGCGAGGTGGTGTAATGACTGATGTTGGGAGCCCTACTTTCGCACCACGTGACTCATCGACTCCATCTACCGCCGCAGCTGAACACTCGCACAACCAGACGACATATCAACATGCAGTATTTTAGTGCGCCATTTTAGGTTAGTTTTCCGTGGACTTTATAGTAATTTTGCTTTTATTTAGAACATTGTTATTAACGGGAGCTTAATTTCCCAAAACATAGATTTTTTACATCGATAGTTTTCATGGAAATATTTCTGTTTATTTATGAATTTTGCCTAATTTTCTGATACCATGGCCTTTTTTTCAATATACATAGATTTTTATGTCTAAATACATCTATGTTTTCAGGTCGATATTATCGTCACATCGATGGTTACCTCCGATTTTAACCTCGATGTTTTAACTATCGATGCTCATCCCTAATTGAAAGCTTAATTATACAACTGTTATTTTATTTCGGGGGTCCCTACCTAGAGCCCCAGCCTTGGCTACGTCCCTAACCGGGGGGGGGGGGGGAATAAAAGGGCATTCCCCTACAAGTGGGAAGTGATCTGACAATTAACTACGTAATATAAAAAAGTAACAGGTAACGGTTATAAATAACAGTTACTTTCGTGTAACTGGAACAGTAACGTAACTGTTCCAAAAAAGTAACTGGTTTCCATCTCTACTACTTAGTGGCCAAGAAAAATGACACAATGGAAGTTACTCTGTATCTATAGCGCTTACGAAAATGAATTCTTTGTCATTGCTCGCAGCCAAAAGACAATTTCAGTAAAACAACATAGATGTCCTGTAGTTAATCTGATTGAGACACTCTCATGACTTTCTCTACCCCAAGCACGGATTTTGAGATTTTATCGCCTCACAATCCGCCAAAGACTAAGCTGCTTGAGTGAGCATTCCGCTCCCTCCTTACCTAAGACCGAATTACTCGTGAAGCGGTGACACAAGTTGCTCTCAGTACAAGTGATTACACAATTACAGTACATTATGTAAACAAAATCGTTACAGCCTGGAAATGGCCAAGTTGAACGGCCCCGTACAGATGTTTTCTTCCACGCATTTTTCACCATTGTATAACTCACCTCCATCTCTTTGCTGGTTTCCTCAGCTGCGATAGCTTTAGGGTACGCGCAAGACGGAACCGGGATGGTCGCATGCCGCAGGCAGCAGGAAGAATGAAGTCATGTCGTCTTACGAGGGTGAACAAGACGCAGCTTGGATGATCTCTTGCCAGCCATCTGGTCAGGCCGCTGTTTGCTGGTAGAATGCTAGCCCTCTTTTTTCATGCGACCGGCCGCTAGCGTGCAGTCTAGATTCAGGCGTTCCACTTGTGCATTTTGCAATCGCTCCACAAACAAAGGACTGTTTATAAGTTATCCTTTATTATCAGCTCAGACCACCAAAATAAATATTATTATTACTCAATGAAGGGATTGTAGAGATCATTAATGGCTACCGTCACTGACTTGTATGGTTTATATTCAGTTTTTTTGTATAATTTATAGTAACCTAATAATTGTATATTATGTTAATTTTCGTGTTGCGGGGTTAAGTGTGTTCGTTTTATTGTCTTCTTGAACTCTGAAGACTGAATACAATGGTCACACCAACTCAAGAAAATAATAATAATAATTAGGGACCGGATTTTTAGGTTTTTAAAAACACTGTTTTAGGATTTCCATTAGGTGAAATAGTTTTTTTTTTAGGTTTTTTCCAAAATATCGTTTTCGTGTAGAATAATTGGTTAATGAATTTGAATGTGCTACATAGGATTCAATACATAATACTTGTAAAGGTTAACTTAACAAAATTTACTTAAATTTGTGTAAACTTGCTTTAGGACAATATTATACAATTGAAGAAAGAAAGCATAAACAATCAAAAGAAGCAGTGAAAATAAGATTGTCTCACATTTCTGGTTACAGTATATCACTAAATATCTTTCAACATTCTGAAGTGTGAAATTCTTCCTGTTATCTTTTAGAATACATTTGAAGGCAGAAAATGTCCTTTCAACCTCACATGACGTTAAAAATGGTTCTTCGTACGAATATTTTTAAAAGAATACGCCGGTACTCTTACACTTCCTGTCTTGATACTGTAAACGACATTGGGTTGAACGAAACGTTGGTGGTATTAATTTCAACCCAACAAAAATTGTCTCTCTGCAAAATATCGATTTCTCAACTGACAAACAAAAAAGACAAAAAATGTAGCCTAAATTAGATATTTTAGGATTTATATCCCGTTTAGGTTCATTTAGGTTTTTACCCCATTTAGGTATTTTTAGGTGCCACAGAATTAATGTGGATGAATCCTATGGACATGATTCGAAAAAGTGTATGATCGCTTTTTGTTTTGGAAGTAAGGAAAAAAAATAGGTAAAAACCTTTGAATCCGGTCCCTAATAATAATAATAATAATAATAATAATAATAATAATAATAATAATAATAATAATAATAATAATAATGTTTCTATCCATACATTGGTTCTCCATCCCAAACCGTTTAAAAAATGTATATTCCCTGCCAAAAATCTACTTTTTTGCCAAAGAAAGTTTTTACGCCATTTCTTCGGAAAACTTTGTATCTTAGCACTTAAAGCATTGGGTTTACAACGAAAACTTTTAGAAGAAAAGCCGTAGAGCATTAAATTTACTATAAAATACACATTCAATTTAGTAACTCTGTGAAACAGTGAAATACTCTTGTGACATATTTTACATGTAACTAATTTTGATGAAGCTTCCTGTAATGAGTTTAAATTTATAAATTCATTCCCATTACCTTCTGTGTCTTCAAAACCTTATGAATGAGAATATAATAACAAAGAAATTAAAATAAAAAAGGAGATAATTCAGAAACTTAATCCATAACATGCGACCTGCCAGTTAAGCGACCAGGCTGCGTCTTGCGCATACACACTTCATGCTCGGCGCCTGGCTCAACAGCGTAGCGACCAGGAAGGGGATCAACCAAGCTGCGTCTTGTTCGTACCCTAGGCTAGGCGCATATTGGGGCGCGATTGACGCGTGTGACGCGACGTGGCAAAGTGCGAGTTTTTGTAACATACTTAAAATGAATGGGATAGGGCGGTATTCCACTATCCAATTCATTGGACAAGAACTTCATGAAGAACTTGTCAGGCGATATTTGAATCAAAGATGCGCTAGTACACTACATCCAATAGCTTTGACCAAAACCAGTTTTCTCTGTATAGGGAAAGCTTGAATTTTAAGATTAAATCATTAAAAAATTCTTTATAATGGCATTAGTTTATTAGTTTTATATAAATGTTTTGTAGTATAACTGCAGAAATATCTAAATGACAAGGAAGTCAGGCCGAATCGTTACTTTCTTTAAATTGAAGGTTATGTTAACGATGCCACGAGTTTAGGTTCGCTTGCAATGCCAATATTTATATCTTCTGGTATGTCCCTTTAGAAATGTGGCTTAAATAGTAAAAATGCTCTGCCATGAAAGTACTGTTTGAATGTTTGTGATTTATAATGCGGACATACATTGGGTCTGCTCAATACTAAGTACAAAATGCAGGCTATATACAGAAGGCTTGATTTTCGATGGTGAATCGTAAAACAGTATAAATAATGGCATAAATTTATTAGTTTATAAATGTTTTTGTAGCAGTGACCCCGCATTTGAGAAATATCTAAATGACAAAATCAGGCTGAATCATTGTTTATACATTGGTTATGTGAGACGAATTGAGGTTAGCTTGCAGGGTTTTTAAAAATATATCCCTATATTACTACTATAGCATGTAGTACCGGTACATCATTTTTGAAATGTGGATTAAATATTGAATAATCATATATAGGCCTACTTGAAGAAAATGTGGTATCAAACTATTTTGGTGCCGTTTATTTCTCAAAACAGTCGATGTTTACCCGCCATTTTGGACCCCTATGCTATGAATGCCGGGAAATCTTTGATCCAATGTAACGACATGCAGAACGTCTTCAAATGCTCGTCCAATACGGTTTCCTTGAAGCAACGGGCGGCCATTTTCTTTTTTCTAGACGATTTGATCAAATAACTTGGATAGTGGAATACCGGCCTTAGCGCAAATTGACAACGCGTCGCTACTCAGCGCGAATCGTGTGATACTACAGACGTGTGGCACAGTAGCAGAGCCACAGTTTCTCGCGCCACACGTCACACTTGCCTTTTGTTCTCTGACTGTCACTCAAAGGTTTTGGTGTCCGGTTGTGCATTTTTCCTTTATTCCATGAACAAAAACATTTTTTTATTTACGATGTTGGTCGAGTAAAAGCTGACAGAGGCGGTAAGGAAACACCCAGAGCTGTACGACACAAACAGTCCAAATTACATGAAAGCTATATTGAAAACAAAAATTTGGACGGACATCGCAAAGGAGCTGAACTTGAAAGACGCTAAGTAAATATACTTATTGAACCATTTTATAATTAATGTCTACTATTTTAACCTTTATAACACATTTCATATCATATAATCCTTCTAATTTTACTCTGTGCTTGTAGATGTTTTCCTAGTTGACTCACCCACAAACAAATCATATGTAATTTAGAATCGATCATTTTAACTAAGTTCTATATGTGCTAGCAGAATGTATCAGAAAATAGAATTGCAGTATAATTATTAATAACACAATGTTTAATAACAAGGTTTTGAGGGGAAAATATTTAGAAATGAATTGGGTAAACAAACCAATGAACGAGTTAACCTGTTCCAAGAACCGTATTCCCAGAATCCAACATCAGTAACCGCTTAACTTGAGGATTCTCTACTTTCCTTTTATATTCCCTCTTGTACCGCAATTTCTACATTAATTTAAAAACACACCCACAAATCAGGGTTCAAATCAAACATTTTACGAGTAGGGGGAATTAATATGGGTCCAAATTTATTCATGTTGTTAACAGAACATCCACTCTCTATACTCGACAGACTACCACGGAACACCAATCACTATCACTATTGCACTCATTGTCATCAGGGTTGCCAGGTTTTTCTACACCACTATAGGTAATTGCAGAAGAAATAAATAGTGCAAAATTATGTTGCACAAACTTTCTCGCATCTCGTACGTGTTAAAGGCTAGCACAGAAAAAAAGGAAATTAAAGAGACAATTAAATTTTATTTATTACATTTTCATAAATCTAACAAGTATTTAGAACGGAAAGTATCAGGGTCGATCTTTATGTCCAATGCTTTTAACGTGAAATAATAATAATAATAATAATAATAATAAATGAGTAATAATAATAATAATAACAACAACAATCGGTAGTTTTAAATTATTAGTAAGTTATGACTTTCGAATTACCATTTATCAAAGAAAAAATCCCAATAACCATTGTCATACGAAAAATCGGCACACCTGCCAACCCGGATTGCCACAACACATTCTTCAACCGTTCTGTTGCCCGGCAAGAAGAAACAAACACCAAACCGTCCACTGTCATGCTTCTGTTTACTCCATGCATATCAGTGCTTGTTAGATAAATATTGCTTCGCATTGTGCTTGTGCACATCAAAAAGCGGCATTATGAAGAAACAATAAGACCTCAATTCTGATGCTGTTCTAATATCTCTCCTATCTCATGAATTTTCTCAGTAAGCACATGCAAGCTAGATGTCCTCTTGATTATTTCGTATTAAACACAAAATCTATTCAAGGAGGAAGAAAGTGTGCCTATAACTTAAGCCTAAATTCAAAATTTTTACAAAGGTATTACGTATGTGAGGGAGAATACTTCTTTTCTTTTTCTAGATCGCCTTAGCCTATGTTCTGTTTAGAGCACTCCATAGCAAAATATCCGCGATTTCGTAAAATAAAACAGCATCAACCAGGGCCGTAGCTAGGCGCTGGCGACATGTGCCCCCGCCAAGGGCGCAGGTACAAAGAAGGCTCAAAATTAACCATGAAAAATTCAGCCCTTTTTTAGACCGGTGCAATTTATCAAGCAATGAACATTCCACATTAATGGAAGAAATCTTTCAGGTTATTAAAAATTATCTGTAGTATTATGCAGTCAAGCAACGTTCTTTAATTAACAAGTTTTTTATTGACAGAGTATGATAACATAAATCATGGAAAGATATAACAATAAAAATTAAAATGTACATTATTGTTGAGATGAAAGTGGCTCAACTATTCGACAAAAAATACTTTTTACCTATTAATGTGTTAAACATTTTAGTAGGCCTCAGGCCTATTATGCAATTTACTTTTGTTACTAGATTTTATTATTTAATTCTATTTTAAGAAGTACAATCGTCTGAAAATCAGGTTTTAGTACCTTGAAAGTCCAACACTTATTTCACTTTCAAATTGAGGTTTAGGTTTTCTTTGATAATAACAGTGTTTCTATATTAAAATAATAAACAATTTTACAGAAATTTAAAAAAATTGTTCAGACCCCCAGTATTGGAGGGCGCAGATTTGTCAAATTGGCCAAGAGCGCAGAAGGATCTTGCTAAGGCCCTGGCGTCAACATAGCAATATATCTCATGGGATTGACCATAACCACAAACAGCTGACAGTCGTCAGTCAGTTGACATGCGCAAAGAGCATTAACACGCATCAGCTGGGCGAGAGAACTGCGTTGCAATATGCGTTCCCCAACGAGACGCGTTTGGCGCGATCGGGCCATGCCGTTCGCATCATGTCATCTCATACGTGTCAAACGCGCCCCAATATGCGCCTAGCCTATGGGTACGCGCAAGACGGAACCGGGATGGTCGCATGCCACAGGCAGCAGGAAGAATGAAGTCATGTCTTCTTACGAGGGTGAACAAGACGCAGCTTGGATGGTCTCTTGCCAGCCATCTGGTCAGGCCGCAGTTTCTTGGTAGATTGCTAGGTCTCTTTTTTCATGCGACTAGCCGCTACCGTGTAGTCTAGATTCAGGCGTTGCACTTGTATACTTACGCAATCGCTACACAAACAAAGGACAGTTTATAAGATATATTCTTTGTAATCAGCTCAGACCACCAAAATAAATATTGTTACTACTCCATGAAGGGATTGTAGAGAACAGTCATTGCTACAGTCACTGACTTGTATGGTTTATATTCAGTATTATGAAGGGTACGAACAAGACGCAGCTTGGTTGGTCCCCTTCCTGGTCGCTACGCTGTTGAGCCAGGCGCCGGGCATGAAGTGTGTATGCGCAAGACGCAGCCTGGTCGCTATAACTGGCAGGTCGCATGTTATGGATTAAGTTTCTGAATTATCTCTTTTTTATTTTCATTTATTTGTTATTATATTCTCATTCATGTCGGCCGCGGTGGTCTAGAGGTAGCGTGCCCGCCTCTAGATCCGCAGGGCGCGGGATCAAACCCGGCCACGGTCGATGGATTTTTCAGGACGTAAAAATCCTGGGCACGGGGTCCTCCGGGAGGGACTTTAAGCTGGGGGTCCCGTGTCGTAGATTTACGGCACGTAAAAGAACTCCAAGCCTAAATTAGAGCCTCTGGACAAAATTTCTCGGCCCTTTCACGTCCAAGAAATACTTAGTTTCCAGAGGGGGGTTGCGAGGCGATGGGCTTACCACCTGTCCCTCTACCCTCTCTCGGAAAATAAGCATATCAAAATTAGTATAGGTAATGAAACCTCCATTGGAGGCCCCTTCGCCCCACCTGGGGATCATAGGGTACCAGATACAGATACAGATAGATATTCTCATTCATAAGGTTTTGAAGACACAGAAGACAATGGGAATGAGTTTATGAATTCAAAATCATTACAGGAAGCTAAATCACATATGTCACATTAGTTAAATATGTCACAAGAGTATTTCACTGTCTCACAGAGTTTCCAAATTGAATATGTATTTTATAGTAAATTTAATGCTCCACAGCTTTTGTTCTAACAGTTTTTGTTGTAAACCCAATACTTTAGGTGCTAGGACACAAAGTTCGCCAAGAAAATGGAGTAAAAACTTTTTTCGGCCAAAAAATAGTTTTTGTGACAGGGAATATTTTTTTAATCGGTTTGAGATGGAGAACCAATGTATGGTTAGAAACATTATTATTATCATTATTATTATTATTATTATTATTATTATTATTATTATTATTATTATTATTATTATTATTATTGTTTTCTTGAGTTGGTGCGACCGTTGTATTCAATCTTCAGAGCACAAGAAGACAATAAAACGAACACACTTAACCCCGCAACACGAAAATTAACATAATATAAAATTATTAGGTTACTATAAATTATACAAAAATACTGAATATAAACAAGTCAGTAGCTGTAGCCATGACTGATCTCTACAACCCTTTCATTGAGTAGTAACAGTATTTATTTTGGTGGTCTGAGCTTATTACAAAGGATGTATCTTATAAACAGTCCATTGTTTGTGGAGCGATTGCAAAATGCACAAGTGGAACGCCTGAATCTAGACTGCACGCTAGCGGCCGGTCGCATGAAAAAAGAGGGCTAGCATTCTACCAGCAAACAGCGGCCTGACCAGATGGCTGGCAAGAGATCATCCAAGCTGCGTCTTGTTCACCCTCGTAAGACGACATGACTTCATTCTTCCTGCTGCCTGCGGCATGCGACCATCCCGGTTCCGTCTTGCGCGTACCCTAAAGCTATCGCAGCTGAGGAAACCAGCAAAGAGATGGAGGTGAGTTATACAATGGTGAAAAATGCGTGGAAGAAAACATCTGTACGGGGCCGTTCAACTTGGCCATTTCCAGGCTGTAACGATTTTGTTTACATAATGTACTGTAATTGTGTAATCACTTGTACTGAGAGCAACTTGTGTCACCGCTTCACGAGTAATTCGGTCTTAGGTAAGGAGGGAGCGGAATGCTCACTCAAGCAGCTTAGTCTTTGGCGGATTGTGAGGCGATAAAATCTCAAAATCCGTGCTTGGGGTAGAGAAAGTCATGAGAGTGTCTCAATCAGATTAACTACAGGACATCTATGTTGTTTTACTGAAATTGTCTTTTGGCTGCGAGCAATGACAAAGAATTCATTTTCGTAAGCGCTATAGATACAGAGTAACTTCCATTGTGTCATTTTTCTTGGCCACTAAGTAGTAGAGATGGAAACCAGTTACTTTTTTGGAACAGTTACGTTACTGTTCCAGTTACACGAAAGTAACTGTTATTTATAACCGTTACCTGTTACTTTTTTATATTACGTAGTTAATTGTCAGATCACTTCCCACTTGTAGGGGAATGCCCTTTTATTCCCCCCCCCCCGGTTAGGGACGTAGCCAAGGCTGGGGCTCTAGGTAGGGACCCCCGAAATAAAATAACAGTTGTAAAATTAAGCTTTCAATTAGGGATGAGCATCGATAGTTAAAACATCGAGGTTAAAATCGGAGGTAACCATCGATGTGACGATAATATCGACCTGAAAACATAGATGTATTTAGACATAAAAATCTATGTATATTGAAAAAAAGGCCATGGTATCAGAAAATTAGGCAAAATTCATAAATAAACAGAAATATTTCCATGAAAACTATCGATGTAAAAAATCTATGTTTTGGGAAATTAAGCTCCCGTTAATAACAATGTTCTAAATAAAAGCAAAATTACTATAAAGTCCACGGAAAACTAACCTAAAATGGCGCACTAAAATACTGCATGTTGATATGTCGTCTGGTTGTGCGAGTGTTCAGCTGCGGCGGTAGATGGAGTCGATGAGTCACGTGGTGCGAAAGTAGGGCTCCCAACATCAGTCATTACACCACCTCGCCTTAACGGACGGCATGCACCATCGCTGGTATTTGTACATGCTCCAGTGTTAGGGTTTAGGGTTTCGTCGCAGAAGAGATTCAATGAGAGACATATTAAACCTCGCGCTATTAAGTAATTTTGCCCCTAAACTAACATAGACGTTCCTAACCTAACAAAACGGTGGAGCTTGGCTGGTGCTTCGAAAAGCGCGCTGAATGAAATGTTGGCAGCAACGTGCGAGGAGGACCAATCACATGCAAGGTCGTTGGCAGCCAATGGGAGCGTTTGTGCCCAAGCCAGGACCCGCACACCAGGCGTGAACACCTCGCGTGGAAGAAAGCAGAGACGTCTACCAGACCCATAAAATTATATCGTAGAACCAAGGTAGCCTATTAATCTTTTTTTGTTACAAAAACATCGATGTCGGAGAGAAACATCATTGTAGCAAAAATAAGAAATATGCATTAAACGAAAATCCTATAGATCACAACCTACTTTATGAACTGATACCTGAACACACCCACCCAGGTTAAATTACGATACCCTCAGCCACTGCCTTCTATATCTTACAAGCCATGATGCTTGAAATCTGGCAACACAGGAGGTAGTCTTATCTGTGGTGGTCTGTGGGAAGCATTTGAATACGTTTTTATTGCAGATAATTTTCTTCATCACAAATACTGACTTTATTTAGGCCAAATCAGTAGGCCTATATTACATAGCCTATACTTGTGATGTGCACAATAACGTAACGTGCGGTGACTCCACATATCTGAAGGAATTCGTAGTTTTCAGTGTATCCTCATTATACGTTATGATGTCTCGTTTTTTCTTATTTTATTGGTAATAACCTCACTTATCCTGTTAGGCCTACGAGCTCTGTTATTTGACCCACAACAGAGTCATATTTTATTAAGCTGCTACACTTCTCTGGGTCATTTTGTACCACCACTGAGCTAGTTGTCCCAGGTTTAATATAACCTAGAACACTGATATCTCTTTTCTTGTCACAAGCACTTTGTGGAAGACTACGTCCATGACTGTCACTGAAAAGAATAACTTTTCCTAATTCTTGGGAACACTCAGCTTTCCGTTATTTGCTGTCAAGTCATTCATTCGTTCATCCTCCGGTGGTGAACTGTGTTGATTCGCCAGCACTTTTGAGGTTAAGGTTTGAATCCCGTTCATTACCTTCACAAAACTGTAGGAAAACGCTGGTAATAATATTGGGAGGATAGGAGATTGCATATACTACGATTTGGCGTCTACCACATTGAGATGAATTAGGCCTTCTGTGAGCAGCTTGATAAAAGTTCATACCAGTAAAAGTGACTCCATTTCTCTTCAATTCTTCTTTAATACCTGCCAATTCTTCCTTAAGGACACTAATATCATACCGTACATCACTCTGGTATTAGTTTGTAGCTGATGAACACGAAATTCTTCTGTGAAAAACTGTTCTCTGGTGTACTCAATTAGAGGTGACGGTGTATATAAATCTCTCATTATGTACACGGTTTTTACCTTCCCTATGCTCTCCAGTTGCTCTTCAGGTGGATCCAGATGTTCTCTAAACAATAGGCGATGACTGGGATTACGTTAAGCTGAAATATGCTTAATTTTTCGATGATTCTGATGAAGTTCATTGCTTTCTTTACGACATGTTCATAGCCGATAGGACTACCGATGCGATGTTTCCAGATTTAACAGCATGGCTTGTAAGAAATAAAGAAGGCAGTGCCTCAGCTCAAGATCACATAGTAAAACAGGAAAGCCTCCAAGCTACATAGCACAAATTCTAGGTAAGCAATCATAGATTCATACATTACAATCACATTTCTCCAGCGAAGTTTTATCCTCATTGCATTTATATATTTCTATTTTTAGGCTGAAGATGACTTACCTATAAGTCGAAATGCATCCCGTTAAACTAAAGAGAACCCTAAGTTTTGTCAAATACTTTAATATATGATCAACATACAAAACAATAGTAAAGAAAATCCATCAAGAATCATTTAGTGTTCATAAGGCTCCAATACATGAAGTTCTTCAACATCCTGTTTTTTTTCAACAATCTTTATTCAGCAAGACTCGACTGCAAATATCAGTTTTATTCAACAGGACACTACTGCAAGCACCAGTGCTAGATATACTGCAATGAATATCTGAATTTTATGACAATTATTAGTGTATTATTAATAAGACATTTTATTTCTGACTATTCTCAAAATATTTTAAATTATTTTATTTTATTTGAGAATTAATATTCTAATACTTTTAAATCATTTAATAAGCCAAAGAGCTGTTTTTAACATTTAATTTTAACAATAAATCTTATGATAAAACTGTGGGTGTCTTTATATAACTGAGGGTATAAGGTGGACATTTTATTACTAAATTTACAAGTTTACCCTCATTGGACAATGAAGTTTATTAATACTCACAAGGCTCACCAAGCTAGAATTATAAATAGATTTACGTTTAATGCATAATTCTTATGTTTATAAATTTCCATTGATTCTAATATATTAAGCTTACGTCCCTTATGCTGTTTATGTAAAATTTCCATTGTGTTCTCTATTGTATTGTGTTTGTGGTTATTGTCGATTAAATGTTTAGCGTATGCTGACTTTCCTGTTTTAAGTTTAAAATCTCGGGAGTGTTCATGGTACCTTTGTTTAAATTGTCGTCCTGTTTGGCCTATATATATTTTTCACATGAATTGCATTTTAGCTTATAAACCCCACTTTCTGTGTATTTGTTTATGGTATTATTTCTTGTTTTGTGCAACTTATGTTTCAGATTATTGTTTGTTTTATATGAAACATTAAAATGATTTTTGAATAGTTTTGTAATATGGTGCGTGGATTTATCTGTATATGTGAATGTGACGTGATTTTTATTCTTCTTATTATTTATAGGTGTTAATTTCGAATTATGTGTAGTGTTTTCATTCATTTTCTTCTTCTGTTTATTAATCAAATTTAGGATGAGATTTCTATCATATCCATTATTGTATGCTATTTGTATAATAATATTAAGTTCTTTATTATATTGTTTCTTGCTCATAGGAATGTTTAGGAGTCTATATGTCATACTACGGAACGCCGCTATTTTATGACTGTGTGGGTGGTTAGAAGTATTGTGTATATTTACGTCTGTGAAGGTAGGCTTTCTATAGATACCAAAGCTTAGTTTATTGTTGTTTCTATTAATGCTGATATCTAAGTAATTTAGGGTTTTGTTTTGTTCTTTTTCATAAGTGAAGGTTAGGTGTGGATTTATATTATTAAAATGGGTGATTATTTTGTTGATATCCGAGTGTTCACAAATTAAAATGATATCATCTACGTATCTTTGGTAGAATTTTATATTGTATTTATTAATAAATTCTTCTATTATGCCTTCTTCTAAGTTCTGTAGGAATATTTCTGCCATAATACCAGGAAGTGGCGAGCCCATGGCTAAGCCATCTTTTTGTTTATATATTTCATTATTAAATATAAAATAATTTTGGTGAAGGACAACTGTGGTAAGTTTTATTAACTGGTCAGTTATTAGTGGGTTTTCTTTATGTTTATATAAATTATTTTCTATTATTTGTATTGTTTCTTCTACGGGTGTGTTGGTATATAAGTTTTTTATGTCCAACGATATAAGTATTTCATCTTTGTGTAAGTTAATATGTTTCATTTTGTTTACCAGCTCTATGGAATTCTTTATTGTGTATTTGTGTATTTGTCTGAATTTTATGAGAATTATTAGTGTATTATTAATAAGACATTTTATTTCTGACTATTCTCAAAATATTTTAATTTATTTTATTTTATTTGAGAATTAATATTCTAATACTTTTAAATCATTTAATAAGCCAAAGAGCAGTTTTTAACATTTAATTTTAACAATAAATCTTATGACAAAACTGTGGGTGTCTTTATATAACTGAGGGTATAAGGTGGACATTTTATTACTAAATTTACAGGAAATCCCTTATTTTAAAAAATCTGAAGACAATAATAATAATAATAATAATAACAACAGCATACTAATAATGGTGATGAAAATTATAACGAAAATAAAAATAAAAAGAAGGAAGATAGGCAGCCAGACCGAAATGAAAATCAGTATACTTTCAAGATTGTTTTTTTAATCCTAATTAACATGCTTATTCATATTCAAGTCTCCCCTACGAGCCTTTATTTGAATTTTACAGACTCTACAATAAGTTTCATTATATTGCTTAAGTTGTTAAAATTACGAGTACTGGTACGTACTGTTGAATGAATCGAACATGTTCCCAACTTGCAGTGAACAAGATTTTAAACGGGAGTAGGGTTAAAGATGAGTTAACCACTAGTGAACAATGCATGGAAGAATAAGTACGGTACAGCTAAACTTACCATTGCCATTTACAAAATCGCGTAAATGTTAATTATTATGGTTATCGACGTGCTCCGTGCCATACCATCGAAAGATGTCTAATATCAAATTCTATTTTTGAAGTACCTGAGTCAGATTTTGGGTCTAAAAAATAACATTCTCATATTCGACACTTAATACTGAGTCCACTTGATTGGGCTTGTGACATGGGCTATGTCAGGTTTTTATTAATTTTATCTGAACTGCTTGAACTAGGATATTTTAATCTATTATTGTAAGTGGCACGAGATCAGAATCAAGCACTATGTTCCACTTTTACCATCAGACTAGGCTTAAAGCAATAATAATGCAGGGGTGCACCCTTAGCTTCATGACTCCCCCCCCCCAGTTTCATGAAAAGTAACCCTCTACTTTAAAACTTCTTCCCAAGGGAAAGGTATTGCTGTATTTGTAATAAAAACAATGTCAATTGAAAAAAGTATGTTTAGTAAGGCTGCTTTTACTCGGGGTCTGCGGGGCCTTCAGTTAAGCCACTGGCTTGATAAGAAATATAACAATGTTATGAAGTATAGCCTTGGTCTACTGCGGTAATCTTTGTATATAATACTGTGTCTCTCATACTGCTGCATCCCACTACAGTCTAGAGATGAATATTGGGAAAACGGAAGAATCTGCTGCACCCACTATCTGAAAATAGCCGTTTTAGTGCAAGGGTCAACGAATAATAACAAGCTACCGAAGCTCCTGTCTAGGGTAGGCCTATCTTTTATCGTCTCGTAGACACTGCGGTTTATATAAAGACGGTGGGGGAGTCAAAAATAGTAAATTGTAATGGTCGAGGGAAATAAATTTGTGTGTATGTGTGACGCAGTCCAGATTAACACAGCCTATATAGTCATATAAAGTAGATTATGCTCATATAAATGACAATTGATTAAATGATAATGTTTCAGTAGCTTGTTTGGTATCAAAATATGCATAATCTGGAGCAAAGTTTATTGCAATTATTAACAAATCTCTTGAAATTCATAGTCATTAACAAATTGAATATTTATGTATTTAATGCAATTTGCACTGGTCATAGAAAATGGTAAGCTTGGCCAGGTAGCCGGGAAATTCCAGCCCCGTGCTAGTAACGCACACAATAACTTTCAGGTATCTCCCTCGAACAAAACATAACAGTACACACAGAGCCTCTATTGTAAGTGTGTAAAGGAATGAGAATGGACAATGGGTCTGTCAATACCTTGAGTGCTGTATGAATAGAAGTGAGAATATTAATATTATTTAGTACAAAGGAAACTGATGGTAATCATATAAACTTTCTTGGAGTTTAAACAATGCAGTTCAGTGAGTTCCTAGTAATGTGAGAAGCAAAAGTAGTAGGTTGGCTCAGTGATGCACCGGTATCCTATTGGCTATAGATAAGATTCGTCACTTCCAATTAGATATAGAGTAATTGTCACGTGGGATAATCGTATGGGGGAAAGGGGGCCGTCCTTAGACGGATTTTTGAGAGTTAGTTTAATTTATTATAAAGCAAGTGAGAACACATGAATTTCACCGGTCGGGGTGAACACTTGAATATCATCGGTCGGGGAGACAGGTGTCGTCCGGGATTAATAGCTCCCGCATTACCACGGAGTGTCGTGGGTCGTAATTATTCGACTTAGAATAATTTTCAGTATTCAATTTCAATACTTTAACATTTTCGTGAAGAGAATTATTGGACTTAGAAGAATTTTCAGGCAACAATTTCAAAACTTAAAGATTTTCACGGCCATAATTATTGGACTTAGAAGAATTTTCAGCACCACAATATTTTAACTTCAATTCTATTACGAGCTTATAAATTGGACATCAGTTTTCTACGTAACTAAACATCAAGAACATTTTTTATAATTGCTATTTGTAATTATTGTAACAAGTATAATAATTGTACCAAGAACATTGCTGCATTAACTAAAATAAAAGTTTGTTGTTCAACTGTACGCAACGTTATTTATACGAAGGAAGGGTCACCAGTCTGCTCGTCTACCATTCCCGCCTTGAGAAAAGAGGATTTTGTTCGAAGCTGACTTGAAGCTGCCGGAGGGTCTAAAATAAAATAAAACATAAATTTGATATAGTATATCTATATCTGGCGCCCATCATCCGAACTACAACCGACCCGCCGCATGTGTTCAAAGAGCGGGAATCAGATGCGATAAAGTACTAAATGTAATGATCGAGGTAGAGAAGCAGAACACAAGGTTGGAGTTAGTTGTGAAATCAGTGTTTGTGAATTTAATACATTCGAATTTAGCAGTGAATGGTTAAATACATTAATATCATTTGTTTTGGTTGGTGTACACTCACGCAATGGAAAATTGGAGTGGAATGCAGCAGTGTGAGAGGCACGTATTATTATTCAAAGACTACCGTCTCCTGCTTTATTACATTGTTGTGTTGTTTATTGAATTAACTACTACTTTGATTAGAATTTATTTTGCTTTAAATTATTTATTTTATCGAGTGAGAAGCCTGTGACATAGGGGATGCGTTCGCGCTCCTCACGCAGCGGGGTTCGATTCCTGGTCAGGGAATGTTTCCAAGGAAGTTTTTTCCGGGGTTTATTCTCAATAATTGTGAGACGAATGTTGGTCACCGGATACCATATGGCCGTCATTATCACCTTCATTCAACCGATCCGCGCCCTGTTCGGAACGAGTGTGTGTGTGAGTGAGAGAGAGACTGGTGTAGATCGCCCTACGTGTTCGTCTTGTTTCTTAGGAGGCCCCGGCATTGGGCTGATCACTCATCTGGGCAGGACCTCCATGGCCTGGTTCAACAAGTATATAGCCTATGCGATTAATAGGAACTCCCCCGAATGGTCGCGGTCCTGTAAGGCCCGGGTTGTGAGGTCCGCGTAAATGTACCTACCAGGGGGAGGTAAAACTCAGGTAAGGAAGAAAATTAGCCACACACAAATATTTTATTTATTTATTTTACATTTGTATTTTAAGAATTTGTGTATTTGTATATTTATTGCATTGCATTCAGCTATATCTGGTAACATTCGACATCACATTTCACAATTGAATTTAATACTTAATCCAACAATGCTTACCTATCGTATGGATAGAGAAAATGAATAAATGGTGCAAAAATATGCTGCACAAACTTTCTCGCATATACGTGTTAAAGGCTAGCACAGAAAAAAGTAAATTATAGAGACAATTAAATTTTATTTATTACATTTTCATAAAACTAACAAGTATCTAGAACGGAAAGCATCAGGGTCGATCTTTATGTTCAATGCTTTTACCGTGAAATAATAGTAATACTAATAACAACGATAATAATAATAACTTAAAGGTTTGCATAATTTCCTCAATCTTTTTTCTTTCTTTTAGGATTTAAGCGACCCAAGCCGCCCGGGCCTTACAGGGCCACGACCTGTCGGGAGAGGGATTATCTTTGGATCACATACATACTTTTTTGACCAGACAAGGACATGGAGGGCCTCCCCGGATGAGTGATCAGCCCAATGCCGGGGCCACCTCCGAGACAACATGAACACATAGGACGAGACACACCATTCACACACACACTCACTCCAAACAAGGCGAGGATGGGATGAAGATGATAATGACGGCCAGATGATATCTGGGGACCACAAGGGCCTAAAGTTACCCGACATTTGTCTCAAAGGTGAGGAAAAACCCCAGTAAAAACCCCACCTAGGTAACTTGTCCCGACCAGGAATCGAACCCGGGCCCGCTGCGTGAGAGGATTGAACGCATCCTTCCTTAATCTGAAAGTCCAAAATCCAAGATACATTGAGATATAGCCGAACAATAGAAGCAAATGCTGCACGAATGAGTTATTACCAGGGCCCGGATTCTAATGACATGTCATCGTTTTATTGATGCTGCATAGACATTGCCAACTTGTAGATAAATCCTAATCATGGCCTCTAGATTATTGAAATACATTTTTATTAGGTCATTTTTTGTCATTTTATGCAATTTTATATTTTTAGGGCATTTATTTCAATTTTAGGTCATTATTTTGTCATTTTCGTGTCATTTGCTTCTTTTTTTAGTCATTTTCATGTATTTACATTGAGTGTATTAAGTTTTTTTTTTCGTCGCTAGCGGTGGTGTCTTTGAAGTGTTGTTTGTTTAATGCAAGAAGGAAAAATTCGGCGTTAAATTCGGAAGTGAGAATCAAAGAAACGCAAACATTTTGTATTATATTACTTAGACCAGGCCGTACTGGCGCACGAGTATGCAAAACTTTTCGGACGCAGTTTCTTTTTGGATTCTTAATTATGACACCTTACAGTATGTAGAAATGCAGGTTGCCACCAAATATTGTGGTCGAGGTTATCTTGACCCGCCATTAAAAATGGCGGATGAGCCACATCATGTTTACGCCATTATCTCCGTGATCCCTGGTCCAACCTTTCCGTTCTTTTTTTTAAATAAAAGAAAATTAAAAATACAACCAAAAATGTTATTACACATTTTTTGATATCTTCTACCCTTTGAAAGTTATTTAGGTGCAAAGTGTTTTTTTTAATATTCATAGAAAGGGTATACTGAGAAATGAAACTATTTACAATTGGTTTAACAACTTTTTACGTTTATTACATGCATTCCTAGTACATACATATATTTTTTATTCAGTTTCAAATATAAAATACATGTTTGCAGTCCTCAACAATACATACATATAGTGGTATTCAGTTCATTTGCTTCTTTTTTACAGCTGCAACTAAATGTCGTACAGCGAGACCTACAATTGCACGGTGGTACTATGTAACCAGGCACTGCCTTTTTTGTAACATACTTTGGTAGAAGTTCATTGTTATTTTTTTCATAACCAAATTCCGTCAAGTCTAATCTATTATGACAGAAGAAGCAGGATTATATGGTGAAAATACGTTACAATCCATATTAAACGGTAATCACTACGATAGGGGCGTTAGAGCACACTCTATGAAGCTCTTACTTATTTGCAGCTTGAGCAATATGTTAAGTATGCTGAACTTCAAGTTTTGGAGTTGGTTATAACTTCAAAAGTCAAAATCTTACGGGAAGCTATTGCCGATCACAATGTGGCTGATTTCAGTATTACATACACTCTTTTAGAATGTGATCTGGAAAATGCAAATTTCTTTAAAAGCTTCAATGATTTCATGGCACCCAGAAGAGCTAATAACGATACATTGCAGTATTAAGCTTATATGAAATACTGTGAATTGGTTGGAATACTGTTCGACTCGTTGAAGCCGACAGAGATTACAATTTTGAACTCCATATTGCATCTGTAAGAAAAATGTTACCGTATTTTTTTTTCTATGAACCACAACTATGCTCCTGGTATCACGATGTAGGCCTACTTACAAGACATGCTTTAACTTCAAGATGGCGTGAAAACTGATCTTGAAAGGGGTATGTTGTCAGTCAAGAAGAGTTCAGGATCACTATAGCTATTGAGCAATCATAGATGAGTTTATCAGCGGTCAGTGGTAGATTGATTGGGATAAAAAAAAAAATTAAAAAAAAAGATGCAATGGGGAAATGGATAGTTCTGTATCCAACAAAGAGTTCTATTCACAATGTACTCCTGGAATTTTTGTGACATGAACAATGATCCTACAGGAGCAGCCGAGGATTCATTCACGCATAATGAAAAAAGAAGATGAGGCTGATTTAAAGAGTTTAGTTAGGAGCCTGTCAGAAAAAAGAAATATATTTACAGAAAAAGACGAATAAATTGGTAAACGAAAATGTACCATCTTGTATTTTGAAGTTTGAAGAACATGGAGAAAATCTTCATGAAGAATTCTTTTATTTATGCTTTAGGAAAAAGAAAAAAGTGTCTTCGACCATATGAAGAGGGCAAGCTTTCGGAATTTAAAATACGCTCCTAAGCAGAAAGATACAAACTGCCAAAAAGGTACAAGCAAGGAACTTCAGAAATCAAAAGAATCTCTTGGCATCCATAAGATTGTAACGTTATCGATTCAACGTGAATATGACCCGAAGTCTATTGGTAGTCATGAACTAGCAGAATGTCCTCGTGCCTTGACTGATGTGCATGGGTTCATGAAAAAACCTGATAAGCTCGTTCTTATGAATGTTATTGACAATGAAGTTAGTTGCGCTTATGATGTAGACTACGGTCTTTCGTCAAGTCATTGTATGATTCATATATTTGACTGGATGGCTCTTGTGTTCATCATTCAACTACGTAAATACGTTTGGGGACTTCACAGGAGCTTTCTACAAGTACATAATTTCTTTCTATTCCAGACCTAACGTACAAAGAATTTACATCTTTTCGATAGATATGGTGAAATTTCTATGAAGAATATGGAAGCGAAAAGATATGCAAAAGGTTCCAGTCCTGTACAACTCAAAATCTTGGAACCATCCACTCACATACCTAAAAATATCAAGAATTTTATGTTGCTCTTCAAATAAACAAGAACTTGTAATATTCCTGTGCAAAAGTGCAAATCAATATGTTAAACTGAATGAAAATAAGATTTGGTGATATCTGGAAGATTTGATGACGAAACTAAATGTTTCAAAATCCAGGGAGCCGTGACTTCAGAGGTTTTGGATCTAAGATCAAATCATACTAAAGCAGACACCAGAATATACGTGCGTGCTCTTCATGCTGTACAACCTGGATCAGAGCTAATGATTCATAGTTCAGATAGGCCTACTGGTATTTTTGTTTTGGCAATTCATTTCTGGCCAAAATTTAAAAATTATAACTGCTCGGGTCTATGGATGAAAGTTACATCTAACAAATTAAGAATAATAGGTCGCCATTTAGTATCTGGCTCTTTGGGAGAAAAAAATTATTAATGTCCTACCAGCACTACTCACTTTTACTGGTTGCGACACAAGCAAAATATCTTCAAAGAAAAAGGCCTACAATGAAATTAAACAACCTTACGCACAAGACGAACTTAAGCCATTGGGAAATGGACTACCTCTCCCTCACTCACAGTCAACAGCTCTGGAACAACTATATTTAAAACTAATAAATAAACCAGGACTATCAGCAGACGAAGGACGTTATATATTCATATCTCGGACTATGAGACTGGTTTGTCATTAGACAGAATTCCATGCTCTACAGATACTTTACATCAACATGCTTTACGTGCATCAGCCCAAACATACATATGGAAGAACGCTTTCAACCCCTTGTGCGAGCCATTAGACTTGACGGAATTTGGTTATGAAAAAAATAGCAATGAACTTCTACCAAAGTATGTTACAAAAAAGGCAGTGCCTGGTTACATAGTACCACCGTGCAATTGTAGGTCTCGCTGTACGACATTTAGTTGCAGCTGTAAAAAAGAAGCAAATGAACTGAATACCACTATATGTATGTATTGTTGAGGACTTCAAACATGTATTTTATATTTGAAACTGAATAAAAAATATATGTATGTACTAGGAATGCATGTAATGAACGTAAAAAGTTGTTAAACCAATTGTAAATAGTTTCATTTCTCAGTATGCCCTTTCTATGAATATTAAAAAAACACTTTGCACCTAAATAACTTTCAAAGGGTAGAAGATATCAAAAAATGTATAATAACATTTTTGGTTGTATTTTTAATTTCCTTTTATTTAAAAAAAAGAACGGACAGATTGGACCAGGGATCACGGAAATAATGGTGTAAACATGATGAGGCTCATCCGCCATCTTTAATGGCGGGTCAAGATAACCTCGACCACAATATTTGGTGGCAACCTGCATTTCTACATACTGTAAGGTGTCATAATTAAGAATCCAAAAAGAAACTGCGTCCGAAAAGTTTTGCATACTCGTGCGCCAGTACGGCCTGCACTATACTATTGTTATTAGATTGACTTGGCACCAGAGTCTGCCACCTGCTAGGATTTGAGAGTGCAAACTACTGTTTACTCTCAATAAACAACAATATAATCCGGCAGACCACAAAAGGATGTGCCGAAGTTTGACTCACCAGTTCCTCAGTGCCAGTATAATTTTCCGTGAGAAAAGACATTCACAACATTACAGTTATTTACAGTTTTTACAATTATGTACAAACTAGCCTATAACTTAGTGTGTACAATAATAATTTTTTATAAATAAAATATCAGTTTTTAGGTCATCTTTTATAATTATTAAGTCATTTTCTTTAAAATTTAGGGTCATTTTATAAACAATCTTAGGTCATCAGAATCCGGGCCCTGGTTATTACAATAGTTTACTGGTCAAGTTCGGTGGCCACGAAATGTTATTTTCCCAGGACCTCTTCCCTATTACCCTATACTACCACGCTCTAATTGATTTTGATGTGTTCGTTACGACTGGTAAACTGACCACATTTCACAACAATATATAGATTATAGTACCGTATTCTTGTTACTATGGGCAACAAAAGAATATTCATATTTTAATTAAAATGTTTGCTCTGAAATTCGCATTTAAGTCATGTTATTTCGTTTAACTTTTTTTCGGTTTCTAGGCATCGTGAAACATGCTTTCCCGGTGTTATCTCAATTTCGATTTTTGTCACGATCATACTACTTTCTCTATACGACGTATAAGCATATGCGAGAAAGTAAAAATGAAGCGGAAGTAAGGAAGATCATAAGAGATTTTAACAAATGAAAGACAAAAATGTTAAAGTTGACGTTTACATCGAAACATGGCCACCCTTTAATGGACCACTGAATCTCTCAAAACACGTATATTTTTTAATCCAACTAGATTGTAAGAAAATTTCTTGTTATTTATATTTAATATAATGCACTGTAAAACTAAACAAAATATTCGTTACATAAACTTTTTTTATAATTCTTTATTCCGCTACGGTAACTGTAAGTAATAAGTAATTGGTTGATTTAATTAATGGTTCTATTCCACAAGAGTTTTCTGATGTAACAACTTTTAATAGTCTAACGAAATAATACCAAAGTTTAGTGAACTTGATTAGCATTTCTTATTATTTCATTTGTATTTTTTAGTTTACCCTTGCAGAATTGTTTTGAATAACAGTTTCTAATAATATTTTATAACAACTTACAATCAAGTACTGTCTGTTGAAAACGCCGCAGTGTTAGACTAATGTTGAGGCCGATAAAACTACTGTTTACCCAAATTAACATTTTGACTTTCTCTGTTTGCCCAATAGATAGCCCTGAGGGTCGAGGAAGTAGCGTGTTCGACCCTTAAATTCGATATCATGTTTTCGTTTTGAGGTCTACTGAAACCAAAAATTCAATTTTCAGAAACATGTGTGTGGATGTATGTGTCTATTCGTCTATGGACGGCACAGCCTGAAAACGAAAAACCGTACAAGACTATATTTTATGTTTCAGTTTAGTATTCTTTTTGGGGGTGAGAAACGAATGGCGACGACTTTCTCTTGCTTTCACTAAAGTTTTATACGAAAACTAGTGATGAACAAATGCAAGACCAAGACCAAGACAAAGGCGGTCTTGGTCTTAGTCTTGGTCTCGCATAGTCAGTCTTGGTATTGCATCGGTGGCCCTGGTCTTGGTCTCGGTCTTGGTCTTGCTTCGATCACCCTGGTCTTGGTCTTGCATACTCCGTCTTGGTCTTGTTGCAAGAGTCTTGCAATTTTCTTTTACGCATCTTACTACATTGACCGACAAAAAAACCGATCACTTTAAAATTTGTTGTACTTTTAAGATTAAACATAATTTTGATTGGGTGTTTATACATTGTTGTTGGTGAGGATAAATTATTATTTTTAATGGATCATTAGCTACAGATACAGCATATCTGCTTTCTTCATATCTTCACTTTATCAGAAAAAAAAAGAAAAAAAAAACATAGGAATAGGGTGATTCCAATATGATTATAAGCACTAGCTTGTCGTACATATTGCTAGGTGTTTCATTGTTGTATTGCGTCATTTCCTTCCAGACTGAACGGAAACTGTCTCCCTTCGCATCGAAGTGATTCTGTCAGTAAGTTTAGTTGAAAACATAGGCGTAGCGAGGGGGGGTTTTGGGGGTTTGAACCCCCCCATTGATTAAAAAAAGGAAAATTGTACGATTTTTTACAGTCTGCCCATAAATTACTTAATACAAGTATAAAGCGTGGGAAGCTTAAAACTCGTTATTTTGCGTTTTAATTTTTAAAATTTTCCGGGGAGGACCCCCAGAAGCTTAAAACTCGTTATTTTGCGTCTTAATTTTTAAAATTTTCCGGGGGAGACCCCCGGAAGCTTAAAACTCGTTATTTTGCATCTTAACTTTTAAAATTTTCCGGGGGAGGACCCCTGGACCCCCCTCTCCCTGAATGTTATAACCCCCCCCTTATGGTCGGCCTGGTTACGCCTATGGTTGAAAATATGCCTCTCAGTCCTGAAGAGTTTGCCAAAGCTGTTGCTCTAATTGACGATGGATACAGCCTCCGTTATGCACATGCAACCTTAGGCTGACCATTCACCACGGCGCAAGAGGCAACATGGGGAATTAAGTGTGAAATGTGTCATTAAATTTTAATCTTAAAAACGTATACAATTGCAGTAATTTTATTTCAAGCACTATGCCTACTACATAATTTTATTTAAACTTAATTTTTTGAAATTTCTTTAAGTGATCGTTTTTTTTTTTGCCTGTCAGTGTATAATTGATGGCGCATTTACAGTTACACCAATTACATATCTGTTATCGCTTGCGAAAGTAACGAAAGCTAGTTGCTTTTAGTTGCTTGGACCGTGTAAACGGTAACAAAACAATGAAAAGCTATTTCATCTATAAGTACGGGGATAATGGGGTGACTATGTATTCACAAGTTTAGGTATTCGTCCGTATTTTGTGATGTGATGATTATTTACTTTTTCATTTCTCTGGCGTATTACAAATGTAAACATGCCTGGCTTATGGTGTGCAGTGACTGTTTGCCGAAAATTCCATCTTAACAAGAAAGGCAAGGATAATTCATATTTCTGCAGGCCGAAGGATTCGAAAACTTGAAAATAATGGATTGTTGCTTGTAGGAAGAAAGACAAATTCAATCCAGATTTCGAGCAGAATTTGTTCTGTCCACTTTACAGAGGTCAGTTTTATACGCTACTTAAAATCCAAACTTCTTGAATTAAAACCAGGAAGGAAGTTAAAACCTACCTAGATTTAAACTTCAACTTTTTTCGCGGATTAGGAAATTGTATGTTGCACTATTATTTTATTTTACCGAGCTTTATTTATTTACTTATTTATTTATTTATTACAGCTGTGCTAACATTGAATTTAAAACCGCGGGACAAGAAAAAGCTATTTCTCCCAGAAGCATAAGATTAAAAATAAAAGAAAGGAATTAGTAGAGTCGGTTCTAGAGGTAGGCTCAAATTAATTAATATTTTATTTTACAGTTTCAAACTGAACGGCTATGGAGATAAGAAATAGTATTAATAGCATGTAGGCTATGAAATATTTAAAACATTCCTTTAGAGGGGAGACATTCCATCTGACCTGTTTAAAACTGTATAATATAGTAACAAAACCAAATGGTACTTAAGCAGACTCATTACAAATTGTGCAATCTATAGTAAATCTTACAATGTCCGAAACCTTAAACATAGGCAGCAATAAATAATATTTCTCTTTCATGCACCCCTACCCTAGTTCTGATTTATAACACAGACATTCTTTGCTTTCTGGATTTTCAAGATTTCCGCCACCCCATAAAATAATTTCTACTTTCCCTAAAGTATAGGACCTTCAACTAATTGGACCATTAAAAACTATAGAGTAGGATTACTTCCACAAAGTCTCTGGCCTTGAAGACTAACCCAGCCAGCAAGCTTCTCGTTACGTCTCGTTAACAGCGTGCGCGGATTCGCTGCGCGTAAGATCAGTGAGCTACTGTTGAGCACAGAGTCAACATCATGCAGCACGTTGGCAGTCGTAGAAAATACTATAATAGTTGAGTGGAGGGATAATGCCACGTCGAGACAGAGACAGACAACACGTGGAGTAGGATAGAAGAGTTGAGCCAATCAGGGTGCAGCTACCTCCCCTAGGCAGGAACTCTACGAACGGTGAGACTCGCTTCTAAGGTATACACTTAAAAACCCAGAGACTTTGTGGAAGTAATCCTACTCTATCTAACTCCTTTTCGTGCCAGTAAATAGTCATTGCCGGTGAAAAATCTCCTCTGTGCAAAGAATGAAATTTTACAGGAGTGGTAAGAAACTGTATTTGAAGTTATTTTATGCAATAGTTTACTCTAACATATAATTACTTGTACCTTTATAAAACTTATGTGATGTAATTGTGTAGGCCTATTACTTGAAATAGTGTTGACTTGGTATTATTCTTGAAGCATAAAATATATTTTTTTCCATCCACGAAAGTGACACTTAGGAGATTTTGTTTGACGAAATGTTAACAACTCTGATTTTAAAACATATTTATTCTTCAGAACAATTTAATGTAGAATTAACTTATACAGTAATATACACTTTATTTAGGCTATTTAATAATTACTTTTACTCAGTCTTCAAACAGTGTCTCACAGTATTGTCAATAACAAGATCACAATATCCATGATTATAACTTTCAGATTAACAAGAACTTAAACACCATCAAGATTATGTGTGAAAACATAATTAGTAATACAAAAAAGTTGTTTTCATTGGATTTCTAATGTCCAATCTAACACAAGCAAAATATCGGCCTATATAGTCTACAATATAATCAGATACGTAACTGTAGGCATATTAAAAATAGTGATAAAAAGGGTACAATCGTTAATAGAATAGGCTACTTAGCACGGCAATGGAGATATGAGGTTTATGTATGAAAAATTTCAAATCCTCATTCATAGTTTTCTTCTAATCCAGACAGAGGCCAGAGAATCTAGTTGTTAAATAACTGTATGGCAGAATTTTCACAGTTTTATGAATAAATCATAATATGGTCAGTATTTATTACGTGCAAGTTCAACACCCTCGCGTTCCAATAGGCCTACAAGAAAACTGGTTCGCTCCAATTTTCCAAGAAGAGGGGTTTAGCATAAAATAGCTACTGTGCATCTTGAAAGTATATATATATAGGCCTATATTTTTTCTTTAAATAATAACCTGATATTAATATTCCACAACATACATAACTTACTGTTTAATATTAAAATACGAAATAGAATTGTAATATATAATAGTTATAAGTATTGATTCCTCGTTATATTGCAAATCTTTTAAAAGAATTGTGTTGAAAACTGAGAGGTTCGAATGTTTTCAAAAGATCCATAAAACTTAATGACTGGCCTGATTTATTGCTTATTGGGAATTTCCTGGAGGAAATCTTTCCTGACCTTCCTGACCTTCCTTTAGTGCTGCAGCTGTCATGACATTGACAACTCCTGTTTGTCCTTGAAGTTTATATTGTATCGAATCCTAGTTTAGCCTTGGACTGCCCCGGCTAGCGATTCCGCGGCTCCTTTGAGTAGCGGTCGCTGGCTCGCTGCTTACACAATGGAGCATTTATAAAACATTTTTTCAAGTAGCAAGACTGCAAGAGTCTTGCGGTTTGGTCTAGTTCTTGCTGGAGTCTTGAAGACTTGGTCTTGGTCTTGGTCTTGCTAACGCAGATGCAGTCTTGGTCTTGATCTCGTTCTTGCATTTTATGCAATACCAAGACCAAGACTGCAAGACCAAGACCGGTCTCGCTGATCACTAACGAAAACACCGGTCTCCTTAGCCGCAGTAGCTAAGGCATGCTGACTTAGAGCCGTGATGAAGGAGGCTGTGGGTTCGAGTCCCGGGCATGGGCTATGGGTGTTTATGTATAATAACTAGGGCCCGGGGGTTTAGCCACAAAAACATTACATATAATAACTAGGGCCCGGGGGTTTAGCCACAAAAACATTACATCAGGTTAGTGGTGCCTGGGTTATAGCTCTACGGTATCTATCTTGTAAACATGAGGAAGGGGTGACTCGTCTTCAGTGGCGCACTTAATACGTACATCCAAGTTCAAGGACATGTGGTAGAGGCAGTGTAGCTATTCTAGTGAAATGATGGGCACAGCGTCATAGAATAGTTTGCACATTTAATCGTAAATCACCTAAACAAAATATATTTTCTAGTAAAACGAACATAAATATACACAACATAAGCATTAATATTTAGTGACATTATTCACAGTAAAAATGAAAAAAGCAATTGTCTATGCATACACTTTGTTGCAGAGAATGAAAATATACATTTTGAAGTTTTCAAAAGAAAAATATCTTCTATTTTCCTCCAAACAAGATTTGTATCGGGAAAAACTTCTCTCTACGTCGCATGACGTAACGGGGGAAAATTTAAACCAAGTTGAGGTATTAGTGTTTCCTTTGTGTTGGTTAACATCATGGTCTCCTGTAGAACTTTCTAACGCATCTCGAAAGGTACAAAGAGTAGAAAATCCTACATTATTCTGGTAGAATACTTTTTAATTTCTGCTGTACATGTAGAAGTATTCCATCTTCAGGTTGACACTTAGCTATAGACAATTCCTCCACGAGTTTGATTGCTTGTACCATTTACATATTTCGTCTCTCTAGAAGAGTGATAGTCTACATCTAGTAGTTCCCCGAAGTTATTTGCAATGAACTTGATATTACTTAATAGCTTTTCTGATACAAAGTCTTTTGCTTGTTTTATTGACGAATTTTGTTCGTCGTCAACAATCTGAGGGTAGTATTTTGCATAGTAGACCTATAGGACAGCATCCAATCTAGTACACCATCTGGTCACAAAGGATTTCGGGGATAAAGGGATGTCTGGTTCAGCTTCTCTAAAGGTTCTTAGTCTCGCAGCCGATTTCAGAGAAATTTTCTTTACGTGAGAAATGAAACTGTCTACATCTGAAAATAAGGATTGTACACTTTCAGCGACTCTGTGCAGACAATGGGCAATGCACATCACATGCACCAGTCTCGGGTACAGCTTCTGTATTTCCTTAGCAGCTTTTTGCATATAGAGACCCCAGCAGTAACGAGGAGGAGGACACATTCACGTTTAACACCATCTGGCCATAACAGTAACATTCACTGCTCAAACAAGTTTAAAACGGTTAAATGGTTTATTCCTTCTATTAATTCTGATGTCAAAAGGCATCTTTCTCCCAGATGGTTTTCACTTAGCGTATTAACAATTACATGGGCTACACTCCTCACAACACAATCTCTCTTTTCGTCTATGGAAACCCATACTAGCCTATACTGTCGGGCATGGTGTTTCTAATATCTTTTAGTACATTTTCGTAGCACCGTTTCAAATATCCTTTGCGTAATCTTGTTTCAGATGGCAACATTTTACCAGTGTATTTCTCCAGGAACTGTTTGAAATACTGATTTTCACAGTTTCCAGAAGAAAATGTTAGCGCTTACCATCATGTAGCAAAGATCACTAAAAAAGCATTGTGTCTGTCTGATCTACAATTTGACGTTGAGGGTGTATTTTCTGACTCTCTCTATCTCTCTCTCTCTCTGTTTATACAATTCAACATTTTTTTATGCTTCTTGGGCTACTTGCGAAATGCCTATATACTCGCCATGCTATTGTATCCCTTACGAAATCCAAAATTTTGGCGTTGATAATATTAAATCTTTCTATGTAGAATGAGATACGTTGATTCAGCAATTGTTCATATATTTTTCTAAGTGTTGAGATCAAAAGGATTGGTCTGTAATTTGTTGGATGTATTCCGGTTTTATTGGGTTTTAGGATAGGTATCACTGTCATCTTGTTCCAGAGCGACGGATATTACATTCCTTTGTAGTATTGCGTTAATGCTGTATTCTAAATGTCGTAATATACACTGTTGGGCATGAGATATCATCTCGTATGATATGAGATCAGGTCCTGGAGCTGATCGTTTGTTACCTTTGTTGCGTAGGATGCTGGTTATTTCACTCTGTGTAAAAGGGATCTCTAAAGATGAATGGGGATCTGATGTGTATCCCTGGTATGGGGCATACACTTGTGCCGGTGCCACTTGTAAGAACTCTGCCTGTAGCAAAATATAAAAAACAATCGGAGTGGAAGAGTAATCTTTCTTTCCAGTAAACCACTTCACATGTCTCCAAATCTGTTGTGGTGTGGTATAGATTCAGATTCAGATTCAGATTTATTTGTCAGATTGCCGTTACATAATAACAGATTGACACGTCAAACATATATTTACAGTATTTAAAAATTAAGATAGAAAATAAAACACTGACATAATTATAAAAGCCAAAAGATTAAGTGCTAAAATCTAAGAAATCGTACACCGAACACAGTGATCACACAACTTAAAGTTTATCATTGTAAAATTCGCTCACAGAGTAGCAACATTTGTTAAGTAATAATTTCTTCACTGATCTTTTAAAAACAGGCGATCGCAGATCTTGCATTTGTTTAGGCAATTTGTTAAAAAGTCTCATTCCAACATGGCAGGGGGATTTCTTATACTTTTTTAATCTATGGCGATCAGTCAAGTATAGATAGGCGAAGCGTGTGTTATGGGTGTGAACCTGCTGATGCTTACGGAAATCATTTTCATTCTTTTGAACAATTCGAGACATTTTAAAATGTATATACATGGAAGAGTAAGTAGGTAATTATCCTTAAAAACTGTTTACATGAGTCTTGTCCTTGAAGCCCAAAGATTAGTCGTATAACTCTTTTTTGAGCAACGAATAGTCTTCCACAGTTACCAGAATTGCCCCAGAGAAAAACTCCATACAATAAATATGGATATACCAAGGAATAATAAATATAAATTAAAATATTCTTATTTAAGATATACCTTAATTGTAAAATTGCAAAGTCAGCAGCATTCAACTTCTTGGCCAAATACTATATTTCCTGATTCCAATTAAGTAGGCTATCGAGATAGACACCTAAGAATTTGACGGTGGGCTCTGAATGAATAACAGTATTGTTAAAATTAAAATAAATCTCATTATGGTCGATTAATCTATTAGTAAACTTGACACATACGGTTTTGTCAACATTTAAAACAACTTTGTTTATATCGCACCATGTTTTAAATTGTGCAGACACTAATTCCAATTTATTAACAAGGTCTTCAGTATTTCTGGCTGATGTAACAATAGCAGTATCATCTGCATATAATAAAACTTCTCCGCCATTGATAAAGTTTGGCAAGTCATTAATATATCAAAGAAAAATAAGTGGTCCCAAGATAGAACCCTGAGGAACACCCATATTAATATCAAAATTATTAGAAAGACTATTAAAAACTTTGGCACGCATGCTACGTCTACTTAAATATGAAACTAAAAATTTTAAATACATTCCTCTAATGCCTAGTGCTTCAAGTTTTGAACAGGCAAATTGAATGTCTAACGTGTCGAACGCTTTGGTAAGGTCAAAGAACAATCCAGCAACATGATTTCCTATGTCAAGTAATTTGTAAATACAGTTATTAAAATAATACAATGCTGTCTCTTTAGTGAAACCATGTTGAGCTCCATTTAAAATATTAAATTTGATCAAATAATTCATCATTCTCTTATACATCAATTTTTCAAAAACTTTTGATAAAGTATTTAAAATAGAAATGGGCCTGTAATTGTTAGTGCTAGTGTTCTCGCTTTTTTTGTGGGGTGGAATAATTAGTGCCGTTTTGAGAGAACAGGGGAAAATACCAGAGTGCACACACTGATTTATTATGAAACTCAATGTGTAACGTTGGTTTAAACTGCCGCGGTTGCTTCCCTCTGCCGCCAGGTTTGCTGTTGTCTATGTCACGTGTTTGCGTATGCAGCGCCACTCATGTTGGATGTTTCGGGTCGTGGCTCCAAGCAAGCGTTGAGTATCAAAGGGACCTCCCTACGTAGTGATTGTGTGCTTGGGACGGCAGCGGGATCCGACATCTGTTTAACGTGAGTGGCAAACTTCGTACAAACATGTGCAGATAGCAATCGTTATGGTGCCTTATGCACGTAAGATAGTATTAGAATTCATCTAGTTAAAGTTTGAAAATAGAATCAATCTCTGACTAAGAAAACATTGGTAATGTAGTATTCATTAATGAAGGCATGGGCCTGCTAAAGAAATTCTGTACCGAAGCTAGGCTAGTCTCGTAGCTGTTCCAGACATTGCATTTTCAAGATTATTAGGTCTTAAAATGAAAGCTAGTTATTCTGAGTTGATGAGGTCATATCATGACGTCATATGTTCGTTCAGCAATAAGTGAGATTGCTGTTTTCTCCTGTGGGGTTATAATTTTGTATGGCAGCTATTGTTAGGCTAGGTACAATCTAAAATTACCTTTCAAGTATTTTATAGGTATTATATATAAGTATTATTGTATCAGCAGCAAGTTTCAATTCCATTCTATTAGCGTCGCATGGCTGCCGTAATGTTGGCCACACTGTAATAATACACGCCCCCTTGCTATGCGTTAAATACATTTTCTATGTTCTAGAAATTGCTTAATTTCACACAGTATTTTCTGAAGTACTTTTCATTGTTTAGCTTCTTAATAAATTTAATGCAGTAATACTCTATGCTACGCATTTTTGAGAGTTTAAAATATTATAGTGGCTTATTATTCATGAGGGCCTGATCTGGCAAGTCATTCCCCTTATATTTGCATTGATGGGCGTGAAGGATATCGGAATAAATCCGGAGAGATAGGAGCAAAGAAAGTGTAGGAATAAATCTCTGATAGTTGGAGGACCGTTTAGTTGAGAGCAAAAGTGGACTGAGAATCGAGGACGTTGAAGTCAGGGATCCAAGGAATTATAATTGGAGAACAATCTATAACATGTTATTAAAAAACTATGCACTTGTAACTAATGGGTAATTAGAATATGAAACTTGAATAATAACTGAAGAAAAAGCACTTAGAAGAACAATGAACAAATTGGCGCGTAAATGATTTTGCACCACGAGGACGAAATTATGTAAACTTGTAAATCACCAGTAAATTATATATTAAAATAATTGTAGTGATTAATACTGTTATTTAAAGGTGTTCAAAGATATCGGAACTTGCTTATTCACTTAATGTTAGCTTCACGGATGAGCGATGATGTCACCACACTAACACCTTGTAGAACTCGTAGACGAGATCCAATAAGCATTGAACTTGACACATGCTTAAATTATAATAAATAATTTAGCGGAATAAATAAAACTTATAATGGAAGTTTTATAACAAAAGTTCCCGGTTATAAAACAAAGGGCGCAAGTAGACTTTGTTAAAATCGCGGGAAACAGAGCAGAACAGAGTACGTCTTACCCGTGTGTCTGCAGATCTAATACTGAAAAAGCCAAGCGACGCTATAAGCCAGCGTCCCTCAAGAACCACCTGCTCCGAGCATTGCAAACGTCATCAATCTGATGCAACAGGAAGACTGCAAGCGGGAATGGCAACAGCGGATTAATTGAATTAGAACTAGCCACTGCACATACATAAAATGATGGAAAAAACACTTAGCTTGCACTGTTGCCCTTGAATATAAGAATTTCTAGAGCCCTTCTTATATGTTAAAAAATCAGTATATAACCTTATGTAAGGTCGTTTATTCTATTTAGAATTTTGTAAACTTAACAACTCCGCCATTCTAGTGAACTTCATTCTATATGCTTTCTCTTTTGTGATGGTTTAAAGCTCTCTCTCTCTCTCTAAAAAAAAAAGGGGGGGGCTATTCAAGTTAATTCTGCATTTTTCTCTCAGAGTATAAATTTTGGTAGGCTAATGCCCAGTTGTGTGATTTATTCTGGGATTTTCACGAATCAGTTTGTGTTTTGGCTAGTAGTATGAACCACATAGGCCTATTTGAGCTCAGTTCAGGCACTAAGTGAGAATTCCATGACCCGTTATGTCTGTTAGGCACGTTAGGTGTTTTTGGCTTTGACTACTTAACAATGCATAGTTTCCAACAGTTAATAAATTTATTAATACCCACCCTTGGTATTTGAGTTATTTCAGGTATTTTCCCCATGCTATTGCCCTTAGGGTGTTTATAGATTTGACCCGTAATATTTATATATACAGTAACCTATGGTATTTTTTCTTTTCCTTTATGGTAGTGCATTTATGCCCATCTGGTATGCACTGAGCTTCCCCCCTTTGAATATTTTTGGATTTTCCCTTTCTCAGTCTCCTGATATTGTTTATTATTATATATCCCGAGTTTCGGTATATAGATTATCACTAGCTTTTTTGGGTTTTGGCCATTACCTCCCTTGTCTTTTTGCACATTGACCTTTCTTTGACCTTGTACATGCCTTAGACATATAGACCCCTTATCTTGACCCAACCTATATTGCGGGTTAGGTTATGTTGCCCTCGCGAGTCTGATTTTCTTAATATAGTTTTGGGCGATCTCATTTAACTAGGTGCTACGCCTCTGGCATACCTTGCTTGCTGCTTTAATATTTAGTTGCCATATTTCACTTGTGTAGGTTTATACATTCTCTTTATCATTTATTGAATTCTATTAATGGGATTCAGGATTATTGGAATATCTTGGGATCCTTCTTGGGTACTTAAGGTTAGAATGGTCTAGTCATATTTAAATTTTTTTGGTACTTTCAAGATTTTCTTTATTGCCATTTTTAGGTTATATTCTCTTACAAGGTTGTATGGATAGGCGGTTTAAACACATTTAAGCATACATATTGTGGGCTGTTATTTAAATTGATTGTATTTTTGAGATGTTACTGTATTTATTGGATTTATCATATAAATAAATCCCTATGTTTTGAAAACATTGTTGTCCAGGATTTTATATAATTCTGGCATTCTTCCAGCCTCCTTACGTCCCTCGTGCTTGGGTTTTTTAAGATCCGTGGACCCTCGGTAATGCCCTTTAGCACCCTTCTGGTATATTCTGGTTTTTGTTCATACTATCTAAGAATTTCATGCAGGGCTGTAAACAAAAGATAATTATAATTAGCGAAGCCTTATGATCTGGAATCTAGTGTATACATATTTTCTATTATCTACATTTTGACTGTTTGGAGTTTTTGGAGTTTAAATTGAAACAGTCTTAGAGATATTACTAATTCAGATATAACTAAATATATTATTCTTTGCATGGTAGCATTTCCGAGCACAGGGAGGAGGTGGATATATGCCCTGCATATAATCAGTTTTGACATTTCTTCTTATTGTCTCGGCATTTTGTTCAAACCATCATGCCTGTGAACTTTATATTTTTTGTGATTTTCTCGGGTTGTTCGCTAAGACGGCGGCTTCCCTATGCAAGATATCAACTATTTTTCAACAACAACTAAGGCCTAGGTAACGAGGAGCCGCCTTCTTACTCGAACTCCCAGGAGTCACCTTCTTACTTGAACATTTAGCTGATAAATCCCATAGGAGATGTCACGTGTCTCAAGTTAAGAAATGTTAAGCTCTTATAGAGTGTTGTTTTGTGTTGCAATGTCTGGTTTTCTCGCCTTTGTTATGGCGAAATTCTTTTAAGAAACAAACATAGATGGTTATATATATTGAAAGTTATTCTTGCTAGAAGCATTGTATATATTTGTATTTCATATTGTTGTGTTTTCTTTCTGGTCATAGTCTTTTGGATTAAATATTGTAATTGTTATTATCCAAGAATGTAATTAATTCCCCGTCTTGCCACTCACGTTTACGGAGGGAGGATCCCCGGTGCTCGTTGACCCCTATTATACAATTTGGGGGCCCCCTTAAAAATAAAGCTCAACCTTGACTAATATGGTATGAGCTCATAATTACAAAAGAATAGACATTTCTATAACACAAACCTTATAACTTGTTTTTTGGACTGCGCAGTCCTCAAGACTAACAAAAATAATTTGAACAAACAAACGCGGGAGGTACCCAAGTTTAATAAAAAAAACAAAGAAATACCCCCCAAAAAAACAAGTACAATCATTAAGTAAACCAAAGAAGAAATAATATGGGATCGATTCATCCTAGCACTAAAAGACAAATTGGTGAAGTTTTAATAAATTCTACTTATATTCAACTATTCAACCTTATTTCCCAAATGGGAAGACATCGAACTTGCACTATCTACAAGAACATAAATAAAACCTACCAAGTGAAGTGAATAATTGGACATTATCAGTTATTAGAATGCTGTTGGCGAATATTTAATACTCTGGACAGTATTAGTTTCGAAATTATCGTTGAGGGGTCGGGTTCCTTCCCTCCCCTTCCTCTGTGTCTGTGCTCGAACTTATATTAAAAAGCTGTGAACATTGTGTTTCATGTTGTGAGCTATTCGATGAAGATGGCGTCAACATCCATCCCTCTGGACTGGATTCCTTCGTGCTCCTGCTGGCCGTTTGGAGGTAGTTGGATCCATACCTCCGAACATATGTATGCCTGGCTCATGGGGCGACGGCCCCAACTTCTTCATTTGTCATCTGTAAAGGGTGGCCGGAGTCACGCTAGTTCCTGCTAGCCAGCAGTAATTCTTCTGTGAGCCCTCGAATCTACTTGCCTGCATCTGTCGTCGTCTTCAGCCTTTGACTGGGCTGTTTGTGCAGCTAAGATGAACCTAGCTGTTTTTGGTAACCTTGTAGCCTTATTTGGACATTGGGCTACTGTAAGTGTAGTGTCACTCATGAGCAGAAGTCACAGAGCTTTTGTAAATTATTGCAATATCATCACTATTGATTCTTACGCATCAAAATTTCTTTGGTATATGTAGCATCTCATGTGCTTTCTTAGACAAGCTGTATATAATGCTGTATATTCAAAAAAGAAGAAAACTTTTTCTATAATATTTTGCGATAGTTCACTAAAATCAGGAAATGGACTTATGAAGACATCAAGATTGGACTCTATAAAAAAAAACTTCAAGAAAACAATTCTGTAAACTGCTATTTAAATTCAATTGTTGTTCTTGTATAATCTAGTGTTTTATTAAGCTTATCTTATTTCATGCACACATAATGCTATATATATTTTCATAGAATCTATTTTCTAGTTCTAGTGTTTTCTATATTTCTAGTATTTAAATTTTTGAGTCTATGCTGTAAAAAAAAAGGAATTTACTTTAAATTCCTTTATTTTTTTGGCCGGTTAGAGGGAGCATTGTAACGTTGGTTTAAACTGCCGCGGTTGCTTCCCTCTGCCGCCAGGTTTGCTATTGTCTATGTCACGTGTTTGCGTATGCAGCGCCACGCATGTTGGATGTTTCGGGTCGTGGCTCCAAGCAAGTGTTGAGTATCAAAGGGACCTCCCTACGTAGTGCTTGTGTGCTTGGGACGGCAGCGGGATCCGACATCTGTTTAACGTGAGTGGCAAACTTCGTACAAACATGTGCAGACAGCAATCGTTATGGTGCCTTATGCACGTAAGATAGTATTAGAATTCATCTAGTTAAAGTTTGGAAATAGAATCAATCTCTGGCTAAGAAAACATTGGTAATGTAGTATTCGTTAATGAAGACATGGGCCTGCTAAAGAAATTCTGTACCGAAGCTAGGCTAGTCTCGTAGCTGTTCCAGACATTTCATTTTCAAGATTATTAGGTCTTAAAATGAAAGCTAGTTATTCCGAGTGGATGAGGTCATATCATGACGTCATATGTTCGTTCAGCAATAAGTGAGATTGCTGTTTTCTCCTGTGGGGTTATAATTTTGTATGGCAGCTATTGTTAGGCTAGGTACAATCTAAAATTACCTTTCAAGTATTTTATAGGTATTATATATAAGTATTATTGTATCAGCAGCAAGTTTCAATTCCATTCTATTAGCGTCGCATGGCTGCCGTAATGTTGGCCACACTGTAATACACGCCCCCTTGCTTTGCGTTAAATACATATTCTATGTTCTAGAAATTGCTTAATTTCACACAGTATTTTCTGAAGTACTTTTCATTGTTTAGCTTTTTAATAAATTTAATGCAGTAATACTCTATGCTACGGATTTTTAAAAGTTTAAAATATTATAGTGGCTTATTATTCATGAGGGCCTGATCTGGCAACTCATTCCCCTTATATTTGCATTGATGGGCGTGAAGGATATCGGAATAAATCCGGAGAGATAGGAGCAAAGAAAGTGTAGGAATAAATCTCTGATAGTTGGAGGACCGTTTAGTTGAGAGCAAAAGTGGAATGAGAATTGAGGACGTTGAAGTCAGGGATCCAAGGAATTATAATTGGAGAACAATCTATAACATGTTATTAAAAAACTATGCACTTGTAACTAATGGGTAATTAGAATATGAAACTTGAATAATAACTGAAGAAAAAGCACTTAGAAGAACAATGAACAAATTGGCGCGTAAATGATTTTGCACCACGAGGACGAAATTATGTAAACTTGTAAATCACCAGTAAATTATATATTAAAATATTTGTAATGATTAATACTAGCCACTGCACATACATAAAATGATGGATAAAACACTTAGCTTGCACTGACATTACACCCCGCGTTGAAGCATAGCTTTAATAAAGATAAATCACCAAGAGCAAGCTGAATGAAAACACTATATAAACACTGAAACATCACTGATTCTATACTGTATAGATTAGAACACGTAGCATGATGTGAGTTAAGTAGAAAGATATATGAAATCCACATGAAGCGGGATGTATACATGTGATATGTGTTAAAACACTGACTTCTTACATTTCTTACAAGAATATAATATGAAAGAAAATGACTTTCTACACTCATCGCAAGAATACGATTTGGCGTAGCTAGAGCTAGTAAAGAAATGGAAATAGGAGAACTTTGAATATAAGATCATAATAAGTATCACTACTCGTCTTTGGGTAGAGGACACACCTTTACTATGGGGCGCTTATATTCACCACTGGAAGTACGCACTGTTATCACTCGAACTAAACCATCTCCAGGATGAGTAGCGGTGATCACGCCTAACTTCCATTGAGGAGGAGGAATGTTGTCTTCCTTCAAGATGACGACGGTGCCAACTCGAACGTTGTCAGTGGAGCAAGTCCATTTCTGTCTCTGTTGTAAGGAGTGAAGATATTCTGATGACCAGCGTTTCCACAGATGATACAAGTGATCTTGTAATAGCTGCAATTTTTCAACATGTTTCTTATCTTCTGTAGGAGGTTGAGAAGGTAAAGATGTGAGAGGTTCTCCAATTAAGAAGTGACCAGGAGAAAGATATGACAAATCAGCTGGATCATCACTAAGACGAATGAGTGGTCTAGAGTTCAGACAAGCTTCAATCTGAGTTAGAAGAGTGCAAAGCTGTTCGTATGTGAGAACTTGAGCACCCATTACTCTCCTGAGATGAAATTTCATAGATTTCACTGCTGCTTCATGTAAACCACCAAAGTGCGGCGAGCTCGGTGGGATAAAACTCCAAGTGTATTCATTATTTGCAGTGAAGTTTTGAATTGCAGTTTGAAATTCTGTTGACTGTAGCAACAATCGGAGATCTCTTAACTTGTTGTTTGCTCCAACAAAGTTAGTGCCATTATCACTGAAGATTTCTTTACATAGTCCACGACGTGATGTAAATCTTCTTAGAGCGGCTATAAATGCATCTGATGTGAGATCAGAAACTAATTCAATGTGGATAGCTTTAGTGACCAAGCATACAACAATGGCAATGTAAGCTTTTACAGTAGTTTTGCTGCGAGGAGCACCATATCTTATGTTGAATGGTCCAGCATAATCCACTGCTGTACGGAGAAAGGGCCTAGCAGGAGTTATTCTGTAGCTAGGAAGATTTCCCATTAACTGCTGAGAACATTCTGCCTTTAACTTGAAGGTAAGACTAGCAGGTAAGACATCTATGCAGAAAAGATTTCACTACTCTTCGAATACAAGTTATCCAGTAGGCTTGTCTTAGGGAAGATATAAGCAGTTGATGCGAAGCATGCAACAGCTTGCGATATTCATATTCCACTATCAGAATGGTTAAATGATGTCTAGAAGGCAATATAACCTGATGTCTTGCATCATGTGTAAGATCTGCTTTCTCCAACCTTCCACCCACTCTTAAAATATTATTCTGATCTAGGAATGGAACTAATGAATGGATTGAACTTTTAACAGATGTTTGTTTGCCATTGTGAAGATCTTTCAGTTCCTGTGCGAAAGCTGATTTCTGAGAGATTTTAACACAAGTTTGCAAAGCATGCTGGAGTTCTTCTGCTGCAATAGGTCAATGATACTTATTTTCATGACGGCAGGCAGAAATAAACCTATACATATAACAAGTCACTCTCTGAAGGCGCCTAAGATCAGAAAACCTTGTGATAAAGTTATCTTCTTCTGTGGTGGACACCATGCAGACAGAAACAAGTTGCTCGGAAGAATCCTGAACATTTAATTGTTTTGGTTGTTCAGGCCATGATGTTGTTGGTTGTGATAGCCAAATAGGACCATGCCACCACAAATCGATGTCAGATAATTGTTCAGATGACACACCTCTTGAAACGAGATCAGCTGGGTTGTCTTCTGTAGAAACATGTCGCCATGCTGAAGTTTCAGAAAGCTCTTGAACTTGCGACACACCGTTGGATACAAAAGTTTTCCATTTTCGTGAGTTCGATTTTATCCAAGACAGCACAATAACTGAGTCAGACCATAACTAGTTTTGTGATGTTTGAACATTAAGGTCATTTAATACCTTGCTGTATAGTTTAGATAACAACAATGCACCACAGAGTTCAAGACGAGGAATGGTTTGCCTTTTAAGAGGGGCAACCTTAGACTTGGAGCACAAGAATTGAATTGTAACGTCACCTTCATTGTTCACTGAACGGAGATATATACATGCACCATAAGCCTTTTCTGATGAATCACAGAAGCCATGGATTTGTACATCTTGCATTGTACCCAATGTGAGCACAAAACGTGGAATGCGCATTACATGTATAGTGCCTAGAATGTCACAGATCTCAATCCATTTCTCTGCTATGTGAGACGGTACTTCTTCATCCCAACCAAGCTTTTCAATCCACAGTGATTGCATGAAAATCTTGGCATTAATGACAATAGGACTGACAAGGCCTAAAGGATCAAAGATGGAAGAGATAACTGATAGGATAGTACGCTTAGTAAGTTTACATTGCGTATGATTTTGGAGAGAAGGATGGGATTGTATCTGGAAATTATCAGTAGCTGGATGCCACAGTAAACCAAGGGCATGTGCATTTTCACTGATATCAAGACACAGAGGCAATTGTGTCTCTCGATGAGATGAAGGGACAGATTCCAATAGAGCTTCATGATTGGAACACCACTTTCGCAATGGAAATCCGCCACTGTCAAGCATAAGTATCAATTCTCTTTGAAGGCGTAGAGCTTCTTGGAGATTATCATGTCCTGCCAAGTAGTCGTCCACATAGAAGGAAGTTCTAACTGCTTGGGCAGCGAGAGGATATTTAGCTTCTTCTTCTATAGATAGCTGATGTAGGGATCTGATGGCTAAAAATGAAGCTGATTTAGTACCATAAGTCACGGTAGTTAATTCGTAGTCTTGTATGGGTTCGTTAGCATTAGAACGCCACACAATTCTTTGAAGATTCTGGTCATCTTCATACATTCTTATACGCCTGTACATTTTAGAAATGTCAGATGAGAACGCATACTTGTAGGTTCGAAAGCGAATTATAATTGATGACAAATAATCTTGTACTGTTGGACCTAATTTCAGAATGTCATTTAGTGACTTGCCTGAAGAGGTTTTTGCAGAGGCATCAAAAACCACTCTAGTTTTAGTTGTAGAAGATGATGGTTTGATGACTGCGTGATGAGGTAGATAGAAACACTTTTCACCTGACTGTGGGGGTGAAACCTTTCTCATGTGTCCCAATTCTTCATATTCTTGCATGAATTTAGTGTAATCTTCTTGCAGAACAGAATTGGTTTGGAATTTGCGTTCCAGATGGTCTAAGCGTTTTATTGCTTGCTGTCTGGATTCGCCCAATGTATCCTCAGATTGATTCTTGGGTAGTTGTACCACAAAAACACCGTCACCTGCACGAATAGTGTTTTGTACGAAATGTTGTTTACACTCCTTTTATTCTTTAGTAGGCACTGGTTTAGGAAAATCTTCTAATTCCCAGAAGCGTCTTAATTGTGTGTCAACATTGTCAACTGTCACAAACAAATTGTGTTGAGCAAATGTGACTTTCTTTGCTTTGATTGATGTCTTGGGAACGGATCCGCTAAGTACCCAACCAAGCTCAGTGTTACTAAGTATGGGATTATTTGGAGTGACAATTCTTTCATTGGTAAACAATTGATAAAACAGGCTAGCACCAATGAGGAGTTGGACATCACCAGGGATGTAGAATTTAGGATCTGCCAATGCAATTTCACTAGGAATATTGAATTTGGTAGGATCGATACGGACAGAAGGAAGTTTGTTTGCAATATGAGGGATTACTAGAGAGTTCACTTCAGCTTGGAAATTATAGATCCTCGATCGCATATTAACCTTGACACTGTGATTACAAAAAGAGGTGCCATTTATGCCTCTTATGTGAGTATCGACAGTTGTTGAGAGTTGCAGCTTCTTAGCTAAATCTTCAGTTATGAAGTTTAACTGGCTTCCAGAGTGTAGCAATGCTCTGCACAATACTAAATTTCCTTGTCTATCTTCAAGATGCGCTGCTGCAGTTGCTAAAAGAATTTCCCTTTGAATGGATTTTTCTTTGATAGAACAATAACTAGCAGGCAAATTGTCTGAAGTTTCTGAAAAACTAGTGGATTGGTGAGAAACCTTTTTCTTGTCACGTGCGTTATTATGTAACAATCTGCAGTGCACAGATGTACCACAGTTACAGAAGGATTTGAGCTTGCAATGATCTCTTTTGTGATTAGAAGAAAAACATTTTGCACACAAACCTCTGTAATTTACCAAATCCCATCGTTGTTCTACATTTAACTGTGAGAATTTGTCGCACCTATGTAACTTGTGATTGTCTTGGCAACAGGGACACGAGTCACTGTTAATGGCAACATACGATTGGCGAGTTGTTTTTACTGACTTCTTTTGTGTATGGGTTTCACGCTTTTCCTTTGATGGGCTGGACGTGTTGTTAGAACTGGCTAGCACTTCTAAAGAATGCGCTTTGGCAATAGCTCTTGAAGAGATGTGAAACTCTGTGAATCAATTTTACTTTCCCATTCCTTGCGTGTGGTTTCACTCAGATTATCTAAAATTAACTGAGTCAACATAACTTCATGCAATGGAATTTCAAGATTGAGAGCTTCCACAGCGTTAAGATTGCTATGAAACTTGTTTAGCAGATTTCGCAGTTCTGTAACGTTTTCACCTTTCATTGTTGGTAATGAAAGTAGATTTCTTACATGAGCTGTGGCGATTACTCGCGTGTTATTGTATCTAGAACACACTAAGTTCCATGCTATAGGAAAATTGTCATTAGTTACCGGCAAATTCTGAACGAGCGTATGATCTTGTGCCTTTAACGCAGATAGCAAATAATGATATTTCTGAATATTATCCAATGATTCATTATTGACTACGAGACTGGTGAATGTGTCGTTAAAATGTCTGAAATTAGTCTTATCTCCAGAGAAACTGGGTAATTGAATTTTTGGTAACTGTATCATTCTATTGTTGCACTGCGAAGTGGAAGATTGACAAGTGTGGTGAGAATTACCACTGTGATTAGACTGTTGGCTGTGATGAGAGCTTACACTACGCACTTGCTGCTCATGATGACATATAAGTTCACTGAGTTTAGCTTTCAGCTCTTCGTAACAACTTCTTGTTGTTTCCTTATGCTCTGCGTGTTCATCTAAATCTCCTTCGGCTTCTATAAGCGATTCGATTTGAGTTTGAACTGTGTCGTATTTCTCCCAAATGACGTTTAAACTGTCAAATTTCACTTTTAATAGAAATACATTTGTTTCTTCATTTACAGTAGCAAAAGATTTTTGCATGTGAGTTAGTTCACGCTTAATTATACCTCTACGTTTAATCAAATCTCGTAATTCACCTTCCATGTTGATTGAGAGATTGATTGCAGTTTAAAATTGAAATTCTACCACCGCTGCACGATGATACACAAATCAGATGTTCACTGCTTTCTTGATGTTCGCTGCAGACCATAGTCCCAAGCTGCTCGAAATGTCTGATCACTGCCGCTGGATGCTGTCATTGGCCGGGAATACAGGGATGATGAATTCACGACGACCGAACCGGCACGGTAGCTTATGATATACAGGACGAATTCGAGAACAATGCGAAACAAACAAGTACATGTGTGAAATATGTAAGATTGTTTCCAATATAATCCTGCCCGATAGAGGAACAAAAATGAAGGATATCGGAATAAATCCGGAGAGATAGGAGCAAAGAAAGTGTAGGAATAAATCTCTGATAGTTGGAGGACCGTTTAGTTGAGAGCAAAAGTGGACTGAGAATCGAGGACGTTGAAGTCAGGGATCCAAGGAATTATAATTGGAGAACAATCTATAACATGTTATTAAAAAACTATGCACTTGTAACTAATGGGTAATTAGAATATGAAACTTGAATAATAACTGAAGAAAAAGCACGTAGAAGAACAATGAACAAATTGGCGCGTAAATGATTTTGCCCCACGAGGACGAAATTATGTAAACTTGTAAATCACCAGTAAATTATATATTAAAATAATTGTAATGATTAATACTGTTATTTAAAGGTGTTCAAAGATATCGGAACTTGCTTATTCACTTAATGTTAGCTTCACGGATGAGCGATGATGTCACCACACTAACACCTTGTAGAACTTATAGACGAGATCCAATAAGCATTGAACTTGACAAATGCTTAAATTATAATAAATAATTTAGCGGAATAAATAAAACGTATAATGGAAGTTTTATATCAAAAGTTCCCGGTTATACGACAAAGGGCGCAAGTAGCCTTTGTTAAAATCGCGGGAAACAGAGCTGAACAGAGTACGTCTTACCCGTGTGTCTGCAGATCTAATACTGAAAAAGCCAAGCGACGCATAAGCCAGCGTCCCTCAAGAACCACCTGCTCCGAGCATTGCAAACGTCATCAATCTGATGCAACAGGAAGACTGCAAGCGGGAATGGCAACAGCGGATTTATTGAATTAGAACTAGCCACTGCACATACATAAAATGATGGAAAAAACACTTAGCTTGCACTGACAGGGCATGTTTCTGTTGCCCTTGAATATAAGACTTTCTAGTACCCTTCTTATATGTAAAACAATCAGTATATAACCTTATGTATGGTCGTTTATTCTATTTAGAATTTTGTAAACTTAACAACTCCGCCATTCTAGTGAACTTCATTCTATATGCTTTCTCTTTTGTGATGATTGAAAAGCTCTCTCTCTCTCTCTCAAAAAAGGGCTATTCAAGTTAATTGTGCATTTTTCTCTCAGAGTATAAATTTGGGTAGGCTAATGCCCAGTTGTGTGATTTATTCTGGGATTTTCACGAATCAGCTTGCGTTTTGGCTAGTAGTATGAACCACATAGGCCTATTTGAGCTCATGTCAGGCACTAACTGAGAATTCCATGACCCGTTATGTCTGTTAGGCACGTTAGGTGTTTTTGGGTTTGACTACTTAACATTGCATAGTTTCCAACAGTTAATAAATTTATTAATACCCACCCTTGTTATTTGAGTTATTGCAGGCATTTTCCCCATGCTATTTCCCTTAGGGTGTTTATAGATTTGACCCGTAATATTTATATATACAGTAACCTATGGTATTTTTTCCTTTCCTTTATGGTAGTGCATTTATGCCCATCTGGTATGCACTGAGCTTCCCCCCTTTGAATATTTTTGGATTTTCCCTTTCTCAGTCTCCTGATATTGTTTATTATTATATATCCCGAGTTTCGGTATATAGATTATCACTAGCTTTTTTGGGTTTTGGCCATTACCTCCCTTGTCTTTTTGCACATTGATCTTTCTTTGACCTTGTACATGCCTTAGACATATAGACTGTGCCCCCTTTCGGGTCACTCTTACATACGTCGGAAGCTTAGAACATATGATTTATGAAGTAGATCGGGTTTCGACTATTTTTGCTAATCGGTGACGCTACTGTTTAACATCAAAAGCTGGGCACCCATTATTACAATAATGAAGCATTGAACAGATTAAATATCATTTACTGGAAAGAGATGGGAAATATATATATGGCGAAATTGGTATTTTCTAGAACAACTTTATTAACATTTGGAATTATAACATGTAAGATAATATATTCTTTGATAAAACGACGATGTTCAACCCTATGAACACTTTATTTCTTGAATTCAACCTTTGGAATGACTAAAAAGTAAGTCTATCTATACATTTCTTGATGTATACAACAACCTTGAACCTTGAGCAAGGGCAATACCCCACAATAATTTAAATACACTTTCCTAAAGGCCCCCGTCTCGTAAAAATCCCCTAAAACCCAAGATAATTCCAATAATAAGTACTGCCTGTTCTAGAACACCCTGTAGTTAATAGCTAGTATCCCACATGAATAGAAAAACCAATAATCTTTAGGTTAGCCATAAATATCAATCCATAAGACAATCTAAATCCCTTAATGGCGTCGATGCTGAAATTCTACAGGCAAAATTCCACTCAAGGAAAAACCATGATATTACCTGATAACTGCCAAAGTACGGAATTACTGCCGGAATGCCAGAGAACGTGAAAGAATTTTGAAAACGGACGGACGTGATTTTACTGACTGACCAAAACATGAAGACAAGAAATTTTACATGAAATTTACATGGTGTAAAGGAGTCATTTCCAAGATCCAAACGTAACCGGTAATTAATACATTACTGAAAATTTGTGAAATGTTCAAAAGGGAAAATGTAGATAGCCAAAACGGGTGAGCACTGAAATAAGACTAAATTACTGCTTGCATTTGAAAATGAATATGGAAAGGTCTCACCCAATTATACCGTGCTCCTCAGACATCATGTTTCACGGCAGCAACGCCTACCAAAGCACACAAAATCAGATTACATGTTCATGACGCGATCACTGGATCCCAACTGCTGGCACGTTGCACCAGCCTAACCTCCCTTGCATTCCAACAGATGGCAGTGCGATCTAGTACAGCTTTTACAAAATATCGAGAACCATGCTGTTTAGAGTGGGTGAGTTTACAGATTTTACATCATTTTTAAGTTAATTGCAGTTGGCTAAATTTAATGAGTGTTTGAATACTTTCAAATGAGCCGTATTCACGGCTCAAACTCCCCTGTCTGCCCAAAATAACGTCGAAGAATTTATTTCCCCAAATTTTCTTTAACCTTGAATCTTATACTCTTTTTAAACTGGATATTGTATCTTATACACACACAGCCCTCTGAAAAAAAAACAACAAAACAAACACACAAAGCACAATCTTTAATCTTGCGACTGCCGAAATGTTTCCATGCCTTGCCCGATGCCCCGCAGCAACTTCAGGAATCCACGTTCGCTGACATTTCTAGAAGAGTTCCATCCTTCTTGGGCCACTTCACTTATTTCCCCCCGGGCGGGAGATAAACACCAAACACCAGCTGAAGAGAGAAGACCATGAGCATGTCCAGGCGCACAGGAACTGAGGTCACACCTGACCACACATTTTAGCAGGAACCATCCAATCTGCACCCAACAGTCAGGATACTCAGGGAGCCAACCGGTCGAGCGCCATCCAACTAGAAATCCCAATCACCAGGCAGAGCACGAAGAATCCAAGAGGCTTCGGCCGAAGATGAGAAGTTCAGTTGAGGGTGGAAAAACTTATCTCAAGAGGCGGTCATCATCGACCGTCCAAATAGCGGAACCATCTCAAGTCAGGAGCTGCCAGACAGATCTTCAAAAACAGCAAGACTCCGAATCCACAATGTGCAGAGGTGTGGTGATCCAGGAGGGCATGCCGCCAAGGGACACGGAAAGTAGGAAAACCTTCAGAAAATAGATGGAAAACAGCTTGGAAAAGACAGGACTGAGGTAATCGGATTTAAATTACCAGCTCATAGTAATTTTATGTGATAAAGGATCCTGCACAGTAAGTTACTTCCAGCAGTTTCAACTATAGCAACTTGACTACTGCATGTCACAGGAATATAGCCTTTCCATCGATGCTTTACTGCACATCAATAGCTTAGGTGACTTTTTGCTAAATGCTTGCTCTTGAAGTAGGCTTCAACTTTATCCCAAATGCATGACTGCTTGGGTAAATATCATACTGTTGATGCTTGTTTTTTTCTTTTCTGCTTATCCCATATTTAATTTTCTGGCACAGGAGCCCCCATGCCTAGAATCTTCCAGAAGACAAATTGCATGAATACTTCTGACAGCACGGTTTCTTTGTTTAAACCTTTTGCTGTGTACCATACCATAGCATGAGTTCCATAAAACAACATTTCCACCCTCCAACACTCGGCTCTTCCTCCTAGTGAATTTGCTCCTACCACTCTCTCTGCATGCCTCTCAGCTTGTTGGTGCAACAGAATGTTTCTGCAACCCACACTGCAGCTCAGCAATGCGCCATCTCATAGGTGCTTCTCTTTTGATTACAGGAACCATTAACTCCAGACGTCTCCGGAGCTGGAACCACCAATGGGCCGGCACAAGACAGGACTCGGTCAGTCAACAAGGAGAAAAGAGAGTCTGAACAGGCCCCCCTCATCTAAATCCAGTTACCATTCCGGGCCGAAATACACGGCCTACGGACATCATCCTTGGGCAGAGCATAACCAAACTGCAACATAAAATCCATACGTACAGTATACGTGGAACAAATACATAGCATGAAAAACTTTAACATTATGAGTGAAATTTATTATACTTTCCTCTGTTTTTTAATAAACAAAATCCCAAAAATGAGTTGAGATCCTGTGCGTATATTTATTACCCGATTTTCCCGAACAAGAATTCACGTTCTGCAACTTCCTGAACCTACCCTAAAATCTAAATAACTACCATGTTTAGATTTACTTCAAGGCATTCAATAATAGCACAAATAGAAAAAGCTAGAGTATTTAATTGCGTCCCAAAAATAAAGAAACTAAAGACTGACGTCTAGGGAATTATTCACGAACTGCAACCTGACAACGGAACAAAATCGAAACGTCCAGCTCAGGGGCTTCCGGAAGTACCAGTGAGCTGCCCACCCCGAAATATCTTAAAACGCAACCTCCTTACAGGAATTATCATAAGAATATCAAAACGTATTCGTGGATCTATCAGTCCTCCCAGCAAGAAGTAAGAGGGAGCCCAAAATACCAAGCAAACCCAACATTCAATTAAGTAAATTTCAGCAAAATTATAGTTTAAACCAAAACCCTTTCCAAAATGTCAAAACCCAATTTTGGTTTTATGATATTACCCCAAAATAGCAATATGCCATAACCCTGATCCCAATATTAAAAATTTTGAATACAGCTAAAGAACAACTCTAATTCTCCTTCAAAATGTTAATAGAATATCCAGGACAGATGCTAATTAAAATTTATTGAGGATCAGCTAAACCTGGTTTTAAATGAGACACATGGCATCGACGTCTTTTGCCATCAAAACAATTCTGTAAAAGGACGGTAACGGGTGTAAGAAAAGAAAGAATCCTATAAGGTCCCAAAAAACGTTCAGACAATTTTGCGGCTACCTTATTCACTGCACTACTCTTGGGAAAACTTTTCACCCACACAGCATCTCCTTCTTTAAAGGGGAAGGGTCTACGGCGTTTAATGTATCTTTCCATATTCCTTCCATGTGAAATCTGAAAATTCTTCGCCGCCCTGTTCCACATATCCTTGACTTGTCCGGCCCGATCCGGACCTGGCAACAAATCCTGAATAGACCACAGATTCGACAAAGGATTGTTAGGCTTGAAATTTTACATAAGAAATAGGAGAGAAACCATGAGCCTCATGGCGTGCTGAGTTAAAAGCGAATTGTAACCAGAATAAATTCTGGTTCCACGACGCTTAATCTTGAGCATGGTACGCAATTAAGGCACTCCGTAAATTCCTATTGAAGCGTTCAGCCAAATATGGTTGAGGATAATAAGGCGACGTAGTACAATGCTTAATACCCAGATCGAAGCAAAACGTCCGGAAGGAGGCAGAAACAAAATAGCTAGTATTATCTGACACTAAATTACGAAGAAACCCGAACACAGAGAAAACCCTTTTTAAACATTCCACGGTATTTCTAGTGTTAGCATCCTGTACTGGAAAAAGCCACAAAAATTTTGTGAAGGCATCTACAATAACAAGAATATAAAGGTTACCTGAGCGCGACCGCGGAAACTTCCCCACATAGTCGATAAATAGACGTTCAAAAGGGGCCTGAGGGACCTGAGAACTCAGGAATCCCAAATTACTTCCCTGATTATGCTTAGCTTGAGCGCAACGAGCACATGATCGCACTCGGGCCCTTATGTCGGTTTCCATACCACGCCACAGAAAACACTCCCGAATTTCGGCTCTGGTCTTAAACAGTCCTAAATGTCCGCCCACTCATGAAAGAAACTGAATACCATGTCAATTAAGACTGAAGGTAAAATAATCTTTCCCTTCATTAAACCTCGGTCAGCACTATGCAACACTCCCTTCTTCAGCACATACTGAGAGAGCACACGACCAGCTTGAAGATCTCTAATTAACGGGCCTAACTCAGGGTCAGATTCTTGATGGAGGGCCAAAGATTTATAGGCCAAAGGAAATTCTGACATAATCCCACTGACTAAATGTATATCCTCAGATCCACAGCTAACAGCGCTGACCTCACTACTTTCGGGCCTGGCTAATGATTCTGAAATCTCAATTTTCTTATCTTCTACCAAGTGGTCGGGAGACATACTGAACATGCGCGATAACGCGTCTGCCACTGCGTTCTCAGAAGCTCTGATATGCTTATCAGAGAATTTAAACGCTGAGAGACGGACCGCCCAGCGGGAAAGTCGCCCAGTGGTGCGAGGTTTAGCCAAAACCCAACTTAGGGCCTGACAGTCAGTTTCTAGGTCAAACTCGGTATGCTCTAAATACATCCGAAATTTCTCTACTGAAAAAATAACAGCTAACGCCTCCAACTCGTAAGCAGCATAGGCCCGCTCCTGAACAGTTAATGTCCTAGTAACATAAGCTATCGGCTTGCGACCGTCCTCAAAATTATGCAGTAATACCGCGCCCAAAGCTACCGACGAAGCATCGGTCTGCAACACAAACCTCTTAGAAAAATCAGGGATACTCAGAATTGGCGGATTCATGACCATCTTTTTCAATGTTTCAAAAGCCTCTTGTTGCTCGGAACCCCACTGGAATTTCATACCCTTCTTTCTGAGAATGTTCAGAGGCGCAGCTCTATCAGCCAAATTTGGTATGACCCGATGAAAGAAATTAACCATGCCCAGAAATCTGGCGACTCCTTTCGCATCTTTGGGGGGAAGATACTCTCTGATAGACTTAGTCCTATCAAAGTCAATCGTAACTCCTTCAGGTGACACAACATGAACCAAGAAAGAAAGCTTTGATGAAGCCAATGAGACTTTAGCTGGGTTCACGGTCAGACCAGCGTCTTTGAGCCGATTCAATACCAGCGCAATATGGTCTACATGTTCCTTAAAGGTTTTAGAGTATATAACTAGGTCATCCAGGTAATATATCACAAACTCAAACTTAACAGCACCAAATATTTGGTCCAGAAGGCGCGTAAGAACCTGGGCGACAGTAGCTAACCCGAAAGGGACTCTAGTAAATTCAAATAAGTTCCAATCAGTATTGAAGGCAGTTAGCCTTCTAGACTTCTGAGATAATGGGATCTGATAATATGCTTGGTTAAGGTCGAACGAAGTAAAATACTTCGCCTTCCCAAACCAACTAAATGATGAATGGATGTCTGGTAAAGGCACTGAGTCTATCTTTGTCTTTGAATTTAAATACCTGCAATCCACCACTGGTGTGAATTTACCTTCCCCCTTTTCAACTAGAGACATCGGGCTACTATAATTAGAACTGGAGATAGTGATAACCCCATCATCCAACATTTGCTGCATAAGTTCTTTCATGACCTTAACCTTGGGAAGAGACAGCCTATATGGCGGCCTACGCACCGGCGTATGATCCAGCAATTCTATATCATATTCTAACAAATGGGTGAGGCCCAATTTAGTAGTCAAAACTTCAGGATAAAGTTCTAAGACCCCATTCAAAATTTTCTTTTGTTCAGGTGATAAATGATTCAAAACATCCCCTCGCGAACTACAATCCCAACCTGAATCATCTCCCAAATCGGCAGTCAAAAGCACTTCACCTTTTTTCACAAGAAACTGATTCCGTGAATGGACCCTTATAGAAAGAAATTCTGATTTCAGGTGAGAACTTGAAATAAATGCATTCCTTAGCAAAATACAAAACTAACCCCGACTTTTCCCCAAAAGGAACACCCAATATCAAAGGTACGGATAAATAAGGGGCTATCCAGAACTTAATCTTCCAAGAGAAATGGGCGATTTTAATCTTGATCTCCGTCCACCCCAGGAATTCCATTTGCAAGGAATTAGCCACCAGACATGAAATCTTTTCTTTAACTAAAGGAGATTTCTTGCAAGCCTTGTCAATTTTCTGGTAAATAAATTCTGACATAATATTAATGGTGGAGCCACTGTCCACGAGACCCGCTACCTCAAGATTGTCACATTCCACTTTAACATAGGGCAAACTTCTCTTAGAAAACCCCTGGATGCGCTCACTACGCCCAACAGCATTCACCTTTTGACAGGGCAATTTTCTATAATGCTGAGGAATACTGGAAAAATAAGAACTACTACGTATAGCCTCTTCCGGGGGTCTACTTGGACAATTCCGCCGAATGTGCCCAGGCCTATGACAATAAAAACATGACCTGCCATTGGATGTACTGGCCGATGGCCTAGATCCCTGACGATTATCTACTGTAATAGATCGCACAGGCATATCCTATAACCTGAATTTTCAGTTCTCAACCCATCAGATAAAGCCACAGAATTAAGTTTGGCACACAAAAGATTTAACTCGTGGAAATTGGTAGGCCTGTCTTCAAAACTAACCAAACTCCTAGTTTTCGGAGACATTCCATCTAAGATGTGTTGAACAATTTGGGCTTCAGGTTCTATCATGCAAAAGCTTCGGCATAGCACCTAATATTCTGGACATAATCACAAAACTGTTCATTTTCTGCCTGGACGCGATAATACATTTTACTCAAATATCGCAATCTGTCTCTAGATGAAAAATAATAACCAAGCAAACTCCCGTGGAATTCCAGTAAGTCCTTATCTTCCTTCACGGCTCTACCCGCCAACTCCTTTAAGCTTCCTTTCAAATTCGCGAAACATAAAGCCAAAATCTGTTTGACATTAAATCCAAAAATTTCAGTTTGGCACCTAAGTTCAGTCAAAAATACTAAGAACCTAACAACTTCATCCAAAGAGTGGTCGCTAAAATTCTCTAACTTGCCTAGTAACTTACTAAGCGGATGGGGTAATTTGGCAAAATCATTATACCTTTCAGCACCCCTATTGTGAACAATGTGCGCAGGAGACTGTTGAGTTTCTTTAATACTAAAAGAATCATTCGCAAAAAATGTTTTAGGAGAAATTCCAAAACCTCTCATTACATTTCCAGCTAATTGATATCTAATTTGACTTTTTCCAAAGAAATCTCCTGGACAAGTAGCCAAAGCAATTTACTAATTTCCGGCGACATATCTAATTGTAATAGATCATTGCTCGAAAATTTATTCCGTCTTAGCAATAACGGCCGGTACCTCCAACTGTGGCTTAATATGTTGCAAGTGCTTAATATCAACAGGAATAGTCAAATTATCCTTCTATATCTTGGTTAAATTTGGAACGGAATCGTCTGGATCCACTGTGATCCCTCGGACTGATAATTCATAAAGAAGATCGGCTTTCAACAGAAACTCAAGTGGTACGTCTGTTCGGTTACTCATGATGAATCGAGTTACAAAATTTAAGTTAATAGAAAATGAATGTTAGGTTTCAGAAATATAATATCAATGAAATTAAGTTTCAAAATTTAAGTTAAGAATTGAAAATAACTGTTAGGTTTCGGAAATCTAATATCGATGAAGTTAAGTTTCAGAATTATTGCTAAGAGTAGAAAATGACTGTTAGGTTTCGGAAATAGGACAATGAAACTGTTAAGTTTCTGAATTATAATATCAATAAAATTAATTTTCAAAATTTAAGGTAAGAATACCAAATGACTGTTAGGTTTCGGAAATCCAATTATCAATGAAATTAAGTTTCAGAATTTATGTTAAGAGTAGAAAATAACTGTTAGGTTTCGGAAATCTAATATCAATGAAATTAAGTTTCAAAATTTAAATTAAAAATTGAAAATGACTATTAGGTTTCCGAAATATGTCAATAAATTAAGTTTCAGAACTTCAGTTAAGATTGCAAAATTGTGGTCAAAGTAGAAGTATAATATCAGTGAGGTTAAATTTCAATAAGAATAGCCACACGATCCTTAATTCCAAAAATTACCCAAAGTGCGTTTAACTTACTTCAAAATAATACAGTTATCATGAAGCATGAAAAATGGCTTAGTGAAAAATTAAAAAAGAACTCCGAAATTCTTAAAGTACTCAGGTAGCAAAAATATTTTTTTCTTCTTTTTTTACCCTTTAAGTTAGGGTAGAACTAAGCAATGAAAAATCAGTCCAGTAACAAAATTTGAAAAAGTATGCTTTAGCAAATTTTGAAAGGTCAATGCTATAGTAAATTTGAAAAATCAATGCTGTAGCAAAATTTAAAGAAAACAATGTTTTAGCAAATTTTGAAAAACCAATGCTTTAGCAATTTGAAAAATCAATGCCGTAGTAGATTTGAAAAATCGATGCTATCGCAAGTTTGAAAAACTGAACTACTCAACATGCCAGTAGCAAAAATGGTACGTTAATATACTCCCAATATCATAATGTTTAATACAAAACAGGAAAAGCTGAACTACCATAAATGCCGATACAAAATGCAGATCCAGCCCAACCTCAGGCACTGGATCAAAAATCTAAGTGGTTGAGATACTGTTGAAAAGTCCCCAAAAAGATCCAAATTTGAAAAAAGGCATTTCTCGAAAAAATGTACTGATGGAAAACAGAGCTCAAATTAGAAAAATGGGGTCAAAAACCTAACCACACTCTGCTACCACTTATTTGTGCCCCCTTTCGGGTCACTCTTACATACGTCGGAAGCTTAGAACATATGATTTATGAAGTAGATCGGGTTTCGACCATTTTTGCTAATCGGTGACGCTACTGTTTAACATCAAAAGCTGGGCACCCATTATTACAATAATGAAGCATTGAACAGATTAAATATCATTTACTGGAAAGAGATGGGAAATATATATGGCGAAATTGGTATTTTCTAGAACAACTTTATTAACATTTGGAATTATAACATGTAAGATAATATATTCTTTGATAAAACGACGATGTTCAACCCTATGAACACTTTATTTCTTGAATTCAACCTTTGGAATGACTAAAAAGTAAGTCTATCTATACATTTCTTGATGTATACAACAACCTTGAACCTTGAGCAAGGGCAATACCCCACAATAATTTAAATACACTTTCCTAAAGGCCCCCGTCTCGTAAAAATCCCCTAAAACCCAAGATAATTCCAATAATAAGTACTGCCTGTTCTAGAACACCCTGTAGTTAATAGCTAGTATCCCACATGAATAGAAAAACCAATAATCTTTAGGTTAGCCATAAATATCAATCCATAAGACAATCTAAATCCCTTAATGGCGTCGATGCTGAAATTCTACAGGCAAAATTCCACTCAAGGAAAAACCATGATATTACCTGATAACTGCCAAAGTACGGAATTACTGCCGGAATGCCAGAGAACGTGAAAGAATTTTGAAAACGGACGGACGTGATTTTACTGACTGACCAAAACATGAAGACAAGAAATTTTACATGAAATTTACATGGTGTAAAGGAGTCATTTCCAAGATCCAAACGTAACCGGTAATTAATACATTACTGAAAATTTGTGAAATGTTCAAAAGGGAAAATGTAGATAGCCAAAACGGGTGAGCACTGAAATAAGACTAAATTACTGCTTGCATTTGAAAATGAATATGGAAAGGTCTCACCCAATTATACCGTGCTCCTCAGACATCATGTTTCACGGCAGCAACGCCTACCAAAGCACACAAAATCAGATTACATGTTCATGACGCGATCACTGGATCCCAACTGCTGGCACGTTGCACCAGCCTAACCTCCCTTGCATTCCAACAGATGGCAGTGCGATCTAGTACAGCTTTTACAAAATATCGAGAACCATGCTGTTTAGAGTGGGTGAGTTTACAGATTTTACATCATTTTTAAGTTAATTGCAGTTGGCTAAATTTAATGAGTGTTTGAATACTTTCAAATGAGCCGTATTCACGGCTCAAACTCCCCTGTCTGCCCAAAATAACGTCGAAGAATTTATTTCCCCAAATTTTCTTTAACCTTGAATCTTATACTCTTTTTAAACTGGATATTGTATCTTATACACACACAGCCCTCTGAAAAAAAAACAACAAAACAAACACACAAAGCACAATCTTTAATCTTGCGACTGCCGAAATGTTTCCATGCCTTGCCCGATGCCCCGCAGCAACTTCAGGAATCCACGTTCGCTGACATTTCTAGAAGAGTTCCATCCTTCTTGGGCCACTTCACTTATTTCCCCCCGGGCGGGAGATAAACACCAAACACCAGCTGAAGAGAGAAGACCATGAGCATGTCCAGGCGCACAGGAACTGAGGTCACACCTGACCACACATTTTAGCAGGAACCATCCAATCTGCACCCAACAGTCAGGATACTCAGGGAGCCAACCGGTCGAGCGCCATCCAACTAGAAATCCCAATCACCAGGCAGAGCACGAAGAATCCAAGAGGCTTCGGCCGAAGATGAGAAGTTCAGTTGAGGGTGGAAAAACTTATCTCAAGAGGCGGTCATCATCGACCGTCCAAATAGCGGAACCATCTCAAGTCAGGAGCTGCCAGACAGATCTTCAAAAACAGCAAGACTCCGAATCCACAATGTGCAGAGGTGTGGTGATCCAGGAGGGCATGCCGCCAAGGGACACGGAAAGTAGGAAAACCTTCAGAAAATAGATGGAAAACAGCTTGGAAAAGACAGGACTGAGGTAATCGGATTTAAATTACCAGCTCATAGTAATTTTATGTGATAAAGGATCCTGCACAGTAAGTTACTTCCAGCAGTTTCAACTATAGCAACTTGACTACTGCATGTCACAGGAATATAGCCTTTCCATCGATGCTTTACTGCACATCAATAGCTTAGGTGACTTTTTGCTAAATGCTTGCTCTTGAAGTAGGCTTCAACTTTATCCCAAATGCATGACTGCTTGGGTAAATATCATACTGTTGATGCTTGTTTTTTTCTTTTCTGCTTATCCCATATTTAATTTTCTGGCACAGGAGCCCCCATGCCTAGAATCTTCCAGAAGACAAATTGCATGAATACTTCTGACAGCACGGTTTCTTTGTTTAAACCTTTTGCTGTGTACCATACCATAGCATGAGTTCCATAAAACAACATTTCCACCCTCCAACACTCGGCTCTTCCTCCTAGTGAATTTGCTCCTACCACTCTCTCTGCATGCCTCTCAGCTTGTTGGTGCAACAGAATGTTTCTGCAACCCACACTGCAGCTCAGCAATGCGCCATCTCATAGGTGCTTCTCTTTTGATTACAGGAACCATTAACTCCAGACGTCTCCGGAGCTGGAACCACCAATGGGCCGGCACAAGACAGGACTCGGTCAGTCAACAAGGAGAAAAGAGAGTCTGAACAGGCCCCCCTCATCTAAATCCAGTTACCATTCCGGGCCGAAATACACGGCCTACGGACATCATCCTTGGGCAGAGCATAACCAAACTGCAACATAAAATCCATACGTACAGTATACGTGGAACAAATACATAGCATGAAAAACTTTAACATTATGAGTGAAATTTATTATACTTTCCTCTGTTTTTTAATAAACAAAATCCCAAAAATGAGTTGAGATCCTGTGCGTATATTTATTACCCGATTTTCCCGAACAAGAATTCACGTTCTGCAACTTCCTGAACCTACCCTAAAATCTAAATAACTACCATGTTTAGATTTACTTCAAGGCATTCAATAATAGCACAAATAGAAAAAGCTAGAGTATTTAATTGCGTCCCAAAAATAAAGAAACTAAAGACTGACGTCTAGGGAATTATTCACGAACTGCAACCTGACAACGGAACAAAATCGAAACGTCCAGCTCAGGGGCTTCCGGAAGTACCAGTGAGCTGCCCACCCCGAAATATCTTAAAACGCAACCTCCTTACAGGAATTATCATAAGAATATCAAAACGTATTCGTGGATCTATCAGTCCTCCCAGCAAGAAGTAAGAGGGAGCCCAAAATACCAAGCAAACCCAACATTCAATTAAGTAAATTTCAGCAAAATTATAGTTTAAACCAAAACCCTTTCCAAAATGCCAAAACCCAATTTTGGTTTTATGATATTACCCCAAAATAGCAATATGCCATAACCCTGATCCCAATATTAAAAATTTTGAATACAGCTAAAGAACAACTCTAATTCTCCTTCAAAATGTTAATAGAATATCCAGGACAGATGCTAATTAAAATTTATTGAGGATCAGCTAAACCTGGTTTTAAATGAGACACATGGCATCGACGTCTTTTGCCATCAAAACAATTCTGTAAAAGGACGGTAACGGGTGTAAGAAAAGAAAGAATCCTATAAGGTCCCAAAAAACGTTCAGACAATTTTGCGGCTACCTTATTCACTGCACTACTCTTGGGAAAACTTTTCACCCACACAGCATCTCCTTCTTTAAAGGGGAAGGGTCTACGGCGTTTAATGTATCTTTCCATATTCCTTCCATGTGAAATCTGAAAATTCTTCGCCGCCCTGTTCCACATATCCTTGACTTGTCCGGCCCGATCCGGACCTGGCAACAAATCCTGAATAGACCACAGATTCGACAAAGGATTGTTAGGCTTGAAATTTTACATAAGAAATAGGAGAGAAACCATGAGCCTCATGGCGTGCTGAGTTAAAAGCGAATTGTAACCAGAATAAATTCTGGTTCCACGACGCTTAATCTTGAGCATGGTACGCAATTAAGGCACTCCGTAAATTCCTATTGAAGCGTTCAGCCAAATATGGTTGAGGATAATAAGGCGACGTAGTACAATGCTTAATACCCAGATCGAAGCAAAACGTCCGGAAGGAGGCAGAAACAAAATAGCTAGTATTATCTGACACTAAATTACGAAGAAACCCGAACACAGAGAAAACCCTTTTTAAACATTCCACGGTATTTCTAGTGTTAGCATCCTGTACTGGAAAAAGCCACAAAAATTTTGTGAAGGCATCTACAATAACAAGAATATAAAGGTTACCTGAGCGCGACCGCGGAAACTTCCCCACATAGTCGATAAATAGACGTTCAAAAGGGGCCTGAGGGACCTGAGAACTCAGGAATCCCAAATTACTTCCCTGATTATGCTTAGCTTGAGCGCAACGAGCACATGATCGCACTCGGGCCCTTATGTCGGTTTCCATACCACGCCACAGAAAACACTCCCGAATTTTGGCTCTGGTCTTAAACAGTCCTAAATGTCCGCCCACTCATGAAAGAAACTGAATACCATGTCAATTAAGACTGAAGGTAAAATAATCTTTCCCTTCATTAAACCTCGGTCAGCACTATGCAACACTCCCTTCTTCAGCACATACTGAGAGAGCACACGACCAGCTTGAAGATCTCTAATTAACGGGCCTAACTCAGGGTCAGATTCTTGATGGAGGGCCAAAGATTTATAGGCCAAAGGAAATTCTGACATAATCCCACTGACTAAATGTATATCCTCAGATCCACAGCTAACAGCGCTGACCTCACTACTTTCGGGCCTGGCTAATGATTCTGAAATCTCAATTTTCTGATCTTCTACCAAGTGGTCGGGAGACATACTGAACATGCGCGATAACGCGTCTGCCACTGCGTTCTCAGAAGCTCTGATATGCTTATCAGAGAATTTAAACGCTGAGAGACGGACCGCCCAGCGGGAAAGTCGCCCAGTGGTGCGAGGTTTAGCCAAAACCCAACTTAGGGCCTGACAGTCAGTTTCTAGGTCAAACTCGGTATGCTCTAAATACATCCGAAATTTCTCTACTGAAAAAATAACAGCTAACGCCTCCAACTCGTAAGCAGCATAGGCCCGCTCCTGAACAGTTAATGTCCTAGTAACATAAGCTATCGGCTTGCGACCGTCCTCAAAATTATGCAGTAATACCGCGCCCAAAGCTACCGACGAAGCATCGGTCTGCAACACAAACCTCTTAGAAAAATCAGGGATACTCAGAATTGGCGGATTCATGACCATCTTTTTCAATGTTTCAAAAGCCTCTTGTTGCTCGGAACCCCACTGGAATTTCATACCCTTCTTTCTGAGAATGTTCAGAGGCGCAGCTCTATCAGCCAAATTTGGTATGACCCGATGAAAGAAATTAACCATGCCCAGAAATCTGGCGACTCCTTTCGCATCTTTGGGGGGAAGATACTCTCTGATAGACTTAGTCCTATCAAAGTCAATCGTAACTCCTTCAGGTGACACAACATGAACCAAGAAAGAAAGCTTTGATGAAGCCAATGAGACTTTAGCTGGGTTCACGGTCAGACCAGCGTCTTTGAGCCGATTCAATACCAGCGCAATATGGTCTACATGTTCCTTAAAGGTTTTAGAGTATATAACTAGGTCATCCAGGTAATATATCACAAACTCAAACTTAACAGCACCAAATATTTGGTCCAGAAGGCGCGTAAGAACCTGGGCGACAGTAGCTAACCCGAAAGGGACTCTAGTAAATTCAAATAAGTTCCAATCAGTATTGAAGGCAGTTAGCCTTCTAGACTTCTGAGATAATGGGATCTGATAATATGCTTGGTTAAGGTCGAACGAAGTAAAATACTTCGCCTTCCCAAACCAACTAAATGATGAATGGATGTCTGGTAAAGGCACTGAGTCTATCTTTGTCTTTGAATTTAAATACCTGCAATCCACCACTGGTGTGAATTTACCTTCCCCCTTTTCAACTAGAGACATCGGGCTACTATAATTAGAACTGGAGATAGTGATAACCCCATCATCCAACATTTGCTGCATAAGTTCTTTCATGACCTTAACCTTGGGAAGAGACAGCCTATATGGCGGCCTACGCACCGGCGTATGATCCAGCAATTCTATATCATATTCTAACAAATGGGTGAGGCCCAATTTAGTAGTCAAAACTTCAGGATAAAGTTCTAAGACCCCATTCAAAATTTTCTTTTGTTCAGGTGATAAATGATTCAAAACATCCCCTCGCGAACTACAATCCCAACCTGAATCATCTCCCAAATCGGCAGTCAAAAGCACTTCACCTTTTTTCACAAGAAACTGATTCCGTGAATGGACCCTTATAGAAAGAAATTCTGATTTCAGGTGAGAACTTGAAATAAATGCATTCCTTAGCAAAATACAAAACTAACCCCGACTTTTCCCCAAAAGGAACACCCAATATCAAAGGTACGGATAAATAAGGGGCTATCCAGAACTTAATCTTCCAAGAGAAATGGGCGATTTTAATCTTGATCTCCGTCCACCCCAGGAATTCCATTTGCAAGGAATTAGCCACCAGACATGAAATCTTTTCTTTAACTAAAGGAGATTTCTTGCAAGCCTTGTCAATTTTCTGGTAAATAAATTCTGACATAATATTAATGGTGGAGCCACTGTCCACGAGACCCGCTACCTCAAGATTGTCACATTCCACTTTAACATAGGGCAAACTTCTCTTAGAAAACCCCTGGATGCGCTCACTACGCCCAACAGCATTCACCTTTTGACAGGGCAATTTTCTATAATGCTGAGGAATACTGGAAAAATAAGAACTACTACGTATAGCCTCTTCCGGGGGTCTACTTGGACAATTCCGCCGAATGTGCCCAGGCCTATGACAATAAAAACATGACCTGCCATTGGATGTACTGGCCGATGGCCTAGATCCCTGACGATTATCTACTGTAATAGATCGCACAGGCATATCCTATAACCTGAATTTTCAGTTCTCAACCCATCAGATAAAGCCACAGAATTAAGTTTGGCACACAAAAGATTTAACTCGTGGAAATTGGTAGGCCTGTCTTCAAAACTAACCAAACTCCTAGTTTTCGGAGACATTCCATCTAAGATGTGTTGAACAATTTGGGCTTCAGGTTCTATCATGCAAAAGCTTCGGCATAGCACCTAATATTCTGGACATAATCACAAAACTGTTCATTTTCTGCCTGGACGCGATAATACATTTTACTCAAATATCGCAATCTGTCTCTAGATGAAAAATAATAACCAAGCAAACTCCCGTGGAATTCCAGTAAGTCCTTATCTTCCTTCACGGCTCTACCCGCCAACTCCTTTAAGCTTCCTTTCAAATTCGCGAAACATAAAGCCAAAATCTGTTTGACATTAAATCCAAAAATTTCAGTTTGGCACCTAAGTTCAGTCAAAAATACTAAGAACCTAACAACTTCATCCAAAGAGTGGTCGCTAAAATTCTCTAACTTGCCTAGTAACTTACTAAGCGGATGGGGTAATTTGGCAAAATCATTATACCTTTCAGCACCCCTATTGTGAACAATGTGCGCAGGAGACTGTTGAGTTTCTTTAATACTAAAAGAATCATTCGCAAAAAATGTTTTAGGAGAAATTCCAAAACCTCTCATTACATTTCCAGCTAATTGATATCTAATTTGACTTTTTCCAAAGAAATCTCCTGGACAAGTAGCCAAAGCAATTTACTAATTTCCGGCGACATATCTAATTGTAATAGATCATTGCTCGAAAATTTATTCCGTCTTAGCAATAACGGCCGGTACCTCCAACTGTGGCTTAATATGTTGCAAGTGCTTAATATCAACAGGAATAGTCAAATTATCCTTCTATATCTTGGTTAAATTTGGAACGGAATCGTCTGGATCCACTGTGATCCCTCGGACTGATAATTCATAAAGAAGATCGGCTTTCAACAGAAACTCAAGTGGTACGTCTGTTCGGTTACTCATGATGAATCGAGTTACAAAATTTAAGTTAATAGAAAATGAATGTTAGGTTTCAGAAATATAATATCAATGAAATTAAGTTTCAAAATTTAAGTTAAGAATTGAAAATAACTGTTAGGTTTCGGAAATCTAATATCGATGAAGTTAAGTTTCAGAATTATTGCTAAGAGTAGAAAATGACTGTTAGGTTTCGGAAATAGGACAATGAAACTGTTAAGTTTCTGAATTATAATATCAATAAAATTAATTTTCAAAATTTAAGGTAAGAATACCAAATGACTGTTAGGTTTCGGAAATCCAATTATCAATGAAATTAAGTTTCAGAATTTATGTTAAGAGTAGAAAATAACTGTTAGGTTTCGGAAATCTAATATCAATGAAATTAAGTTTCAAAATTTAAATTAAAAATTGAAAATGACTATTAGGTTTCCGAAATATGTCAATAAATTAAGTTTCAGAACTTCAGTTAAGATTGCAAAATTGTGGTCAAAGTAGAAGTATAATATCAGTGAGGTTAAATTTCAATAAGAATAGCCACACGATCCTTAATTCCAAAAATTACCCAAAGTGCGTTTAACTTACTTCAAAATAATACAGTTATCATGAAGCATGAAAAATGGCTTAGTGAAAAATTAAAAAAGAACTCCGAAATTCTTAAAGTACTCAGGTAGCAAAAATATTTTTTTCTTCTTTTTTTACCCTTTAAGTTAGGGTAGAACTAAGCAATGAAAAATCAGTCCAGTAACAAAATTTGAAAAAGTATGCTTTAGCAAATTTTGAAAGGTCAATGCTATAGTAAATTTGAAAAATCAATGCTGTAGCAAAATTTAAAGAAAACAATGTTTTAGCAAATTTTGAAAAACCAATGCTTTAGCAATTTGAAAAATCAATGCCGTAGTAGATTTGAAAAATCGATGCTATCGCAAGTTTGAAAAACTGAACTACTCAACATGCCAGTAGCAAAAATGGTACGTTAATATACTCCCAATATCATAATGTTTAATACAAAACAGGAAAAGCTGAACTACCATAAATGCCGATACAAAATGCAGATCCAGCCCAACCTCAGGCACTGGATCAAAAATCTAAGTGGTTGAGATACTGTTGAAAAGTCCCCAAAAAGATCCAAATTTGAAAAAAGGCATTTCTCGAAAAAATGTACTGATGGAAAACAGAGCTCAAATTAGAAAAATGGGGTCAAAAACCTAACCACACTCTGCTACCACTTATTTGTGCCCCCTTTCGGGTCACTCTTACATACGTCGGAAGCTTAGAACATATGATTTATGAAGTAGATCGGGTTTCGACCATTTTTGCTAATCGGTGACGCTACTGTTTAACATCAAAAGCTGGGCACCCATTATTACAATAATGAAGCATTGAACAGATTAAATATCATTTACTGGAAAGAGATGGGAAATATATATGGCGAAATTGGTATTTTCTAGAACAACTTTATTAACATTTGGAATTATAACATGTAAGATAATATATTCTTTGATAAAACGACGATGTTCAACCCTATGAACACTTTATTTCTTGAATTCAACCTTTGGAATGACTAAAAAGTAAGTCTATCTATACATTTCTTGATGTATACAACAACCTTGAACCTTGAGCAAGGGCAATACCCCACAATAATTTAAATACACTTTCCTAAAGGCCCCGTCTCGTAAAAATCCCCTAAAACCCAAGATAATTCCAATAATAAGTACTGCCTGTTCTAGAACACCCTGTAGTTAATAGCTAGTATCCCACATGAATAGAAAAACCAATAATCTTTAGGTTAGCCATAAATATCAATCCATAAGACAATCTAAATCCCTTAATGGCGTCGATGCTGAAATTCTACAGGCAAAATTCCACTCAAGGAAAAACCATGATATTACCTGATAACTGCCAAAGTACGGAATTACTGCCGGAATGCCAGAGAACGTGAAAGAATTTTGAAAACGGACGGACGTGATTTTACTGACTGACCAAAACATGAAGACAAGAAATTTTACATGAAATTTACATGGTGTAAAGGAGTCATTTCCAAGATCCAAACGTAACCGGTAATTAATACATTACTGAAAATTTGTGAAATGTTCAAAAGGGAAAATGTAGATAGCCAAAACGGGTGAGCACTGAAATAAGACTAAATTACTGCTTGCATTTGAAAATGAATATGGAAAGGTCTCACCCAATTATACCGTGCTCCTCAGACATCATGTTTCACGGCAGCAACGCCTACCAAAGCACACAAAATCAGATTACATGTTCATGACGCGATCACTGGATCCCAACTGCTGGCACGTTGCACCAGCCTAACCTCCCTTGCATTCCAACAGATGGCAGTGCGATCTAGTACAGCTTTTACAAAATATCGAGAACCATGCTGTTTAGAGTGGGTGAGTTTACAGATTTTACATCATTTTTAAGTTAATTGCAGTTGGCTAAATTTAATGAGTGTTTGAATACTTTCAAATGAGCCGTATTCACGGCTCAAACTCCCCTGTCTGCCCAAAATAACGTCGAAGAATTTATTTCCCCAAATTTTCTTTAACCTTGAATCTTATACTCTTTTTAAACTGGATATTGTATCTTATACACACACAGCCCTCTGAAAAAAAAAACAACAAAACAAACACACAAAGCACAATCTTTAATCTTGCGACTGCCGAAATGTTTCCATGCCTTGCCCGATGCCCCGCAGCAACTTCAGGAATCCACGTTCGCTGACATTTCTAGAAGAGTTCCATCCTTCTTGGGCCACTTCACTTATTTCCCCCGGGCGGGAGATAAACACCAAACACCAGCTGAAGAGAGAAGACCATGAGCATGTCCAGGCGCACAGGAACTGAGGTCACACCTGACCAACATTTTAGCAGGAACCATCCAATCTGCACCCAACAGTCAGGATACTCAGGGAGCCAACCGGTCGAGCGCCATCCAACTAGAAATCCCAATCACCAGGCAGAGCACGAAGAATCCAAGAGGCTTCGGCCGAAGATGAGAAGTTCAGTTGAGGGTGGAAAAACTTATCTCAAGAGGCGGTCATCATCGACCGTCCAAATAGCGGAAACCATCTCAAGTCAGGAGCTGCCAGACAGATCTTCAAAAACAGCAAGACTCCGAATCCACAATGTGCAGAGGTGTGGTGATCCAGGAGGGCATGCCGCCAAGGGACACGGAAAAGTAGGAAAACCTTCAGAAAATAGATGGAAAACAGCTTGGAAAAGACAGGACTGAGGTAATCGGATTTAAATTACCAGCTCATAGTAATTTTATGTGATAAAGGATCCTGCACAGTAAGTTACTTCCAGCAGTTTCAACTATAGCAACTTGACTACTGCATGTCACAGGAATATAGCCTTTCCATCGATGCTTTACTGCACATCAATAGCTTAGGTGACTTTTTGCTAAATGCTTGCTCTTGAAGTAGGCTTCAACTTTATCCCAAATGCATGACTGCTTGGGTAAATATCATACTGTTGATGCTTGTTTTTTTCTTTTCTGCTTATCCCATATTTAATTTTCTGGCACAGGAGCCCCCATGCCTAGAATCTTCCAGAAGACAAATTGCATGAATACTTCTGACAGCACGGTTTCTTTGTTTAAACCTTTTGCTGTGTACCATACCATAGCATGAGTTCCATAAAACAACATTTCCACCCTCCAACACTCGGCTCTTCCTCCTAGTGAATTTGCTCCTACCACTCTCTCTGCATGCCTCTCAGCTTGTTGGTGCAACAGAATGTTTCTGCAACCCACACTGCAGCTCAGCAATGCGCCATCTCATAGGTGCTTCTCTTTTGATTACAGGAACCATTAACTCCAGACGTCTCCGGAGCTGGAACCACCAATGGGCCGGCACAAGACAGGACTCGGTCAGTCAACAAGGAGAAAAGAGAGTCTGAACAGGCCCCCCTCATCTAAATCCAGTTACCATTCCGGGCCGAAATACACGGCCTACGGACATCATCCTTGGGCAGAGCATAACCAAACTGCAACATAAAATCCATACGTACAGTATACGTGGAACAAATACATAGCATGAAAAACTTTAACATTATGAGTGAAATTTATTATACTTTCCTCTGTTTTTTAATAAACAAAATCCCAAAAATGAGTTGAGATCCTGTGCGTATATTTATTACCCGATTTTCCCGAACAAGAATTCACGTTCTGCAACTTCCTGAACCTACCCTAAAATCTAAATAACTACCATGTTTAGATTTACTTCAAGGCATTCAATAATAGCACAAATAGAAAAAGCTAGAGTATTTAATTGCGTCCCAAAAATAAAGAAACTAAAGACTGACGTCTAGGGAATTATTCACGAACTGCAACCTGACAACGGAACAAAATCGAAACGTCCAGCTCAGGGGCTTCCGGAAGTACCAGTGAGCTGCCCACCCCGAAATATCTTAAAACGCAACCTCCTTACAGGAATTATCATAAGAATATCAAAACGTATTCGTGGATCTATCAGTCCTCCCAGCAAGAAGTAAGAGGGAGCCCAAAATACCAAGCAAACCCAACATTCAATTAAGTAAATTTCAGCAAAATTATAGTTTAAACCAAAACCCTTTCCAAAATGCCAAAACCCAATTTTGGTTTTATGATATTACCCCAAAATAGCAATATGCCATAACCCTGATCCCAATATTAAAAATTTTGAATACAGCTAAAGAACAACTCTAATTCTCCTTCAAAATGTTAATAGAATATCCAGGACAGATGCTAATTAAAATTTATTGAGGATCAGCTAAACCTGGTTTTAAATGAGACACATGGCATCGACGTCTTTTGCCATCAAAACAATTCTGTAAAAGGACGGTAACGGGTGTAAGAAAAGAAAGAATCCTATAAGGTCCCAAAAAACGTTCAGACAATTTTGCGGCTACCTTATTCACTGCACTACTCTTGGGAAAACTTTTCACCCACACAGCATCTCCTTCTTTAAAGGGGAAGGGTCTACGGCGTTTAATGTATCTTTCCATATTCCTTCCATGTGAAATCTGAAAATTCTTCGCCGCCCTGTTCCACATATCCTTGACTTGTCCGGCCCGATCCGGACCTGGCAACAAATCCTGAATAGACCACAGATTCGACAAAGGATTGTTAGGCTTGAAATTTTACATAAGAAATAGGAGAGAAACCATGAGCCTCATGGCGTGCTGAGTTAAAAGCGAATTGTAACCAGAATAAATTCTGGTTCCACGACGCTTAATCTTGAGCATGGTACGCAATTAAGGCACTCCGTAAATTCCTATTGAAGCGTTCAGCCAAATATGGTTGAGGATAATAAGGCGACGTAGTACAATGCTTAATACCCAGATCGAAGCAAAACGTCCGGAAGGAGGCAGAAACAAAATAGCTAGTATTATCTGACACTAAATTACGAAGAAACCCGAACACAGAGAAAACCCTTTTTAAACATTCCACGGTATTTCTAGTGTTAGCATCCTGTACTGGAAAAAGCCACAAAAATTTTGTGAAGGCATCTACAATAACAAGAATATAAAGGTTACCTGAGCGCGACCGCGGAAACTTCCCCACATAGTCGATAAATAGACGTTCAAAAGGGGCCTGAGGGACCTGAGAACTCAGGAATCCCAAATTACTTCCCTGATTATGCTTAGCTTGAGCGCAACGAGCACATGATCGCACTCGGGCCCTTATGTCGGTTTCCATACCACGCCACAGAAAACACTCCCGAATTTTGGCTCTGGTCTTAAACAGTCCTAAATGTCCGCCCACTCATGAAAGAAACTGAATACCATGTCAATTAAGACTGAAGGTAAAATAATCTTTCCCTTCATTAAACCTCGGTCAGCACTATGCAACACTCCCTTCTTCAGCACATACTGAGAGAGCACACGACCAGCTTGAAGATCTCTAATTAACGGGCCTAACTCAGGGTCAGATTCTTGATGGAGGGCCAAAGATTTATAGGCCAAAGGAAATTCTGACATAATCCCACTGACTAAATGTATATCCTCAGATCCACAGCTAACAGCGCTGACCTCACTACTTTCGGGCCTGGCTAATGATTCTGAAATCTCAATTTTCTGATCTTCTACCAAGTGGTCGGGAGACATACTGAACATGCGCGATAACGCGTCTGCCACTGCGTTCTCAGAAGCTCTGATATGCTTATCAGAGAATTTAAACGCTGAGAGACGGACCGCCCAGCGGGAAAGTCGCCCAGTGGTGCGAGGTTTAGCCAAAACCCAACTTAGGGCCTGACAGTCAGTTTCTAGGTCAAACTCGGTATGCTCTAAATACATCCGAAATTTCTCTACTGAAAAAATAACAGCTAACGCCTCCAACTCGTAAGCAGCATAGGCCCGCTCCTGAACAGTTAATGTCCTAGTAACATAAGCTATCGGCTTGCGACCGTCCTCAAAATTATGCAGTAATACCGCGCCCAAAGCTACCGACGAAGCATCGGTCTGCAACACAAACCTCTTAGAAAAATCAGGGATACTCAGAATTGGCGGATTCATGACCATCTTTTTCAATGTTTCAAAAGCCTCTTGTTGCTCGGAACCCCACTGGAATTTCATACCCTTCTTTCTGAGAATGTTCAGAGGCGCAGCTCTATCAGCCAAATTTGGTATGACCCGATGAAAGAAATTAACCATGCCCAGAAATCTGGCGACTCCTTTCGCATCTTTGGGGGGAAGATACTCTCTGATAGACTTAGTCCTATCAAAGTCAATCGTAACTCCTTCAGGTGACACAACATGAACCAAGAAAGAAAGCTTTGATGAAGCCAATGAGACTTTAGCTGGGTTCACGGTCAGACCAGCGTCTTTGAGCCGATTCAATACCAGCGCAATATGGTCTACATGTTCCTTAAAGGTTTTAGAGTATATAACTAGGTCATCCAGGTAATATATCACAAACTCAAACTTAACAGCACCAAATATTTGGTCCAGAAGGCGCGTAAGAACCTGGGCGACAGTAGCTAACCCGAAAGGGACTCTAGTAAATTCAAATAAGTTCCAATCAGTATTGAAGGCAGTTAGCCTTCTAGACTTCTGAGATAATGGGATCTGATAATATGCTTGGTTAAGGTCGAACGAAGTAAAATACTTCGCCTTCCCAAACCAACTAAATGATGAATGGATGTCTGGTAAAGGCACTGAGTCTATCTTTGTCTTTGAATTTAAATACCTGCAATCCACCACTGGTGTGAATTTACCTTCCCCCTTTTCAACTAGAGACATCGGGCTACTATAATTAGAACTGGAGATAGTGATAACCCCATCATCCAACATTTGCTGCATAAGTTCTTTCATGACCTTAACCTTGGGAAGAGACAGCCTATATGGCGGCCTACGCACCGGCGTATGATCCAGCAATTCTATATCATATTCTAACAAATGGGTGAGGCCCAATTTAGTAGTCAAAACTTCAGGATAAAGTTCTAAGACCCCATTCAAAATTTTCTTTTGTTCAGGTGATAAATGATTCAAAACATCCCCTCGCGAACTACAATCCCAACCTGAATCATCTCCCAAATCGGCAGTCAAAAGCACTTCACCTTTTTTCACAAGAAACTGATTCCGTGAATGGACCCTTATAGAAAGAAATTCTGATTTCAGGTGAGAACTTGAAATAAATGCATTCCTTAGCAAAATACAAAACTAACCCCGACTTTTCCCCAAAAGGAACACCCAATATCAAAGGTACGGATAAATAAGGGGCTATCCAGAACTTAATCTTCCAAGAGAAATGGGCGATTTTAATCTTGATCTCCGTCCACCCCAGGAATTCCATTTGCAAGGAATTAGCCACCAGACATGAAATCTTTTCTTTAACTAAAGGAGATTTCTTGCAAGCCTTGTCAATTTTCTGGTAAATAAATTCTGACATAATATTAATGGTGGAGCCACTGTCCACGAGACCCGCTACCTCAAGATTGTCACATTCCACTTTAACATAGGGCAAACTTCTCTTAGAAAACCCCTGGATGCGCTCACTACGCCCAACAGCATTCACCTTTTGACAGGGCAATTTTCTATAATGCTGAGGAATACTGGAAAAATAAGAACTACTACGTATAGCCTCTTCCGGGGGTCTACTTGGACAATTCCGCCGAATGTGCCCAGGCCTATGACAATAAAAACATGACCTGCCATTGGATGTACTGGCCGATGGCCTAGATCCCTGACGATTATCTACTGTAATAGATCGCACAGGCATATCCTATAACCTGAATTTTCAGTTCTCAACCCATCAGATAAAGCCACAGAATTAAGTTTGGCACACAAAAGATTTAACTCGTGGAAATTGGTAGGCCTGTCTTCAAAACTAACCAAACTCCTAGTTTTCGGAGACATTCCATCTAAGATGTGTTGAACAATTTGGGCTTCAGGTTCTATCATGCAAAAGCTTCGGCATAGCACCTAATATTCTGGACATAATCACAAAACTGTTCATTTTCTGCCTGGACGCGATAATACATTTTACTCAAATATCGCAATCTGTCTCTAGATGAAAAATAATAACCAAGCAAACTCCCGTGGAATTCCAGTAAGTCCTTATCTTCCTTCACGGCTCTACCCGCCAACTCCTTTAAGCTTCCTTTCAAATTCGCGAAACATAAAGCCAAAATCTGTTTGACATTAAATCCAAAAATTTCAGTTTGGCACCTAAGTTCAGTCAAAAATACTAAGAACCTAACAACTTCATCCAAAGAGTGGTCGCTAAAATTCTCTAACTTGCCTAGTAACTTACTAAGCGGATGGGGTAATTTGGCAAAATCATTATACCTTTCAGCACCCCTATTGTGAACAATGTGCGCAGGAGACTGTTGAGTTTCTTTAATACTAAAAGAATCATTCGCAAAAAATGTTTTAGGAGAAATTCCAAAACCTCTCATTACATTTCCAGCTAATTGATATCTAATTTGACTTTTTCCAAAGAAATCTCCTGGACAAGTAGCCAAAGCAATTTACTAATTTCCGGCGACATATCTAATTGTAATAGATCATTGCTCGAAAATTTATTCCGTCTTAGCAATAACGGCCGGTACCTCCAACTGTGGCTTAATATGTTGCAAGTGCTTAATATCAACAGGAATAGTCAAATTATCCTTCTATATCTTGGTTAAATTTGGAACGGAATCGTCTGGATCCACTGTGATCCCTCGGACTGATAATTCATAAAGAAGATCGGCTTTCAACAGAAACTCAAGTGGTACGTCTGTTCGGTTACTCATGATGAATCGAGTTACAAAATTTAAGTTAATAGAAAATGAATGTTAGGTTTCAGAAATATAATATCAATGAAATTAAGTTTCAAAATTTAAGTTAAGAATTGAAAATAACTGTTAGGTTTCGGAAATCTAATATCGATGAAGTTAAGTTTCAGAATTATTGCTAAGAGTAGAAAATGACTGTTAGGTTTCGGAAATAGGACAATGAAACTGTTAAGTTTCTGAATTATAATATCAATAAAATTAATTTTCAAAATTTAAGGTAAGAATACCAAATGACTGTTAGGTTTCGGAAATCCAATTATCAATGAAATTAAGTTTCAGAATTTATGTTAAGAGTAGAAAATAACTGTTAGGTTTCGGAAATCTAATATCAATGAAATTAAGTTTCAAAATTTAAATTAAAAATTGAAAATGACTATTAGGTTTCCGAAATATGTCAATAAATTAAGTTTCAGAACTTCAGTTAAGATTGCAAAATTGTGGTCAAAGTAGAAGTATAATATCAGTGAGGTTAAATTTCAATAAGAATAGCCACACGATCCTTAATTCCAAAAATTACCCAAAGTGCGTTTAACTTACTTCAAAATAATACAGTTATCATGAAGCATGAAAAATGGCTTAGTGAAAAATTAAAAAAGAACTCCGAAATTCTTAAAGTACTCAGGTAGCAAAAATATTTTTTTCTTCTTTTTTTACCCTTTAAGTTAGGGTAGAACTAAGCAATGAAAAATCAGTCCAGTAACAAAATTTGAAAAAGTATGCTTTAGCAAATTTTGAAAGGTCAATGCTATAGTAAATTTGAAAAATCAATGCTGTAGCAAAATTTAAAGAAAACAATGTTTTAGCAAATTTTGAAAAACCAATGCTTTAGCAATTTGAAAAATCAATGCCGTAGTAGATTTGAAAAATCGATGCTATCGCAAGTTTGAAAAACTGAACTACTCAACATGCCAGTAGCAAAAATGGTACGTTAATATACTCCCAATATCATAATGTTTAATACAAAACAGGAAAAGCTGAACTACCATAAATGCCGATACAAAATGCAGATCCAGCCCAACCTCAGGCACTGGATCAAAAATCTAAGTGGTTGAGATACTGTTGAAAAGTCCCCAAAAAGATCCAAATTTGAAAAAAGGCATTTCTCGAAAAAATGTACTGATGGAAAACAGAGCTCAAATTAGAAAAATGGGGTCAAAAACCTAACCACACTCTGCTACCACTTATTTGTGCCCCCTTTCGGGTCACTCTTACATACGTCGGAAGCTTAGAACATATGATTTATGAAGTAGATCGGGTTTCGACCATTTTTGCTAATCGGTGACGCTACTGTTTAACATCAAAAGCTGGGCACCCATTATTACAATAATGAAGCATTGAACAGATTAAATATCATTTACTGGAAAGAGATGGGAAATATATATGGCGAAATTGGTATTTTCTAGAACAACTTTATTAACATTTGGAATTATAACATGTAAGATAATATATTCTTTGATAAAACGACGATGTTCAACCCTATGTACACTTTATTTCTTGCATTTAACCTTTGGAAAGACTAAAGAGTAAGTTTATCTATACATTTCTTGATGTATACAACAACCTTGAACCTTGAGCAAGGGCAATACCCCACAATAATTTAAATACACTTCCTTAAAACCCCCCGTCTCGTAAAAATTCCCTAAAACCCAAGATAATTCCAATAATAAGTACTGCCTGTTTTAGAACACCCTGTAGTTAATAGCTAGTATCCCACATGTCTAGAAAAACCAATAATCTTTAGGTTAGCCATAAATATCAATCCATAAGACAATCTAAATCCCTTAATGGCGTCGATGCTGAAATTCTACAGGCAAAATTCCACTCAAGGAAAAACCATGATATTACCTGATAACTGCCAAAGTACGGAATTACTGCCGGAATGCCAGAGAACGTGAAAGAATTTTGAAAACGGACGGACGTGATTTTACTGACTGACCAAAACATGAAGACAAGCAATTTTACATGAAATTTAAAGGTGCAAAGGCGTAATTTCCAAGATCCAAACGTAACCGGTAATTAATACATTACTGAAAATTTGTGAAAAGTTCAAAACGGAAAATTTAGGTAGCCAAAACGGGTGAGCACTGAAATAAGACTAAATTACTGCTTGCATTTGAAAATGAATATGGAAAGGTCTCACCCAAGTATGCCGTGCTCCTCAGACATCATGTTTCACGGCAGCAACGCCCACCAAAGCACACAAAATCAGATTACATGTTCATGACGCGAGCACTGGATCCCAACTGCTGGCACGTTGCACCAGCATAACCTCCCTAGCATTCCAACAGATGGCAGTGCGATCTAGTACCGCTTTTACAAAATATCGAGAACCACGCTGTTTAGAGTGGGTGAGTTTACAGATTTTACATCATTTTAAAGTTAATTGCAGTTGGCTAAATTTAATGAGTGTTTGAATACTTCCAAATGAGCCGTATTCATGGCTCAAGACCCCTTATCGTGACCCAATCTATATTGTGGGTTAGGTTATGTTGCCCTCGCGATTCTGATTTTCTTAATATAGTTTTGGGCGATCTCATTTAACTAGGTGCTACGCCTCTGGCATACCTTGCTTGCTGCTTTAATATTTAGTTGCCATATTTCACTTGTGTAGGTTTATACATTCTCTTTATCATTTATTGAATTCTATTAATGGGATTCAGGATTATTGGAATATCTTGGGATCCTTCTTGGGTACTTAAGGTTAGAATGGTCTAGTCATATTTAAGTTTTTTTGGTACTTTAAAGATTTTCTTTATTGCCATTGTTAGGTTATATTCTGTTACAAGGTTGTATGGATAGGCGGTTTAAACATATTTAAGCATACATATTGTGGGCTGTTATTTAAATTGATTGTATTTTTGAGATGTTACTGTATTTATTTTATTTATCATATAAATAAATCCCTATGTTTTGAAAACATTGTTGTCCAGGATTTTATATAATTCTGGCATTCTTCCAGCCTCCCTACGTCCCTCGTGCTTGGGGTTTTTAAGATCCATGGACCCTCGGTAATGCCCTTTAGCACCCTTCTGGTATTTTCTGGTTTTTGTTCATTCTATCTAAGAATTTCATGCAGGGCTGTAAACAAAAGATAATTATAATTAGCGACGCCTTATGATCTGGAATCTAGTGTATACATATTTTCTATTATCTACATTTTGACTGTTTGGAGTTTTTGGAGTTTAAATTGAAACAGTCTTAGAGATATTACTAATTCAGATATAACTAAATACCGGTATATTATTCGTTGCAAATGGAGCAGCTATATTATCTACAATCTTTTTCAATATCTTGGCAGAAATAGAATCTGAGCCAGGACTAGTAGTTTCCTTTAATCCCTGAATGGTGCTAATTACCTCGTCGTAAAAGAAACTATTACATCTAGTGAGGGACGTAGTACAATTTAAAGAAACATTCCTTCCAAAGCAGTTTTGAATTGTGTTATGTGGTTCAGTTGAAAAATGAGTAGCAAAAATATTTGCCACCTCATGACTGTCAGATATGATTTGTCCATTATGGTGAAGATTAATTTTTGTAGCTTTTTTCGTCCTGCCTAATTTGGAGTTAACAATATCCCATATTTGTTTTTGTTTATTACTAGAACTGCTAATCAATTGAGAATGGTGATTACGTCTTTGAGTATTTATACATTTCTTGTAGTCTTTCTTTTCTCTCTGTATAGTTGGAACAGATTCGCATTATTGTTCGAACTCCTTACTGCCGTAAATAAAGCTTTTAGTTCATTTCCTTTTTCAATTAGGTCATTTGTTATCCAATTTTTGAACTGTCTTGTACCATTATTATGACGAAATTTAGGATTTGAACAAAAGCATATATCCATTGCCCATAAGATGTTATTAATGAAACCATTAAATATAGTATCAACGTCAGCTGTACATTGATATAACCAAGCAAAGTTAATTGTACTGAAGAGTAATAACAAAGTGTTCAATCAAGATTCTGTTATTTTCCTTCCACAGTTAGGAGCTTCATTATTAACATTATCATTAGGTGTATCGGTATTAATTTTTATGTCATAACATAAAGCCAAGTGATCTCCTAAGTTGGGTTCAATGACTCTAAACTTCTCACAGGTATCATCATTTGTTATTAAATAGTCTATTTTTGTTGACGTCATCTTACCGTTTACATAATAATCAATGGAGGAACAATACTGGTACCAATTTGGTCTTTTAGCAGAGATGATAAGATGTTTCACATGAGCAATGTGTTTTCTCAGATACAAGTAGGTCATAAAGTCTAAATGTGTTTTGAATTTCTTAAGTAGGAGTTTTCGTTTGGCTATGGCATGTTCAATTTCTGTACTCCACCAAGAAGGTTTAGTTCGAACCGGGGGTTTATGAGACGTAAAGAGTGGATGTTGTAAGTTAAGGTAATCTTGGAAGGTTGAGGTGAGAAGATCAATAGATGTATCGGAAGGCTGTTGCTTATTCAACTTGGACTGTATTTCCTGGTTAAATTTTGTCCAGTTTTTTTATTTGTGTTCGATGTGGTATGGATTGGACAGGAAAAAGAGGCGAATGTTTGTTTACCGCTATAATGATGGGGAAGTGGTCACTACCTAGGGTATCTGTCAGTGATTGCCATTCTGTATGAGGGATGGAAGTTGCCATAATGAAGGTCAGGTCCGTATGTAATGTATGTAATGTAATGTAATATGTATGTAATGCTGCATGTACATGCGCCTCGGCGCGCAGCACACGCGGCAAGGTCGCACGTGTGGGCAGGCGGGCTCGTGGCAAGGTTACCCATACAAGCCTCGTCCCAGACACCGATAGGGATTGGTGGCTTTGTAAAGGTGATAGTGAAGCAGTATATGAAGGCTGCGTAAACTAGTGAATGTATGTAGTCTGCTACATGTATTGTGACTCAACACATCTACCGTACAACAGAACAATACAACAACAACAACAAGAATGGCAAGCCAGCAGCAGATAGAGTCTATCAGCACCGACACATCTAATATGGAAGACGTCGTACTGACAGACGAGGACGAGTCGCCTAAAGCGTCGTCGTCTTCTTCTGCTGCTGCTTCCACGAAGAGAAAAGGAAAGTCTTCCGACTCTACAAACGACGACTTAATTATACCGACGAAGGTACGTGGTAAGTTTTCTTACGATCTACCTGAACTGCCAAAGGATTCTCCGGTGCAAGGAGTTGTAATTTGGAAGACGAAAGAGTCAGGGATTAGGTTCGACTATGATGTGGTGGATTATTTCATCTTATCCAGGGATGAAATGCCGTCTGCATTAGACATGGACTGGCACATAATGAATGTCTTTACCGACGGCGATGGGGGAGAATCACTTTCATCGGAGGACGCCCCTTTTGTACACCATCACCTATGCACCCCAAGGTGCAAAATGGTGGAATTCAAGGGGAAGGAGGAATGCCAGCATGCGTTTAATATCAAACGAAACCATGCAGAGCATCTCGTTCGAAGGCATTTCTCCTCAGCAGCAGCAACAGTCGTTAAGAACGACTAAAATAAAGATTTTAAAAATCCTGTAATACGTAAGCAAACTAACCAAGTACTGTTTAAAAAGCAATCCTCTCTGCATCGCATTGTTACAGAGGAAGAAGCAGACGACAATGACGGCAACTATGACTGGCCAACAAGCGACGTTACTTCTGATTCGGGCGATGATGACGATGGTGGCTTCGCCGGAGGAAGGGTTGAAGCGTCTGGCCGAGAAACTGCCGCTGCTGCAGCAATCCGACGACGACTTCAAGGAAGAGATGGAAGGATTCTACCTGATTCTGCTCGCTCTGATGGACGGGGAACAGAGGACGATGTCTTCCAGGAAATTGCTAGACACGGCGTCGACCTTACCATCATACATGACGTCGTGTTTAGCAAAGATGCCCAAGGACTGCAAAACCTGCTTACAGTCCTTATTGCGAGACAGCAGGAAAGACGGAACACCTGGTCCAACATATACAAGCACGTGGCCGGAGAAAGAAGCCACATTCACGTCGTCCACGCATGCCACATGGGACGTTGCCAATGCGTCCTCATCAAAGGGATTCCGAGGATACGACGATGCGGTCAACGCAGTGTTAAACGCATCGGGGAATATCAACCAGCCTACTTTGGAAACCTGTTCGGCTATTTCGTTCGAAAAGGACAAGGACAGATATTTGTACAAGTTCAAAGAACAGACGATGGGACCGTCGATCGTAGAGTTATCGACCTATCGGACCGTGAACGTCAGGAACGTCCCACGGAAGGATTGGTGGAGGAGTCGGAACTTCCATGCTCTGGTCTCGACTTCGGATCCCATCCTGGAGAACAGCACGAACGAGCTTCGAGCAGAAATCATGAGTTACTTGAACCGATTGCTGGAAACAAATCCGGAATCGGTGGTACTAGAAACTCGACCAAACAAATGATCCTGAACTACGTTGTGGGTCATCCGAGTTGTCCTGTATCAGGTATCAGCGAAACATTGGATTTTGTCATGCGATTCGGTTTAATAGATTCAAAAATTGTAAATCAGTGTATAAAATGTGCAGAAAAAATTATTAACAATATGGACTATATTCAAATTCAAAATTACGTTCATGGTAACAGTAGTCGTTTTGGTGAAGTCGATTGCGTTTTCGAAAGCGATAAAATACCGTTCGCAGAAACCTATCAACAGTGGCGGCTATTCAGGTGAAGTAGGTGAAGTAGCACTTCACCAGTATTTTTCCTTTACAATACGTTTATTTTTAAAGTTTATTTACAATATTTTTAAAGTTTATTTCAATATCACGAATGTTGGTTTTTACTATAAATGCATTTATGTAATTTTGTATTGCCCGCCACGAGTGGTGTCAAAGGAGGAGACGCCAGAGAGCTCCCGAGTCTTGCAAGGAAGCACGAAGCAGAACAAGTTATTTACTAGCCTTGATTCACTTCCCCTGTTCCATGGGTAGTCTGGTCCACTAAAAATGATGCTGGCTCATGCGGCAAGCAGCATTTTTCTCGCTTATCCCACATCCATGCTGAGGGGATCAGACTACCCACGAAGGTGTCGAGCTCCTCCTGCACTTGAATATAGAGCGTGTCGTCCTTCGGCTTCATGATGGCGCGCGGTTACCACAGCAAGCTGCTACAATGACAGTGTCTGGCAGGTTTCATACCTACTCCTCTTCTGCTAACAGCTCCATTAATAACAAAGCACCAATTTCACTTCCTCTACTCGTACCAAAGGTAATAAATGTTCGAAATCAATGTTTTTTACATAAATACCTGTTTTGAATTCTCCTCTGTCCAATAATATTTTCAGGAACGTGTCTGTGTGGCTTGAGAACTAAACATCGTGTATAAATAAAACGTATTTGGATTATATATCTTTTGGGGAGATTGACGACTTTTTCTTAATTTAATACGGTATCCTTATACTTTGAAGGGTAGTTATAAGCCAGCTATCGTTTGTACAAACTCAGGCTTTTAAGCCTTACATCTTTGGGCAAGGCTAAAACAGACTTTCATTCTTCACGATTTTATAAAAAAAATAACAATTTTGCTTAAATTTTCCACACGATTTGCATAGACGCTAAAAAGCTAGAATTATTATTTTTAACATTTTTCAATTAATTATTTAAAAGGTGTTTATAAACAACCATATACTTCATTGAAATATGAACGGTAGAGGAGCTTGGATTCTTCCTCATAAAATTAAATATCATTAACGGAAAAAAAAATTATAGGCGTTCGATTCTATTGCACAAAAGTGAGGCATAGGGATGAAACTAGAAGTTAATTTATTTAATGTGTGTCACCATATACCAAGACTACTGTGTACTGTGATGAAAGCCCACTGTCACGTGTCACAACACTGAACCATCTTCGGAGATCGTCTCCGATAGGACGCCATAGGACGACAACGTTGAATCACGACGTTTCATTCCTACAATGCATATTTTTTCATAGGCAATCATACGACATGTGACATATTAATCACTGCATATTAATGCCTTGAAGTATCCAGTAACGAGCTGAAGTTTATCAGATAAAATTGCATCTTTCCGACCCTTGCAAGCATATTAACTTATAAGATAAACAACAGTCATTGGTCGATATCCGAGGCATTGCTAAAGATTATTAATCAATTTCAAGTCTGCGTCGCATGAATGGAATATTCTGAATAATCTGATTAGGAGAATAATAATTACGATAAACATCAATAGATTCGCGGCGGAAAAGCAGGATCGAATTTATCTCATGAAACTCATAAACTCATTAAGAGTATTCCATGAATAAAATGTATCAGATTTTATAAATAATAACTATATTCTTACCCGCATTGTTTAAAATCAAATCATCATTGTGCCAGCTGTCAAATCACGACGTAGGCCTACTAAATGAAGGATCAAAAATGTTGCCAGACAAGTATCTTGTTTAGCGAATATTTCAATTCAGAAAGAACTTTTACTGCAGCTAGAAGAAATGCAGCCATTCTATGATGATATCACCGACAAGTGTGCAGCCTTAAAGGACTATCGAAGGATTGATTTGCTATACAAGACATAGGTGAGTTGGGTTATTAACGTAAGCATGTGGCATTTTTTTCCTCTTCACCTAATTTTCCGGCCACGAGCCGCCACTGCCTACCAAGTCTCCCAATAAAATGTATTTAAAGTCACTGTCTACGTTGAAGATATTATTCCAGAAAGTAGGTGTAATATGTTTGGAACTAGTGTTATAAATACCAATGATTTTTAGGTTCCTCACTGTTACTTCTATGGCTTGAAATGTATATGCATAATTGTTAATGATACGGAAATTGGTTATTGTGATACATTTTTAATAAATATGGCAACGCCTCCTCCTTTTCTATCTTTGTAATTTCTGATTGACGTGTAGTTAGGAATTTTAAGTTTTTTTTTTAGTAGAGGGCCAAGATTCGAGGATGATTATGATGTCAAAGTTATGTTGGTGGTGTAAATGTAAAATTTTTAAGCTTGGTGCGTACCATTGCAGTATCTTCATCCCAGACATAAGATAATACGCGGAATTAATGACGCAATTGGATTGGTAGTCTTCGAGCCTTACAGCACCTTAAGTGAAACAAATGAGGATTTATTGTAGAAGTTCTTTGATTTTATGTTTGACTTTCTCAAGATCACCCCTAAGGTGTTCCGGTGCTTCACTTTGTATCTTACTGATGGTCGTTAAGACTTTAGGTCTTGTCGGTTGTCGTAAGCTGGAGGTGTTACCTATTGATGGTATCCTCTTAAGTTGATGAGGTGAGAATGAATCATCATTCGGTGTCAAAGTTGACCCATTCCCCGAGGGTCGAGTCTGCTGTGTACTTACAGGAATTGTTGGATCCGGCACTCGACCATTGGGATAAATTCCGGTGTGCGCGGGCAAAGAGAGTTAAGTCCACCATCCTAAAAAATTGAGATATGTCCATAGAATTATAGATAAAGATGTTCTCTACATTTGTGTTAAGTCCAGTAAGTCAAATTCAAAATTGTACGGTAGTTATGGATGTGTGCCTCATGGGTTTATCTATCTCTAAATCTATGTTGGGATGGTATAGTGTGTTAAGTCACTCTAATTCTCAGTAACAAGAAAGTGAACTTAACTCTCTTTGCCCGCGCACCCCGGAATTAATGCTTTCTTGAACTTGTGCATTTCAAAGCGTTGGTGGCTCTCTTGTTCCTTTCGTTTAATTGGTGTATGAGTGGTGCGTGTCGTGGATACTTGTGATTGGTGAGATGGGGTATTTTTTTCCCGCTGAGGTTGAGGGTTTCCGCTGAGGGCGTTCTGTTATCCAGTCGTGGGAATTGGTTGAAATTGCTGAATATTATGCTTGTTTGTTGTTGCACCATTTGTGCATAAGATGAGAGTCCCAGGGCTATCTGCTTCGCTTCAAATCTAGAGACAGGAAGTGATTCCAGTTTATCGTTTATTTGCTTTTCCAGTTTATATGCTGGGCACTTCTCGATGCCTATTGTTTTATGATTGCCTTGGCAATTTATGCATCTCAGGTCTTTTACTGGGCACTCCCCCTGGTGTGGTTCCTTGCCACAGTAAAGGCACTTAGGTGTCGATCTACAATTTTTCGCACTATGGTTTAATTTCCCGCAGTTGAGACATATTTGTGTGCGTTCTAGATAAGGATCTACATTACATTTTTGGTGATATAGTGTGACTGAACGTGGCAGCTGTTGACTGCGAAATGTGAGTTTTACAATAAACTTCATTTTGTGTCCAATGAGGGTTTAATATAAGAAAGTAATTATAATTTTCCCACCTTATACCATCATTTAAAATAATAATGCTTCGAAAGTTTGCCTTTAATTCCTTAAATATTTATCCTTTTAACATAAAATTAATTATATACTATATAAATACCCCAGATTAAAATTATTTAGGCCTATTTATCTTTTGCGTCAAAGAATTAAAATTACAATAAAATGTCCCTGTTAAAATTAATCTTACGATTAAAAACAACGTAACATGTATAAGAAGAGCCAGTAAAGTTAAAAAAGTGTGTTGTCCTTAATGTATGTAATATCAATATTACCGGTCAAAGTCGTAAAAAGTAGTAAATTGTGTAAGCACTTGGTTACCACAATGCCTACTAATTGCTTCACTTGATGTTGTTCTTCTGTTCTCTTCTGCTGTAGCCTATATTGTTGTTTTCTTGAAGGAAGTAAGGAGGCCAAACGTCCAAGTATTATTTACTTTTGTAGTGAGGAATGCATTTCTGTTTTTAAAAAACCATCTTCAGCCTATTAATAAAGTTTACAAAAACATTTGTTGAGAGCAAGGAAATTATTAAGCACCCTATAGAACAGTCATATTATTAATATTACCCTTACCTTGTATCTATAGCCGTATGCACACTAGATGTTGTGTAGTACTGTTGATGATTTGCTTGCAGTTATTGTATTTATGGAGGTTGAGTGTGTTCATTAATTAGAGCAAATAATGGGTTCTGCTCTATAGTATTTTCATTCAGTATTTTATGTCTGTATGTGTATATTTCCAGGTTTTCCAAAGTATTTAATTTATAACCTTTATTTTCTCTGTGTATAATTTTCATTGAGTTTTCTATGGTGTTATGTTTATGGTTTTCATCTAAAAGGTGTTTTGCGAATGCTGATTTTCTTTTATTTAGTCTATAGTCAAGGGTGTGTTCATGATATCTGGTCTTGAATTGTCTGCCTGTTTGCCCAATATAAATTTTTATGACATGTAGTACAGTTTAGACTGTAAATTCCATTATCAGTATATTTATCTGTAGTGTTGTTTTTTTATTTGTATAATTTGTTTTATAAATTGTTGTTGGTTTTGTAGGCGATCTTAAAGTTGTTGCTTTTGAATAATTTAGTAATGTGATGAATTCTAATGTCTTTATATGTAAATGTTAAGTATTTCCTGTCTTTCTTCTTGTTATTATCCATAGGTGTCAAGTTCGAAGTTTTAGTCTTATTTATATTCATGGTTTTTCTTTGTTTTTTCATTAATTTTATTGTGGTATTTGTTTTGTACCCATTATTGTTGCTATTGGAAGATAGTGTAAAGTCCTTTTTTTATATTCCTTATTTGACATGGGAATGTTCGGAAGTCTGTATATCATGCTATTGAATGCTGATATTTTATGGTTTTATGGGTGATTAGACGTATTGTGTATCACTGTATCTGTATAACTGGGTTTTCTATATACTCCACAATTAATTTTATTATTTTTCCTATTAATGCTAAGATCTAGATAGTTTAGAACTTCTTGTTCTTTTTCGTATGCAAATTTTAAGTTTATGTTCATGCTATTGAAATTTGAGATTATTTCATTAATTAGTGAGTATTTGCAAATCAGACGATGTCATCTACGTAACGCTGATAGAAATTTATATTGTGTTTTTTGATGATTTTTTCCACCTGTTTTTCTTCTAGATTTTGTAAAAACATTTCTGATATCGTTCCAGATAGGGGTGAGCCCATGGCTAAACCTTCTTTCTGTATGAAAATATTATTATTGAACATAAAATAATTTTTTTGGAGTACTACTGCCGTTAAATTTAATATCTGTTCTATTATGAGTGAGTTTTCATTATGTGAATGTAATTTACTCTCTATTATTTGCAAAGTCTCATTAACCGGTATGTTCGTATATAGGTTCTTAATGTCTAGTGATATAAGTGTTTCATCTTTACGTAGTGTGTGACGTACTATTTGAGTGAGAATATTTATTTGAGAGGCGCCACTCACTCTTATAGACAATGAAACAACTACTTTAACACTTGACCTTCCAACTATCGACACAGAAATAATTGCCGACAGCTTCAGCCGAAGACGGGGTGGGTTAATGTTAGGAAGGTATATTATTTTATCCTTATGAAAAATTATCAAGTTTTCTTTCCCAAACAAATTTAACACAATTTTATTCAGTAACATGTACACTGATTAATTTACTTATTTAGTTTAGGTTGAGAGACCTCCTCAAATGAAAACATTATACAGTGAAAGAAGTCAGTCATTTGTCGCTCCTCTTCTTTATTCCAACTGAATACTGGTCGTCTTGACTGAATCCTGAAGTCCGAAAAAATACTTCTACTTTCTCAGTCCTTTTGAAAATAGGCCTCATACACATATAACACAGTCTGTAACTTAGAAAAATATTTCAACATCTGGTTATGATGTATACAAAATTTACTCACTGTAGGCCTACTCTGTTTCTAAACAATTCTTTAGCTACCTGGGCCTACAAGAATCCACAATCCTATTATGCCTCAAAACTGAACCGATTCTTTCTTAGAAGAAGATAAAACACACTTCTAACTTACTCTTCTTCCCACACAGGAGCTTAGTTTATCTCACCCTACCAAATTTCAAAATTATAATATTTTTCAATCCTAATCCTATTACTAACAATATCTTTGTACTTCTTAAATGATACGTAGAGAAATCCAAATACTTCACGTAACAAAACCTTGTAAAAATAATTATAGTTCTCTCAGTCTAATTCAAGACTCTTACCAACTGAACTTTATATATTAAATTTTTCCAGCCAATTTACTGTTACAGTACAAATATAAAATTTTACTTCTTACTTTATAATGTAATTTTTTTTTATCTGCGGGGAAAATATCCAATTCTCTCTACCATCTGTCCGCCTATTTTCTTCTTCTCGTAGCACAAGTTACTTCTTATTTAAGTTCGTTTATAGCTCACAGATTTATTACTTGCGGAGAAAAATATAGGTAATTGTACTTATCTGATTTGTACTGATGTATATCTGTCCATCACGCCACACGTCTTTAGGCAATGATCTCATCGCTGAATGACGACCCACACAGACGAATACCCACGTATTCTTGCAGTCGTATTCACTGCCAGCCATCACAATCGCTTCCCACATCTCCATATGCGGTTCGTCTATATTGGGGTAGAATTCCACTGCAGAAACACCGCCCCCAAGGTTGGCAGTACGCGGCTCGCAGACCCAGGCCAAGTTACATCCAATCTCAGTTGTAGGATAACAACCACGAAATCTCAGGAATCCACTCCAGTATCCCCACCAAACTCAGACCATCACAGGCCTAATCGACAGCGTCCTTGCTGCCGTCCCACCTCAAAGGATTACTTCCTCGAATAAACTTCCTCAGCACATCTTCAATCGTCGACTGACTACGCCGACTGTCTCCTGCTGACTCACTACTACCGATGACTACTGGTGACTCCTCACGACTGATCACTACTCATGACTGCTCCCGACAATTGACCCTCCACAACTCCTCACTACCTCATGACGACTGACTGTCCACCACTCCTGACTGCCTCCTGACGATTGACTCCAAGGTTGACACTCTGTGGTTCGCAGACCAAACGAACATCACCCACATATCCAATTGAATGCCTCTGATGTCGTCCAAAGTACACCATCCACATACCTGATAGTATGCCTCTGATGCAGTCCAACGTACACCACCCACATATCTAATTGTATGTTTCTGATGCCGTCCAATCAACTCCCTTATATTCTTAACTGTTCTCTCTGGAGTCTACATCACTGCTTTCTTCCAACCAACTCACTGCTCGGAACTTACTACTTCCTTCTTATAGTTCATTTACGATGACGGGTGCAGCACGAATTTTCTTCCACTTTCACTTTATACTGTACGGTCTGATGTAGTCCGAATTTTCTTCCACTGTGGCGGGGTGCGGTATGCACCCGCCCCACGGGCTAGGCCCGCTATCCTCGGCAACTTCCAGCTAACTCTCTTCTCGAAAAACTTCTCATTTACTGCAACTTAGAACTGCGGGGTGCAATATGCACCCGTGCCACGGGCTACGCCCGGCCTCCTCGCGAACATCTTATTAACTCTCCTCTCGAAAGCTTACTTTTTACTGACTGTCTCTCTTCAATTTTTCTTCCACTCCCACTCTGTTCTTTTCAAACTATTGCGCAGGCGCAGACTCTCGTACTTTCTGCCACAAACTGGTTCTTGTAGAGTAAAAGTTTAACAAACGCTGAGTGGTTACGGGTGGTTTAACTACTGTTCACTGCAAATATTTCCACGCGACCTTTCACTTCGTTACAGTGTAATCTTGTTGTACTTGTTAATTTTATAAGCTATTTAACAGTCACTTCCGTTTCTATTAAAGTTTTCAATTTTACTAGGGTTTAGTACGAAATTGTATTCAGTCGTCTTTTCCGCTGACGTCAGCCTTCAAGGTTCAGTATTTCTCCCGTATGGTGGCGTTTGTAGCGCGGCGTAGTTTTCCTCGGGGGTTGAGAATAATTAAGGTCAGGAGTTGTTGAATGCAGTCGAGTGAAAATGTAGTGTTCTTGGAACTATATACGCCACTCTCAGATTCGCCAGGGAAGTTCTGGGTGAGTGCAAAGTCATGGTTTTCTTAAATTAGTAAACTCTGTCTTCGGTAATAAATTCCCCATGTAAGAGTTACATTATTTTTCATATAGTATGATGTTGTTGTAGTGATGGCTTCAGCGGAAACCATGTTTCATCAGAAGTTAGGCATAGTTGCATTGTTTGCCGGGCGTGTCCCCGTTCTATGTAGCTGATGTAGACTCCGTACCTAAGACACCAATATATCTTGGGAATTATAAATTCACCGTTAGGTAATGAATAAGTTAATGGCTACCCAATTTGGTGGCAATATTGTGTACATTTTACGAGAAATGGAAGTTTATTGGGAGAACTGGTTCCAATGGTAGTACCTATGCAAAATCATCATCCATAATCCATCATCCATAACGTTAGCCTTCTGATTTATGTGAGACAGTTATGCGTGATAAATACAGTTTGCATTTCAGTCTGTATTGGACCTATAGTAGTTCATGCATCTTGGCTTGTTCCTTTAATGTTCTGTAAACTAAAGACATTAGTACTTCACTAGTATTATTAGGCTAGTTTATTTCATACATATATTCTGAAAGTTAACTTCACGTAATTCTGTATTCCGACTTGTACTTCGTCATAGTTCTTGAGGTCATGAACTCACATGTTTTAGCAAGTCGCACATTTCTTGCGTAATACATTCCTGTGTTCAGGTTTATATTTACCGGTGTTTGTACGTGCATCTTGTTGCTCGGCATTTGTTGTTAACTGGAATCCGTCCATTATTCAATATATATATATTTCAGAAGGAACATTAATTATTTCAAGGACTTCTATAGCCTGAAGAATTGTGGCTATTCTTACCCTGTATTAATATTCAAGGACGGGATTATATTAAATCAAAGTTTATATCTACTTGCCTTATCATTCCATTATTCGCTATATATTCCAGAGTGAACATTAATTATTTGAAGGACTTCTATAGCCTGAAGAATTATGGTATGCCTTACCCTGTATTAATATTTAAGTACTGGATCATATTAAATCAAAGTTATAACCTCTTGCTGCTATTATTCTATTATCTTGTTACACCTTCTAATTTAACTAATTGAAGTATTTCTATTGTTAAAAAAAAGAACTATAGCAATTTATATTTTGCCTTAATATTCAAGTTTGTATTTGTATTAAGCTAAAGTTACATTTTCTGGCTATTACTAAAACTTCCCTTCTTCTAGTCCATTATTTTGATCCATATTAAAGTTACATTTTTATAGCAAGTTTCAGTTTGCTCTTTAATTATTTAAAGTATATCTACATTCTAAAGAAGGCAGTATTTCATATTTTGCCTGAATATTTAAGTTTGTATTTCTATTAAGCTAAAGTTACATTTCCTGGCTATTACTGAAAATTCTTTAGTGGCCTTTCTTCCATTATTTTTCTGCATATTAAATATACCTTTCATAACAAGTTTCTTTTTGAAGTTTAATTATTGGTGGTATTTCTGTAGTCTGGTCAATTATAGGATTTCATTTTTCTGCTCCAGTATTTAAATATAACATCGTACTATCATAGAGCTTGCGGTTTCTTGTAATTAGTGAAGTTTGGTGTAGTTACTATAATTCTGATATTTTAGTAAACATTGCTTCACCTTTTCGTGGGAAGTTCCAGACTGAACTTTGTCTTTTTCAAGCGTTGCTATAGTCTTGTGATTTATCATATCTCATATTTTTTATTCTAGTTTTCATTAACTGTTTAGCGTTTTAAGAAGCTTTGCTTTTCTGAATGATTATTGAAGTATGTTAGGGTGAGCAGTAATAACAAGTACTCAAAATTCTATGCAAAAGTCCTAACCTGACTGTTGGTTATTAGCTCTTACGTATTTCTGTTATACATAGCATCGTTACCATTTTGATGGATTTATTAACTTTATTCTATACTAAGAATTCTTGGAATTTTCCCTTACTTGTGGAGGTGCTGCTAGCTCCGTTATCATTCCTCCCATTTCTTAGGGAAATTTAGGTAGTGGATGATTTTGCATAATTACTGCGTGTTTAAGTACACTTTACATTTTTCAATCTGGTGGAAAGGTTTAATGAATACTAACTGTATTCTGTTTATAATTCTATATACTCAACACATTCTTGAATATTTCACCCCTTATGGTTTAATGCAGGGATTCAAACATAAGCTTATATTACTACAGAAAATTGTAGTGGATATAGATTTATTCTATTGCAAATTTTTCAATAAGTTAATTATTATATTGTTGTTTTGGCTCCTCAAGCTGAGTTATCATTGCATTTTTGATCTCTCATTATTTGTAGAGCATTTTGGCTTATTGAACTAATTAATTGTGTCTTTCAAAAAAGGTTTCCCTTAATTATTTAATATATATATTATACCATCTGCATGGGTTATAATATTATGTTTTCTTATCGGGACATTCTCGAATTACAAATTTGATATGTAAATATATATTGCTTACCTAGAAGTCATTGGGAACCGTCGTTATTTTACGATCATATTGAATTTCTGTGGAACCAGTTTCTCATTATTCCAAATCCAAAGGAGTGCTCTGTACTAGGCGTTAGATAATAAATATTACAGGGGATATTATATTGCAAGTATTTAATTTAGCACTCTGTATTTATGTTTTTTAATAAATTTGGATGTCTTGTTGAGGAAAAGTCACCTGAAAGGAGCTTATAGTTCTTGTTATTTATGTATTTATGATATATTGTTGATCAATCATGAAAATACATTTATTGTTACAACTGTTGATGAAATTGCCTTGTTCTGGTATCTCTTCTGGCGTTATCCCACAGTGGCCACCGTCCATTTAGAAGCTGTTCCTTTCTACTACCTCTGGATAGGTCCTTGCTTATGCTTCCTGAGTTTTCCATATTGATTATCAGCATCTCCTTGGTGGAGTTCCCTTGGTGCCGACTAATAGTATATAGACCAGTAATTATTATCACACCGTACCAAAATAGATTTCCAAAGTCGGTACAACAGTCGCCACCACCTCACAATAAATAAAATGTTTGCTGATAACAGGAAACTTTTTTTCTATGATAAAACTCTACACAGTCATTTCTTTACAATAAGCTGTAATAATTATTTGAAATGATTTTGGATTTCTTCTAACATATTCTAATAGTCTCTGTCTTAACTCATCTCTAGTTCCTGTAGCTGATAATTACACTCTTAAACACTCTGCCTCTAAGAAAGTATTAAACCACTATCAAAAACTAGATAGGGAAATAATTACTCAAAACGAGATATATATTCGTTTGAACAGTGCAGAATATATTGTGAACCAACTTAAATTAAAATAGTGTTAAAAATAGTGTCCCCTAAAGTATTTATACAAAATAATTGGGAAATATACAATATATAGTATGCCTGTCCAGTATTCAGTAAGTTAAAATATTAAAACACTAAAAATTGCACATATACCATTTACAAAGATTTTAAAATATACAAAGGTAGTAATGTTGCATGGGTTAGCACCAGTCAGTTAGTTAAACAAACAATTTCTTAAGCCATTAATTATATACTCTGTACATTAAAATGTAGAATTACAACATCCTGTTGTCGTTGAAAGTATTGGTGTTCTGGGGATGACGACATGGATGGGTCTGGATGGGTCCAGAGATGGGACCGGATGACGTCACATCCGGCCAGGTGTTACATCCGGTTACACGATAAGCCGTTTTAGCGATAAGGCCGTCACGCATGGTTGTGAGGGGTTACACGATAAGCCTTTTGTGATAAGCCTTTTGGCGGAGGGGAGTGTGTCACGCAATGTGGCCACCCTAGCATCCGGTTACATGATAAGCCTTTTGTGATAAGGCCCTTCACGCGGAGGGATCGACCGCACTGTGTTCAAACCTCGACATGTTGGGACAAGTTATACGTATGCGCGTCAACGGTTTCGGCGGTTCGTTCAAAAATAGCGAGGTGTCCTGGGTCAACGGTCCATCACACCTGTGGTCATAGTCGTTATAGGCAGCGTCTATATTTACGAGAAATCGATACCATGCGATACCGCTACGATGAATAAATTTATCGATTGATTGTTATTTTATCCCCCAGCCAGATTGGCCGAGCGGTCTAAGGCACCAGACTTAAGTTCTGGTCCCAAAAGGGTCGTAGGTTCGAATCCTACATTTGGAATACATTTTAAATTTAATATTCAATATTCAATACAGTTTTATCCTGTCTGGACCGATATATACCCATGCTGCCAATACATTATGCATTGCATGCTTTATCTTAGATTACTATTGTAACAATTTACTGAATACTGATCAAACAAAAGTAATTCATCCTATTATTATGGGGAGAACGAGAGATCGAGAGGGTATATTTTACGAAGTATTCTTACTCATATAAATAGATGGTATAGTATGGAGTAATTTTCTCACATCTAGTAACGTTCCATTATTTCCTTCTTACAGTTCTTTAAGTCTTATATTGTAAGTTGCATAAAACAGCATAGAAGCGGTACGGGAAAGGATTTTTGTCAAAGTATCATTCTCTAAGACAAATAAAAAATATATATTTTAATAAATTATTTTTAAAATAATTGCAATGTAGCCTTAAGAGAACATATAAAGTGGTCTCATCATTACAGATTTCTAAAGAATATTCACATCGAGCCGGGTACCGAGAGTGAAGGTGTGTTTGGATACGATTTTCCAAAAAGCAAGAGTATAAATATATTTTATATGATTATAATATTATTAATTTTATACTATTTCGTAAACGTTTTTTTGATGTGGGGAGAGACGCGTTGGTCAAGGGTTAAGAATGGGCCAGTGGTGACCGTTCTAAAATAACCGCGATACAAGCGTCTCGTCCTCAGCCCCCAACAAACCAGGCGATAATTAACCATCATAATGAGGCTTGTTAAAATAGGTGCACGAAGTACACCTGGTGGCTACTACTACCATAATGTGGCATTTGTGTGAAAGGACACGCACTGCGTATTGTAACATTAGAGACATGCTACAATTTATACACATATGGTGACAATCGTGTGAAAAATGGACTCACTTCTTCTTCTTCTTATTATTAAGGCGCTACAACTTCAAAGTTGAATGTTTTGGCCGTCTCAACAATTCTTTTCCAGGATTTTCTATTCTGTATCTCTCCCATTCAGTTATTTATTTTAAGCTTCTTCATGTCGTTCACTACTTCATCCTCCCATCTGTTCTTTGGCCTGCCCACTGTCCTCGTTCCTAATGGTCTCCATTTGTATATGCCTTTCACTAGCTTTTCGTCTCCCATTCTCTTAACATGTCCGAACCTGCTTAGCCTCATAGCTCTAATGAAGTTTATTATATTTTGGTTGTGTATCAGCTCATCTAATTCTTTATTGGTTTTTATTCTCCAGCTTCCATCTCTGTCTTTGGTGTCTCCAAAAATCCTTCTCAGTATTCTTCTTTCAAAAACTAACAGTTTTTGTTTGACTGACTCTATTAATACCCAGGTTTCACAGGCATAGGTGGCAACTGGCCTAATTATGATCCAATACAGCCTTAGTTTGGCTTTTTTAGTTATCAATTTACTTTTAAATAGAGTTTGGTTGGCAAAATATGCTCTATTGCCATTGCTAATTCGTTCTTTAATTTCATCTTCTATCGAGTTATTGCCATTTAGTGTTGTTCCTAAGTATTTGAATTTGTTGACCTGTATAATCTGCATCTCATTAAGGTTCATATAATTTGGAGTGGAATTTTGTTCACCACATTTCAAGTACTTAGTTTTATTCTCATTAATTATAAGTCCAAATGCTTCGGATTGTTCCTTCAATTTAGTAAATGTTTCTTCCAAGGCTTTCTTTGTTCTTGCAGTAATCATTACATCGTCAGCGTATGCAATGCACTGCTTCAGCCTAGCCGATATATTCCCCCTCATATCTATTTGTTTTAGTATAAAATCAATGACTATGCTAAAAAGCGTGGCCGATAGAGGGTCACCTTGCCTAACTCCAGATTGCGTCCTGAAACAATCACTTATCCTATTCCTGATTTTAATTCTTGCAGTTTTATCAGTTAGTGTCAATGATATTAATTTTATTAATTTCTTTGGTACTTCGTAAAATTTTAGGCTTTCTATTACTTTATTTCTTGAGACCGAATCAAATGCTTTATTATAGTCCACGAAAATGTTATGCAAGTCAATTTTATATTCATGGCATTTCTCAAATATTTGCCGCACTATGAATATGTTGTCGATAGTTGATCTATTTGGTGTGAAACCCATTTGGTACCCATCTAGTTTCCTTTCAGTTATTGATATTAATCTTTTATTTAGAATTATAGCAAAGATTTTATATGCTATATTTTACAGTGTGATTGGCCTATAATTGACACAGTTTAGTCTATCACCCTTTTTAAAGAGAGGAAAAATAATTCCTTCCTTCCATTGGTCAGGTATCTTTTCCTCATCCCATATCTTAGTTATTAATTTAAACAGCTTCTGTTTGAGTGTTCTTCCTCCATATCTAATCAGTTCTGGAGTAATACCATCGGAACCTGGTGCCTTATTCAATTTCAGGTTATTTATTATATGACAAACTTCATTGTATGACGGTGGTTCAATTTCTTGTTGTGTTCCTTCATTGTCATTCCCATTAACTTGACATTGGTCTACTTGTGTGCAATTAAAAACATCAGTAAAATATTCCTTCCATCTGTTTAAAACTAATTCAATCTGTGATAAAATATTGCCACCCGCATCTCTGCAGATTGTTCGTGATATTACTTGATTTTGATTAAAATGTTTAATATTCTCATACCATTTCCTTACTTCTTTGTTGTTAAAATTCCCTTGTATATTTTCCAACTTATCATTTATCCAATCCTTTTTCTTGGTTTTACAGACTTTGTTAGCTGATTTGCGTTTCATTTTATAGTTTTCTTGATTAGCTCTGGTATTATACTGAATAACTTTCTTCCTTGCTTCATTCTTTTCTCGAATAGCCTCTCTACATTCCTCATCCCACCATTTATTCCTTATTATTTCCCCTTGTTTTTGTATTGTTTTTCCAGCTGCTTCTGTTATTCGTGCTTGTAAGTTCGTCCATTCTTCATTAATATCTTCTTGCTCCGTTGAGTCTTTTAGACTGTCATATAGTGCTTCCTTGTATTCATTTAGTTTATTCTTGTTTTGTAGATTGCGTTTATTCCATTTATCAATGGTTACAGCTTTCCTTTTTTGGTATTTTATTGGTAAGGTTCGTTTAATCACAGCTCTAACCAAAAAATGGTCCGAGTCAATGTTGGGCCCTCTTAATGTTTTTACATCCTCGATTAAATCTTTTTTGCTATTACTAATTAGGACATGATCTATTTGTGTTAACTTATTCTTATCTGGTGATAACCATGTTGCTTATGGATTTTTTTTATGCGGGAATTGTGTACTCATTACTATCAAACTGTTTGAGGTTGCAAATTGGCATAACAATTCACCATTTACATTTGTGCTCCCATGCAGCGTGTGTTCTCCTGTTACTGTTCTGAAATAGTTTTCTGTGCATAATTGGGCATTCAGGTCTCCGACTATTATGAGGGTATCGCTGTTTGACACATCATCTGTAAGCCTTTGCAGTTCCTCATAGAATTTTTCCTTTAGCTCTATTGGCTTCTCTTCGGTCGGGGCATATGTATTTATTACTGTTATGTTATTGTATCTGTTTCTTATTCTGATTTTACATATTCTTTCATTGGCAGGCACAAAATCGATTATATCTGGTAGTATCTTTTTCATTACCAAAAAGCCAGTACCAGCCTGACCTGTTTTATCTAATGCTCCACTGTAATATAATATATAATCTTTTTTATTTATTATTCCACTGCCCTTCCATCTCATTTCTTGCAATGCCACCATGTCCATTCTTATGTTTGAGATCTGTTCAGCCAATTCTTGCATTTTCCCAGGCATTAATAACGTCTTCACATTCCAGGTCCCAAGATTCAATTTGCTCATATTCCGTTTGACTCGCTTTGGTCCATTTCCAGTTATCCGTCCGGCTATTTCTTGTTGAGAGTTACGAGCAAGGTTCTTTTTCCAGAGCTAGGTTGCCAGCCTAACGCACATCCCCCAACCTGGGGGACCAGGTTATTTGATCTCGGTGTTTTCTTCACCTAGATCAGTTGCTTCCTCTACAGCTACAGAGCCTGATCTACCCTAAAATGGACTCACACATGCAAGATAAGTGTATTAGTGTTTTACCAGGATATATGCCTGAGAACTTCAGTATGAACGCTGAAAATGTACTCAAGTGTGAAACATGAGAACTTGCTACAATCTATATACACCTGGTGATAATTACAGCAGAGTAACATAGCCCCTACCCTCATACGTGTGTGACATGAGTGGTAGGGGGGGCCTGTGATCTCTCGTATATAAACAGCGAGACTTGTGAATTTCAACATTCTAAACTTATAATGTCTTTCACACCACAAGAGTTGGATCAGCTGTGGGAGAAATCCCCGACGGGGATTTGACGAGCTAGTCACCCAAGTCATCGAGCCTCTACTCCAACTTGCTGAAACATTGGAGGTAACGCTACATAACGAATGGGGGGAACATATAAGAACATTCGATTTCCCCATCCACCGCAAGGAGATATCTGAACCCAACCAGGGACAAACGCAATCAGTACCGATCGTATCCTGCGGGAATACGTTGTGGAAGATGGCCGGGGACGAACGGACACATTCAGAGACATCCCACCACCAAGTCTGTGACAGCATCAGTCATTATGACCGGTGCAGCGATCCCAAGGCGCTGTATCTCTTACAGTGGAGTACTAAGTGCGACCGCCAGTGCAGAGTCTTCCTACCAATAGGAATTGAGCTCCGGCTTAGCTTAGTTGGTAGAGCATTGGCGCGAATAGCCAAAGGTCCTGGGTTCAAGTCCCAGTGCCGGAGGAATTTTTCTCCTATAATATTCTCATGTAATGTCCAACAGAGACAGTAATCTGTGGTTCATGAATGGTCATATATCTATCTTGAATGTTAACTGTACAATAACAGTGGGAGCCCGGTCACAAAAATCACTACTTAGTGTGCCTCACAGTACTGCATATGACATGACTTGTCTGTCTGTGAGGTGGACCATTAGGGCAATCAGTCATAGGAGAGAGGTTCCATCTGGTGCTGTGAATTGAGCTCCGGCTTAGCTCAGTTGGTAGAGCATTGGCGCGAATAGCCAAAGGTCCTGGGTTCAAGTCCCAGTGCCGGAGGAATTTTTCTCCTATAATATTCTCATGTAATGTCCAACAGAGACAGTAATCTGTGGTTCATGAATGCTCATATATCTAGTCAAATCTAGTTTTGCCTAGTGTGCTGTAACACAAAGGTAAATGTAGAACTTGCTCTTGTGGCACCCCTGGGGGAGCTGTAGTTCCGCTGGCCACCAACAGAGAGTGCTGTTTCAGGCATTATTTTACAAAATTATTAATCATAATTAGGATAATTAATTGCTTTTAGGACATATTATAGTATTCATTAATTTATTTAAGCTCTGACATTATATCTGAAGTGTGTTTTGCTCTCAAAATATTATGAAGCAAATTTTACTATTATAGTCTGCTGCTGGTGTTTCTCCTTGTACTCAATAGAGCGCGCCTGCTTACTGTTTCTATTCACCGTCTGCTCTGTGTTACCGACATTTGCAAATATCATCTGTTTTCTGTTTATATCTGCAATGGCGACCAAACAAAGAGTATTGTGCTGTGTCACCGTGTTCCTTTTTGGAGCCCGTTTAATTGGTTTTAGAAGCTCTTCTCATAGTTGGTTGTTATATTAACTCTTTGGGTTTGTATTTTTGAGCATGTAGGTATAATTGCTTTAAGCTTATTTGGGTAAGTACTTTATTTTGATTGAATATGTATTTGGCCTTGCTGGATTTCGCGCCAATAGTGGGGTCCTTCTTGTTCTTCGCTGTAGTAAATGCGTAGGCTTCAGTAGGCACTCATATTAGGTGGGTTTTGATCCCCGGCGGTATTTCTCCTCTTTTGTATTCCTGTGTGAATCTTAGTGTAGTTATATAGAAATTGTGACCTCGCTTCTCTGTTTTCGCCGCTAGCCTGGGTACGCCCACTTGGTTGCCATCTTGCTTGATTTATTTTTGACTCTTATACAAACCCAAACTGTTTGTTCCTTAATTACATTTCGTCTTTCATATTATGTAAAATTTTATTGTCGTATTAGTATTTTACACAGCTGTTCATTCTCTACCGGGCCATCGCAGATATCCTGCTGTAGAGAGTTCAGAGACGGCTCTCAACAGTTAATCTTCGTCTCTATTCACTCAATGAGTTAACTAAATTTCTGGGGCGCCCATTTTTATTTATAAATATCAACGCAAATAACTTACACCTTTTAAATGGCTTAATGAAATAAATACATGTAATTGACCTAGCCAAACGGTATTTTTATCTTGTAATAATTTATCAAACCAGATAAATTCTAAATGTATTGTTGATGTAAATAGGGTTTTATTTTCAGGATAAGAAATTTTATGTTAATGAAATATTAGTTATTAATTAACTAATTTCTGTATCATTTTAAATTTAAATATTATTGGTTATTAGAAGAAACTAAGGTTTTTGCTGTGTTCCGCCGGGGTTTTCACCATGACCTTTGGGATGGGCTCATTTTGTTGTAGGTTAGTTTTCCAGGGGTGGGTTACCTATTTTTCCTTCCACTAATCCCTTAGGGCGGGTACACTAGTCAAAACTAGTCCTGACTAGAAAAATGTCAGTCTAGTTAAGGTATGCTGCAGTCAACATTATATACTACTGGTATGTAGTATATGTCCGCCGGCGTGGTCTTGTGGTTAGCATCGCTGACTACAGATCCGTCGGCCCGGGTTCGATTCCCGGTACCTCCTCGGATTTTTCTGAGGTAGGGAGGTCTGGTTGGGGTGCACTCAGCCTCGTGATTCCAAATTGAGGAGCTACTTGATAGAGAAGTAGCGGCTCCGGTCAAGAAAACCACCATTAATGGCCGTGGGTGTCGACATGCTGACCACATGCCCCCAATCCTGCCATCTGCCTACGGGAGATGACGCAGCGGTCGGGTGGTAGGCCAAGTCCCTCCAGGGATGTAGTACCACGGAGTTTAGTTTAGTTTAGTATGTAGTATATAGTACCATTTTACGTTTCTCGTTATCATGGTCGAGAGTCGTGAAAAGACGAGAGAGAGGTTCATGGTGGAGCTTTTAAGAACTGAGAATGAGAAATCTACTCATTTTAATGTTCTAACAAAGGAAAATTACTTATCACTCATGCGAGAGGTGGATGCTGCTAAAAAAGCACAAATGAAGACAGCTGCACAAAACAGAAAACTGAAAAGATTTGATATAGCAGAAATAGGGGGATTAAGGAAACTTGTTGTAAAAATCGATATAAAATATTACCTTTCGGCTGATGAAATATACAACGTTATTGATACCGCTCATGCAGCAATAGGACATGGTGGTCGCGATAAAATGTATAATGAACTATCTAGAAAATTTGCAAAGTTACAAAGGCTATGATATCTCTTTATTTATCCATGTGTTCAATTTGTCAAGACAGACAGAAATCCATTTCCAATCGATTTCAGCTCTCGGATATGAACACTCATCACCATGCTCACCCCATCGATAGACTCGATACGTTTCATGTGAGTAAACAAGTATTTCCGGAAGAAGAAGAGGTACAATATTCGGACTCCTCCGATGAGGCTTTGTCACATCGTGGATACATGCGGAAGGACTTATATATGAATCACGATATAGACTATAAATACTACGATGACCCGAAAGCTGGTTCATAGACTGCGTTTGTTTGTAGCATCATCTGAGGTGGGTAATCACTCGCATAACAACGAAATATTGGAAATCATATCCGAATTGAGGGAGAGAAAATATATAGAATGAGCAAGAAGGACATTTCAGAAAACAAAGTTTATTTATTTGGAAATGTGTTAAACGACGTGGGAAACAGGTTTATGTGCTGTGCCTCGGGTTTGCAGATTCTTAAGAATTCTTGGGTTAAAGATATTGTATCTGATTAATTTCTTATTGTAACACAAAGCATATATAGTATCAGAAATCATATATACATGAAATGCAAATATATAATATACATATGTACATTACTTTTTACATATTTTAGTTGTATGTTCCTCCTCATCCAGTTCTTTTAGGTTTGGGCTTGGTGGTGTCTTGGTATGGTCTTGGCGTGGTCTTGGTCTTGGTGGTGTCTTGGCGATGTCTTGGTGTTTTCTTGATGATGTATTGGTGGTGTCTTGGTGTGGTCTTGGCGTGGTATATGTGTGGTCTCGGCGTGGTCTTGGTGTGGTCTTGGCGTGGTCTTGGTGTGGTTTTGGCGTGGTCTTGGTGTGGTCTTGGTCCTATAGGATTAGTCCTGTTTTAGATATTGATATTTTAGGTTTGTGACTTGGTGTTGCGTCTTGTTATAAGAATGCGTACGAATGAAATATTACTACATGCAATACAGAGGTGGTTTTGTTAAAATTTTATGTGAGAGTTTTACACCGTTATAGTCATAGGCGTGATAAATGCGTTTTGAAGTCTATTTTTATATGTTTTTCTGTGAAATTATATTGTAGTCGTAATTTGTTCAAAGTTGTATTTTTAATATGTGGATGGTGTATACAGGTATCGTTTTGGAGTCGTTTTCCAGCGGTTGAACACTTTATGCATGATGAAATGGATATTTGCTAACACGTTAACAATAAAGTTTCACGACATGGTTTCAAAGTATAAGTGTAAAATTAATAAAACGTGGTGAATTTGTAAGATCATAGAAATGTGTATGAGTAGAGTTGCCCGCGGCTTCGCCCACGATAATTAATTGAAAAGTTAAGAGTATAATAATATTTAAAGCTTTAGCCCTATATTTATTAACATTTGCATGCGAACCATTAATAATTAATGAAACATCTAAAATTCCGGCTTTAGAGTACATTCCAGGCGTCGTCTGGGGATACGATCTCAGATTCGATTATGCAGTTCCAAAGTTAACTGTTTACACTGCCTAGACTCGTGTGTAACACGTTGGATAATATGTATCGTTTCTCAACTGTTTGTGGGCAGATGAATTTTATTTGATAATTTCAGAGGTGGTTCGTTTGGCTTTTTATTGTTCCCGAGACTGCCCGCGGCTTCGCCCGCCATTATTAATTGACTCCAGGATTTTTAAGAAATTTACACTGTGAGTTAAATGTTTGTTTTCTTAGGTAAGTAAAAATAAAATTAGAATATTTGTTCATTGTGTTCATTTAATATAATAAAGAAACTTTGTTCTCTTGGTGAAAGTGAGAGACGAAGATCTCCGAGTATACCCGATGTCTCACGAAGTGAGGGAGCAAGCAGGCTATTTAGTACCGTTGAATTGTGAAACATGAAGAAGGAAATCGGTAGCGTACATTAACATGTCTACGCTTGTGGTATGAATCCACCTAATAGACTGCATTGCTCAACTAAACCTCGAACCCCCATCCTACAGTGATTTTTTCGTTCGTCTGGATAATACCTATAAAGATAAGGAAAGGTTTCATCGCGCCATAAGTCATGGAGCAGTCAGTATGGCGGTCTATTATAAAGTTCTTTCATAAGATGCACTTGATCAACCACACCGATGAAGAGCTGCCATTGTTGCATCCTGAGTTTCTATCCGAATGCGCAGCTGGGACTATTTATAGGGTTAATGACAGACTCCCAGAAAATGTAAAAGAGCATGAAATTATAAAGCAGTGTTTGAGGTGTGAGAATCATTACGTCGATTGTTATTTGGACGGCCCAAATCCAATGATAAAAAACTGTTATTCGTGTAAACTTTTAAAAATACATTCGCGTCAACACTGACCTCCTGCATGGCGAAATATAACATCTGCTAATACTGTCCGCTACTTTAAAAGGCCTACTGTTTAATCCTACGGGATCGTTGTGTTGGGTATACTGCTCTTACCAACATCATTACCAATGTCGTGTGAAAAATTCACCATATTGGAAGTTCAAGGCTATCAGTCCAGTTGCAAAGAATTCATGGCTAAAGAAGTCGCAGTGTTATCGCATAATGGTAGAATGGCACATTTCGTATTGTGTCCACCAGTAGGTGTGATACCTGATGTGAAATCTCAGTGGTATACGGAATCCTACATTCATGGAATACCGTGGGAAAGTGGATACTTACCTTACGACGACTTGAAGCCTGTTCTGGAAAGCGTATTGCAGTGGGATAACAAACTTTATTCTAAAGGACTAGAAAAAGCGAAATTTTTTTAAAGACTGTTGCAAAGACCTGTCTTAAACCTGGATGATTATTGGTGTACCAAAGCTGAGCAAGTTACGATACTGTAATGTCAATTGTTTATTTCACCCCAGACAAGATTTGAACTGCACCCTGCAAAATGTCTTTGTGTTAAGACTCAGGATGAAGACCCATTTTGATTTTAAAGATTTCTGTGCTCATAAATTGAATTAATTCAGTTTATAACAATGAATTGTTTTTTATTTAACAACTCCCGCATGATGTATTTTCCTGTAGTGTGCCCCCTGACAATGTTGATAGACAGTTGTGTTGAAATGCAAGGTTGAGCACCTTCCTGTAAAAAATCAATAGTGACCTGTGGCGGAAGTAGGGAAGCGGGCTGTGGTTAAGGTCATGCCCGAGCTTTCTTATGTCTATAGAATAAAAAACTTGATTTGAAATAATTGTAGTCGACACCGATTTTCTTTTAACTATATAATTTATTTTTAAAAATCAAGACATTTATTAAAATTTCTTCGGGACGCATGGTTGGGGTTTGCGCAATGGTTGCGCTTCGTGCACCACTCGTTGTGGAAAAAGCCTTCCGTGTCTGAAACATATAGAAACAATATACTATAAGTAACACGTTACGATATTAAAATTAAATGGTGGGGGTCGATGGTGTAATACTTACAGCTATTGCTAGCGCTAGGAAGACTCTGCACTGGCGGTCGCACTTAGTACTCCACTGTGAGAGATACCAAGCTTTGGGATCCCTGCACCGGTAATAATGCCTGATGCAGTCACAGACTTGGTGGTGGGATGTCTCTGAATGTGTCCCTTCGTCCCCGGCCATCTTCCACAACGTATTCCCGCAGGGAAGGATCGGTACTGATTCAGTTTGTCTCTTGTTGGGTCCAGATATCTCCTTGCGGCGGATGGGGAAATCGAATGTTCTTATATGCTCCCCCCATTCGTTATGTTTCAGCAAGTTGGGGTAGAGGCTCGATGACTTGGGTGACTAGCTCGTCAAATCCCCCGTCGGGGATTTCCTCCCGCAGCTGATCCAACTCTTGTAGTGTGAAAGACATTATAAGTTTAAAATGTTGAAATTCACAAGTCTCGCTGTTTATATACGATAGATCACAGGCCCCCGCCTACCACTCATGTCACACACGTGAGAGGGTAGGGGCTATGTTACTCTGCTGTAATTATCACCAGGTGTATATAGATTGTAGCAAGTTCTCATGTTTCACACTTGAGTACATTTTCAGCGTCCTTACTGAAGTTCTCAGGCATATATCCTGGTGCAACACAAATACACTTATCTTGCATGTGTGAGTCCATTTTTCACACGATTGTCACCATAAGGGGAAAAATTGTAGCATGTCTCTAATGTTACAATACGCAGTGCGTGTCCTTTCACACAAATGCCACATTATGGTAGTAGTAGCCACCAGGTGTACTTCGTGCATTCATTTTAACAAGCCTCATTATGATGGTTAATTATCGCCTGGTTTGTTGGGGGCTGAGGACGAGACGCTTGTATCGCGGTTATTTTAGAACGGTCACCACTGGCCCATTCTTAACCCTTGACCAACGCGTCTCTCCCCACATAAAAAAAAAAACTTTTACGAAATAGTATAAAATTAATAATATTATAATCATATAAAATATATTTATTTATTTATTTTATTTATTTATTTATTTAACCTGGCGGAGTTAAGGCCATAAGGCCTTCTCTACCACTCAGCCAGGGCAAAAACATATTTATACTCTTGCTTTTTGGAAAATCGTATCCAAACACACCTTCACTCTCGGTACCCGGCTCGATGTGAATATTCTTTAGAAATCTGTAATGATGAGACCACTTTATATGTTATCTTAAGGCTACATTGCAATTAGTTTAAAAATAATTTATTAAAGTATATATTTTTTTATTTGTCTTAGAGAATGATACTTTGACAATAATCCTTTCCCGTACCGCTTCTATGCTGTTTTATGCAACTTACAATATAAGACTTAAAGAACTGTAAGAAGGAAATAATGGAACGTTACTAGATGTGAGAAAATTACTCCATACCATACCATCTATTTATATGAGTAAGAATACTTCGTAAAATATACCCTCTCGATCTCTTGTTCTCCCCATAATAATAGGATGAATTACTTTTGTTTGATCAGTATTCAGTAAATTGTTACAATAGTAATCTAAGATGAAGCATGCAATGCATAATGGCTTGGCAGCATGGGTATATATCGGTCCAGACAGGATAAAACTGTATTGAATATTGAATATTAAATTTAAAATGTATGCCAGATGTAGGATTCGAACCTACGACCCTTTTGGAACCAGAACTTAAGTCTGGTGCCTTAGGCCGCTCGGCCAATCTGGCTGGGGATAAAATAACAATCAATCGATAAATTTATTCATCGTAGCGGTATCGCATGGTATCGATTTCTCGTAAATATAGACGCTGCGTATAACGACTCTGACCACAGGTGTGTGGACCGTTGACCCAGGACCCCACGCTATTTTTAAACGAACCGCCGAAACCGTTGACGCGCATATGTATAACTTGTCCCAACATGTCGAGGTTTGAACACATTGTGGTTGACCCCTCCGCGTGAAGGGCCTTATCACAAAATCCGTTGATGTGCATACGTGTAACTTGTCCCAACATGTCGAGGTTTGAACACAGTGTGGTTGACCCCTCCGCGTGAAGGGCCTTATCACAAAAGGCTTATCATGTAACCGGATGATAGGGTGGCCACAGTGCCTGACACACTCCCCTCCGCCAAAAGGCTTATCATAAAAGACTTATCGTGTAACCCCTCACAACTATGCGTGACGGCCTTATCGCTAAAACGGCTTATCGTGTAACCGGATGTAACACCTGGCCGGATGTGACGTCATCCGGTCCCATCCAGACCCATCCATGTCGTCATCCCCAAAACACCACTACTGTATAAATGTTCTCTGACATAATGTTCACAGTCTATATGTATTGTCTTGCTTTAAGTGCAAAATTGGATGGCTTCACTATTGCGTGGGTGTTGTGTTCTGCTGTGAAGTCTTGTCTACAACTCGTTTTCAGCGACGATTTTCCTGTCTCAGTGTTTAGAGATGCATTTCGACACTGGTATGTGTCATCATCAGTCTGAACCTATATATAATAAATCATTTTAGAAGTTGGCATATTATGGTATAAAATTTCGTTTAAATATTATTAATGAGTTAGGTTATAATTACTTACTGTTTTCAGATGAGAAATGTCTGCTCCATGTACTCATCTGGAGCGCTAAGAAGCCACTGAATTATTTAGCCTGCCTCTAAATCAGCTTTTCTCAACTTATTGCAGACTAACAGACTTTAATTCTACAGACTATATCTACACCATGCCGTAATATCCACAAAGAAATATTCTAAACTTTAAACTTCCATTTTTGAATGTTATACTACTATCACTAACCTGACAAAACTTTTAGGACCTAGTGTACATCAAAACACGCCTATCAAGTCTTTAGTCAGTCTGTCCTTCGTTTTTAACAATGGGATCACAAACTTTCTTTATATTCAACTTTCTTTATATTCAAACTTTGTTAGTATTCAACCACCCAATGTGCAATGTGGGGCTCGAACCCACGATCCACAATTTTTGTTTGTTTATGTGTCTTTATTTGTGCACGGAGTGTAGGTGGTTTGGGATTCATATTTAGGTTAGTTTTCATGTCTTTTTTACTTAAAATTAAATCAGATTGCCTTAAAACCTTTTTCAGTTTATGTTGAAATTTTTCTGGGGAATCAGTAGTAATTTTTTCCATGTTATTGCTTTCAATAAATTCTGTTGTTTTCTTGATATACTGATCATTATTAATTAGTACAATGGAATTACCTTTGTCAGGTTTAGTGTATTTGATGTCATTATCTTTTAATTTATTGTTGAGGTCTTTTATCTGATCTTTATTGAATTTATTGAGTGTTTTATTTTTTTGCGAAGGCTTGTATATTTCTATAATTTTTTTATGCAGTTTTGTTTCTCATTTCGTTTTGTTGCTCTGTTGGTAGTAATGAAATGGCTGTTTCTGTATCAATAACATTGATTTCTAATGCTTCTTTATTATGAGGTTGGAAATTATGTTTGTACCCTAGTTGTAATGTACTGATTTCTTCTTTATTCAGGTTAAGTTTGGTCAGATTAAGTACTTTTGGATAAAATTTCGTTATAGTGTTTGTGCCTTCTTCGTGTGATTTTTGTGTCATAGTGTTTGTTTTCTCCTTTTCTTTCTCCTGTTTGAGTTTATTGATCTTTTTGTCCTTAATGTTATATTTCTTTTCGATTTCTTGTTCTAGTTTTATATCAGTTTCTCTAAGTAGATCAGGCCATTCGTTTCGAAACATATAACCGGCTTCTAAGTGTAGCTTGTATGTTTGGATATTAAGATTTTGTTTTTTCTTATAGAGAAATTTGATTTCAGTGTTAACCCATTATTTCTTGACTTGTTTCATTGTTGTTCTTGCCGTGGTGTTTTGAGTTTTTTTTTATTTGTACATAGTTTGGTATTACGTCTAAGTTTTTGCATGTTTCGTTAAATTTTATGTTCGCAATGGTTTTCAACAATTTCCTTTTCGTGTTTGTAAACTTATTCACTATTTTAGCTTGGTATGCTCTATCAGTATCAATAAACTTCATTTTGTGTCCAATGAGGGTTTGGTATAAGAAAGTAATTATAATTTTTCAACATTATACCCTCATTTAAAATAATAATGCTTGGATGGTTTGCCTTTAATTCCTTAAATATTTATCCTTTTAACATAAAATTACTTATATACTATATAAATACCCCAGATTAAAATTATTTAGGCCTATTTATCTTTTGCGTCAAAGAATTAAAATTACAATAAAATGTCCCTGTTAAAATTAATCTTACGATTAAAAACATTGTAACATGTATAAGAAGAGCCAGTAAAATTAAAAATGTGTGTTGTCTTTAAAGGGGTACTGAACGAAATTTTTTACTTTATCTTTAAATAAAATATGATTTTCGCTAAGTGCAGAGTCGAAAACTATTTATTTTAATGTTCGCTCATTCTCATTCTGTGAGCAATTTAAATTATAGTGTTTCAAGTCTGTGACGTCACTCGGCTAACGCGCCGCGCCGTCAGCAGGCTTAGTTTGGCTTGCTCCGGTACTGTGTGAACGGTGCCGGCCTTGTATTCCTAGTATTGTTTATTGCAGCAGTAGCGGCTCGTGGCTCAAAACGAGAGTGTGCTGCAAATACCATTTCATACAGCAAACTTAAAATATTTAATAAATGAGTAGTAGGCTTACTTACATAATTACTGTCTCAGAGTGAAGTTCATCCGACGTTCCTTCTTACTACAGAAGTTATCGATGACTTTTGTGTTGAATCCATCCATGTTTGCAATCATCTTTTTCTCCATGGAAAGCATTGCAAGAGCTGTAAGACGTTCTTGTGACATGGTATTCGTTAAGAATGTCTTTATCCTCTTCAGGGTAGAAAAGCATCTTTCTGGTTATGCTGTGGCCATAGGAGTGGTGACTATAATCCTGAGAAGCTTTGTTATTTCGGAGAATGTTCCTACCAAATTGTTTTTAATCATAAGCTCGGGTAGTGGAACAGCTCCATCAATTCTCCTGTAATCATTTCTTTCATACAAGACACTCAGTTCTGTTCTCAATCTGCTCTTCTCCAGCATATTGTAAGATTGTACAGCAGTCGAGTACGTTTCTGGGAAGTGTTTCGAAAATTCTGGAAAGTATAAAGAATCTACCAGTTTTGCTGCTTCTAGATGATCCAAAGATTGAAAGCGATGACGAGCTTCTTGAAGGATTCGATCACACACTTCCTTGGCATCGGCATTTCTATGTGACTGCTTCCTTCGTTTATTGCCAGATGGAACTTCACTGTCAACGTTATCTGTGGATTCCCTTATCCCACTAATTGCCTGGATAAAATGTGTCACAGATTTTGTTGTTTTGACGACATCAGTCAACCTTGCTTGTAACACATTATACAATATATCTACGTGAGGCATTATTTTATGGAAGAATGTGAGCCAGAAAATAAATTCTTCATTTTCTAAAAAAAGGCGGATTCCCGAAGCTTCCAGAACAGTCTTGGTAGATGATGATGACTTCCCCAATTCCAAGAAACACTCATATACCGCATTTACCGTTCTGGATTTAATGTTCCATCTAGTTGAAGAACCACCAGGAATCCTTCGAGAAACCACTTCGTGTAATTTCGACTGTCGTTGTGGTGACCTTGAAAAGGTTGGAAACCCTGACAAGTTACAGAAGAATATTCTGGCTACGGCATTTTGTGATGCGGCTTTTTGCATCACTAAATTCAATTGATGGGCATAGCAGTGTATGTAATGGGCATTGGGGAAACGGCTTTTTATTTTTGCCTGAACCCCACCAGTTTCACCACTCATTACGGAGGCCCCATCATATGTTTGTGCAATAATTTTATTAGGATTATCTTTGAAAATTTCACCAATTACTCCTAAAATGCACTCTGATATTGCTTCAGCATCCTGCCCTTCTGGATTGAAACCCCCCCAAAATCTTTCACAAGGAACACCATTTATTTCATATCGAAACACGATAACCAATTGTGTTTGGTCTGAAACATCTGTGCTTTCATCCGCCATGATGGCACCGAACTCAGCATTCCTCATTTCTTCTATTATCTTCTCACGACACACTTGTAACATGGAATCCAGTAGTTCGTTTTGAATTGTTTTGGAGGTTCCCTTGAAAACCCGATTTGTAGCACTGCAGCACTATAGGACAAACCGCCCCGGTTGTGTAGTGTAAGTGAATATGCCTGCTGCAGTACTTACTTTTGTTCAAATAATTTTGGTGTCCATAGAAATGTTGGTTACTATGCATTCCCTTATAAAAACAAGAACAGATGTTTGTACAACAAATGGGTTTTTTGCATGAAGCGTAACAATTTTGTTCCAACAAAAAATTCTAGAGTTTGTGGAAAGCATTTTAAAGAAGACGATTTTAATGAATCGGATACTTTAAAAATCAGAATAATGAAGGATGAAATATTCAGGTGCCCTAGACCAACAGACAATGCGGTACTTTCCAAGTTTTTAGGAAGTAAATAAATTCCTTCTCCCAAAAAAAGGAATTCTAATTACTTTAAAAAGAGGGAAGTGTTGGAATTAATTGATAATTCAATAACTGATTCTAAACAAGAAAGAGAAGCTACACAAGTTTATGAATGTATGCATGTAGAATTGAAGACTGATCCAGAAATACAGTGTGATATAGGCACAGAAATTTACAGAGCTGCAAATTATGTCTAGGCCTATATGTACTACATTGATGAACATGACACCTCGGATGAAAAGGATGAAGATTACGTCTCCGATGAAATCAGTAGTGAAGGAGAAGAAGATGGCATAGAAAATGTCAACTTGTCGGAAAAATATTATTTTGTGTTTGTCTGTGTAAGTGCCCTTCTTACACTGCTCAGTACATGCCAAACATGTGGCGCTCCAGTTAATGAACGTAAAGTTGAAACGAGTGGAGGAGTAATGTTACGAATAAAAACCCATTGTGTGAATGGGCATTCATACGAGTGGTCCTTCTGGAAGCATAGGTGGAAGTTTAAAAAATAATGTGTTTATAGCCTCAGGAATGTACCTATGCGGATTAACATTTAATTACGTATCAGCTTTCTCAAATTCTATTAGGCTATTATTTTTTTCTGAATCATACTTGGCATCTAATATGATTCGCCTGGTTTCTCTGCCAAGTATTTGACGTATTCCATTATGAATTTAGGAAAGAATACTAGATTTTGTAATTATACAAAGAGGAACTGTAGCTGGTGACATTGAAAGAGATGCTAGTGAAAAAATATTAAGCAGAATGAATGAGAAACTCCCTATTAAATTGTTCCTAACGGACAGACACACAGGCATTAGAGCTTTAATGAAAAACAAATTTTCACACATACACCATGAATTTGATTTTTGGCACCTTGCTGATGAAAAAGATTAGGCTAACAATTTTTCGAAATCCTGCGTCATTCATGAATGGAAACAATCAATTTATAATCATTTATGGTGGGCATCGTCTACGTGTGAGCATGAATAGTTTACTGCTAAAGGAGAAATTTACCTCAATTCTCAATCACATTGTTAACATTCATAGTTAGGAAGGTAATTAGAAATACCATTCACGTGCTCACGATCTGCTAAGTGGTAATAAATTTAAAAATACTAAATGGCTCAGTAAGCATTCGAAAGACTACCATGACCTATAACATCGTTATGAATACCAGATTTTTAAATGATATTATGCATCTCAATCATTTTTGTCACACAGGAAGTCTTGAATCCTATCATAGCGAACATCTTAAATACGTACCAAAAAGAACCCATTTTTCATTTGAAGGCATGTAGCCCAGTCAAATTAGATAAAAAAAGATGGTTTTGCTGCAAAAAATCATGTAGTTCCAAATGTTTCACGAATGTGCAGTGGGAGGTCCCTTGAACAACGCCTAATGTTTTCCCGCCAATTTCAGGTGCCGCGGGGGGTGGGGGGGAGGCTCAAAGGTCCATCTTTTCAGTTTTTGGCTCAAATCTCGAAAACAGTGCATCGTACAGAAAATGTTGTGGTATTCAAAATTAAAGCTTATTAAATTTTCGACAAAACGGTATATTCATAATTATCTTTATATGTTACCGTCTCTGAGAATGAGCCGGCGAAAATGGAAAAACTGAGGAAAAATTTGTAGCGCCTCACGTTTTTCGTCGAACTCGCCCTTCCAATTCTTTAGTTTTCCATTTTACAAGAAACTTGTAAGAAAAGAAGTTGTAGAGAATTACATGTTCTTCAAGAATATACATACATTTGATAATGTATCTCTACGTAGTCAAAAGTTAGACCGTTTTTAAGTTTCGGGGTCGATTTCGAGATTCCGCTAGTAAACTGCCCATCATTTTATTTCCGTTTTCAAGTGCTTTAACTCTCTTTATCACTTTATGTATTGTTTATGTAAACATAAATGGTATTTATTACCCATATAACTAATATATATAGGCCTACATATATATATATACGCTATATGCATATATATATATATATATATATATATATATATATATATATATGCATGTGAGCCTTTATACCAGTATGTATAAAATGTGAACTTTTATGTACGTTATTTATTGTTTACATAATCGACGTAGTATACATAGTTAGAGTACGATGGTTTTAACTAAAATACTATTTCCAAATGTTGGTAAGACAGTGGTCTGATATGGCAATTGAAGTGACACTGATGCGTGACATGAAAAGTGAAGGTGGACTTACACGAGGGAGAGGCATGAGTGATTCTGTGTTGGCGAAATGGGTTGAAGGGGCATGCACAGCTACAGCCATATGTTCTTCATTAGAGCAGTTTGCCGGCGTCCATTCTGTGAGTGGAGAACAGCATGTCGACTTTCGAGCATCGCGAGTTAGCAGAAATGACCAAGACAGAAGGAAACTTGCTCAGTGGTTGGCTGATCACCTGCCATTTTCTGT